>OX243926.1:0-1250000 GCA_945859725.1 Drepana falcataria
CCTAACCTAACCTAACCTAACCTAACCTAACCTAACCTAACCTAACCTAACCTAACCTAACCTAACCTAACCTAACCTAACCTAACCTAACCTAACCTAACCTAACCTAACCTAACCTAACCTAACCTAACCTAACCTAACCTAACCTAACCTAACCTAACCTAACCTAACCTAACCTAACCTAACCTAACCTAACCTAACCTAACCTAACCTAACCTAACCTAACCTAACCTAACCTAACCTAACCTAACCTAACCTAACCTAACCTAACCTAACCTAACCTAACCTAACCTAACCTAACCTAACCTAACCTAACCTAACCTAACCTAACCTAACCTAACCTAACCTAACCTAACCTAACCTAACCTAACCTAACCTAACCTAACCTAACCTAACCTAACCTAACCTAACCTAACCTAACCTAACCTAACCTAACCTAACCTAACCTAACCTAACCTAACCTAACCTAACCTAACCTAACCTAACCTAACCTAACCTAACCTAACCTAACCTAACCTAACCTAACCTAACCTAACCTAACCTAACCTAACCTAACCTAACCTAACCTAACCTAACCTAACCTAACCTAACCTAACCTAACCTAACCTAACCTAACCTAACCTAACCTAACCTAACCTAACCTAACCTAACCTAACCTAACCTAACCTAACCTAACCTAACCTAACCTAACCTAACCTAACCTAACCTAACCTAACCTAACCTAACCTAACCTAACCTAACCTAACCTAACCTAACCTAACCTAACCTAACCTAACCTAACCTAACCTAACCTAACCTAACCTAACCTAACCTAACCTAACCTAACCTAACCTAACCTAACCTAACCTAACCTAACCTAACCTAACCTAACCTAACCTAACCTAACCTAACCTAACCTAACCTAACCTAACCTAACCTAACCTAACCTAACCTAACCTAACCTAACCTAACCTAACCTAACCTAACCTAACCTAACCTAACCTAACCTAACCTAACCTAACCTAACCTAACCTAACCTAACCTAACCTAACCTAACCTAACCTAACCTAACCTAACCTAACCTAACCTAACCTAACCTAACCTAACCTAACCTAACCTAACCTAACCTAACCTAACCTAACCTAACCTAACCTAACCTAACCTAACCTAACCTAACCTAACCTAACCTAACCTAACCTAACCTAACCTAACCTAACCTAACCTAACCTAACCTAACCTAACCTAACCTAACCTAACCTAACCTAACCTAACCTAACCTAACCTAACCTAACCTAACCTAACCTAACCTAACCTAACCTAACCTAACCTAACCTAACCTAACCTAACCTAACCTAACCTAACCTAACCTAACCTAACCTAACCTAACCTAACCTAACCTAACCTAACCTAACCTAACCTAACCTAACCTAACCTAACCTAACCTAACCTAACCTAACCTAACCTAACCTAACCTAACCTAACCTAACCTAACCTAACCTAACCTAACCTAACCTAACCTAACCTAACCTAACCTAACCTAACCTAACCTAACCTAACCTAACCTAACCTAACCTAACCTAACCTAACCTAACCTAACCTAACCTAACCTAACCTAACCTAACCTAACCTAACCTAACCTAACCTAACCTAACCTAACCTAACCTAACCTAACCTAACCTAACCTAACCTAACCTAACCTAACCTAACCTAACCTAACCTAACCTAACCTAACCTAACCTAACCTAACCTAACCTAACCTAACCTAACCTAACCTAACCTAACCTAACCTAACCTAACCTAACCTAACCTAACCTAACCTAACCTAACCTAACCTAACCTAACCTAACCTAACCTAACCTAACCTAACCTAACCTAACCTAACCTAACCTAACCTAACCTAACCTAACCTAACCTAACCTAACCTAACCTAACCTAACCTAACCTAACCTAACCTAACCTAACCTAACCTAACCTAACCTAACCTAACCTAACCTAACCTAACCTAACCTAACCTAACCTAACCTAACCTAACCTAACCTAACCTAACCTAACCTAACCTAACCTAACCTAACCTAACCTAACCTAACCTAACCTAACCTAACCTAACCTAACCTAACCTAACCTAACCTAACCTAACCTAACCTAACCTAACCTAACCTAACCTAACCTAACCTAACCTAACCTAACCTAACCTAACCTAACCTAACCTAACCTAACCTAACCTAACCTAACCTAACCTAACCTAACCTAACCTAACCTAACCTAACCTAACCTAACCTAACCTAACCTAACCTAACCTAACCTAACCTAACCTAACCTAACCTAACCTAACCTAACCTAACCTAACCTAACCTAACCTAACCTAACCTAACCTAACCTAACCTAACCTAACCTAACCTAACCTAACCTAACCTAACCTAACCTAACCTAACCTAACCTAACCTAACCTAACCTAACCTAACCTAACCTAACCTAACCTAACCTAACCTAACCTAACCTAACCTAACCTAACCTAACCTAACCTAACCTAACCTAACCTAACCTAACCTAACCTAACCTAACCTAACCTAACCTAACCTAACCTAACCTAACCTAACCTAACCTAACCTAACCTAACCTAACCTAACCTAACCTAACCTAACCTAACCTAACCTAACCTAACCTAACCTAACCTAACCTAACCTAACCTAACCTAACCTAACCTAACCGTCCGCTTTCGCCGGAAAGCTCGGAACCCCCATGCCGGACACGTGGTCATGCGGGTGTCCCCGGCAATTTGGTCGAGGATGGTCGACCAGGGGGCAGTGCACGTGGACCTTCAAAAGGTCAAAGTGGAGGACCACTCTCCACTCGTGCAGTGCTCCCTGTGCCTCGGCTACGGGCACGGTCGGCGGTTCTGCAAAGACACCGCCGTCAAGTGCAGCCATTGCGGGGGCGCCCACGTCAAGTCCGAGTGCGCTGGCTGGCTCGCCAATGCACTCCCATCGTGCTGCAATTGCAGTAGCGCCAAACTGGACAGGACTGACCACAATGCGTTCAGTGCAGACTGTCCGGTGAGGCGCAAATGGGATGCATTGGCCAGGGCCAGCATAGCGTACTGCTAAGGGCACCACGTGGAACCCCACCAGTAGCAAGCCGTTCAGGGTAGCCCAGGCCAATCTGCAGCGCAAGTACCTCGCTACCTGCGAGCTCATGCTCGAGGCGGACAGGAGGGGCATCGACGTCGCTCTGATCCAGGAACCCTACGTGGGTGGGGCTCGATGCATGAGGCAGTACCGGGGGGCCAGGATCTTCCAGAACACTGGTAACGGGGAGGGCACTGTGAAGGCAGCAATTGCTGTCTTCAATAAAGACATAGACATAATACAGTGCCCGAAACTCACCACCAATAACATCGTGGTGGTGAGGATCCGAACCAGCTCCTGGGAGATCGTGGCCGTCAGCTACTACTTCGAGCCCAACCTACCGATCGGGCCATACCTGGACCAATTGAGCGGCGTCGTTGCGGAGCTGGGGCCTGGCGCTATCCTGATAGGCGGTGATGCAAACGCGAAAAGCAGCTGGTGGGGAAGCGGACGAGTCGACCACAGGGGTGAGGAGATGGCAGGCGCTCTGGAGGACTTGGGCTTGCAGGTGCTCAACGACGGCGAGGTGCCGACCTTCGATGTCGTTCGAGGAGGCCGACGCCTCACCAGTTGCGTCGACGTAACGGCCTGCACGTCGGACCTGCTCGACCTGGTGGAGGACTGGAGGGTGGTGGAGGGCCTGACCAGCTCGGACCACAACGGCATCGTTTTCAGCCTCAGGCTAGTTAGAGCTAAAGGCATTGGGATACAGAGAACCACAAGGCTCTACAACACCAAAAAAGCTAACTGGTCCCAGTTTCATGAGAAACTGGGCCAGCTCAGACTAGAAGAAAACATCTCCCTTCAGGAACTGGAAAAAATTAGCGACGAAGAACAGTTAAATGTCTTCGTCGATAGATACTCGGCCTGTGTTGTGGAGGCTTGTGGTCTCTGTATACCCAAAAAGAAAGCCAACGAGAAACTCACCGTGCCGTGGTGGTCCGAGGAGCTGGCGGCAAAGAAGAGAGAGGTCGCCACCCGGAAGCGCAGGATCCGATGTGCAGCACCGTGCCGGAGGGCGGGTGTCGTCGATGAGTACCTGCAAAGCAAAAACGAGTATGAGGCAATGGCGAGGTTGGCCCAGACTAACAGCTGGAAAGAGTTTTGTGGGAGGCAGGACAAAGAAGGCATTTGGGAGGGGATCTACAGGGTCATAGGGCAAACCTCAAAACGGGAAGAGGACCTACCACTTGTGAAGGACGGGAAGGAGATGACTCAACAGGAGTCGGCAAAGGTGTTGGCGGAGACGTTCTACCCGGAGGACCTTGAGTGCGGGGATAACGCTGACCACCGACGGACGAGGGAAGAAGCGGACCGGGTAAACGAGTGGGTGCATGATGAGTTGCATGACCCACCGTTTACCCTGGAAGAGCTTAGAGCCGCGGTGGGGAGCTTTAACCCTAAGAAGGCCCCCGGGGCGGACGGTCTCACGGCTGACATCTGCAGCCAAGTCATCTCCAAGGACCCCGTCTTTCACCTAGCCCTGATGAACAAATGCCTAGAATTGTCCTGCTTCCCAACCGCCTGGAAGGAGGCAACCGTCGTCGTCTTGCGAAAGCCTGGCAAAGATGACTACCGGAACCCCAAGGCCTACAGGCCTATTGGCCTCCTCTCAGTGATGGGTAAGATCTATGAGAAGATGGTAGTTCGCAGGGTCAGTTGGCACCTTATCCCCAGGTTGAGTACTCGCCAGTACGGATTCATGCCCCAGAAGAGCACCGAAGACGCCCTCTATGACCTTATGCGGCAGATCCGTGGTGGGCTTTCTGCTAAAAAGCTCATCACGATCGTGTCGCTGGACATAGAGGGAGCCTTCGACAGCGCCTGGTGGCCGGCTTTAAGGGTCCGTCTGGCTGAGGAAAACATACCAGTCAACCTGCGGAGGGTGGTAGACAGCTACCTCTGCGACCGAACGGTGAGGGTGAGGTACGCCGGTGAAGAGTATACCAAACGCACCAATAAAGGTTGCGTTCAGGGCTCAATCGGCGGCCCCATCCTCTGGAACCTTCTTCTCGACCCATTACTGAGGGATTTAACTGAAAAAGGGGTATATTGCCAGGCTTTCGCAGACGACGTCGTGTTGGTGTTCGCCGCCGAAACGGCGCTTGAGGTGCAGAGGCGCGCCAATGCCGCCCTCGAGCATGTTCGCGGGTGGGGTGTCAAAAATAAGCTGAAATTCGCACCGCATAAAACGAAAGCGATGGTAATCACGCGGAAGCTGAAGTTTGACACTCCACTCCTGAGCATGGGCGGGGTAGACATTGGCATGTCGGATGAGATCAGGATCCTGGGGCTCACGATAGATAGCGGTTTGACGTTCAACGCCCACGTTGCGAACATCTGCAGGAAGGCGTTGGGCGTCTATAAGCAACTGTCGCGAGCCGCCAAGGTGAGTTGGGGCCTCCACCGCGACGTGATCCGCGTTATTTACACGGCAGCGGTGGAGCCAGTGATCCTGTACGCCTCCAGCGCCTGGTCGGAGGCGAGCAAGAAGCTTGGGGTGCAGAGGCAGCTAGGCGCGGTTCAACGAGGATTCGCACAAAAGCTCTGTGGAGCTTACCGCACCGTCTCCCTGAACGCGGCACTGGTGCTGGCGGGGATACTACCACTTGACCTCAGGATACAGGAGGCAGCCGCCCTGTACGAGGCCAAGCGGGGGGTGTCCCTGCCAGCGCTGGGCGATCGGGAGGTGGAACGCGGCGTCGCGTCCACAGAAGCACCGCACCCGGCAGAGCACATGAGCCTGGAGTTCTCCAGCCTGATAGACCAAGCGCAGGTAGATAGCCGGGTCACCCAGTTGGTTCGGATCTACACTGACGGCAGCAAGATTGATGGCCAGGTCGGAGCAGCGCTGTCTCTTCGGAGCGGCGAGGCCGAGACAAGAGCCATCAAACTCAAGCTGCCACCGCATTGCACGGTCTACCAGGCTGAGCTACTGGCCATATGCCGAGCCACGAGGGAGGTCCTCAGGTGCGTCGAGGCAAGCTTCGCGATCCTCAGTGACTCGCGCTCGGCCTTGGAAACTGTAGTCGGCAATACTTCCCCCCACCCCCTGGCGGTTGAAACGCGCAACAACATCCGGCGCAGCCGCGCCCAGGGCAAGGAAATCTCCTTGTTCTGGGTGAAGGCTCACGCAGGGCTTGAGGGGAACGAGCGGGCAGACCAGTTGGCCAAGGAGGCTGCTCTGGGCCTCAAGCGGAAGGCGGACTACCAGGGGTGCCCGGTTTCATTCGTCAAGCGAGAGCTCCGGAAAGCGTCGCTTGACGAATGGAACAAGAGGTACAAGTCTGGGTCCACCGCGCGCCATACCAAGGTGTTCCTCCCGGATGCCATTGAGGCGTACAGGGTGGTCCGACAGCTCCGACCGACTGGCATTCTGACGCAGATGCTGTCGGGGCACGGTGGGTTCTCGGAATACCTGCACAGGTTCAAGTGCAAAGAGAACCCATCGTGTCAATGCGAGCCGGGCGTCGAGCAGACCCCCCTGCACGTACTCACGAACTGCCCTATTTTCGGCGTAGACAGGTACGAGGCCGAAAATAGGGTTGAAAGAAAGATAGAAGAGGTAACCCTAAGTCAACTTTTGGCTCAAAAAATCACGCGCGAACCTTTCTTGGCCTTCTGCACCGGTGTTATCCAGAGGGTCATCGATGGAAACAAGACCTGAGTCGGTTCCATCGATGACACCTCACTTTTTGTATTAAAGCCTGTAGTAAATGCCTTTTGTAGAAAATGTGAAAAAGAACATGTTAATGTAAAATAATAAGATAAGATAAGGAATTGTAATAATATGATAAAAATACATGTAGAACTGCAAATTATGTAATAAGATATAAAAATGTAACAATAAAAGTAAACCGTAAAATTATGTAACAAGATGTTAAAAATGTAATAATTATAAGTATAAAAAGATAAAAGAATAGCAAACATGAGAAAAAGAAAAATCTCATCAAAGAATACTTGAAAAGAAAACCAAGTAGCAAATCAAAATATTAAAAGGCAAAAAAAAAGTCTCTGACCACCACGTCAGAGGGACACTAGAGAAAAAAAAAAAAAAAAAAAAAAAAAAAAAAAACCTAACCTAACCTAACCTAACCTAACCTAACCTAACCTAACCTAACCTAACCTAACCTAACCTAACCTAACCTAACCTAACCTAACCTAACCTAACCTAACCTAACCTAACCTAACCTAACCTAACCTAACCTAACCTAACCTAACCTAACCTAACCTAACCTAACCTAACCTAACCTAACCTAACCTAACCTAACCTAACCTAACCTAACCTAACCTAACCTAACCTAACCTAACCTAACCTAACCTAACCTAACCTAACCTAACCTAACCTAACCTAACCTAACCTAACCTAACCTAACCTAACCTAACCTAACCTAACCTAACCTAACCTAACCTAACCTAACCTAACCTAACCTAACCTAACCTAACCTAACCTAACCTCACCAGGAGAGCTGAAATCAAAAGGTTCCAAAATTTTTAGACCTAAAACTTGGAATTTACAGACTTTTTAAATTCTAAACTTCTCGGCGGTTATCTCCGGTAACCGCTTAACCGTTCGGAGAACAAAAACAGCAGTTCGGAGCGCGCTTCCGAGAGGAACGCGACGCACCAACTTCCAGATTTTTACTTCAATTTTTCACGGAGATATTTGTAAAAAACCAAAAATTTCGGAAAACATATGAAAATTCATAATTTTCCTTTCAATTTTCTTTTTTTCTTTCATTAATTTGTAGAGCTTGGTCCTCCAATAAAATTCATATTTTTTCCGAATTTTTCCGGCGTCTGGTTACGAAGATATTGATTTTTCGCGATTTTCCAAAAATTTTTTGTAATTATTATTAAATACTCAAATTTGACCTCGGATTCGGTCTCATCTAGTGGGTTTCCCTTGGATTGAGCCCAAATCCGGGTCTCCTAGCTCCTCAATTGGCGATTTTAGCTTTTCCGGCTTTTACCGTAAAAGTTTCCGGTTTTCTTATAAAATCAATATCTCCGGAACCATTCGGCCTAGCGACCCGGGGTTTTGACCGTCGGTGAGGGCGTCACACCCTCTACAGTCCCATACTTTAGAATTTTTTATTTATTATTATTATTATTATTATTATTATTTTTTATTAATTTTTAAATCTTTTTGGGCCAACTGTCGGGGCTGTGTCGGACCCCGCCGACGACAATTATTAAATTATCTGGCTGGCGGTGAAGGAGCTATCAAGTTTTCGGGTTTCTCAAATCTAAATTTTTATTATTATTAAATATCAACATTAGACCTCGGATTCGGTCTCAGCCAGTGGTGCTCATTGGTTTGAGCCCAAACTCGGGTATCGTAACTTTAAAATTGGCTAATTTAGTTTTTCCGGCTTTTACCGAAAAGTTTCCGGTTTTCTAAAAGACTTGATATCTCCTGAACCAATTGACCTAGCGACTCGGGGTTTTGGGTGTTGGGACGGGCGCTACACATAGACTTAATTTTACAAATAATAATAATAATTATTAATTATTATTATTATTTTATTTTTATTTTTATTTTAACATTCTTTTTTAAATTGACAATTGATTTTACGACCTCGCCATTTTAAGGCTCTAGATATAAGGACCAGGGCCTTATTGGGCCCAATATTATTTTTTGTTTTAACATTATTATTGACAGATTTTAAATTATTATACACTGATTTTATGACTTGAGTGTCTTTTTGGGCACTCAAAACTTTGCAATCTATATTTATACTATTATTTATATTTACTTTAGGACCCGAGTGCCTTTTTGGGCACTCAAACTTGTGATAAATTATTGACTTGTACACACCAGCAGTCCCTTTACAGCTGCTGGTTTTGTTTTTGTTTATTTTTTAAACTGATTATTTTGTTAGGTGGTTAGTCTATTTTATTGTGTCCCCCAAACCAAAATGTTTGGTTTTCGCACCCCTGCAAAGGCCCCCCGCGAGAGCACGGAGCTCCCGACGACTCCAGAAAAGGCTGCCAAGGCAGTCGTCCCTAAGACCTCACTGGTGCGACGCAGCATCGGGGAGTGGGAGTCGGGTATGGTGGATAGGAATCCAACACCCCCGACCCCACCCCCGACGGTCGCTCCGACGGGCCCTCTGAAGCCAAAACCGACGGCGGCTATTGCCGCCGCGGCAGAGGTAACGGAGGACTCGCCGGAGAGGCCGGTGTACACCAGCAGGGTGGCGGAGGCGAGGGCCTGCCTGAATAAGGCCAAACTGCACCTGAGTAGCTCCCGAAATCTGAAAACAGACATAAAAGCGGGAGTTACTCAGGCGTTGGATAGGCTCTTTAAACTTGTCAAAGAGGCGGAGTCGGAGTCCAGGAAATCGGATAAGGTGGGGGGGGGGAGGGAGGTTCCGGTGGTGGCCCCTCCTCCCCCCTCTCCACCAGCCCCTAAGGAGTGTGGCTGCGGGGCGGGGTTGAAGGCCCAAGAGGACCTCTCCAAGAAGATCCTGGAGCACGGCGTTTTGTTGAAGGAGACGAATGAGAGGATGGCCGTGCTCCAGGACTCCATAACTAAGCAAGTCGTGGCCATGTCGTCCCTGGAGAGGACAACGTACGCGGGTGTAGCAGCGGGAGGCCCCAAAAGGGTGGCCCCATCGCAGCCCACGCTGCACTCCGTCGTTGTCACCTCTAGGGATGACACAGAAACGGGGGAGCAGGTCCTCACACAGGTGAGGGCCGCCATAGATGCGAAGGACGGGTGGGTCAGAGTGGATAGGGTGCGGAAGGCCAAGGATCGTAAGGTGATCCTAGGGTGCGGCTCTGAGGAGGAACGCCGCAAGCTGAAGGAGCGCCTGGGTAGAGTAGGTGGTCGGCTCACGGTGGAGGATGTAAAGAACAAGGACCCGCTACTGGCACTGAGGGACGTAATGTCGTATAATAGTGATGACGATATCGTCAGGGCCCTTCGGTGCCAGAACCGGGTCCTGTTTGAGGGCCTCAAGGAGGAGGAATGCCGGCTGGAGGTCCGCTTTCGCCGGAAAGCTCGGAACCCCCATGCCGGACACGTGGTCATGCGGGTGTCCCCGGCAATTTGGTCGAGGATGGTCGACCAGGGGGCAGTGCACGTGGACCTTCAAAAGGTCAAAGTGGAGGACCACTCTCCACTCGTGCAGTGCTCCCTGTGCCTCGGCTACGGGCACGGTCGGCGGTTCTGCAAAGACACCGCCGTCAAGTGCAGCCATTGCGGGGGCGCCCACGTCAAGTCCGAGTGCGCTGGCTGGCTCGCCAATGCACTCCCATCGTGCTGCAATTGCAGTAGCGCCAAACTGGACAGGACTGACCACAATGCGTTCAGTGCAGACTGTCCGGTGAGGCGCAAATGGGATGCATTGGCCAGAGCCAGCATAGCGTACTGCTAAGGGCACCACGTGGAACCCCACCAGTAGCAAGCCGTTCAGGGTAGCCCAGGCCAATCTGCAGCGCAAGTACCTCGCTACCTGCGAGCTCATGCTCGAGGCGGACAGGAGGGGCATCGACGTCGCTCTGATCCAGGAACCCTACGTGGGTGGGGCTCGATGCATGAGGCAGTACCGGGGGGCCAGGATCTTCCAGAACACTGGTAACGGGGAGGGCACTGTGAAGGCAGCAATTGCTGTCTTCAATAAAGACATAGACATAATACAGTGCCCGAAACTCACCACCAACAACATCGTGGTGGTGAGGATCCGAACCAGCTCCTGGGAGATCGTGGCCGTCAGCTACTACTTCGAGCCCAACCTACCGATCGGGCCATACCTGGACCAATTGAGCGGCGTCGTTGCGGAGCTGGGGCCTGGCGCTATCCTGATAGGCGGTGATGCAAACGCGAAAAGCAGCTGGTGGGGAAGCGGAAGAGTCGACCACAGGGGTGAGGAGATGGCAGGCGCTCTGGAGGACTTGGGCTTGCAGGTGCTCAACGACGGCGAGGTGCCGACCTTCGACGTCGTTCGGGGAGGCCGACGCCTCACCAGTTGCGTCGACGTAACGGCCTGCACGTCGGACCTGCTCGACCTGGTGGAGGATTGGAGTGTGGTGGAGGGACTGACCAGCTCGGACCACAACGGCATCGTTTTCAGCCTCAGGCTAGTTAGAGCTAAAGGCATTGGGATACAGAGAACCACAAGGCTCTACAACACTAAAAAAGCTAACTGGTCCCAGTTTCATGAGAAACTGGGCCAGCTCAGACTAGAAGAAAACATCTCCCTTCAGGAACTGGAAAAAATTAGCGACGAAGAACAGTTAAATGTCTTCGTCGATAGATACTCGGCCTGTGTTGTGGAGGCTTGTGGTCTCTGTATACCCAAAAAGAAAGCCAACGAGAAACTTACCGTGCCGTGGTGGTCCGAGGAGCTGGCGGCAAAGAAGAGAGAGGTCGCCACCCGGAAGCGCAGGATCCGATGTGCAGCACCGTGCCGGAGGGCGGGTGTCGTCGATGAGTACCTGCAAAGCAAAAATGAGTATGAGGCAATGGCGAGGTTGGCCCAGACTAACAGCTGGAAAGAGTTTTGTGGGAGGCAGGACAAAGAAGGCATTTGGGAGGGGATCTACAGGGTCATAGGGCAAACCTCAAAACGGGAAGAGGACCTACCACTTGTGAAGGACGGGAAGGAGATGACTCAACAGGAGTCGGCAAAGGTGTTGGCGGAGACGTTCTACCCGGAGGACCTTGAGTGCGGGGATAACGCTGACCACCGACGGACGAGGGAAGAAGCGGACCGGGTAAACGAGTGGGTGCATGATGAGTTGCATGACCCACCGTTTACCCTGGAAGAGCTTAGAGCCGCGGTGGGGAGCTTTAACCCTAAGAAGGCCCCCGGGGCGGACGGTCTCACGGCTGACATCTGCAGCCAAGTCATCTCCAAGGACCCCGTCTTTCACCTAGCCCTGATGAACAAATGCCTAGAATTGTCCTGCTTCCCAACCGCCTGGAAGGAGGCAACCGTCGTCGTCTTGCGAAAGCCTGGCAAAGATGACTACCGGAACCCCAAGGCCTACAGGCCTATTGGCCTCCTCTCAGTGATGGGTAAGATCTATGAGAAGATGGTAGTTCGCAGGGTCAGTTGGCACCTTATCCCCAGGTTGAGTACTCGCCAGTACGGATTCATGCCCCAGAAGAGCACCGAAGACGCCCTCTATGACCTTATGCGGCAGATCCGTGGTGGGCTTTCTGCTAAAAAGCTCATCACGATCGTGTCGCTGGACATAGAGGGAGCCTTCGACAGCGCCTGGTGGCCGGCTTTAAGGGTCCGTCTGGCTGAGGAAAACATACCAGTCAACCTGCGGAGGGTGGTAGACAGCTACCTCTGCGACCGAACGGTGAGGGTGAGGTACGCCGGTGAAGAGTATACCAAACGCACCAATAAAGGTTGCGTTCAGGGCTCAATCGGCGGCCCCATCCTCTGGAACCTTCTTCTCGACCCATTGCTGAGGGATTTAACTGAAAAAGGGGTATATTGCCAGGCTTTCGCAGACGACGTCGTGTTGGTGTTCGCCGCCGAAACGGCGCTTGAGGTGCAGAGGCGCGCCAATGCCGCCCTCGAGCATGTTCGCGGGTGGGGTGTCAAAAATAAGCTGAAATTCGCACCGCATAAAACGAAAGCGATGGTAATCACGCGGAAGCTGAAGTTTGACACTCCACTCCTGAGCATGGGCGGGGTAGACATTGGCATGTCGGATGAGATCAGGATCCTGGGGCTCACGATAGATAGCGGTTTGACGTTCAACGCCCACGTTGCGAACATCTGCAGGAAGGCGTTGGGCGTCTATAAGCAACTGTCGCGAGCCGCCAAGGTGAGTTGGGGCCTCCACCGCGACGTGATCCGCGTTATTTACACGGCAGCGGTGGAGCCAGTGATCCTGTACGCCTCCAGCGCCTGGTCGGAGGCGAGCAAGAAGCTTGGGGTGCAGAGGCAGCTAGGCGCGGTTCAACGAGGATTCGCACAAAAGCTCTGTGGAGCTTACCGCACCGTCTCCCTGAACGCGGCACTGGTACTGGCGGGGATACTACCACTTGACCTCAGGATACAGGAGGCAGCCGCCCTATACGAGGCCAAGCGGGGGGTGTCCCTGCCAGCGCTGGGCGATCGGGAGGTGGAACGCGGCGTCGCGTCCACAGAAGCACCGCACCCGGCAGAGCACATGAGCCTGGAGTTCTCCAGCCTGACAGACCAAGCGCAGGTAGATAGCCGGGTCACCCAGTTGGTTCGGATCTACACTGACGGCAGCAAGATTGATGGCCAGGTCGGAGCAGCGCTGTCTCTTCGGAGCAGCGAGGCCGAGACAAGAGCCATCAAACTCAAGCTGCCACCGCATTGCACGGTCTACCAGGCTGAGCTACTGGCCATATGCCGAGCCACGAGGGAGGTCCTCAGGTGCGTCGAGGCAAGCTTCGCAATCCTCAGCGACTCGCGCTCGGCCTTGGAAACTGTAGTCGGCAATACTTCCCCCCACCCCCTGGCGGTTGAAACGCGCAACAACATCCGGCGCAGCCGCGCCCAGGGCAAGGAAATCTCCTTGTTCTGGGTGAAGGCTCACGCAGGGCTTGGGGGGAACGAGCGGGCAGACCAGTTGGCCAAGGAGGCTGCTCTGGGCCTCAAGCGGAAGGCGGACTACCAGGGGTGCCCGGTTTCATTCGTCAAGCGAGAGCTCCGGAAAGCGTCGCTTGACGAATGGAACCAGAGGTACAAGTCTGGGTCCACCGCGCGCCATACCAAGGTGTTCCTCCCGGATGCCATTGAGGCGTACAGGGTGGTCCGACAGCTCCGACCGACTGGCATTCTGACGCAGATGCTGTCGGGGCACGGTGGGTTCTCGGAATACCTGCACAGGTTTAAGTGCAAAGAGAACCCATCGTGTCAATGCGAGCCGGGCGTCGAGCAGACCCCCCTGCACGTACTCACGAACTGCCCTATTTTCGGCGTAGACAGGTACGAGGCTGAAAATAGGGTAGACACTAAGATAGAAGAGGTAACCCTGAACCAACTTTTGGTTGAAAAAGTCACACGTGAACCATTCTTGGCCTTCTGCACCAGTGTTATCCAGAGGGTCATCGATGGAAACAAGACCTGAGTCGGTTCCATCGATGACACCTCACTTTTGTATTGACGCCTGTATTAAATGCCTTTTGTAATAATATATTTATAATAATAAGATAAACACAATGAATTGTAATGAATGTTTGAAAAATTTGAATGTAAAACTGCAAATTATGTAATAAGATATAAAAATGTAACAATATAAGTAAAACCGTAAAATTATGTAACAAGATGTTAAAAATGTAATAATTATAAGTATAAAAAGATAAAAGAATAGCAAACATGAGAAAAAGAAAAATCTCATCAAAGAATACTTGAAAAGAAAACCAAGTAGCAAATCAAAATATTAAAAGGCAAAAAAAAAGTCTCTGACCACCACGTCAGAGGGACACTAGAAATAAAAAAAAAAAAAAAAAAAAAAAAAAAAAAAAAAAAAAAAAACCTAACCTAACCTAACCTAACCTAACCTAACCTAACCTAACCTAACCTAACCTAACCTAACCTAACCTAACCTAACCTAACCTAACCTAACCTAACCTAACCTAACCTAACCTAACCTAACCTAACCTAACCTAACCTAACCTAACCTAACCTAACCTAACCTAACCTAACCTAACCTAACCTAACCTAACCTAACCTAACCTAACCTAACCTAACCTAACCTAACCTAACCTAACCTAACCTAACCTAACCTAACCTAACCTAACCTAACCTAACCTAACCTAACCTAACCTAACCTAACCTAACCTAACCTAACCTAACCTAACCTAACCTAACCTAACCTAACCTAACCTAACCTAACCTAACCTAACCTAACCTAACCTAACCTAACCTAACCTAACCTAACCTAACCTAACCTAACCTAACCTAACCTAACCTAACCTAACCTAACCTAACCTAACCTAACCTAACCTAACCTAACCTAACCTTTTTTTTTTTTTTTTTTTTTAACGTGGGAAAATCCTGCATTGGACTTCCGCCGCCATCGGGGGACAGCGGCGGGGAGTGTCAGACTCCTACTGACTAAAAACCCACGGAGTGTCTTCTCATCGCCTTAGGATGGGGGGCCACGGGATCGCGTTTGCATGCACCGCGACCCCCCCAGCGATGGCCTGTGGCCGCTGCGCGGTGGTGACTCCACCGAAGGTGGGGTGCGTGAACACTCAACGCACCCCTCACCTGGGGGGCATTACGCAGCAACGGGACCCCCGTCCCGTCACCGCTGCCCCCTTGTGGAGGCAGGCATGAGCGAGCTCAGCCCGCCCCCTGCGGCCCTTTCTTGGGCCGCGGCCCGGGCTTGCAGGCCTTGCTGCCGACCGCGTGGTCGGCTGGCCGCTTCCCCTCCGCACAGACACCACAGTGCGGCGCGGCGGTACACTGCCCCGCCCTGTGCCCCGGCTGTGAGCACCGGAAGCACAGAGCGCTGCGGTCCACCCCCGACGTGCACTGCGGGGCCATGTGCCCCGGCCTGAGGCAACGGTAGCACCGGGCCGGCTTGGGCTGCAAAAGCACAGCCCTCGCACACACCCAGCCCACCGTCACCTGCCCCTTCTCTGCCAGGGTTTTGGCTGCGGCTATGGGGCAACGCACCCACACCGCGCCTCGACCCCTGGGGGCAAAACGGATTTCGCCCACCCGGATGTCCGCCTCCGGGCAGTCCGTAGCCCGGGCGATCGCAGCGGCCACGTCTGCGGCCGTCGACGAGTCGTCTAAGCCCGTGATACGCAGCTCCGCGCCCTTGGTGGGCGTGGAGATGCGCACCCCGGGACCTATCTCCTGTCGCAGGCGCTCGGCAAGTGCCTCAGCCTTCTTCTCGCACCCGGCCCCCGGTAGCTCCAAAATCCGCGCTCCCGTCGCCGCCAATCGGAAGCGCAGTGCGTGGATGTCCAGGGACCCGAGGTCGATCTTTGCCTTAGCCTCGGTGATTACCGAGGCATAGGTGACCCCTCTCTCCTTAGCCTCCGGCTGCAGTGTTAGAACAACTGCAGCCGTTTGAGGCACCTGCAGTTTGGCCGCAGAGGGCTTCCTCTTCTTCTTCGCCTTCTTGGGCTTATTCTTCTTCTTTTTCGCCGCCACTTGAGCCCAAGTTGGCGGCGCACTCGGCGCAGCCTCCTGGGGACCGCCCGGTGTCACGGCCGGCAGGTCCGCGACCGGGACGGCCCGACTGGCGCCCTTCTTCTTTCTCTTCTTCTTAGCCTCGCGGCCCTGCTCCACTGTAGGAGGAGGCGCGGAAGGCCCCTCCACGGTCCGCTGCGGGGCGGCTGCCCCGACAGCAGCCGCAGGAGGACAGATGCGCCTCTCCAAGGCCTCGAAGCGCTTCTCTATCGCCTCTAAGATGGCTGCTTCATTAAGAGGCGGCGGCGGCGGTGGTGCTGCAGTGGCAGGGGGGGTAGGCGGCGGCCTCGCCCTCGCTTGCAGCAGCTCCGACCGCATGTCGATCATCTCCCGCCGGAGATGATCGAGCTGTGCACGCAGAGCCTCGTTCTCCGCTTGCAGCTTCTTGACCTCTATGGTCGCGTCGCAATCCTGCAGCATGCCCATTGCCGCTTTGATTGAAGCGGCGGCATCCTTTAAGGCTCCCTGGAAGGTGCCCTTGAGGTTGCCGGACTTCGCCGCGACAGTCGCGACGATCTCCGCGTCCTCCACTACCCTCTTCCTTAGGGCCGCCGCTGTCGGTCGCTGCAACAGCACCGCTTCCTCCACCCCGAGGCTCTTGCGGGCCTCCGCTGCAAGTCGCGCAGTCTCCTCCATTTCCCCCTCCCTAGTCAGCTTCGAAGGGGGCCGGTCACTTCTTTCGGGGGGGGTCCATTCTGGGGCTCGCTTGCCGCTCTTCTTGGAAGCTGCCTCAGTTAGAGGCAGAGGCGCGGCCGACTTCTTAGGCAGGAATCGACCGCGCTCGTCTCGCTGTGGCAGTGATGAGGGCTTCCGTGCAGCCACCGCAACCCTCGCCCCCCTTTTCTCCGCCGACGTCATCGGCACCAGCTCGTCCAGCTCCTCTAGGAGCTCCTCTCCCGAGGAACGGCTGGAAGAGCGGGTGCAGACGTCCGTCTCCTCGTAGTCCTCCTCTTCTTCTTCCTCCGTGTCGTCGCTCATGTCCGAAGGGCTCGCCATTGTCAATGGAGCGCGCGGAGGTCGATCGCGCAACTCTCTCCTTCCGGCGTCATACCTCTTTGGTGTGCACGCCTCAGTCGTCAGCTCCAAATATCTTGGTGTGGTCGGTAAGTCCGTTTCCTTAGCCAATGGTCGTCGTTCACGGGGGTCAGGGGTAGTCTGACCTCCGATGGATTGGTTGCCCCCCCCAGATACTGAGGGGCAGACGGAGTCCGAAGACTCCGTGCGGGATTCACCCGCCTGGGGACTGTTACCTGTTTTAGCCGAATCCATTTTCTGATTTCCTTTTTTAAGGGGTGAGGTCCCCTCTCCCTCCTCTGCGCTTGGGACTGGGTATTGTTCCCCCCCAGCCATACATCCCATAGGCACGCTAGACCGTAGGATTGGGGGTGAGTATCTGCTTGTAAGTGTGGTGTGGTATTTGCATGTTAAGTGTATCTGTTGTGTGCTGTAGAATGACCAAATGTTATTTTGTTTGTGTAAAGTGAATGAGGAGTGTAACTGAGTCTGTGTGTGTACACTTTGTGAAGAGTGTGTACTCCCAAACTCTCCCAGACTGGGAGGGCAAGGGAGCAAGGACAGGGTAGGATTCAAGGATTTTGGGGGAAAGGTGGGAAAGTGGAGAGCGCCCGGAGCTTTCAGTTACGTCTGTTTCTGAAGGAACCAGACCAATAGCAGGCGGCAACCTCTAGCAGGATAGTGCTCCGGACTTGCCTTGGGGATCTAAGCGACCTGCGCTACTCCCAAGACCAACGCCAAATTGCTCACTCGGAAAAAGTGAGCAAAGTAGGTGATGAGCTAGCACCCTTACTAGGACCCCTTGCGGGCGCCCCTAGGGGGTTCTAGCTCATCCCCCGCCCTAACCTAACCTAACCTAACCTAACCTAACCTAACCTAACCTAACCTAACCTAACCTAACCTAACCTAACCTAACCTAACCTAACCTAACCTAACCTAACCTAACCTTTTTTTTTTTTTTATCGTGGGAAAATCCTGCATAGGACCCCCGACGCCACGGGGGCAGCGACGGGGAGTGTCAGACTCTTACTGACTAAAAACCCACGGGGCAAGGCCCACAGTCTTCAAGGCCGCTGAGTCGGTGGTCGCTGGATCGCTCTCGCACTCTACATACGACCACCGGGCGGCGGGCCACCATCGAAGGTGGCCTCTCCTCGGGGGCGAGCAAGGGCCCGCCCCTCGGCCCAAAGGCCTCCTCTCCAGCCTCCGTGCGTGCAATGGCGACGAGCCCCCCCGAGCTCGCCGCCTGGAGGCAGTCCGCGACGGTCCAGTCTCCTGGCCGCCACGTCTCCGCGGCAACGACGGGAGTGCTCCACCCCCGCCGTGCCTACAGAGCCGCAGGGTGTGGAGCAAGGCACTCAAGCCTCACCACCACGGGCCGGGCCGGAACCTCCAGCCTGCTACCCCGCAGCCCTCCACTCCCCCGCAGACCAGCTTGCACCGAGTGCCCGAGCCGCCTGCACGCCGCCTCGCCTGTTTCCAGGTTGCGACGTCGTAAACCGCGGGGCCGCAGCAGAGGACTCGTTTCTGCCGCTACGAGCCGGTGACCGAAGCCTCCAGCCCGTTTCCCCACAGTCTACCGATAGGGCTCAGAGACCTCGGGCCAGGCCGAAACCCAGCCCATGTCTCTGCAGCCCGCCTCCGCTGAGGCGGAGGTCGCCGAAGCAACCCCACCTCGGAATAGGGAAAGGAATGGGAATTGGGAAGGTGGGAATGTGGAGAGCGCCCGGAGCTTTCAGTTACGTCTGTTTCTGATGGAACCAGACCAATAGCAGGCGGCAACCTCTAGCAGGATAGTGCTCCGGACTTGCCTTGGGGATCTACGCGACCTGCGCTACTCCCAAGACCAACGCCAAATTGCTCACTCGGAAAAAGCGAACAAAGTAGGTGATGGGCTAGCACCCTTGTAGGAGGACCCCTGGGGGTCACTCCTAGGGGTTCTAGCTCATCCCCCGCCCAACCTAACCTAACCTAACCTAACCTAACCCAACCTAACCTAACATCATAGTGAAATATAAAATTGTGACCTAACCCCAAGTGTGATACATCGTTGAATAGATCTCAGCTACAGGATTCACCTACCGAAAACCGTTTGTTCGTATTCCTTCAGGATTTTTCTATAATCCCCGAAAACTTCAAATTTTTGCCTATCTTGACTTCAAATTTACGTAATAAAAATCATAACTCAAAATACTTACACGATACTTACCAAATAGCTTCGCCATCCCCTTCGGATACCTCCCCTCCGTATTCCTACCGAATTTCAGCGTCGTACCTAAAAAATTCAAAAAGTTATTAAACATTTACATAAAATCAACTCTGCGAACCGAGGTTACTTGGTCAGTGAATTCGCCCATACAATTTATCATAGTGAAATATAAAATTGTGACCTAACCCCAAGTGTGATACATCGTTGAATAGATCTCAGCTACAGGATTCACCTACCGAAAACCGTTTGTTCGTATTCCTTCAGGATTTTTCTATAATCCCCGAAAACTTCAAATTTTTGCCTATCTTGACTTCAAATTTACGTAATAAAAATCATAACTCAAAATACTTACACGATACTTACCAAATAGCTTCGCCATCCCCTTCGGATACCTCCCCTCCGTATTCCTACCGAATTTCAGCGTCGTACCTAAAAAATTCAAAAAGTTATTAAACATTTACATAAAATCAACTCTGCGAACCGAGGTTACTTGGTCAGTGAATTCGCCCATACAATTTATCATAGTGAAATATAAAATTGTGACCTAACCCCAAGTGTGATACATCGTTGAATAGATCTCAGCTACAGGATTCACCTACCGAAAACCGTTTGTTCGTATTCCTTCAGGATTTTTCTATAATCCCCGAAAACTTCAAATTTTTGCCTATCTTGACTTCAAATTTACGTAATAAAAATCATAACTCAAAATACTTACACGATACTTACCAAATAGCTTCGCCATCCCCTTCGGATACCTCCCCTCCGTATTCCTACCGAATTTCAGCGTCGTACCTAAAAAATTCAAAAAGTTATTAAACATTTACATAAAATCAACTCTGCGAACCGAGGTTACTTGGTCAGTGAATTCGCCCATACAATTTATCATAGTGAAATATAAAATTGTGACCTAACCCCAAGTGTGATACATCGTTGAATAGATCTCAGCTACAGGATTCACCTACCGAAAACCGTTTGTTCGTATTCCTTCAGGATTTTTCTATAATCCCCGAAAACTTCAAATTTTTGCCTATCTTGACTTCAAATTTACGTAATAAAAATCATAACTCAAAATACTTACACGATACTTACCAAATAGCTTCGCCATCCCCTTCGGATACCTCCCCTCCGTATTCCTACCGAATTTCAGCGTCGTACCTAAAAAATTCAAAAAGTTATTAAACATTTACATAAAATCAACTCTGCGAACCGAGGTTACTTGGTCAGTGAATTCGCCCATACAATTTATCATAGTGAAATATAAAATTGTGACCTAACCCCAAGTGTGATACATCGTTGAATAGATCTCAGCTACAGGATTCACCTACCGAAAACCGTTTGTTCGTATTCCTTCAGGATTTTTCTATAATCCCCGAAAACTTCAAATTTTTGCCTATCTTGACTTCAAATTTACGTAATAAAAATCATAACTCAAAATACTTACACGATACTTACCAAATAGCTTCGCCATCCCCTTCGGATACCTCCCCTCCGTATTCCTACCGAATTTCAGCGTCGTACCTAAAAAATTCAAAAAGTTATTAAACATTTACATAAAATCAACTCTGCGAACCGAGGTTACTTGGTCAGTGAATTCGCCCATACAATTTATCATAGTGAAATATAAAATTGTGACCTAACCCCAAGTGTGATACATCGTTGAATAGATCTCAGCTACAGGATTCACCTACCGAAAACCGTTTGTTCGTATTCCTTCAGGATTTTTCTATAATCCCCGAAAACTTCAAATTTTTGCCTATCTTGACTTCAAATTTACGTAATAAAAATCATAACTCAAAATACTTACACGATACTTACCAAATAGCTTCGCCATCCCCTTCGGATACCTCCCCTCCGTATTCCTACCGAATTTCAGCGTCGTACCTAAAAAATTCAAAAAGTTATTAAACATTTACATAAAATCAACTCTGCGAACCGAGGTTACTTGGTCAGTGAATTCGCCCATACAATTTATCATAGTGAAATATAAAATTGTGACCTAACCCCAAGTGTGATACATCGTTGAATAGATCTCAGCTACAGGATTCACCTACCGAAAACCGTTTGTTCGTATTCCTTCAGGATTTTTCTATAATCCCCGAAAACTTCAAATTTTTGCCTATCTTGACTTCAAATTTACGTAATAAAAATCATAACTCAAAATACTTACACGATACTTACCAAATAGCTTCGCCATCCCCTTCGGATACCTCCCCTCCGTATTCCTACCGAATTTCAGCGTCGTACCTAAAAAATTCAAAAAGTTATTAAACATTTACATAAAATCAACTCTGCGAACCGAGGTTACTTGGTCAGTGAATTCGCCCATACAATTTATCATAGTGAAATATAAAATTGTGACCTAACCCCAAGTGTGATACATCGTTGAATAGATCTCAGCTACAGGATTCACCTACCGAAAACCGTTTGTTCGTATTCCTTCAGGATTTTTCTATAATCCCCGAAAACTTCAAATTTTTGCCTATCTTGACTTCAAATTTACGTAATAAAAATCATAACTCAAAATACTTACACGATACTTACCAAATAGCTTCGCCATCCCCTTCGGATACCTCCCCTCCGTATTCCTACCGAATTTCAGCGTCGTACCTAAAAAATTCAAAAAGTTATTAAACATTTACATAAAATCAACTCTGCGAACCGAGGTTACTTGGTCAGTGAATTCGCCCATACAATTTATCATAGTGAAATATAAAATTGTGACCTAACCCCAAGTGTGATACATCGTTGAATAGATCTCAGCTACAGGATTCACCTACCGAAAACCGTTTGTTCGTATTCCTTCAGGATTTTTCTATAATCCCCGAAAACTTCAAATTTTTGCCTATCTTGACTTCAAATTTACGTAATAAAAATCATAACTCAAAATACTTACACGATACTTACCAAATAGCTTCGCCATCCCCTTCGGATACCTCCCCTCCGTATTCCTACCGAATTTCAGCGTCGTACCTAAAAAATTCAAAAAGTTATTAAACATTTACATAAAATCAACTCTGCGAACCGAGGTTACTTGGTCAGTGAATTCGCCCATACAATTTATCATAGTGAAATATAAAATTGTGACCTAACCCCAAGTGTGATACATCGTTGAATAGATCTCAGCTACAGGATTCACCTACCGAAAACCGTTTGTTCGTATTCCTTCAGGATTTTTCTATAATCCCCGAAAACTTCAAATTTTTGCCTATCTTGACTTCAAATTTACGTAATAAAAATCATAACTCAAAATACTTACACGATACTTACCAAATAGCTTCGCCATCCCCTTCGGATACCTCCCCTCCGTATTCCTACCGAATTTCAGCGTCGTACCTAAAAAATTCAAAAAGTTATTAAACATTTACATAAAATCAACTCTGCGAACCGAGGTTACTTGGTCAGTGAATTCGCCCATACAATTTATCATAGTGAAATATAAAATTGTGACCTAACCCCAAGTGTGATACATCGTTGAATAGATCTCAGCTACAGGATTCACCTACCGAAAACCGTTTGTTCGTATTCCTTCAGGATTTTTCTATAATCCCCGAAAACTTCAAATTTTTGCCTATCTTGACTTCAAATTTACGTAATAAAAATCATAACTCAAAATACTTACACGATACTTACCAAATAGCTTCGCCATCCCCTTCGGATACCTCCCCTCCGTATTCCTACCGAATTTCAGCGTCGTACCTAAAAAATTCAAAAAGTTATTAAACATTTACATAAAATCAACTCTGCGAACCGAGGTTACTTGGTCAGTGAATTCGCCCATACAATTTATCATAGTGAAATATAAAATTGTGACCTAACCCCAAGTGTGATACATCGTTGAATAGATCTCAGCTACAGGATTCACCTACCGAAAACCGTTTGTTCGTATTCCTTCAGGATTTTTCTATAATCCCCGAAAACTTCAAATTTTTGCCTATCTTGACTTCAAATTTACGTAATAAAAATCATAACTCAAAATACTTACACGATACTTACCAAATAGCTTCGCCATCCCCTTCGGATACCTCCCCTCCGTATTCCTACCGAATTTCAGCGTCGTACCTAAAAAATTCAAAAAGTTATTAAACATTTACATAAAATCAACTCTGCGAACCGAGGTTACTTGGTCAGTGAATTCGCCCATACAATTTATCATAGTGAAATATAAAATTGTGACCTAACCCCAAGTGTGATACATCGTTGAATAGATCTCAGCTACAGGATTCACCTACCGAAAACCGTTTGTTCGTATTCCTTCAGGATTTTTCTATAATCCCCGAAAACTTCAAATTTTTGCCTATCTTGACTTCAAATTTACGTAATAAAAATCATAACTCAAAATACTTACACGATACTTACCAAATAGCTTCGCCATCCCCTTCGGATACCTCCCCTCCGTATTCCTACCGAATTTCAGCGTCGTACCTAAAAAATTCAAAAAGTTATTAAACATTTACATAAAATCAACTCTGCGAACCGAGGTTACTTGGTCAGTGAATTCGCCCATACAATTTATCATAGTGAAATATAAAATTGTGACCTAACCCCAAGTGTGATACATCGTTGAATAGATCTCAGCTACAGGATTCACCTACCGAAAACCGTTTGTTCGTATTCCTTCAGGATTTTTCTATAATCCCCGAAAACTTCAAATTTTTGCCTATCTTGACTTCAAATTTACGTAATAAAAATCATAACTCAAAATACTTACACGATACTTACCAAATAGCTTCGCCATCCCCTTCGGATACCTCCCCTCCGTATTCCTACCGAATTTCAGCGTCGTACCTAAAAAATTCAAAAAGTTATTAAACATTTACATAAAATCAACTCTGCGAACCGAGGTTACTTGGTCAGTGAATTCGCCCATACAATTTATCATAGTGAAATATAAAATTGTGACCTAACCCCAAGTGTGATACATCGTTGAATAGATCTCAGCTACAGGATTCACCTACCGAAAACCGTTTGTTCGTATTCCTTCAGGATTTTTCTATAATCCCCGAAAACTTCAAATTTTTGCCTATCTTGACTTCAAATTTACGTAATAAAAATCATAACTCAAAATACTTACACGATACTTACCAAATAGCTTCGCCATCCCCTTCGGATACCTCCCCTCCGTATTCCTACCGAATTTCAGCGTCGTACCTAAAAAATTCAAAAAGTTATTAAACATTTACATAAAATCAACTCTGCGAACCGAGGTTACTTGGTCAGTGAATTCGCCCATACAATTTATCATAGTGAAATATAAAATTGTGACCTAACCCCAAGTGTGATACATCGTTGAATAGATCTCAGCTACAGGATTCACCTACCGAAAACCGTTTGTTCGTATTCCTTCAGGATTTTTCTATAATCCCCGAAAACTTCAAATTTTTGCCTATCTTGACTTCAAATTTACGTAATAAAAATCATAACTCAAAATACTTACACGATACTTACCAAATAGCTTCGCCATCCCCTTCGGATACCTCCCCTCCGTATTCCTACCGAATTTCAGCGTCGTACCTAAAAAATTCAAAAAGTTATTAAACATTTACATAAAATCAACTCTGCGAACCGAGGTTACTTGGTCAGTGAATTCGCCCATACAATTTATCATAGTGAAATATAAAATTGTGACCTAACCCCAAGTGTGATACATCGTTGAATAGATCTCAGCTACAGGATTCACCTACCGAAAACCGTTTGTTCGTATTCCTTCAGGATTTTTCTATAATCCCCGAAAACTTCAAATTTTTGCCTATCTTGACTTCAAATTTACGTAATAAAAATCATAACTCAAAATACTTACACGATACTTACCAAATAGCTTCGCCATCCCCTTCGGATACCTCCCCTCCGTATTCCTACCGAATTTCAGCGTCGTACCTAAAAAATTCAAAAAGTTATTAAACATTTACATAAAATCAACTCTGCGAACCGAGGTTACTTGGTCAGTGAATTCGCCCATACAATTTATCATAGTGAAATATAAAATTGTGACCTAACCCCAAGTGTGATACATCGTTGAATAGATCTCAGCTACAGGATTCACCTACCGAAAACCGTTTGTTCGTATTCCTTCAGGATTTTTCTATAATCCCCGAAAACTTCAAATTTTTGCCTATCTTGACTTCAAATTTACGTAATAAAAATCATAACTCAAAATACTTACACGATACTTACCAAATAGCTTCGCCATCCCCTTCGGATACCTCCCCTCCGTATTCCTACCGAATTTCAGCGTCGTACCTAAAAAATTCAAAAAGTTATTAAACATTTACATAAAATCAACTCTGCGAACCGAGGTTACTTGGTCAGTGAATTCGCCCATACAATTTATCATAGTGAAATATAAAATTGTGACCTAACCCCAAGTGTGATACATCGTTGAATAGATCTCAGCTACAGGATTCACCTACCGAAAACCGTTTGTTCGTATTCCTTCAGGATTTTTCTATAATCCCCGAAAACTTCAAATTTTTGCCTATCTTGACTTCAAATTTACGTAATAAAAATCATAACTCAAAATACTTACACGATACTTACCAAATAGCTTCGCCATCCCCTTCGGATACCTCCCCTCCGTATTCCTACCGAATTTCAGCGTCGTACCTAAAAAATTCAAAAAGTTATTAAACATTTACATAAAATCAACTCTGCGAACCGAGGTTACTTGGTCAGTGAATTCGCCCATACAATTTATCATAGTGAAATATAAAATTGTGACCTAACCCCAAGTGTGATACATCGTTGAATAGATCTCAGCTACAGGATTCACCTACCGAAAACCGTTTGTTCGTATTCCTTCAGGATTTTTCTATAATCCCCGAAAACTTCAAATTTTTGCCTATCTTGACTTCAAATTTACGTAATAAAAATCATAACTCAAAATACTTACACGATACTTACCAAATAGCTTCGCCATCCCCTTCGGATACCTCCCCTCCGTATTCCTACCGAATTTCAGCGTCGTACCTAAAAAATTTTTCATAAAGAACCCGCCCACCCGCCCTGGTTTTATTGCGGCCAGTTGCATTCTTCAAAATCCCGTTTTCACTTAATATCGCTGTAACTCTGCCATTTCTAGTCGTAAAAATACAATTGAAACATCTCTAGACTCCTGAGTAAATTGCCTATCCAACTTAGTCGTTGGAAAAAATCCATCCCTGCCTACCGATTTTTGGTAGGCATTTTTTCTAAATTTCGCTCCATTTTCCGCTCGTTTTTCGCCGTATTCCTCGAGTTTTTGGTAGCTTCCCAGCATGAGTCGTAGATCAAGTGGCGTGGACGAGTTCCACGACACCGTCGAAGGCTCTCCACAACCCGGACCCTCCATTATGAAGACCAAGGCTAAGACTGCTCCCAAAAAAGGGAAGCAAACAGTACCTATAGTCTTTCGTGGCCCGGATTTCGATAGCACCAATATAAACTCCTGCGTCGCGCTATTAAATTACCTGGCGGACAGCATAACATCTGCAGTCCAAGAAGGAAAGAGCGTCACCAGTGGCAATAAAAGCCTAATAGTAGCCGCGGCGCTGGAGATTAAAGAACTCGTTAGCTCCCTACCGACCCTGGTGGCTGCACCACCTACGCCCCCAGCCGTCGTCCTACCCTCTCCACAGAGGAACAGTGAGGTCGACATAAAAGTCGAGGTGATAGCGGCCATCAGGAGCGAGCTAAATAAAATTAAAAGGGACACCGAGGATATTAAGGAAATAGTCACAGACCTCCAAAACAAACCGCAACCAACCGTCGCGACCAACCCACAGTTAACCTACGCAGCAGCGCTGACTAAAAACAAAGCCATACCTAGACCCAACTTCCCCATACTAGTACAGTCAACAGACCCCACACAAACAAGCACCGATATCATCCAAACTGTCAAATCCAGCGTCGACGTGATCAGCCTCGGCGTGGGAATAAATAATATCAGACCAACTAAAAACGGAAACGTGATAGTGTCCTGCAACGACCATGGCGGCCGCGAAACAGTTAAGAAAGTCCTCAAGGAGAAAAATGAACAATTTACAATCGGGGAGCCAGCCGAGAGATACCCACTGCTACGGCTTATCGGCGTTGATCATGAGATGAGTGACACAGAAATAGAAAAGGCTATATATGTACAGAATACATCTACATTTGATCCTCTCAGAAAATGTCCACTCCAAGCAAAATGGATCGTCTACCGGAGAACTAAGCCTAACAAAAACGGTGTCTGCAATGTGATAGTGCAGTGCACCCCAGCAGTCTGGCGAGTTCTGGTAGACACCCGCATACGTATAGGGTACAAAATCGTGACAGTCATAAACCAATCACTTCTACTGCAATGCTACAACTGCCAAAACTATGGGCACAGAGCTCAAGACTGCACTAATAGTGTTTGCTGCGGACACTGTGCCCAACAGCACGACTCACGCGAGTGCCCCAACCGTGAAAGAGAACCCACCTGCTGCAACTGCAAAAAAGTGAACAAAGAGGCAAACCACCCTGCCTACAGCCAAAAGTGTCCCGAGTGGCAACGGTGGGATCGATCCTCTCGCGTGGGTATCAACTACTACACATAAATAATAGACCAAACCGATAAGCACAAACCGAAACCTCACAACAAAATAGCCTCAAATAAAGTTCAGATTTACAAATATAGTGCCAAATAAATATAATGTAAATAAATATAGGAATGCGAAATAAATATAGTGCCAATCAAAAACGTCAGCAAAACAGTGGAAAAACAACAGAAAAAAAAAAAATAGATATAAAACAGTGCAAACAAATAAAAATAATATAAAATAGCGATAATAAAAGCGTAAAAATATATACAAAATAATAGTGCTAAAGAATACAAAATAAAAGTGTTACAATATATATATAACGCATACAAAAATAAAAGTGTCAAAAATAAAAGAGAAACAATATAAACAATGTGTACAAAAATAATAATAGTAATAAAAATAAAAGTGTGAAAACATAAATAACATATACAAAAAACCAAGTGTTGAAAATAAAAGTGGAAAACATAAATAAAGTGTACAAAAACAATAGTAATAAAAATAAAAGTGGAGCAAATACAGGAAATAAAAGAATAATAAATATATAAAAATAAAAGTAGAATACAAAATAACAGTGCCGGAAAAGATGAAAAAATACAAGCGAAAAACCCAACAAGCAAATAAAGTCCCTGATCACCACGTCAGGGGTAAATACGCAAATAAACTGACAGTTTAGCCTGTATCAAATCGCAGGGACTCTGTCAGTCAACCTTAAAAAAAAAAAAAAAAAAAAAAACCTAACCTAACCTAACCTAACCTTTTTTTTTTTTTTTTTTTTTTTTTTTTTTTTTTTTTTACGTGGGAAAATCCTGCATAGGACGCCCGCCGCCGCGGGGGCAGCGACGGGGAGTGTCAGACTCTTACTGACTAAAAACCCACGGTGTCTCTTCTCTACGCCTTAGTGGGAGGGTTACGGGATCGCTCGCGCATGCACCGCGACCCCCCCGGCGTCCGGCCTGGTCGGCCTCTCCTCAATCTGTGTGGGCAAGGCCCATCTTCGCTCCTTTTCAGGGAGGGCGCGTCGACACTCTCACGCGCCCATCACCTCGAGGGACTTATAGCGCAGGCTTCGGGGCCCCCGCCCCGTCGCCCGCTGCCCTCTTATGGAGGCATCGCCCGATCTTCGGCGCGCCTCCTGCGACCGGTCCTTCGGCGGCGGCACGGGTCTGCGAGAGGGTCACATTCCCGCGTTCGCTCCGCCGCCTCCTTCTGCGACATCACGTCCTCGCAGAATGACACGGTCGCGTTCCAAGTCAGGGAGCTGCCGACCATAGCCTTGACCACAGCCGGCAGCGAAAGGTCAAATCCGGTATGGGCGACGAGGCCACTCCGCTGCGTTGCCCAGGCTGGGCAGTGCTCCAGCGTGTGCTGTGCAGTGTCCTCGTCGCAGTCACAATCATGGCACTTGGGGAGCGCTTCCCTACGGGCCACGATGTGCAGGTACTTCCCGAAGCAGCCATGCCCGGACAGCACCTGCACCAGGCGGTAGGTGAGCGCCCCGTGCTTTCGTCTAATCCATTTCTTGAGAACCGGGCGTATGGCCTCTATGGTAGCCCGCCCGGCCTCAGGCTCCGCGAGCCGCTCCTGCCACAACTCCAGTGCGTGTTCTTCCGCTTGTTGCCGCACACGCCTCAGATCTTCGGGCGCGGCGGCGACGCCGTCTCGTCGAGCCTCAGCACTCCGCCGGTAAACGGCCGCGAGCACCTCGGCTTCGAGGTCCCAGGGTGGGGTCCCCGCCAACACGCAGGCCGCGCCGTGCGATAGAGTGCGGTATCCTCGAACCACCCTGGTCGCCATGACCCGCTGCGGACGTTGCAGCAGGGTCTTATTCCGGCGATCCAGGGCGTTCGCCCACACCGGCGCGCCGTATAGCGCCATCGACCTCACCACCCCGGTGTACAGTCGTCGGCAACACGCACTAGGTCCTCCTGTATTTGGCAGGAGCGTGCTAAGCGCACCAGCAGCAGCGACCAGTTTGGGGGCGAGACGCGCGAAGTGCGCGTGAAAACGCCATCTGCCGTCGAGAACAAGGCCAAGGTACTTCATTTCTGTACCTATCTCGACGGCAGTGCCCCCCACGTCAAGCTGCATGTCCGCTGGTGGCTTCCTATGAGGCTTGCGAAAGAACAGGGCTTCGGTCTTGTTGAGGGCAACCTTTAGGCCCAACTGTCGGATCCGGTCCACGACGACCCCAACTCCGGACTCCGCCAGCCGGGCCGCTTCGGCGAAGCTCGCCGCTCGCGCTGTGACTAGAGTGTCGTCAGCATAGCACACGACGTCAACTCCGGTCGGGAGAGCACCGCGCAGCACCCAATCGTATCCTATGTTCCACAGGAGCGGACCAAGCACCGACCCCTGTGGAACGCCGCACTCGACGCGTTGGCGCAGCAGCTCTCCGTCCCCGTCTATGCAGACGACACTCCTGTCGCGCAGGTAGTCCTCGACGACCCGTCGGAGGTACTCCGGCATTTGGTGGTAGCGGAGCGCCTCAGCCACACAGCTGAGGGGGAGGGTGTTGAAGGCGTTGGATATGTCGAGAGACACTGCCAACATCACCCCACCCCCGTCGACGGCTGCTTCGGAGAGGGACTTTACGCGAAGTATTGCGTCCACCGTGGAACGTCCCTCCCGGAAGCCATATTGGCTGGTGGCCAGGTCTGGGCCCACCGTGTGCAGGTGCTCCTTGATGCGGGCAGCTATGACGCGCTCGAAGAGCTTGCCCGCCTCGTCTAGAAGCACGATGGGGCGAAGACCTGACGACGAGTCTAGAGGACGACCTTCCTTCCTCAACAAGACCAACAGTCCCTGCTTCCAAGCTTTAGGGAACCGCCCGCCCGCTAAGCACGCGTCGAGCAGCCCCCTAAAGCGGGCCTCCAGCGCACCCAGGGCCAACACCAACGCGCGGCCTGGAACCCCGTCCGGCCCTGGGGCGGTGTTTTTGGCGCGGAGCCTTTGGATCGCCGCCCCCATCTCACCAGATGTTATGGGAGGTACGGCGGCGACCGTGTCACGTCCGGTATTTTGCGGCGCCATTCCGGGTGGATCGTAATCAACACTCGCCGGAAATAGCGCCGCGACCATCTCCCTGAGGAGGCGGGGCTGGAGCGTCTCCGTGAGAGGGGCAGCCCGGCCGCGCATCTTGTTGCGCGCGTAGCGGTACGGCCGCCCCCATGGATCGCGATCGACGCCCTCCAGCATCTGCTCTCGACCTCGAGTCTTGGCTTCTGCGATCGTCAGCTTCAGAGTTTTCTTACGGGAGTTGTAAGCCTCGTACAGCCGACGACCGCTTGCCTCGTCGCGCACGCGCAGCCTTCGGCACCTTAGGTAGGCGCGGCGCGCGTCGGCGCAGTCCTGACGGAGCTCTGCGATTTCCGCCGACCACCAGTACACCTCCTTTTTAGGCGGTCGGCGACGCGAACGCGGCATGGCCGCATCGCAGATCTCCATCATTGATTCTTGGAACCACGCCGACTCTTCTTCAATGTTGATGCGCGACTGAGGCTGCGGAAGCCAAGATCGAACAGTGGCCGCCTCCTCAAGGACATCCGGGTCCATCCGTGCCAGCGCCCAGCGAGGAAATGGTGACGGACCTGAGGCACTCCTCCGTGCCCTCCTCCCGGTCCCCGTCGTGGGGGAGACGTCGAACCTAATGTATAGGTGATCGGACAGCGTCTCGACCCCTTCGAGCACCCGCCAACCCCGAACTCGCGCCGCGACAGCAGGCGTAGCGAAAGAGACGTCCACTATGGAGCCTCCCCGCTGCCGCACGCAGGTGTTGACGGATCCCCGATTTAAGACGGAGACCCCTATTAACGTCGCCCATTCTTCCAGGGTTTCGCCACGCGCGTCAGTGGCTGGACAGCCCCACGCCGTAGATTTGGCGTTGAGGTCTCCAAGGACGAATACCGGCAGCGGTGACGCACGTCGGACCGCCGCCCCAACCTCGTCCAGGAAGACCTCGAATTCTGCGAGGGGCCTGTTTGGGGAGAAGTAACCCCCGATGACGGCGACCTCGCCCCAAGCCACGACGACGAAACCCTGGCCTTTTTCCTTGACGTCAAGGTCTCCAGCACCGACGATGGCCACGGTTCCCGTAACATCGCCCGCCCAGTTTGCCCTGGTCGGGACGAAGTAGGGTTCCGCAACCACCGCGATATCCACCAACCACTCGAGCATGGACTGCAGGAAAAGGTCCTGAGCCCTTGTAGAGTGGTTGAGGTTACCCTGGAGAACCTTGTATGGGCGACTATGGTCCATTCTCGGTCACCATTTCCTCCACTTGGCTAGCCGTTTCGGCTAGCTGGGCAGCGTCTGGGGCTTTGCCCCCTTTGGGCGCTGGCTTAGCCTTCTTTTTGGCTGGCGAAGCCTTGCAGGCCTTGTTACCCACTACGTGGTCGGCTGGTCTTCTGGCTTCCGCGCAGACCCCGCAGTGCGGCTTGGCTGCGCATTGCCGCGCCTTGTGACCCGGTTGGGAGCACCTGTAGCAGAAGGTGCTGCGATCGACTTCCGAGTCACAGCGCGGCGCCATGTGGCCTGCCTTCAAGCAGCGGAAGCACCTGGAAGGCTTGGGCGGCAGGATTTCCACCCTCGCATTTACCCAGCCGACCAGTAGTCGCCCCGACTCCGCCAGCGTTTTTGCTGTGGCGATTGGGCAACGCACCCACACCGCGCCGAGTCCTGAGGGGGCAAACCGAACCTCGCCCGCCTTGATGGCCCCCTCTGCGCACCCCGTGGCCTTGCAGATGGCCGCAGTCACCTCTGCGGTAGCGACCGACTCGTCGAGGCCCGAAATTCGGAGCTCCGCACTTCTAACTGGCACCGACACGCGCACCTGGTCCGGTCCGAGAGACTCGCGCAGGCGGTCGGCCAGCGCCTCTGCTTTGTCCCCACTGGTGGCCCCTGGGATCTCCAGCACCCTCGCCCCTGTGGCTGCCGTCCTATAGCGCAGGGACTGGATACCCAGTGCCTGCAGGTCCACCTTCGCTTTGGCGCTAGCCATGACCGCTGCGTAGGTTACCCCCTTCTCCTTCGCTTCCGACTGCAGCGTCAGGACCACTGCAGCCGTGCGAGGGGTACGCAGCTGTGGAGCCCGCGGAGCCTCTTTTGACTTGGCCCCCTTTCTGCCCTTTTGTGCGGGCTTGGCTGTTTTGGGGGGCCCTGCCTTCTTTTTAGCCGCCTTGCGGCCCACCAACTTAGCCCAAGATGTCGAGGTTGCGGCGGGTGCCGCAGCCTCCTCCTGTGGCCCTCCTGCAGAGACGGCTGGCAGTTCTGGTACAGGCGCCTGGGCGACGCGCCTGCCTTTGCCTCTCCTTGATGCCCTTGCCACCGGTGCGCTTGTCACTGGAGCTGGAGCTGGAGCCCTGAGCGGCTGCGGTGGCCCCTTTGCGCCAACCACACACGCCGCAACGCGCTCAGTGGGCTGTGGGCGTAGTCGCCTCTCCAGCTCCGCGAACTTCTTTTCCACCGCCGCCATGACGACAGCGGCCACACTGCCAGCATCGAAGGTAGATGCTGCAGGGACGGGCGTCGGCTGCTGCGGCTGCTGCGGCCTGGACCTCGCCAGCTCGGTCCGCAGCGCTGCTACCTCCGCCCTGAGCTCCGTATATTCCTTCCGCAGGCGGTCATTGTCCGCCTGCAGCTTCTTCGTCTCGTCCGAGACGGAGCTCGCCTGCATCATCCCTGCCGCCTCCCTGATTGAGGCTGCAGCGTCCTTTAGGGCCTTTTGGAAGGTACCCTTTAGGCGGGTGGACTTGGCTGCGACCTCCAGGATGGCCTCCACCTCGCTCTCCACTCTGTGGTGTAAGGCCGCCACTGTCGGACCCCGGAGCCGCACCGCTTCGTCGACGGCTTGGTCGACGCACTCTTGGCGTCTCGCCTCCTCCTCTGTTGCCTTTGCGGCCTTCTTTTTCCCCTTTTTGGGTTTGGCCTTAGCCGTTGCCGTTGGGGCAGCCTCCTCCTCTTGGTCCGAAGTGACGGACGCTGCAGACGCGAAACTCACTTCGCTGTCCGCCACTTTTTCCCTTACCTCCGCAATTGCCTGGACGGCTGGGACTTTCAAAAATCGTCCCATCTTGTCCCGCATCTGCGTGGACGAAGCCCTTCGGCTGCGCACTGCCGCAGCCATTTTTGCGGGCTCTGGGGCTATCGCGTCCTCCTCCGATGAAGGTGACGATGAACGTCCCCTCCATAGACGCCTGCCCTCCTCCGACTCTACCTCACTTGTGCCCCCTTCGGCACCTTTCTCCTTACGGCTTCTGAGAGCCATAGGAGTGCGCTCCACTACCACACGCACCTCCTTTTGAACGAGGTCCGCTACTCCACGGACCACCTCCTCGACCACTACTCCTTCGACATTGCCGCTCACTGCGACCTCATCGACCACCTCATCACCTTTGGGTTTTAATTTTGGATCCATTAAAAAACGGTCTTCTTTTATTCGTCCCGGTAGCTCCCCACCCTCCTTGGAGCCCGCACATTTGGGGATGCCGAAATGACACCAGGGCTACCACCGGGATATAGAACTCCGGAGTGAGTTGCCTACGAGACGGACGACGCTCGCTCCTACCACCACTTTGGTAGTCACTTACGCCGCCGGCTGCAGACCCCATCCCCCCAGAGCTCTAGCCACCCCCCTCGTCTGAAGGACGAGGTTTCAGCCGATTGATCGGTATGCGGCTACATACCAACCTCCCGTGTTAGAGGAGATCCAGACCAAAGAGGTGTGTTGCCGTCGCCGAACATTTACCCAGAACGACGCAGGCTCAACCCCCAGGACTCCTTCACCCCCCATTACGGGTCCCCGCGCACGGCACTAACACGCGGGAGGTCAGTCCCCCCTCCCCCATCTACCTTGATTGAGATGGCAGGACCGCGATGCCTGACCTCGATTACATCGCAGCGGAATTAGGATGGGTATTGGACAAGGAAAGGAACAAGGATTTTTTAGAAAGGATTTTTGGGGTTTTTTGGGAAAGGTGGGAAAAGGAGAGCGCCCGGAGCTTTCAGTTACGTCTGTTTCTGAAGGAACCAGACCAATAGCAGGCGGCAACCTCTAGCAGGATAGTGCTCCGGACTTGCCTTGGGGATCTTCGCGACCTGCGCTACTCCCAAGACCAACGCCAAATTGCTCACTCGGAAAAAGTGAACAAAGTAGGTGATGAGCTAGCACCCTTACTAGGACCCCTTGCGGGCGCCCCTAGGGGGTTCTAGCTCATCCCCCGCCCAACCTTTTTTTTTTTTTTTTTTTTTTTTTTTTTTTTTTTTTTTTTTTTTTTTTTTTTTTTTACGTGGGAAAATCCTGCATTGGACTTCCGCCGCCATCGGGGGACAGCGGCGGGGAGTGTCAGACTCCTACTGACTAAAAACCCACGGAGTGTCTTCTCATCGCCTTAGGATGGGGGGCCACGGGATCGCGTTTGCATGCACCGCGACCCCCCCAGCGATGGCCTGTGGCCGCTGCGCGGTGGTGACTCCACCGAAGGTGGGGTGCGTGAACACTCAACGCACCCCTCACCTGGGGGGCATTACGCAGCAACGGGACCCCCGTCCCGTCACCGCTGCCCCCTTGTGGAGGCAGGCATGAGCGAGCTCAGCCCGCCCCCTGCGGCCCTTTCTTGGGCCGCGGCCCGGGCTTGCAGGCCTTGCTGCCGACCGCGTGGTCGGCTGGCCGCTTCCCCTCCGCACAGACACCACAGTGCGGCGCGGCGGTACACTGCCCCGCCCTGTGCCCCGGCTGTGAGCACCGGAAGCACAGAGCGCTGCGGTCCACCTCCGACGTGCACTGCGGGGCCATGTGCCCAGGTCTGAGGCAACGGTAGCACCGGGCCGGCTTGGGCTGCAAAAGCACAGCCCTCGCGCTCACCCAGCCCACCGTCACCTGCCCCTTCTCCGACAGGGTCTTGGCTGCGGCAATGGGGCAACGCACCCACACCGCACCTCGACCCCTGGCGAAACGGATCTCGCCCACCCGGATGTCCGCCTCCGGGCAGTCCGTAGCCCGGGCGATCGCAGCGGCCACGTCTGCGGTCGTCGACGAGTCGTCTAAGCCCGTGATGCGCAGCTCCGCGCCCTTGGTGGGCGTGGAGATGCGCACCCCGGGACCTAACTCCTGTCGCAGGCGCTCGGCAAGTGCCTCAGCCTTCTTCCCGCACCCGGCCCCCGGTAGCTCCAAAATCCGCGCTCCCGTAGCCGCCAGACGGAAGCGCAGTGCGTGGATGTCCAGGGACCCGAGGTCGATCCTTGCCTTAGCCTCGTTAAATACCGAGGCATAGGTGACCCCTCTCTCCTTAGCCTCCGGCTGCAGTGTCAGAACAACTGCAGCCGTTTGAGGCACCTGCAGATTGGCCGCAGAGGGCTTCTTCTTTTTCTTCGCCTTCTTGGGCCTACGCTTCTTCTTATTCGCCGCCACTTCAGCCCAAGTTGGCGGCGCACTCGGCGCAGCCTCCTGGGGACCGCCCGGTGTCACGGCCGGCAGATCCGCGACCGGGACGGCCCGACTGGCGCCCTTCTTCTTTCTTTTCCTCTTGGCCTCGCGGCCCTGCTCCCCTGTAGGAGGAGGCGCGGAAGGCCCCTCCACGGTCCGCTGCGGGGCGGCTGCCCCGACAGCAGCCGCAGGAGGACAGATGCGCCTCTCCAAGGCCTCGAAGCGCCTCTCAATAGCCTCCAGGATGGCCGCCTCGTTGAACGGCGGCGGCGGTGGCGGCGGTGGTGGTGCTGCGGTGGCAGGGGGGGCAGGCGGCGGCCTCGCCCTCGCTTGCAGCAGCTCCGATCGCATATCGATCATTTCCCGCCGGAGATGGTCGAGTTGTGCACGCAGAGCCTCGTTCTCCGCGTGCACCTTCTTCACCTCGTCGTTGGACGAGTTCTCCGCAATGATGCGGGCCGCCTCTTTTATGGAGGCTGCGGCTTCCTTTAGGGCACGGTGACAGGTGCCCTTTAGGTTTGTCGACTTTGCAACCACCTCAGCGATCAGGTCAGCATCCTGCTGTACCCGACTGCTGAGAGCCGCCGTCGACGGTTTCCGCAGCCTCAGCGCCTCCTCAACTTCTGGCAGGTTTTTGCGGGCTTCTTCAGCCTGCCGCACTGCCTCTTCCACTCTCCCCTCCTTTGTTTTCGGGCTCCCTTCGGGTGGCGACGACTGCAAGGGCCGTTTGCCACCCCTCTTCGGTGCCGGAGCAGGCGTCGTTGAGCCGCGCGGCAGGAAGCGTCCCAATTCGTCGCGCTGCGGTAGCGAGGCGCTTCTTTGGTCCCGCATCGCCGCAGCCTTGGTGCCCTTCTTCTTTCTAGGTGACATCGGCACCAGCTCCTCCAGCATCTCCAAGAGCTCCTCTCCTGAAGACGGGCTGGACGAACGGCTGCCGTTGTCTGTCTCTTCCTCGTAGTCAGTGTCTTCTTCTTCCCCACTGAAATCGAGGTCCGGTGTGCTCGCCTGTGTCGTGATTGGAGTGCGCGTGAGTCGCACGCGCAGCTCCCTCCCTTCTCCGACGCCGCACCCCTGCGGTGCGCGCGCCCCAATCGTCAAATCCAATTCGCTGGTGGTCTTCGATGTGTCCGGTGTGCATGCTGATGGTCGTCGTTCTCGGGGGTCAGGGGTCGCCTGTCCTCCGCTGGAAGTGGTGCCCCCCCCAGATACTGAGGGGCAGACGGAGTCCGAGGACTCCGTGCGGGATTCACCCGCCTGGGGACTATTACTCTTGTTTTCCAAATCCATTTTCTTATTTCCTTTTTAAGGGGTGAGGTCCCCTCTCCCTCCTCCGCGCTTGGGACTGGGTATTGTTCCCCCCCAGCCATACATCCCATAGGCACGCTAGACCGTAGGATTGGGGGTGAGTATCTGCTTGTAAGTGTGGTGTGGTATTTGCATGTCAAGTGTATCTGTTGTGTGCTGTAGAGTGAACAACTGTTATTTTGTTTGTGTGAAGCGAGTGAAGAGTGTGTCTGAGTCTGTGTGTGTGCACTTTTGTGAGGAGTGTGTACTCCCAAACTCTCCCAGACTGGGAGGGCAAGGGAGCGAGGACAGGGAAGGATACAAGGATTTTGGGGGAAAGGTGGGAATGTGGAGAGCGCCCGGAGCTTTCAGTTACGTCTGTTTCTGAAGGAACCAGACCAATAGCAGGCGGCAACCTCTAGCAGGATAGTGCACCGGACTTGCCTTGGGGATCTACGCGACCTGCGCTACTCCCAAGACCAACGCCAAATTGCTCACTCGGAAAAAGTGAACAAAGTAGGTGATGAGCTAGCACCCTTACTAGGACCCCTTGCGGGCGCCCCTAGGGGGTTCTAGCTCATCCCCCGCCCTCCCCCGCCCAACCTAACCTAACCTAACCTAACCTAACCTAACCCCCACGCCGGCCACGTGGTAATGCGGGTGTCCCCCCAACTGTGGCGGAGAGTGGTCGAGGCGGAGGCGGTGCACATAGACCTGCAGAGGGTCCGGGTGGCGGATTATTCGCCACTCGTCCAGTGCTCCCTCTGCCTCGGCTACGGGCACGGGCGGCGGTTCTGTGAGGAATCCGTCGTCAAGTGTAGCCACTGCGGGGGGCCCCACATGAAGCCCGAGTGCACTATCTGGCTCGCCAATGCGCCCCCAGCGTGCTGCAACTGCAGCGCGGCCAAGCTGGACAGGACTGACCACAACGCGTTCAGTGCAGACTGTCCAGTGAGGCGGAAGTGGGACGCATTGGCTCGGGCCAGCATAGCGTACTGCTAAGGGCACCACGTGGAGTCATAGGGCCGATCGTCAAGTGGACATGATGGCCGGCGGTCTTGAGGCGCCGCGCTGGCGTAAGTACTCGGAGTCGCACCCCAGGGAACCACTCGTTCCGGAACGTCAGGGATGTCTCGGGATATCTGACCAAAGCGGCACAAGCTCGGTGGCAAAAGTTGGTGTCGGTTTCATGCGAAACCGGCCCACCTTAAATCGCAGAAAACCGTCGTGCCGTGGAGGTCAAGGGAACCGGACACCAACCGGACGAGTGATGCTCGGGGGCGTAAGGGTGCAAAACCTTCTACTGCAGACAGAAGCAGGACCCGTAAATGGCAGCGGCATAATGCATTATGAAGCACCATTTGCGGGGCCTAGGCAGAACTCTGCAGTGGAAGGTCGTGTGCCCGGAGCCCTCTTTGAGAGAGGAAGGATGCTCACCTTGCGGTCAAATTTGGGGTATTTAAGTCACACTGTATATGTTGTAAATATAGAATATTAGTCTTGTATAAAGTAAGTGAAAAATTTTTGTAAAAACTAAAAATGTAGAAATTATTGAAAAATTACTTGTTTAAAATAGATATATAAAATGCAAAAAATATATATGAGAACCAAGAAATGTTTAAAGAAAATATAAAGTGTAATAAAGATAAAAGAAAAATAGAATAAAAGAAACGTAAATAAAAAGATTAGAAAAAAGAAAGAAAAGAAATTGCAAAAAAAGAAAAGATTACTCTAACAAAAAATACCCAAAAAGATGGCAAAAAATTAAAAAAATACTAGTTATAAAAGGACTCTGGCCACCTTGCCAGAGGGACATCTGGCCAAAATTAAAAAAAAAAAAAAAAAAAAAAAAAAAAACCTAACCTAACCTAACCTAACCTAACCCCCTCCCAACCTAACCCCCTCCCAACCTAACCCCCTCCCAACCTAACCCCCTCCCAACCTAACCCCCTCCCAACCTAACCCCCTCCCAACCTAACCCCCTCCCAACCTAACCCCCTCCCAACCTAACCCCCTCCCAACCTAACCCCCTCCCAACCTAACCCCCTCCCAACCTAACCCCCTCCCAACCTAACCCCCTCCCAACCTAACCCCCTCCCAACCTAACCCCCTCCCAACCTAACCCCCTCCCAACCTAACCCCCTCCCAACCTAACCCCCTCCCAACCTAACCCCCTCCCAACCTAACCCCCTCCCAACCTAACCCCCTCCCAACCTAACCCCCTCCCAACCTAACCCCCTCCCAACCTAACCCCCTCCCAACCTAACCCCCTCCCAACCTAACCCCCTCCCAACCTAACCCCCTCCCAACCTAACCCCCTCCCAACCTAACCCCCTCCCAACCTAACCCCCTCCCAACCTAACCCCCTCCCAACCTAACCCCCTCCCAACCTAACCCCCTCCCAACCTAACCCCCTCCCAACCTAACCCCCTCCCAACCTAACCCCCTCCCAACCTAACCCCCTCCCAACCTAACCCCCTCCCAACCTAACCCCCTCCCAACCTAACCCCCTCCCAACCTAACCCCCTCCCAACCTAACCCCCTCCCAACCTAACCCCCTCCCTCGTACCCGGGCGTTATCCAATCCATATTATGGAAGTCAGAGAACGAAACCATAGCTCGTTTAAAAAAATCTGACGAGCGCCATCTATTGACACCAAAAAAAAAAAAAAAAAAAAAAAATGGCCTCCATGTATTTGTGTTGTTTGATATCTTTCATGAAAGCTTCATGAGCAGGATGTTTGTGATAGCTCCATTCAGTTAAAGCAGTTTTATGTAAATTCTACACAATTTCACATTTGACAATGTCAAGTCAATTTGACACAGTTTTAAATTGTATTTGTTGTGGGTTTGAATAAGTTCTATAGTTTATCAAACGGTTCGCTTTGTATTTGTAATTGTTGTCATAGGTAACAATATCTACAATGCTATCTTGTAAGGTAGAATAGAATTGAGTTTAATCCAGCTCCTTTGCGTTAGTGTGATAGATTCTTACTACCTGTGACGGGGCCTTTCGGGCCCCGGCGGTCGAGGAGCTGATGAGCGGGGGTGTGAAGGGAACGGATGGGCTGATGAGAGTAGGTGAACTGACCTGATTTGATGGAGGGTGACTTTCTCCACACGGCACGTGGCACGGGACACTCCTTCTTCCTTCACTTATTGGGAATACACACAAAGTCACTAAGTCTATGTAAGTTACTAGGTATTGAGCCGAAATATGAACAGTGATGAGCGATGAGCGTTATGCGGGATCGAATCAAGCGAGAGTTAGACGCACACACGGCGGGAGTTCATGCGCGCGGGCTCAGGGCTCGTACTAAAAGGTAAGTGTCACTTTATATCGAGCAGAATGAGAGCTGAGAGAAGAGCAGCCTCAGCACTTCTACATCGGCCGGAGGCGGGAACTGCACTGTTGTATGAGTTGTATTGAAACGTCACATTTAAAATGTCACCGGCTAACCGGCAAGCGCGCGCGCCGCGTTCCGTTTCGCCAAAATGGCGGAAACACTACCTGTTATTCTACCTCGTGTCTTGTGTTTCTGTCCTATTCGTTGGCTATTTGTCGGCTAAAGCTGTTTTGTTGGAAAAGACCAAGTAGTGGTATGTTGTAAAAATGTTGTGGTATTTAAGACTTACAATATTGTGTTAGGGCATATTGTAAAGGTTTAAATAAATCTTGAGATATCGAACAATTACATTTCCTAAAGCATTCAAAGTTATTATTGTACCTACATAGTATATAAATGTCGTCGGCCGATCGTTTAATTGGCCAGATCGTGAAATTCCCAGGCACATCGTGAATGCAGGTAGATGTTCTGACGTAGGCATCCGCTAAGAAAGGATACTGATTAATTCTACCCCCAAGGTGATAAAATAGGGGATGAATGTTTCGAGGACGAAGTCGCGGGCACAGCTAGTTGACTTATATATTTGATTTGACGACACCAAACATTTGGTGTCACCCGGGCGTGAGATACGAAGGATTTCAAAATAAAACTTCAATAATTTTTTAATGTTTTTTATTTGGTCGTGTCAAAATACACGAGCAGTGTCATTAGGAGACGTATCGTCCACACGGTTACATCAGTCCACGAGCCGCTATCACAATAGTACGCGTCCATACTCAGTATTCGATACATATAAAAATAGATTCGTCACATTACATTCGCTAGCCTACTGGGCCGCAGCCCGCACAGGACACATACTATGCCCTCAGCCATACACTACACAGACACCAGCTCGGCTTGCAGGGGACTACATCGACTGTTCACAAATTATAAATACATCATGTTATATAATATTTAAGATATGATATGAGACTGCAATGAGAGCACCAAGTCCCCCCCCCCTATCCCCTCCCCCCCTGCGGCCCTCGCGCGCACACAATCGCAGGGACGAACATACTCATGTACATTATTTTAACTTACATATAAAGTTAGCGCTCCTTTTACAGAACAATTGGAAGTTGCTGCCATAAGTTAGTACTAAACACGTAATATATACAAGTAATGGAACTGGTCTGTGAGTGGAGTGGAGTGCAGTCGCTGGCACTTTATAACATTTGCAGCAGACAAGTGTTATTATAATTATTGATCCCGTCGGATACATAAGCTTTTCAACATAATTTTTTGTTTGAAGTTCGTGGGAAGTTCATGTATGATTCGGTATGATATATTCCTTTAACCAATCGCAATTAGTGATAATGGCCCGGCCACGTGGGGCCCGCTGTATACAATGGCGAGTGTGAGCACCATTGTGCTCAGCTGCCCTACTGTGCTACTGCGCAGTAGGCGGCGACGCGCGTATACACTCATTACACTTTACAAATGCTCACAAGACGAGTACATTTAGGTAATACTCTTACATATATACAGCTGTTCCAAAACATTCATAAAGCGATGGACATTTTATTGAGACTGTAGGTAATATTATATTACAAATCGTTGCGATGACATTTTATTAAACTTTTAGCGCTACCGAGTGTAGCAGTGCCCCTACAATAGGCAGCAATAGCCGGGCGCCCTCGCAATACTAGCCGCTATTCTCAGGACAATGCCCGCCTGTCGGCCATAGCTCGTCATCGCTAAAGTAATGTTACGTCGCGGGTGACACCAGTACAGGAGCGCCTGAAGTATATCTCAGTCGCCTCAATAACGTCAGCTGTACACTCAATATTATAATTATAAATGCATACAAAACGAGTCCATCTCATTACATTAAATCACTAGAGTTTGTCAACATAAATCTTGGGACACGGAGGTCGGAACGCCGGGAGCCGGTGAAGCGAGGCACCTCCGTCTGCAGCGGCCGCCCGTCCCCATCGGGGGACAGGCGCGGCTCGAGCGGCTACAGGCCGCGAGGACCCATCGGGGGACAGGCGCGGCCAGAGCGCGGCCCGCGGGCCGCCGGCCGGCGTCACACGTCGGTGTGCCTCGCGGGCGGCGGCGGGCCGCACTCGCTGTCGGCGTCCGAGTCCTCGATCTCGCACAGGCGCGCCGACAGCGAGCTGCACGAGCGCGCCTCCGAGTCGCCCAGCAGCGAGTGCCGCTCCTCTGCGGGCGGAGGGCCACGTCAGCGCCGCGGGGGGCGGGGAGGAGGGGCGGCGGGGGGCGAGGGGGACACTCACCCAGCATGGTGATGAGGCTGGCCGCGTCGGGGTCACGCAGCGAGCGCGCCCGCAGCGAGAGCGTGTCGTCGCGCGGCAGGTACAGGTCGGGGTGCACCAAATACTGCGCCGCGTCCGTGTCGGCCGGCGAGGGCGGGGAGGGCGGGGAGGCGGGGTCCGAGGAGTCGGGGCGCTCGGAGCCGGCCACCTCGCTGATGCCGGGCAGCGCGCCGCCGCCGCACCAGTCCGAGCAGTCCCAGTGGTAGCCGCCCACCAGCTCGCCCGCCGCGGCCGCGGGCCGCCGCCCCTTGGCGCCCTTCAGATCTGCAACACGCCCTCCGTCAGCCCCCGCCCGCCCCCCGCGCCCCGCCCGCGCTCGATGCCCACCGTTGTATATCTTGTTGTCGACGAAGGTGTGCAGGTGCATCTGCTCGGACCAGGGCTTGCGGTCGCCGGGCTCGATGTTGAGGTTGCGCCGGTAGTCGGGCGGGATGCCCTCGAGCTCGTCGCCGGCCGAGCCGTAGCTGCGCAGCGTGTCCACGTTGTTGAGGGGCGGCGGCTCGGCGCACGACGTGGGTCGCTCGCGCCGCACCGCCTCCAGGTTCGACAGTTTCGTAGCGCGCGGAGGTAATTTCTCCAGGGCGCGGCCGTTCAACGGCTCGGCGGCCAGGCCCGGCCGCGCCGACCGGCGCCGGCGCAGCAGCAGCGCCGGCAGCAGCGCGAGCAGCAGCAGCAGCAGCAGCAGCGCCGCCGCCGCGAGCAGCGGCCAGCGCGCGTCGAGCGCCCAGCGCCAGGCCTCCGCCCAGAGCCGCGCGCCGCCCGCCGCCGCGCCGCCGGCCACCACGGCGTCCGAGTACAGCGGGTTGCCGCAGTTCATGCCTGGCGGCCGGGGACCCCGTGAGCGAGGGAGCGAGGGAGCGAGGAGCGGCGGGCGCGGGACTGACCGGTCCTGTCGGGCGGGCACAGGCAGCGGAAGGAGCCCGGCTCGTTGAGGCACGTGGCGCCGTTGAGGCAGGGCTCGCCCGCGCACTCGTCCACGTCGTACTGGCAGCGCGCGCCGTAGTAGCCCCGGCAGCGGCAGGAGGGCCCGCCCTCGCCCTCCTCGCAGGCGCCGCCGTGCGCGCACACGCCGGGCGCGCACCAGCGGCCGCGCTGGCAGCGCTCGCCCGCCAGCCCGCGCGCGCAGGCGCAGCGGTAGCCGCCGCCGGGCAGGGGCGAGCAGGCGCCGCCGTGCAGGCAGGGCTGCGAGGCGCAGGGCGCCGAGTCCAGCTCGCAGCGCGCGCCGCCGAAGCGCGCGTGGCAGGCGCAGGCGTAGCCGGCGGGGGCGGCGGGGGAGGCGGGGGCGGGCAGGCACGAGCCGCCGTGCAGGCAGGGGTAGGCGGCGCAGGCGGAGGGCGGCGCCAGCGCGGGGCAGGCGGAGGCCAGCTGCACGCGCTCGCGCCGCACGAGCTGCACGCGCCCGTCGGCCGAGGTGCCGCCCTCCTCCAGCGGGAGGCTGGCGCCGTTCAGTTTCACGTCCGATATGCATCCGTCGAAGCCGTACGTCACCTGCAAATGTTGTAATGGAGTATTATAATAATAATGTATTTGCCACAGTACAAAGTAGATGGACGCGTATGCGAGAGCGGGTATTATAGGTACAGTTCAGGAGTGACGACTTCTTGTGGGAGGATAAGCCGCGTTACGTGACGCATTACGGCAGAAGTGCCATCTGTACTTGTGAGTAAACACCGTTGAATAGCTTTGCAATAATGCTATATATAATTCGTAGTAAACCTTATGATCTGTAAAGTGATCCACGATTTTTTTTGCAATAATAGCTTGTGGGTAGAGGTTATTAGATTTTTATTTTCAACTTTCAACTCCTGTCAACTTTTAAACTAAGCAGACGTTGTTTTAACCAGTTGTTTATTTAATTGTAATCCCTTTGAGCAGCTATGTATACCTCAGCCAGCCCGACTCTCCTCTCTGAACATTAGAGCGGTGTCGTATGCAAACAACGTACATATTTTGCTGTTTTCTAACTTAAGATCACATAGATCATTAAAATAGACTAATCTTTTATCTAAAAAAATATATAAGACCTTTTATGTTTAAGCAAAAAACACAATGTGATTTATCCTAAAACAGAAAAGATCTTAAAAATCAACAATTAAATGTCCATGCCTTACAATTATTACTATTTTACATAAACATATTTTATATAAACATTTATATTCTAACGAAAAAAAAAAACAATAATCTTAATAGATAAACTGACACATATTCAAATATGTCAAGTCAGTAAGCATAAGGTTTCAAATATATATATTTTAATTTTAAATTTGAGATTATTAAGATTTCCAATAATATAAAAGTACTAGCTTATGCCCGAGGCTTCGCCCGCGTGGAGTTTTAATTTAAGGAAAAGCCGCTATGTCGTGAAAGAGCAGCATACAAACTTCGCCTTTATAATATAGAACTTTGAATATTTCAGAATTATAATATTAGAGCATTTGATTTTTCGGGATTCAATTACTATGTCCTAAGCCAAGATAAAAGCTATTATACCGTAAAAGAGCAGCAAACATCCAAACTATACAAACTTTTGCTTTTGCAATATTTATAATATTAGTAAGATTATATACCACAATCGGCCATTTTTACTGAAACACCAATCACAGCGCATGACGTCACACCTGAGCAAACGTCACTTTGTCGCACATTTCCATTCCGATTTCGTTGTAATTACGCATTTGGCTTGATTTTAGCATCGATTTATTATTGTCCTTTTCATTTAAATGTCTCTCTAATGTCTATAAGCAGGTTATTTTTTCGGTCTGGGCCAAATTTAGAAAATAAGATCTAATCATTTATTCTGTAATTGTGTTGTTTTGCATTAATTGTAGCGAAATATATCTTATGGTACGATTTGTTATCGTTTTAATAACACGTGGATAACCCACGTGTTATTAATGGCGAAAAGTGTAAATATCGGCTATTGAACATACCTAGCGGGTATGTTGTGAATATCCGTGGCCTGTGTACATGGAGGTAGGCAATACCTACGTATGCGCACGCGCAATATGGCTCAGAAGGCATCCATAGGGTACCATCTTATACCTTTCGGCATGGCAATTATCATGGGCCATTGTGAGTGAGACTGCACTCGCGAGTCCACTCACCGAGCTCACCGCGGCGTGTGACACGAGGTGGGGGACAGGAGTAATTAAAGGTGGAAAGGCAACAAACTATGAGCCGTCACGGTACGGCTGCCACCATTATTTATGACAAGTCATATGCATGAAAGAACTGATTACGACAGGAACTAAATATGGTGTAATGTAAAAATTTAATATTACGATTTTATTTCCAGAATTTTTTATCATATAAACAGTCATCTGTTTATTTAATAAACATACATTCTCTCTCAGCTTCTAATGTGTTCTGTATATGAGCGCATTCCGTCTTGCATAGTTTTTAATGGAATATCAAAGTCTACTTTGTTTGAGTACTTGCATAATTTGTTCGAACTCTTTTATATGCGTGTCCATTGTTAAGCAGAGTAATGAAAAATGTTGTACTTTCTCAAGTATTATGTTTAGTATAGCCCGCGCGCGAAAAGCGTGAGTGTGAGAGATGTACGCCGCCAGAGCGAGAGAGCTAGCGACCGCGTGGGTCAGTGGGTAAATAGCCGCCGGGATTTACGGAGGTCCGGTTTTATATTTTATTATTGTTGTGTTAACTCGCACGGAACGCCCAGTACGAGACGGGCGCCGAGTTCTCGTGACTCGCAGCAAGCACACACCCACACACGTACTCACCCACACAAACACATCCTTGCTGGCGGTCATTCTGGAGGAAGCCTGGAGAACGAGGTGAGTAGTAGACTTAAGTATGTAGGGTAGGTTAAATCATAGCGGCGTGCAATTACGTCCAAATTGCTCTCGCCAGGAGAAGCCGTTTTGTATGAAGGTCAGCTGATGGGCCCCTGACTCTTCGGCTGGTCTTGGCGAGAACATATTATATTGTCAAATTTATATGCGTGTCCATTGTTAAGCAGAGTAATGAAAAATGTTCTACTTTCTCAAGTATTATGTTGTCAAATTTAAAGTCATCATCATCAAGTATTTTAGTTTTAGTAAAGTTTAGGTAAAGGGGAGAGGAAACGGTCGAGACCGAAGCTATCCAATGACCGTCGGACTGTATGGACGGTATGTTGGGTACGGTGTGGAGGGTATGTTGGGTACCTGCTCGGTATGGGTGGTGTGAAGGGTATGTCGGGTACGTCGTGTACCTGCTCGGGCGCGAAGGCGTGCTCGTGGCGGCGCAGCTCGGCGCCCAGCAGCAGGCGCTCGCCCGCGTCCAGCACGGCGGCGGGCGGCGGCGCCTGCGCCTGCGCACTGCGCCGGTCCACGCTCAGGCGCACGCTGGCGCCGCGCCGCTCCAGGCGCGCCTCGTGCCACTCGCCGTCGGCCACGGGCCCGCCCGCGCGCAGCGTGACAGGGCCCGCGCCCAGCTCCATGCGGAACTGCAGGTGGCCCTCCGCCAGCTCCAGCGCGGCGTAGTCCACGCGGCCCGCCGCCGCCGCCAGCGTGCCGCGCTCGCGCCGCGTGCGGAAGCGCAGCGTGAGCGCCAGCTCGTCCTCCAGCGGGCGCGCGCCCTGCACCACGCCGCGCTCCACGCGGTACAGCAGGTAGCCGTCGCCCTGCAGCCGCAGCACGCGCGGCGCGCGGCAGGCGGCGCACGCGGCCAGCGCGCGGTCGCAGCGCGCGCCGCCGTAGCCGGGCGCGCACGCGCAGGCGCCGCGCAGGGCGTGCGCGGGCGCGGCCAGCGCGAACACGTCCGTGGCCACCACGCGCGCCGCGCCGCGCAGCCGCACGCGCTCGGCGCACGCGCCGTGCACGCAGCCGCCGCACGTGACGCGCGGCAACTCCTCCACCACGAGACGCGCGCGCTCCTCGAGCCGCTCCAGGTGCGCGTGCAGGCGGCGGCGCAGCGCCTCGGCGGGCAGGAAGCCGGCGGCGGCGCGCACGGCGAAAGCCACGTCCAGGTCGCGCGCCACCTGCCGCCGCCGCCGCGCCGCGCCCTCCGCGGCCTCCGAGTTCGCGGCCTCTTGGCGGTCCTCGCTCTCGTCGTCGTCGTCGTCGTCGTCGTCGTCGTCGTCGTCGTCCTCGCCCTCGCCCTCGCCCGACGACTGCACGCTCACGACGATGACGTCGGCCGGCTCGCAATCGGTCGCCTCGGCGACGGCGCGCAGGAATCCCTTCCGGTGGCTGAGCACGAAGTCGTGCGCCGAGACGGCGCGGAAGCGCACGACGATCGCTTGCGAGAGGAGCTCGTCCGAGACGAGGACGACGTGGACGCGCACGACCGCGAAGCAGACGAACTTGCCGTCGTCGACGGTCACGTTGAGCCGGTACTCGCCGACGTCGAGGCGCGGCGCGGCGCGTAGCGCGCCGTCGGCGGCGGAGATCTCGAACAGGTCGGACGGCGCGTAGGGGGCGCCGTCGGCGGGCGCGAGCGCGTAGACGAGCGTGTCGTAGGCGTCCCGGTCCGAGGCGAACACGCGGCCTATCGGGCCGCCCGGGAACTCGTCCAGGTACGAGTTGACCACCACCTCGAGCGGCGTGACCACCGGCGGGTACTGCGACTCCTCTATCACCCTGACGTACACCCACGCGTCCGAGTAGAGCGGCGGCGTGCCGTTGTCGAACACGCGCACCTGCAGCGCGTAGTGCTCGCGGAGGCGGTGGTTGAAGCGCGTCGCCGTGCGCAGGAAGCCGTCCTGCTCGAGCCTGAACGCGCCCATCTCGTTGCCCGACTGGAAGTCGAACGTGAACGGCGCCCCGTTGGGCGGCGCGTCCGCGTCCCGCACCCGCAGCTGCAGCACGGCGTGGCCCAGCGGCCGGTCCTCGCGCACCACGGCCGAGTAGTTGGTCCGCTCGAAGGCGGGCGCGTTGTCGTTGGCGTCCAGCACCTCCACGGTGAGCAGCGCCGAGCCCTCGAGCGCGGGCACGCCGCGGTCGCGCGCGCGCAGCGTCAGCGCGTAGGCGGGCGCGGCCTCGCGGTCCAGCGGCGCGGCCAGCGACACGTAGCCCGTGAGCTCGTCCACGGCGAAGCGGCCCGTGGGGTCCCCTCCCGCCAGCCCGTAGGCCACGCGGCCGTTGGCGCCGTCGTCCGCGTCGTCCGCCAGCACCTGCAGCACGCGCGCGCCCACGGCGGCGTCCTCGCGCACGCGCGCGTGGTAGGCGGCGCGCGCGAACACGGGCGCGTTGTCGTTCGCGTCCAGCACGGTCACGTTGACGGTGGCCAGGTCGCTCAGCGGCGGGGAGCCCCCGTCCACGGCCTGCACGGTGAGCAGGTACCGGCGCCGGCGCTCGTAGTCCAGGGGCCGCGCCACGCTGAGCGCGCCCGAGTCCCGGTCGAGCGCGAAGTCCTCGCGGCCGTCGCCGCCCACGATCGAGTAGTACACGTCCGCGTTGACGCCGGTGTCGCGCGAGGTGGCGTGCACGCGCAGCAGCTGCGCGCCGGGCGCGTCCAGCTCGGGCACGCTCACCGAGTACTGGCGCAGCGTGAACTCGGGCGGGTTGTCGTTGACGTCGGCCACGGTGAGGCGCACGGTGGCCGTGGCGGTGAGCGCGGGCGCGCCCAGGTCCCGCGCGAGCACGAGCAGGCGGTGCTCGGCCTGCGCCTCGCGGTCCAGCGGCGCGCGCAGCCACACGAGCCCGCTGTCGGCGCCCAGCTCGAAGCGCCCGTCGGCCGCGGACGCCAGCGAGTAGCGCACCACGCGGTTGTCGCCGATGTCCGCGTCCGTCGCGTGCACCTGCGCGCGCACACCCACCCCTCTGCACTCCACCACCACGGCGACCTGGGCCGCGTCAGTGCCGATGCGGCGGTAGCGGGGCGGGCATTTGACGGAGAGCTTTCACTGATACTTCATTTTTTTTTATACATTTTGTATAGCCCATCTGATGGAAAACGGTTACCGCGGCCTATTCACGCTTACAATACCGAAGTATCACTTGCGCTATCACTAATGGGACTGGGATCCCTTATTCCTCGGCTGCCAACGCAATGTAACGATCCTCCCCCTCCCCAAAGAGCTCATTACTGGGAACCTTATTCACCGTGTAGGAACACAACGCAAAAAAATCAATCACCAAGCACCAAACCAAGCGTGTATAACGAGGAGGCACCTTGGCCACGACGGTGCCCAGCTCGGCGTCCTCGGGCAGCGTGACGCTGTACAGCGGCGCCGTGAACTGCGGCGCGTTGTCGTTGACGTCGTCCAGCTGCACGCGCAGCTCGGCGCTGCAGCCCCAGCTGGCGCGCGCGCGGTCCTGCGCGTGCACGCGCAGCTGCAGCGCGCCGCCCGCCTCGCGGTCCAGCGCCGCCGCCACGCGCACGGCGCCGTCTTCCTGCGGGCCCGCGTTCTCTCTCGGTGCCGCCGCCCGGCGCTCTCTCTCTCTCTCTCTCGCTCTCTCGCACTCTCTCGCACTCACCTTGTCCACGGAGAACAGGTGCGCGTGCTCGCCGCTCAGGAAGTACCGCAGCCGAGCGTTTTCCGGCTCATCGGCGTCCTCGGTCTCCAGAGTCATCACGAGCGTCCCGTTGGCGGCGTCTTCCGGCAGCCGCGCAAAGTAGCGGTGTTGGAGACAGTACGGGGGGTTATCTGGCAGGGGCGGGGGAGAGTCAGGATTTATTATTGCAGGACAATTTTATTACGGTATTTAGTGTGCTTTATAGGATGTGTACACATTTTTGTATGATTGAACAGCAGTGTTACAATATCGTCTCGATCTCCCCATTAACTCGATTTCGTACGATAATCAAGGACGACTGTACACCGCGATCGTGAAACCATAGTATACGGCAATCCCGTCAGTAGAAAAGTATAAAGCGCGGCGCCCACCGTTGACGTCGAGCACGGTGACGTCGACGCTGGTGTAGGCGGTGAACCTGCCGTCCGTGGCGGCTACGCGCAGGCGGTGCTCGCGCGCGGCCTCGCGGTCCAGCGCGCGCGCCACGAGCAGCTCGCCCGAGGCGCGCAGCTGGAAGCGCGCGCGGGGGTCCCCCTCGGCCACGAAGAAGGCCAGCGGCGCGCCCGCCAGGTCGGCGTCGTGCACCTCGAGGCGCGCCACCACGGTGCCGGCCGGCGCGTCCTCGGCCACGACGGCGCGCAGCGGGCCGGCGGCGAAGCGCGGCGGGCAGTCGTTGTAGTCCACCAGGCGCAGCACCAGCGTGCCGCGGGCGGCGCGCGGCGGGGCGCCGCCGTCGACGGCGCGCAGCGGCAGGCGCCACTCGGCGCGCGCCTCGCGGTCCAGCTCGCCGCGCAGCGTCACCCAGCCGCTGCCGGCGTCCACGGCGAACAGCGCGCGCGCCTCGGCCTCGGCCTCGTCCGCCAGCGAGTAGCGCACCTCGCCGTTGGCCCCGGCGTCCGGGTCGTCCGCCATCACTGCCGCCACGCACGCACACATACACATACACCCATCGGCGCGCCCGCCTCGGCCTCTTATAGTTTGATAATATTGTTTGATATTTGAGCGTTTTTAGCTGACCTCTACATCGTGTAAGGAATACTCCTACCAAATTTCAAGGCAATCGCCCTTAATTCCTGAGATTTCGTGATGAGTGAGTTCACAAATAGGATCTCCCCGCGTTCCACCTTGCGGGTGGAGTTTCATAAAATCCGTTCTAAGCTGACCTCTACACCGCGTAAGGAATACTCCTAGCAAATTTCAAATCAATCGGCCTTATAGTTCCTGCGATATCCTAATGAGTGAGCTCACAAATGGGATCTCCCCGCACTCCACCTTACGGGTGGAGTTTCACAAAATCCGTCGTTAGCTGACCTCTACATCGTGTAAGGAATACTCCTACCAAATTTCAAGGCAATCGCCCTTAATTCCTGAGATTTTGTCGTGAGTGAGTTCACAAATGGGATCTTCTATATACATATTTATAGATATAGTCTAGTTGTCCCGCCCAGCTTCGCTTGGGTGAAAAAAAATAAAAGCCATGGACCCAGTGGCGCCACCTATCGGGTCCAATTGTGAATCTAAACCATTCTCAAAACCACCTGAAGACACACGGAAAATTGTATTAAAATCGGTCCAGCCGTTTACGATTCCATAAAGGACAAACATTCATTTATATATTTATAGAAGATTAAATTAATTAAGAAAAGCCTTATAATAAAGATGCATATTATAAATATAAAAAAAATAGGTAACATAAAAACCAATACATATAGTTAAATTCTTAGCAAAGCAAAAGCGATTAAACGACAAACACAGTGCGTTCACACACGTGAACGTACGTTTAAAAATATATATTGCTTGCAAAAATTACTGAACGGTATTGGATGAAATAAGGCACAGAGATAGATTATTAGCTGACTTAACGCAGGATAGGACCAGTGTGTCACAGAGAATACAACAGTTGTCTTCTAGAAGTTATAGAGTGTTGTGAATATCGTTACAACAGATTTTTTGCCTTATTACCATAAGGGTAAAGAATTGAAAAACATACATATCATACCGCCAAGTCCCTAACGGGGTAGGCTAAGAGTATAGAGCGCCAGTTCTCTCTAGACTTACATACCTCTTGCGCCTCGTCCACATTCATCAGTCTCTTCATACATGCTCGTCGGTTTCGAGTACTCTTGACGTTCCCGTCCTTGAGCGTTCGATGGATTTGATCTAGGTAGTTGAAACGTGGTCTTCCTCTGCCTCTTCTTGTATACACTTTAGCTTTGTATATCTGTTTCCTCAATCTTTGTATGTGTCCAAACCAACCTAACATGCCTTTCTTCATCTTTTCAATCACACCCCCGTTCACACCCGTTGATTTGAGAATCTCTTCATTGCGGATTCGATTTAAGATCGTTACTCCGAAATGAAAAAAAAAACAAAAATTGCCCGACTTGTCCCGACTCTACTAAACGTAAGTGAAGAACGACTCTCTCGCAATTGTTTTTTCCAGATGACATTAATTGTATTTCGCGCCATAATCAATCTATGGTACGCGCTAGTTTTACTTGTTATCGTCTATGGTATCCCATAACAATATGCAATAAATACGATTCTTGGTTTCCGATTAATATTGTTTTATATTTGAGCATCATCTATGTTTATGCGTTGAAATTAATTAATTAAATTTATTAATAACTAATTAAAATTATTATAAAGGTCACAAATAACACTTGGTTAAATGAATAAATAAACGATTACAAAAAAAATAAAAAAAAATGTTTAAAATCTTTAAATAATAATGAACATCGAATCGAATTCTTGTTTTAAAACGCAAGTGAAGAACGACTCTCTTGCAATTGTTTTTCCCAGATGACATTGGTACATCGCGCCATAAAAATTAATTTTTATTTTGTTATGTGCAAAAATTGTTAATTATTGTAATTGGTGAAATCGTTATAGTTAACAATAAACAAATAAATAAATAAATAAAAAAGCAATGGTTGAAAGCGTGTTTTTTTTATTTAACGCCTTGCGGGTGGAGTTTAATAGAAGCCGTTCTTAGCTGACCTCTACATCGCGTAAGGAATACTTCTACCAAATTTCAAGTCAATCGGCCTTATAGTTCCTGAGATTTCGTGATGAGTCAGTTCAAAAATGGGATCTCCTATATATGTATACTAGCTGCCCGCCCCGGCTTCGCCCGGGTGCAATATTGATACTAATAATAATGTAAAAGATAAAAATGCTTATGGTGGTTTATTTATTTATCGCAAACTTTTATATCGATCATTTGAAGATATACTACTCCGTAGTACATTCATTTGATCTATCTCGTAAGGTTTACCCAGCGTTTGCGATTTAAGCGCACAAAAATATGTGCCTATCATCACATTACAAATCTTTGAATATTTCGTTATTTATTAAATAAGAGAAAAAGAGGCGAATTTGGAATAGTCTTGGTTTCCAAATTTTGATTTTTGAGCGTTTTTAGCTGACCTTTACATCGTGTAAGGAATACTCCTACCAAATTTCAAGGCAATCGGCCTTAATTCCTGAGATTTCGTGATGAGTGAGTTCACAAATGGGATCTTCTATATATTTTTTTTTTTTTTTTTTTTTTATATTTATTTAGGAAACATACAGTCATATACAAGCATATTTACATAATTTTTAAATAACAAAAAGACCTAAAAGTTCCATTAACAGACACAATTACCAAACATTTTCGAGTATTACACAAAGGACATTTAACACAAAACAATAACATATGGGTACATGGTATTTAAAATATTGAATACATAATCCATGCCATGTTCACACAAGTGCTCACGCATACTACATTTATAGATATAGTGTAGTTGTCCCGCCCAGCTTCGCTTGGGTGAAAAAAATAAAAGCCATGGACCCAGTGGCGCCACCTATCGGGTCCAATTGTGAATCTAAACCATTCTCGAAACCACCTGATATATAGACTAGCTGCCCGCCCGGCTTCGCACGGGTGCAATATTAATACTAATACTGTTTAAAAGATAAAAATGGTTATGGTGGTTTATCCTTTAGAGATAATTAAATACCATCGCGGACATTTTTATCGATCATTTTAAGATATAGGGGTATCACTCGCGCGTTGCCGACCCAGCAGGAATCTCCTCACACCCTTCTTGAAGAACTCCATGCTGGACTCTCCAGGGAAAACCTCAACGGGGAGCTCATTCATAAAACGTGGTATAGCAAAACGCAACTGAAAGCAATTTTCAAAAACTATCTAGCCATTCATTTGTTAAAAATGATATAACAAAACATTAAGAAAGCCATGCCGCGACCACCACGATCAAATCATTCCCCACGAAGCCTCAAAAACTGTACTCAGGTGGTGATACACCAGCCTCAATACCCGATCCGACTACTGAAGCCTAAAGATATTCCACCTATCACATAATACGAAGTACACACAGCCCTTTGGAGTATGAAACATAGCCAGTGTCCTGGTGCTGATGGGAATAGCACCGATGCACTGAAATGCGGAAAATCAACACTTTTACGGTCGCATCTCAGGAAAACTGGATTAAAACCAACCCCCCGAACAAGCAGGATTCCGTCGCGGACTTTCCACAACAGATCACCTACACTGCCTTAAGTCAATGAGATTTTTTCCGAATTTCAACTCCCTTTGTATTTGGCATTTATAGATTACACCAAGGCTTTTGACAGTTTGAAACACTCTTCTGTATTTGATGCATTACAATTGCATTACGAAAATAGTTACATTCAACTGATCAAAAACATGGAATGTCAAATGCTCAAGAACATGTCGTCGGAAGGAGTAGACTCACAAATCTCCGGTTTGTTCTATTCTCTCCTGAAGAAGAGCGGAGCGGAGCAGCGGAGCTAGGTTTGATGATCCAAGACCTAAACAAGGCAAGCCTCAAAGTTGGACTGGAAATGAATATGTCGAAGACCAAGGTTATGATTAATAATATAAGGAAAAAAATCTAAATAGAGGGTAGAGTCATTGCATACGTCCAGGACTACATCTTTCTGGGCCAATTAGTCTCTTTCCAGGCGAGCCAAGACAGGGAAATTGCAACAGGAAAAGCTTATGACAGAAAAACTTCCTTTGATGCTAAAAAAAGAAGCCGATGGATACGTGCATTCTTCCCATCCTCACCTACGGTTCAGAAACTTGGTCTTTGACAGAGCATCAGAAGTCCAGACTCGGGTTCTGCCAGCGAGCTATGGAGCGAAGTCTACTGGGAGTTAGATTAGTGGATCGCATCCGTAGCAACATCATACGCTCCAAAACATTGACATCCGATGAGGGTTACCAAGCTGCCCGACTCAAATGGGATTGGGCTGGACACGTCAGACGAGCTGTGGGCCAAACGAAAGACGCTATGGACCCTACAGAATGTGACGTGAAGAAGAAGATGGCAGGAAGAACTGTTTTTAAATTTCCTCATCGTTCACCACATCCTTACACACTTACAATAAGTTTTTTAAATTTATTTTCTACACTAGAAAGTACCTAGAAATAATTTATAAGGCAAAACAACGTTTGCTGGGTCAGCTAGTAGAAATATAAGACTTGCGGTGAATAGACTTCATAAAAACACTACTAAACGTGATACTGAGTAAAACATAAATGTTATAAAGCGTTTAACAGCAGTCAGTATCGAGAATACAAGATACCCCAAGACAACCATGTACGTCGATAAACAAGACCCTACGTAAGTAGTCATTGCTGTATAAGGCTACTGTTGATAGACACCGTTTTTAGTTTTTTTGACCCCTCCCTCCCTTCGGTGACCACTCGTAGTATATGCCGAGCCCCCCCCCCCCCATCCCTCTTTAGTTTTCACGTAGTAATTCATAATTATGATTTTTAATCATTTCATATCATATCAAATCATATCAAAAAATAATTAGGCTCATACTCGTCTTTATTGCATAAGCCTGCATGCATACTTAAATTACTAGTGAATTATATCAATCAGCTGACGTGCCGGCATATGTGCGTCAGCGCCATGTTCGAATGAATATAGGTTGAAAAAATACGAGATTACTCTCAGTAAAACGACTACGTGACAAAACCTAAAAACCTGAGACCCCCCCCCCCCCCCCCCCCGCTCCTGTGACTGACCATAGTATTTTAAAGACTTCGCTCCCCCCCATAAACGGGTCACGTGGTATGGGTACGTTCCCTTACGAGTGGTATACGGTGGTGATGACAAGTGTCGTACAAATAGCATGATCGATATGGTTCCCACTCTACATTAATCCATTTTGATTAAATATTCATATAACGTACAGCGGGTACTTCGAGTAAACGAAGGTAGCGATCGCCATAGGAGAGCATGCCGCCTACTCACGTTGCACGATGCTGGTGTGCGGCGGCGCGTTCTCGGCGAGGTGCACCACGTACGGCTGCGAGTGGAACGACGGCGCGTGCTCGTTCACGTCCTGCACGAGCAGCCGCGCCGTCTGCAGCGTGGCCGGCGCCGGGCTGCCCGCGCCCTCCGCCACGATGCCTGCGGGCGGCGGCGTCAGGGCGGCGTCAGCGGCGGCCTCGGGCCGGCACCTCGGGGCGGCACCTCGGGGCGGGCCACTCACCTATGACGTGCTCGGCGGCCTGCTCGCGGTCCAGCCGGCCGGCCAGCACCAGGCGGCCCGCGCCGTCCAGCGCGAACAGGTCGGGCGCGTGCGCGGCGGGGGCCAGGCGCAGGCGCGCGGCGGGCGGCTGCGCCACCAGCTGCGCCAGCAGCGCGCCCGGCGCCGCGTCCTCGGCCAGCGCCAGCGCGCCCGGCGCCTCCAGCCGCGGCGCGCGCTCGCCCGGCGCCAGCACGCGCACGCGCACGCCCGCCTCGCCCGCCAGCCCGCCGCCGTCGCGCGCCACCACCCACACTTGCGCGCTGCGCCCGGCTGCACGCGCGAAATGCGTAAGCGGATGGCGAACAGTGTGCGACGTACTGTGCGGTGCGGCCGCTCACCGTAGGCGGAGGCGTTGCGCGCGAAGGAGAGCGCGCCCGAGTGCGGGTCGACCGCGAAGAGGCCGGGCTCGCCCTCGGCGTCCCGCAGCGAGTAGCGCAGGCGCGCGTGCTCGCCCGCGTCGGCGTCGCGCGCCGTCAGCGTGAGGAAGGGCGCGAGCGGCGCGCGCTCGGCGGCCACGGCGGCGTAGTACTCGCGCAGCGGGAACTCGGGCGCGTGGTCGTTGAGGTCGAGCACGCGCACGCGCACCGTGGTGTGGCGCAGCAGGCCGCCGCCGTCGGCCGCCGTCACGGGCACCTCCCACTCGGCGCGCGCCTCGCGGTCCAGCGCCACGCGCGCCGTCAGCGCGCCGCTGCGAGCGTCGACGGCGAACGTCTCGCGCAGCCGCGCCGACGGGATCGAGTACGTCACGACGCCGTACTCGCCCGCGTCCTCGTCGTACGCCTTCACCTGCGGGCGAGCCTCCAGGTGAGGGCAGTGTGGCGACGGCGCCCAGACTTCTCCGAGGAAAAGATCAAAGATGCCCCAAAACGCTTCTAGACCTTTATAAAATCATATATAATATCTATCATAAATCATCAATAGAAAGCAGTTTCAGTCAGATATGGAAAACAGCTCTATTTACTCCTATTCTTCTAAAGGCGGCAATGACGTGATGTAACACAATATAGACCGATAAAAATGTCACAGTATATTGTTTACTCGAAAACACAATCCTATTTCATTCGATTACATTCGTAGCGGTCACCAAGTTAAACGGGTCGGTGTAATCTGAGGCCTAAGGGTAGCTAAGGTTAAGCTAAGGTTAAACTCCAATCATCATGTTGATAGCATTGTCTGTAATTGTGTGAAAATGAAACTTTACCGTGTCCTCGAAAAGGGGCGCGTGGCGTGTCGCCTATTTAGGTAAAGTAAGTAAAGTAAGTAAGAGCCGTGGTGGCCGAGTGGTTCGAGCAGTTGCCTGCGACGCAAAGGTCGCAAGTTCGAATCCCGACTGTACCAATGAGTTTTTCTGAACTTAAGTACAGTGATTAGTCACACCACGAGCTTAACGGTGAAGGAAAACATCGAGAGGAAACCTGCATACGTCTGAGAAGAAATTCAAAGGCGTATGTATAGTCGTGCTGGAGTAACGGCGATGGACTCGCCATCTGTCACGTTGGCACCTAATATACCTCTGGCGGAAAGTGGGTGTGTGGGTATTACCTATACACCTCTGCCTACCCCTTCGGGGACCCTTGTGGGAAGGCGTGAGGATATATATTATTATAAGTAAAGGACGTACCGTGGTGAGCAGCAGCGGCGGCGGCTGGTTCTCTCGCGCGCGCGCCTCGTGGATGAGGTGCGGGAAGTGCGGCGGCGCGCGGTTGGCCGGCGCCAGCGACAGCTTCACGCGCGCGAACGAGGCGTGCGCGCCGTCAGACACGGACACGTTGAGCGAGCGCGGCGCCGGCAGCGCGCCGGCGGCGCCCAGAGACACCACGCCCGTGCGCGGGTGCACGCTGACGGCGCGCGAGGCGGCCGCGGCGCCGACCAGCGCGTACTGCAGGCGCGCGCCGTCGCGCTCGTCCGGGTCCCACGCCGCCACGCGCGCCACGGCCACGCCGCGCGCCGCCTCGGCCGACACCACGCACGGCACCACGCCGCGCTCCATGCGCGGCGCGTTGTCGTTCACGTCCTCCACTGCAAGAGCGCGCGCCGTGAGCGAGCCGTGGGGCGGGCGGGGTGGGGCGGGGTGGGGCGGGGTGGGGGCGGGCGGCGGCACACCCACCGTCGATGAGCACGTGCGCCGTGGTGAGCAGCGGCGGGCGGCCGGCGTCGGCGGCGGTGGCCAGCAGATGGTAGGAGGCGCGCCGCTCGCGGTCCAGCGGCGCCGCCACGCGCACTGCGCCCGCGCCGTCGACCGTAAAGGCCACCTCCGTGTCGTCGGCCGCCGCCGGCGATAGAGAGTACGAGATTTCGCCATTGATTCCTGGACACACCGACACACCGACGTAGCGGGGGTTAGCTAACTCTGCCAGTATATTAACGTCGAACGTTGTGGTCGACCACATATTCAATTAAAGTGTATAATCGATGCATTATCGAGGGAACATTTCCTATTTAGTGAAAGAGACCCGCATAGTACCAGTTTTCAAGAAAGGGGTTCAAGCAAACATTGATGTGTTCAAGGAGTCTGTTCCGACCGACGTGGACCGCTTGCAGTATTCCTAAAAAAACACTTTTTCAACTATGTATTTTGTAAGCTAATGTTTTTTATATTTTGAATATTGTACATCAACTATATGTACCTTTCAGTTAAACATGTCTATTGTACATTGCTACTGCTTTTTCAACCATACATTTATTTTTGTTCACATTCATCAGCAATTTATATTTTTACGAACGGTACTCATCACGTACACATCACTAAACGTCACGTATCACGTAAACTTCTCAGACGTATGCAGGTTTCCTCGCGATGTTTTCCTCCACCGTAAAGCTCGTGACGTGACTAATCACTGTACTTCAGTTCAGAAAAACTCATTGGTACGGTCGGGATTCGAACTTGCGACCTTTGCGTCGCAGGCAGCTGCTCGAACCACTCGGCCACCACGGCTTCTCTTCTCTTTTTTGTAAATGTGCTACATTCATAATTTTACAGATTATTCTAATTCTGAAATATTTCTGTCTGACTATGTATGCATCGCGGTTATTGCCTCGACTCTTCGATACTAGACAACACCACTATTATAATGAATCCTGTTTGCGCGCATAACGCATTATTTTAATTTCGTGATTGTTCGTTTGCTTTGAGTGAGATCACGCCTCCTCATCCTTTACCCCTTCCCCGCAAAACGCACAAAGCGAATGCAAGCGCAAGATGGCGCATATTGGTTCATCAATAGAAGAGTTCGATCAACACGCAAGCAAGGGTTGCATTTATATTTTCATTGTGTACCTCAACTATAAGTTAGTGCCGTGAAACTGTCGACTAGCCTACTCCTGAAAGAAGCTCGTCTTCAAGCAAACCGGCCTGTACGTGGTGCCTAGATGTATGAAGGTATTGTGCATTTCCTTTTATTTGTTGACTGCCTATATAAATTGTCCTTTGTGTCCTATAATATCCGCAAGGCAGTCATCTTCCCGCCTGGCGTGATCGAGCTCACATAACGCACATACAGTCCACTTCTCTTTTCTATTATAGGTCTAGTTTTATGCCTACCGCAACGCACGAACCATTTTTATGAGGTCAAATTAAATACCCTCCTCACCGCACACCCAAATCCTTTAAATATACCCCTCCCAATTAGGAATAATATAGACCTAGCTTCCGATATTGATAACTAAGTAAATCTCCCAGTAGCGATAGAACATTCGTCATTTCGTCAAATGGAGTTAGTTTTTTCTTAATATGTCTAAAATAATAATAGTTTAAGAATTTGTAATCTGTTTACATAAAAGTCTGTTTGTCGGGGAGTGCAGGTGTCTATATTACAGGCTCTCCGCCTAGTTTAGTCATCTGCGGAAATACACATAAAAATTGTACTATTAATAACCGCTTTATCCTACATATCATGTGTTTATTTGTGTATGTACAATCTACTATGGCAAATCAATTATTATTATTATTATTTTGTGCTTGAATAAACATTTATTATTACCAGTCTTAAGCGGGGATATTCGTATTGAGTATGTATTGAGTACACGATAGTACTATTTATTGCCCCCCCCCCCCTCCCCCCCTAACCCACCTCAACACGAGGTAAACAGACTACCGTCCCATGTCAGTTATCAGATCTAACTAGAACATATTGCGGTCGTAAACTAATACAAGACGACTCTACTGAAATGTTGATATGGTGTCATCCAAATGGTATGACTCTTACAATGCTAATAAATGCTTTCATGTTATCAGCCTTATGTACACAAGGAAGAAAAAGGCCTTTGTTACTTCGTACACGAACGGTGGCTCATTGCTTACTGAAGAAAACGCTATACGAAAAAGTCGTAGTCGTAAATATATGGTGTGTGGGGTGTAGCGCGTAGTGGAGTGGTGGGGCAGTGGAGTGGTGGGGCAGTGGAGTGGTGGGGCAGTGGAGTGGTGGGGCAGTGGAGTGGTGGGGCAGCGTCGTACCGGTGTCGTTGTCGGTGGCGTGCAGCGCCAGCACCAGGTGCCCGCGCGCGGCGTCCTCGCGCACGACGGCGCGCTGCACCCCGCGCGGGAAGGCGGGCGCGCAGTCGTTGACGTCCAGCACGCGCAGCAGCAGCTCGGCGTCCGCGTGCGCGCCCGACACGGCGTCCGTGGCGCGCAGCAGCAGCGCGTACTCGCGCCGCGCCTCGTGGTCCAGCGCCGCGCGCGCGCTCACCGCGCCTGCGCACGCGCACACGTCATGACCGATGTGCCGCCGCGCGTGTAGTTATAGCAGGCCCCGCGGCGGCACTCACCCGTGTCCCACTGCACCTCGAACAGGCCCGCGTCCTCCACCAGCGAGTAGACGAGCTGCCGGCCGAGCGGCGACGAGGCCTGCAGCGGCGCGCCCAGCGGCGAGCCCGGCGCCGCGTCCTCGCGCGCCTCCAGCGCGTACTGCGCGCGCGCCCAGCGCGGGGCCGCGCCGCCCGCCCACACGCGCACGGTCGCGCGCGCCTCTGCGCCGCACGCCGGCACGCCTGCGCACAGCGTCGCTCGGCACGGCCCGCCCGCCCCGGCCTCCACTCCCGCCTCGCGCATCGCTCCCCCGCTCACCTCCGTCGAAGGCGGCGATCACGAGCGCGTACACTCGGTCGTGGGCGTCGACGGTCTGCTTGAGCGTGACCTGCCCGGTGCGCCGGTCGACGCGGAAGAGCTCGCCGTGGCCGCGCTTCATCTCGTAGCGCACCTCGCCGTTGTCGTCGGCGTCGCGGTCGACGGCGCGCACTCGCAGCACGGGCGCGCCGGGCTCGGCGCCGGCCAGCACGGCGGCGGCGTAGGGCCGCTCCACGAACTCGGGGCAGTTGTCGTTGACGTCCGTGACGGCCACCGTCAGCCGCGCGCGCGCCCGCCGCGGGCCCGAGCGCGCCTCCAGCAGCAGCACGTACTGCTCGCGCGCCTCGCGGTCCAGCGCCAGCCCCGTGCTGCGCACCGCGCCCGACGTGGCGCCCACCTGCGCAGCCGCCCGGCTGAGCCCCCCCGGCGTCGCCGCCCGCCCCCCGGCCCCCCTCGGCCCCAGTCGGTACCTCGAAGCCCTCGGTGGGGTTCAGAATTCGAAACTCGACGTGCTCGTCGAGCGCCGCGCCGAGCACGTCGAGCACGGCGACGGTCGCCGGCTTCGTGGAATTTTCGACGACGGAGCCGTAGTAGTCGGTCTGCTGGAAGGCGAGGCCCGAGTTGTCGAGCTCGCGCACGGCCACGCGCACGCGCGCCGCGGAGGAGTAGAGGCCGTCGGAGGCGCGCACGCGCAGCTCGTAGGCGGCCGCCAGCGCCAGGGGCCGCGCCACGCTCAGCGCGCCGGCGGGGCCCAGCGAGAAGGCCCCCTCCGGGTCGCCCTCGATGATGTCGTACTCGAGCGGCCCGTAGGCGGGCGGGTCCGGGTCGAGCGCGCGCACGAGCGCCACGAGCACGCCCTGCGCGCTCGGCAGCAGGACCTCGGCCTCGTAGGTGGATCGTTCGAACGCCGGGGGACAGTCGTTAACGTCGATCACGTCCACGGTCACGGTCGCGACGCTGTCGAAGGGCAGCCGCGGCGTGCCCGCGTCGATCACCTGCGAAGTCGGCGGGCTCATTGCGGCCCCCGGCCCCCGGCGCGGCGGGGCGGGTGCGGAGGGGGAGGGGGGCGGCGGGCGCTCACCCGGACCGTGAAGACGTGCGAGGCGGCGGCCTCGTAGTCGAGGCGCGCGGCCAGGCGCAGCGCGCCCGTGGTGGGGTCGAGGCGGAACAGCGCGGCGGCGGCCGGCTCGAGCACCTCGTAGGCGCGCTGGCGGTGCGCGGGCGAGTCGGCGTCGTCGGCCTCCAGCACGAGCGGCGCGCCCAGCTCGTCCGCCACCAGCGCGCCCGCGGCGGCCGCCTCGGACACGCGGCCGCGGTAGGCGGCGCGGCGCAGAGCGGGCGCGTGCTCGTTGCGGTCCAGCACGTGCACCACCACGCGCACGCTGGCCGAGCCGCCGCCCTGCGCGAGCAGCCCTAGCTAGAGACGGCCCGCCCTGCGCCCCGCCGCCCGCCCCGGCCCGCTCGGCCCCGCACCATGTTGACGGCGCGCACGGTGAGGTCGTAGCGCGGCGTGTCCTCCCAGTCCAGCGGCGCGGCCGTGGCCAGCGCGCCCGAGGCGGGGTTGAGCGTGAAGCGGCCCCGCCCGCCCTGCAGCCAGTACCAGGCGGCGCTGGGCCCGCGCGCCGCCACGCCGCCCACGAGGGTGCCGGCGGGCTCGTTCTCGAGCACCTCCAGCTCCACCTCCTCGGCGTCGAACCTGCCCGCGCCGATCGCTCGTAACTATACTGCACTACTTCATTAGATATACCTATCTGAAGAAATTGTGCGAGTATGTCAAAATATATAAATACATACATACATACATATCATCACGCCAAGTCCCTAAAGGGGTAGGAAGAGAGTATAGAGCGCCAATTCTCTCTAGACTTACATACCTCTTTCGCTTCGTCCACATTCATCAGTCTCTTCATACATGCTCGTCGGTTTCGAGTACTCTTAACGTTCCCGTCCTTGAGCGTCCGATCTATTTGATCCAGGTAGTTGGAACGTGGCCTTCCTCTGCCTCTTCTTGCACACACTTTTGCTTTGTATATTTGTTTCGTCAATCTTTCAGCAACTTCTATTCAGCAAGGAAAATCAGTTCAGACCGTACAGGATGTCAACGTTTACGGGGACTGTTGTCCGAGTGAAATATTGTTAGTGAGAATTATAATCAGTTTCTTTTACTTAATATTGAAACGGTTTTGTAAAGATTTTTCGAAAAGTAAATAAGTCATGGCGCAGTGCAGTGTGCGGTGCGGGCGGGCGCTGACCTGGGCGGCGCGTCGTCGGGCTCCACCACGGTGACGTGCAGCGGCAGCGTGGCGGCGCGCGCACCCGGCGCCGGGTTGGCGGCGCGCACGCTCAGCGCGTACTCGCGCGGGCCCCGCGCCGGCAGCGCGCGCGCCAGCCGCACGTCGCCCAGCGCCGCGTCCACGCTGAACGCGCCCGCCGCGTCGCCGCCCGCCAGCGAGTACACGATGCGCGCCGCCTCGCCCGCGTCGCGGTCGGCGGCGCGCAGCGCGGCCACCAGCGAGCCCGGCGCCGCGCCGCGGGGCACGCGCGCCGTCGCCAGGCGCCGGCCCCACGTGGGCGCGTGCGCGCCGGCGCCGTGCACCGTCACCAGCACGCGCGCATAGGCTCGGGCCGCGCGCGGCGCCTGGTCGCGCGCCCACACCGTCAGCTCGTGCCGCGCCGCGCTCTCCCTGCGCAGCCGGCCGTCGGTCACTACCCGCCCCGTCCTCCTCCCCCGCCCCCTCCCTCGCCCCGGCGGCTCCCACCTGTCGAGCGGCGCGGCCAGCTCGAGCACGCCGGTCAGCTCGTGCACGCGGAACAGGCGCGCGGAGGCGGGCGCGCGCGCGGCGTGCAGCCCGTAGAGCACGCGCGGCGCCTCGCGGGGCGCGCCGTCGGCGCCATCGAGGCCGTCGGCGCCGTCGAGGCCGTCGGCGCCGGCGCGCGCGAGCAGCGTGGCCAGCGGCTCGCCCACGCGCGCGTCCTCGGCCACGTCGACGGCGTAGTGGTCCCGGGTGAAGGCCAGGCCGCCCTCGTTGGCGTCGTTGATGACGGTGATGTTGACCTGCGGGGCACACGCGGGTCGCCATATTACTACTGTTTTGTATCGCATCGAAAAGTATGGTTATAGAATAAATATATTTATATCCCAAACTACGAGATTGAACTGACTACCCTGAATATGTGCAGATTGTACTATGCGATGGAATGGTCACATGTAACGGAAAATATGATAACGATCAGTTTAGGACTCCGGTACTGTTGTCTTAACTTTCTGACACGAGATGTCGCTTTATAACCGGAAATTGTAACCAGCTATCGTTTGATTCAACTATGTATATGTCCGCCCACATAGGCATTGTCATACTCTCCATTCAACCTGCTTCAGTTTTTTGTCGATGATGATTTTCCGCCAGATAGGTGATAACGTGATTGTCGTCAAGCACCCCGGATGGGACGGAATTGTGAAGAGTGGTCAGTCTCAAATGTAAAGAATGCGTCATGAAACGTTATATTTAATAATAATATAATATAATATATCCTCACGCCTTCCCACAAGGGTCCCCGAAGGGGTAGGCAGAGGTGTATACGTAATACCCACACACCCACTTTCCGCCAGAGGTATATTAGGTGCCAACTTGACAGATGGCGAGTCCATCGCCGTTACTCAAGCACGACTATACATACGCCTTTTTAATTTCTTCTTAGACGTATGCAGGTTTCCTCTCGATGTTTTCCTTCACCGTGGTGTGACTGATTAGTCACACCACGAGCTTTACGGTCATCAATATTGTGAAGTACAGTGATTACTGTACTTCACAATATTGATGTCACCACTTAAATTGTTATGTTTAAGTGGTGACATCAATATTAGTTCCTTAATTATAGGAAATCACAACACACGTTCCGTTAACATAACATAACAAATAAAATATTGCGTTGAGGACACATAGTAAGGTGTCGCTTAGTTTAGTTTAGGTCGGGGTTAGCTTATGTAAATGTGTGTGAATATGTTTTTAAGTCTTTACACTATTATTTAAAATATCTCTCTCTAGTTATTGTGGCCGTGGTGGCCGAGTGGTTCGAGCTGTTGCCTGCGACGCATAGGTCGCAAGTTCGAATCCCGACTGTACCAATGAGTTTTTCTGAACTTAAGTACAGTGATTAGTCACACCACGAGCTTTACGGTGAAGGAAAACATCGAGAGGAAACCTGCATACGTCTGAGAAGAAATTCTAAGGCGTATGTATCGTCGTGCTGGAGTAACGGCGATGGACTCGCCATCTGTCACGTTGGCACCTAATATACCTCTGGCGGAAAGTGGGTGTGTGGTTATTACTTATACACCTCTGCCTACCCCTTCGGGGACCCTTGTGGGAAGGCGTGAGGATATATATATTATTATTATTATAGTTATTGTAATGTATAATAATCATGGCAACACAGAGCGAGAGCGGGTAGATTTGTCCAGCCAGCAGTGGTGTCCCCAGCGGGGTGCTGTGGAGGCGTACCGTGGCGTAGGCGACGTGGCGGCCGTCCGTGACGGACACGTTGAGCAGGTAGCGCGCCTGCCGCTCCCACAGCAGGCGCCGCGCCAGCAGCAGGCTGCCGTCGCCGCGCCCCACGTAGAACTCATGCCGCGGGTCGCCGCCTGCGCAGGGAGCGCGCTGCACGGGCTGCCTCCTTGGGAGGGGGGAGGCGGGAGGCGGGAGGGGCGGGGCCTACCGACGATGTCGTAGTAGAGCGCGTCGCCGTCGGGGTCGGTGGCCTGCAGCACGGCGAGCAGGAAGCCGGGCGCGTCCAGCTCGGCCACCTGCAGCGGCGGCGGCGCGGCCAGCGCGGGCGGCGCGCCCCCCCCCGGCCGCACGCCGCGCACGCGCACGCGCGCAGAGCCGCAGCGCGCGCCGCCGTCGCACGCGCGCACCTGCACGCACGCAGCATACGCCTGACCCCCCTGACCCCCCGAGGTGGGCCGGGGGTGGTGGGGGGTGGTGGGCTCACTCGGATCGCAGAGATGCAACGAATATCTCTGTCATATCGAGATCGAAAAATAATAATAAAATCTAAAACTCGGAGAGAATGACAATATTGTATTGGAAACTCCTCCAAAAATCTAATCAAATCGCTTACTACTTAATGTAATTATTCTATTTATTTGGTATATAATGTATCTTTAGGACGCAGCCTTTTCGAATATTTTGAATGCTGTAGGCAGAAGGACAATAGGACGGTAATTATTTTTATTAGTTTAATTATTGCTTTATTTAAGAGGCAGAGGGAGTTCATCTACACCGAAGCTCTTTTTATTTTTTTTTATAATATTAACTTCACGATAGTCTACAGGGCTTAAGTACAAGGAGGTTTGGTAGAGGTGGGGCTAATCACTGGCTGACCGCGGGCTGGACTGCTTGCTCGTCGGTCAGCGTGGGTCTGATCTTACTCTATTCTTTATTTTTACATTACACATTCTTTTTATTTTGTTACAATAATGTATTAATGTAATCCTGCCTTTTTGCAACTATAATAGTCCTTTTCCTAATCTTTTCAAAGTTTTTATAATAATGTTCAATATTTTGGTTTTAAGATTTTTGTGTAAGAATTTTAAGAAATCTCTTGACAAAATTTTTACAAAATAATTTTATTCCCGTTGTCAGCCAATATTTTTTTGAATTTGTATTTATTTTGATATCTTTTTTGGAATTCGTCTAAAATGTGTATTACTTATACATATATATAATGATATATTTCGTAGTTGGAATGAATATTTTTGTCTTTATGTAGTACTAGCTGTCCGGCCCAGCTTCGCCCGGGTGAAAAAGTTAAATTTCCTGAAACACCCACCTATCGGGTCCAATTGTGATGTAAGCTATCCTTCCTTTCAAGTTGGATCAAATTGCACACGGTGTACAAATTTTATTGAAATCGGTTAAGTTGTTTGGAGCCCATCGCGGACTTAATTGCCATAAAAAAGGTTATAGTGAGGAATATCTATTTCCCGTTCTTGCAACATTTTTCATTTATGCTTCGCTCCTATTAGTCGTAGCGTGATGTTATATAGTTTAAAGCCTTCCTAGAGAAATGGACTATCCAACATAAAATAATAATTTTTCCATTCCAACCAGTAGTTCCTGAGATTCGCGCGTTCAAACAAACAAACAAACAAACTCTTCAGCTTTATAATATTAATATAGAAGTATAGATAGTTAATACATAGGTACGCCTTTAAATTTCTTCTCAAACGTATACATGTTTTCTGAAAACATGCGGTATTCACATTTAGCATGATCTAAAGGGGTTACATGTTTATCTATTAAATATCATTCCTTTCTTTTCGTATTTCATTTAGAATTCTTAAAAAAAACTTGCTCAAATGTACCTAACATTAACCAAGTGAGCAAAACCCTTATTACGTAAAGCAAAAGCTGGCACGTATTCTGCAACAGTCTATCGCCATGGCGGATGGATACGTAATACAGAATATGCTCGTTTAAATTAAGCTGGTTAATTGGTTGTTATGTGAAGCAATTTGGATTGTTTTTGCTCTGGTTGTAACACACGTGTAAAAGTTACAACATACTAAGCAAAGGTGTAATGATGGAATGAGCGCGTAAAAAAAGTTTCGTTTACGATATTTACAACTCGCAATTATTATATTATAATTGTGTACTGTAATATAGTCAAAATTATTTCTTCATTTATGCAATTGTTACAAAAATACAATCTCTTGAGCTTAGAATTCAGACGTTCTCTTCTAATTGCTATGATGCTTTACAGCATATGTAACAATAAATTTTATTAACAGTACGGATCTGACAAGTAAACTATGTTATACAGTTCCACGAACTGTACTCAGACGTGAGATGCGCGAGCACCGGCTGTTTCACACTGTCAGGTGCAGGACCAACGTCGGAGTACGTGCACCTTTTCGCCAAATGTGTGAAATGTATAATAATATTATGTTTGATTTAGATATATTCAAAACAAAAAAAATTATGTAATTTTGTGGATCAACTGGTTTTTCATTTGAATTTTATCTCCTGTCCAAATACTCATATTTTCTGTAAAATTTTATGTATAACTGTTATTTGTCCCAATAAAGGAAAAAAAAATACATGATCGTCGGTTTCGAGTACTCATGACGTTCCCGTCCTTGAGAGTCCGATCGATTTGATCCAGGTAGTTGGAACGTGGCCTTCCCCTGCCTCTTCTTGCACACACTTTTTCTTTGTATTTCTGTATCGTCAATCTTTCTTCACTCATCCTTTCTATATGTCCAAGCCAGTGTAACATGCCTTTCTTCATCTTTTCAATCTCGCCCTGATTCACGCCAGTTAATTTGCGAATCTCTTGATTCCGGATTCGATCTAAGATCGTTACTCCGCACGTTTTTCGCAGCTAATATCGCATCTCAGCTGCATTAAAGCTATTTTCATGCTTCCTCTGACATACCCAGGGTTCGCTGCCATACAATAAAGTAGGCACAAATATCACGCTGTGGACAGCAACCGTTGCTGGCCATCAACACCGACATGGCTCCATTCACCTTATTTCCGGCAGTTATACTTCTTTCAATATCTTTTTCATACTTTCCATCTCGTGTGAACATGCTTCCCAGATATACAAATTCATTCACTTGCTCTAGAATTTGCCCATTTACCGATATAGCACACCCGGTCACTTGTTTTTTTCATACTTTCCATCTCGTGTGAACATGCTTCCCAGATATATAAATTCATTCACTTGCTCTAGAATTTGCCCATTTACCGATATAGCACACCCGGTCACTTGTTTTTTTCATACTTTCCATCTCGTGTGAACATGCTTCCCAGATATACAAATTCATTCACTTGCTCTAGAATTTGCCCATTTACCGATATAGTACACCCGGTCACTTGTTCATCTCTTTCGGAAGGGAAAATTTAAATTTCATGAGATACGCTTGCAGTGCCACCTATCGGGTCTAATTGTGAGTCTAAACCATTCTCGAATCCACTTGAACACAATAAAAAAAAACATAAAAATCGGTCCAGTATTAAGAAGTTGAATGACTAAAACACGGACGTAATTAGATAATATTTTACATAACATATATTATCATATTTTTTATTCTACAAATAGCTGTGGCCTCCATCTAAGCAATTTTGTTAATTTATGCATTGATTCATACATATCCATTTGCTGAATTAATCATCTTATTTAAAAAATATATATCCATCCTGTCCTCTCTTCGGAAAAATAGTAATGGGTATTGTAAAGCATCTTAAGAACGATATATTTCACTAATACGATGAACAGGACTTGCGTTACACTGCGATCGAACTGGTGTGCGCCAACCGATATGTTGACACTTTACGGGTGGTATTTTTTTTTACATAAAATACGACGATTAATCATGAAACTCACACTAAAACACAACAAACATCTTTTTGCTTTTGTTGTTATGAAAGAAACTGTAATTTGTTGTTTGTCAAAATTACTACTTGAATGAAATGTCAGTCTATCTATCCATAGGGTGCGTTCCACTAAGCGTTCACAAAGATCACGCTCACGACCGCAGTTATTACCGTTTCACTTGCTTGTAAATGTTACTGTTGTAACGTCAAGTGGAATGGATTACAGAGCGTTTAGAGCGTGCAGGTAAATAATACAAACGGCGAGTTAGTAAAAAGAAAGCAAAAGATTCAAGATGTTAGTTTATAATCTGTAGCCTTGAAAATAAACTTGATTAATTAATGTTTAAATCGATTCATATTGAAAAAAATATAATACTTTTTTATATTTAATATTATTGGTGTAATAAACTAATTTACGTTCAAATGGAATTAAAATGTCTTGAGGCGACCGCGGTCGTTATGTGGATCGATTATAGGAGCATTTTGATCGTTGCGGGCGCTTGGTGGAACGCACCTTTACTGTCAATATTTTTGAAGACACACTGGCCTAACAACTGAACATCACTCTGACAGTTTTGTCAATATATTGAAAACGTCTCACAAACTTCTGTCACTTTCGCACACTGAGCACTTTTCAGAGATTTTTTTAATATTTACTATATTTTTTACATGTCATATAGCCTAAAGCCTTTCTAGAGGAATGGACTATCCAACACAAAAATAATTTTTCAATTCCAACCAGTATAATTCCTGAGATTTGCGCGTTCAAACAAACAAACAAACTCTTCAGCTTTATAATATTAGTAAGTATAGAAGTATGTAGATATTTTGCAACTCTAAAATGTTTGTGTTATGAAATAATATTTTCTTTCCCTTTAGTCACTAACTGATGCACTGAGGGAGTATTTAATTAAATTTTGAGAATCTATTGAATCGGTATTACGGTCTCTGAGTTTATTTCCCATAGTCACATTTCCAATATCCAGCGATGTGTTTTGGATAGAGAAGGCACAAACGTTTTGAATGGAGTGGCTGGGCATATCCAAAACATATTATATGTTAAGTCATAATATTGTGGTAGCGCTCATAACTCACATTTGCATTCAGCAGGTCACATTTACTGGTACAAAGCTACACATGGAGCACGTCGAGAGGTCACTATCTAAAATGGATCGTTTGCATCAGCGCATTGTGGTGCCATCTTGCGGCAATAATTTTTTTTTTAAATATGATATTTCTCAAAATTTCAATGATGGTGTATGTATTAGCTTAATTAGCTCATCGTGCAAGTCAGTCTGTCCTCCGTCGTGCCCGGTGCAGGTGGCGCCACGATAGCCTCCCCAGTGCAGTACCGTGAGGTGGTAGGTGTCGCCGACGGCCAGCGGCAGGTGCGGCGCGCGGTAGAGGCGGGCCGAGGCGGCGTGCACGCGCAGCCCCGCCCGCGCCGCGCCCTGCGCGCGCGCCCAGTAGCGCAGCGAGCCGTTGGCGCCCGCGTCCGCGTCCAGCGCCAGCAGCGCGCCCACGCACGCCCAGCCCGCAGCGGGCGCGTCCAGCTGCTCCCAGGCGCCGCGCGCCTCGTCCTCGTCGTCGGCCTCCGCCTCCGCCTCGGCCTCGGCGCTGGGCTCGTCCGCGCCCGCCCCCCGCGGCGCGCCCTCGGCGGGCACGGGCAGGTCGATGAAGCGGTCGAGGAAGGCGGGCGCGTGGTCGTTGACGTCCAGTACGGTGACCAGCACGCGCGCCGTGCTGGCCAGCTCGCCGTCCGAGCACTGCACCTCGAGCGCGTGCGCGGCGCTCGCCTCGCGGTCCAGCGCGCGCCCCGTGGTCACGATGTCGCCTGCGGGCACGCCCAGCTCAGCGAGCTATGCCTACCTCAACTCTCGTGGCTGCTACTATACTGCGGGACTGAGTACTTACTCTCTGATAGTTTTTTTTTTAAATATATTTGAGAAGAAATTCAAAGACGTATGTAGTCTCGCTCGAGTAATGGCGGCGGACTCGCCGTCTGTCACGTCGGCGCATAAAATATATCCTCGGCGAAAAGCGGGCGTGGACCGACTAGGCCTCCGTCTGCCCCTTCGAGGACCCTCGCGGGAAGACGTGAGACTTTACAATAATAAAGCGAGGGCAACGAGTAGAGATAGTGACCTGTGGCCGGGTCGATGGAGAACAGCCCGTCGGGGTTGCCGGCCACGATGGCGTAGGAGATGTTGCGCGGCTGCGGCGCGGCGTCGGCGTCGTGCGCGCGCACCCCCGCCACCCGCGCGCCCCCCGCGCTGCCCTCGGCCACGGCCGCCGCGTACCACGCGCGCTCCGGCCACGGCGCCATGTCGTTCACGTCCTCCACCTCCACGAACACCTGCGCAACCGGCCCTCAGCGCGCGCCCTCACCCCCCCCCCCCCTCGCCGCTGCCCCTGCCCGGGGGGTGGCTACCTGTATGCAGGCGTGGCGCGGCACGAGGCCGTGGTCCTGCGCGCACACGGTGAGCCAGTAGTGCGGCACGGTCTCGCGGTCCAGCGGCGTCAGCGTGCGGATCACGCCCGCGTCGTCGATGGAGAAGTGCGCCATGCCGGAGCCGGCCACGATGTAGTAGGCCAGGCGCGAGTCGCGGCCGGGCGCGTCCAGGTCGCGCGCGGCGGCGGCCAGCACGCGCGCGCCGGGGGCGGCGTCCTCGCGCACGCGGCCCTGCAGCACGCCGTGCGCGGCGAAGGCGGGCGCGTGCCTGTTCTCGTCCACGTCCTCCACCTCCACGATGACGGCCACCTCGGCCGACAGCGCCGGCTGCCCGCCGTCCGTGGCCACCACGGTCACGCCGTACACCTGCGCGCCCGTACACCACCCACGTGAACCTCTGACTACTTAAAGTTACTAGCCACTTATCGGGTCCAATTGTGAATCTAAACCATGCATGTATCCACTCGAAGACACACAGAAGATTTCATTGAAATCGGTCCAGTCCAGGAGTTCAGTGACATACACACGTACAGTAGAATTATACATATAAATATGTTCCTTTGTCCCTCCAAATTGCCCCAGCGTTCTTTAACATGCCGCGAAGTATACAGCATGCGAGTGCCGCCCACCTGCCGCTGCTCGTAGTCCAGCGCGCGGGCCGTGCGCAGCGTGCCCGAGGCGGCGTCCACGCTGAAGGCGGGCCCGCCCTCGGCGTCGGCGTCGGCGTCGGCCAGCGCGTAGGTGACGGCGCCGGCCGCACCCAGGTCGGGGTCGAAGGCGTCCAGCACGGCCAGCAGCGTGCCGGCGGGCAGGTCCTCGCGCGCGCGCACCGAGTAGGCGGCCTGGGCGAAGCGCGGCGCGTTGTCGTTGACGTCGTCCACGGCCACGCGCACGCGCGCGTCGGCGTGGCGCCCGCCGCCGTCCGTGGCGCGCAGCGTGAGCTCGTACAGCGCGCGCGCCTCGCGGTCCAGCGGCGCGCACACGCTCAGCTCGCCGCTGGCCGCGCCCACGCAGAAGGGGCCCGCCTCCGCCAGGCTGTAGGTCACTCGCCCGAAGGCGCCCGCGTCGCGGTCCGTCGCGTTGGCGCGGAATATGGCCGTGCCGTTGAGCGCGTTCTCGGTCACGCGGAAGCTCGCCAGGCTCTTCTCGAAGCGCGGCGCGTTGTCGTTCACGTCGAGCACGGTCACGGGCAGCAGCCGCGACGCGGACCGCTGCGGCCGGCCGAGGTCGTACACGGTCACGTTCAGGTAGTACTCGCTCTCGCGCTCGCGGTCCAGGTACCCGATCACTTGCAGCTCGCCCGCGTCCGGGTCGATGCGGAACGCCGAGTCGGGGTCTCCCCCGGAGATGCCGAACGCGAGCAGGCCGTTGTAGCCGAGGTCGCGGTCGCGCGCCCGCAGCCGCACGAGCGCCGTGCCGAGGGCGACCGACTCGTTGACCTTCACCTCGACCGGGAAGTCCGTGAACTCGGGCGCGTGCAGGTTCTCGCCGTATCTGGAGGGCGCCGGCGGGAAGTCCTCGGCGAGGTCGGCGGGCGCGTTGCTGCGCTCGGCGGCGGCGAGCAGGTCCGTGAGGCGGCGCGCCACGCCCGTGTCGCGGCACTCGAGGGCGCCGCCCTCCGCCGCCCGCCCGCCCTCGCCGCGCACCAGGTGCAGCGCCAGCGACGTGGCGTCCGCGAAGTGCGTGCCGTCCGTGGCGGTCACGTTGAGCACGCGCGTGTCGGCGCGCACGTCGCTCAGGTCGCACGCGAGGCTGACCACGCCCGTGGTCGCGTCGAGCGCGAAGCAGTTGTCCTCGTTGCCGCCCACGATGCGGTAGGCGACGACGTCCCCGGCGTCGAAGTCGATGGCGGAGAGCGTGACGACGTCCGCGCCGACGGGCAGGCGCCGCGGCAGGTAGCCCACGCAGTCCACGCGCTCGAACTGCGGCCGGTTGTCGTTGACGTCCTGCAGGCGCACCAGCAGGCGCAGCTCGGCCTGGCGCCGGTAGGGCAGCCCCCAGTCGCCGGCGCGCAGCCGCAGCGAGTACTCGCGCCGCATGCTCTCGTAGTCCAGCAGGCGCGTGGTGCGCACGGCGCCCGAGAAGTGGTCCACCTCGAAGGGCACCGGCTGCAGGTTGGCGATGCTGTACGAGACGTAGGCGTTCTCGCCAGAGTCGGCGTCGCGCGCCGTCACGCGCGCCACGACGGCGCCGCTGGGCCCGTTCTCGGGCACGAGCACGCGCATCTCGTCGCGCTCGAAGCGGGGGTCGTTGTCGTTGGCGTCGAGCACGGCCACGAGCACCTTGGCGGAGGACTGCTTGCGCGTGCCCGCGGCGCCGCGGTCCACGGCGGCCACGGTGAGCGCGTGCAGCGCCTTGAGCTCGGCGTCCAGCGCCAGCGCCGTGTACAGCACGCCCGTGTCGGGGTTCACCGCGAACTCGCCGCCCTCGTTGCCGCCCACGATCTCGATGTACACGCGCCCGTTGAGCCCTTCGTCGCGGTCGGTCACCTGCGGGCGACCGCACGAGCGCATTGGACATAATAACTAGTACTAAGGCACGAGCTGATGACGCGCTAAGGAAATAAACGATGCCAACCGGCGACCGTCGCCAATGTTGTTATTGTAGCAAATATTTATGACATTGCCGCAATAGCAATTTGTTCCTATTTCATTACTGTGTTACGTGAAAAGGACCTCCGCATTCGCTTAAAGATCCCTCAATATCAAATACACTCCGATATCTGTATGAATTCAAACCCGGTCGAGGGCTATTTGCGCCTCTGTTATGACAGCGCACCTTGAGCCTGATGACGGGCGTGTTGGGCGGCGCGGTCTCGGGCACGCTGGCCTCGTACAGCTCGCGGCTGAACACGGGCGCGTTGTCGTTGCGGTCGGCCAGCGTCACGGGCAGCGTGAGGTAGGCGGCGCGAGGTGGGCGGCCCGCGTCCGTGGCCCGCAGCGTCAGGTTGTAGCCCGACGGCGCGCGCTCGCGGTCCAGCAGCGCGTGCGCCACCAGCTCCCACTCGGCCGCCTGCGCCGTCTGCGCCGTCGGCGCCGCGCGCAGGCGGAAGTGGCCGTCCGGGTCGCCGTCCACGATGTCCAGCGAGGCCACGCGGCCGTTGTCGCCGGCGTCGGCGTCGCTCGCGGTCACTATCGCGTACACGGTGGCCGAGGAGTTCTCCGGCAGCTCGGGCAGCCGGCGCACGCGCAGCTCGGGCGCGTGCAGGTTGACGGGCGCCACGTGCACCGTGAGCGCGGCGCGCGCGGGCGCGGGCGCGGCGGGCGCGGGCCCCAGCAGCGAGGCGCGGTCGCGCGCCAGCACGACCAGCTCGTGGCGGGCCGCCTCCGCCGCCGCCAACGGCCGCGTGAGGATCACCTCGCCCGTGGTCGGGTGCACGGCGAAGCGGCCGTCGGCCTTCTCCAGGCTGTAGTAGATCTCGCCGTTGAGGCCGAGGTCGGCGTCCTCGGCGGTGACGCGCGCCACGCTCGAGTGCAGCGGCGCGTCCTCGGGCACGGTGACCTCGTACTCGGTCGGGTAGAACAGCGGGCCGAGGTCGTTCTCGTCGAGCACGGCCAGCAGCACGGTCACGTCGGCCTCCAGCTGCGCGCCGTCGGGCAGCAGCGCGGCGGCGCGCAGCTCCAGGCGGTAGAGGTCGCGCCGCTCGCGGTTGAGCACGTCGGCGTGGCCGGCGCGCGTGCGCAGCGACAGGAAGCAGAAGTCGCCCACGGTGCGCTCCTCGGCCTTGAAGAACTTGTCCTTGTCGCCGTGCCGGATGCGGAAGCGCACGCGCGCGTCCGGCGCCGGCAGCGGCACGCCCAGCGGGTCCTCGCCGGGGGGCTGCTCGGCGTACGTGCGCGGGGGGCTGTTCTCCGGGATGCTCACGTTATACGTGGCGTGCGCGAAGCGGAGGATGGGGGCGGGGGGGGCTATGGGGGCGGGGGGGGCTATGGGGGCGGGGGGGGCTATGGGGGGCCCGGGGCCGGCGCGGGCCACCCACGCCACGGCGGCCAGCACCAGCCACGAGTGCGCGCCCGGCATGACGCTGCACTCGCCACTGACTTTCTGCGAAAAAAATGCTTACGATCATACGTGTATATATTATGCATAGTCATTGGGGGCCTAGTACTGACACCTTAACGACCCAAACTGCACATCAGCATTGTAATAGCGGGGCTTCTTCCACCTCACCGCATCGCAATCAAATGATACTGTCGTGTCGACTAGTATGCTAGCTACCTAGTACCCCTGGCTAGCAATGGCGGCGGCCTCGTATAATCCTGGTCAGAGGCCAAACGCGACAGCAGCATTAAAGTAGTATTCGAGGGCCGTCTGATTAAGTGGCCGCAGACCTGCCTGCGAAACTTGAGTTCATGGGTTCGATTCTCCCTGAGGGCTGATATTTGTGTGATGATTCCGAGTACCCAGGTCACCTATGTATTTATGTATATATCCATAATATATATAAATATGTAAACTGGGCTAGGTCATTTGTGTGCGCGCAGTGTCATGGCCGCCCGGGCCGCTGCGTGATATCGTATGGAGTGTAATCGTCCGATTATCAGCTCGCGACGAATTAGTGCGGCCCGCGGTCGTCCACCCCGCCTTATCTTGCCCAGTAGGCCGGCATGGCACACTACAACTGCTCCTATACTGCTCCTATACTGCCCGCCCGGCCCGCCGGCCCGCCGGCCCGCCCCTCACTAGCCGCGACGCCTAGCAGACCACTTGCCCAGTAGGCCGGCATGGCACACTACAACTGCTCCTATACTGCCCGCCCGGCCCGCCGGCCCGCCGGCCCGCCCCTCACTAGCCGCGACGCCTAGCAGACCACTTGCCCAGTAGGCCGGCATGGCACACTACAACTGCTCCTATACTGCCCGCCCGGCCCGCCGGCCCGCCGGCCCGCCCCTCACTAGCCGCGACGCCTAGCAGACCACTTGCCCAGTAGGCCGGCATGGCACACTACAACTGCTCCTATACTGCCCGCCCGGCCCGCCGGCCCGCCGGCCCGCCCCTCACTAGCCGCGACGCCTAGCAGACCACTTGCCCAGTAGGCCGGCATGGCACACTACAACTGCTCCTATACTGCCCGCCCGGCCCGCCGGCCCGCCCCTCACTAGCCGCGACGCCTAGCAGACCACTTGCCCAGTAGGCCGGCATGGCACACTACAACTGCTCCTATACTGCCCGCCCGGCCCGCCGGCCCGCCCCTCACTAGCCGCGACGCCTAGCAGACCACTTGCCCAGTAGGCCGGCATGGCACACTACAACTGCTCCTATACTGCCCGCCCGGCCCGCCGGCCCGCCCCTCACTAGCCGCGACGCCTAGCAGACCACTTGCCCAGTAGGCCGGCATGGCACACTACAACTGCTCCTATACTGCCCGCCCGGCCCGCCGGCCCGCCCCTCACTAGCCGCGACGCCTAGCAGACCATTAATTACAATAAAAAAATAGTTTTTAATTGCATGCAAATAATTAATTACAATAAAAAATTACAATAGACATACATACATACATATCATCACGCCAAATCACTCACAGGGTAAGCAGTTAGAACGAGATGATAAATAATAAAAAATTACAATAGACATACATACATACATATCATCACGCCAAATCACTCACAGGGTAAGCAGTTAGAACGAGATGATAAATAATAAAAAATTACAATAGACATACATACATACATATCATCACGCCAAATCACTCACAGGGTAAGCAGTTAGAACGAGATGATAAATAATAAAAAATTACAATAGACATACATACATACATATCATCACGCCAAATCACTCACAGGGTAAGCAGTTAGAACGAGATGATAAATAATAAAAAATTACAATAGACATACATACATACATATCATCACGCCAAATCACTCACAGGGTAAGCAGTTAGAACGAGATGATAAATAATAAAAAATTACAATAGACATACATACATACATATCATCACGCCAAATCACTCACAGGGTAAGCAGTTAGAACGAGATGATAAATAATAAAAAATTACAATAGACATACATACATACATATCATCACGCCAAATCACTCACAGGGTAAGCAGTTAGAACGAGATGATAAATAATAAAAAATTACAATAGACATACATACATACATATCATCACGCCAAATCACTCACAGGGTAAGCAGTTAGAACGAGATGATAAATAATAAAAAATTACAATAGACATACATACATACATATCATCACGCCAAATCACTCACAGGGTAAGCAGTTAGAACGAGATGATAAATAATAAAAAATTACAATAGACATACATACATACATATCATCACGCCAAATCACTCACAGGGTAAGCAGTTAGAACGAGATGATAAATAATAAAAAATTACAATAGACATACATACATACATATCATCACGCCAAATCACTCACAGGGTAAGCAGTTAGAACGAGATGATAAATAATAAAAAATTACAATAGACATACATACATACATATCATCACGCCAAATCACTCACAGGGTAAGCAGTTAGAACGAGATGATAAATAAAAAAACTGCATGTATACAGAATCTTTGTGTGTCCGCAGACATTATTGCGCTACAGGAGACTTGGCTTTTACCACACGAGATAGCACTACTAGGTAGTCTAGATTTTATGTTCGGTTATAGTGGGAAATCTGCTGTGGATACATCAACGGGGATATTGCGAGGACGACCTTACGGGGGCGTGGCCCTTCTATGGAGAAAAACGAAGTTCAAGAAGCACACGTCACTCACACGGGGGTTATAAATATACAGCAAAAAAATATTAAGTTCTTTCCAAACACTCCATTTAGAGTTTAGACAATGGTAACCGTTTCCCCTCACGTAGAGTCGTATGCTTATTGCCACGAGTGAAGTCGCGAGCCAACACTAGTCAGTCTAACATCCTTATATTGTCCATGATCTATCCGCGTATTGAGACATCAACCCAAGGTTATCCTGTTACTTTATACAGGCTTTGATACGATACAGTTTACTATCAAAGGTACTTTGTTAAAAGCGGGTGTAAGGGTGTATGGGAGTAAGGATGTATGTATGCCATACATACATCCATACATACATCCATACATACATCCATATATCCATCCATACATCCATACATCCATCCATACATCCATACATACATCCATACATACATCCATAGATACATCCTTACTCCCATACACCCATACACCCGCTGTTGTGTGTTTGGACGTATGGATGTATGTATGGATGTATGGATGCATGTATGGATGTATGTATGGATGTATGTATGGATGTATGGATGTATGGATGAATGTATGGATGTATGTATGGATGTAGGTATGGATGTATGGATGTATGTATGGATGTATGGGTGCATGTTTGGATGTATGTATCATTCCGTCGTGCGCATTGTATCTAACCGGTTGTGTTCCCCTACTCCAAACTGCCAATATAACATTTAGTTTAAAATTGTCAAAAAGTACCCGCTTCTACTGCATATTAACATTCCATTTGTAGTAAGTGATTAACCTACGTAGCTTGCACAGAGTAGTGTTGATTCGCATAATGAATACTGCTTCTGACCAATTTGATATCAGCAAACCAAGTGGTGAAATGAGTGTTGATGGATCATTTATAGAAAAAGATTCACCCCCTCCATACGTCACGTTTCGCAAAGGCATCACCCAGTCAGCTAATGAAAAAGACTTTCTCGAAGAATTTAATTCATTTAAATCTACAATGTTCTCGATGATGGAATCCTGGTTGTCGAAGCAAGATGAGAAATTCTCCAAAATTTTAAATGAGTTCGAAGCGATGAGAGCATCTGTCTCATTCATGAGTGATAAATATGATGATCTTGAAAAAAAAATATATGACAACAACATTCGTGTCTCAGAGCTAGAACAAAAAATTAATAATCTGCAATCATGTGAATCAAGAGTTACCATGCTTGAAGCTAAACTGCAGACTATGGACCAATAGTCAAGGAGTTGCAACGTAGAAATAAGTAATTTGCCTGAAAAACGTGGTGAAAACCTGATGTCTTTACTGGAAAATATTGCCAGCGTTATAAAACAGCCACTCACAGTGCGAGATGTTATCACTGTACATCGTGTGCCGCAAATGCAATCAAGCACACATAGGCCTAAAAATGTGATCGTTAAATTTGCTAGCCAAATAATTCGAGACAACTTCATTGCAGCGGCCCGCCTAAAAAAAGGCATTACCTCAGATGAGCTTAAAATTCACGGGAACTCGCAGAAAATTTACATTAACGAACATCTAACTTTGTATAATAAGTCTTTATTTCGTCAAGCTCGTGAAATCTCCTCAAAAAATGGATACCGATTTACCTGGTTCAAACATGGAGTTGTACTCGTTAGAGCGGACGTCTCAACCTCGGTCATCGCCATTCGCTCTGAAAAGGACTTATCGAAGCTTAAGCCAATCAACAGCAAGGATTCGTAATGACACGCACTTATATGCTGTATATAGTTCTCTGGTGTTACTGGGTCGTGTATTTTGTATTCTGGTATCGTTAATTCCCCTTACTTTAAATTTTATAACAATATTATGTTTTCTACTTATTATGAGTATTCTGATATGTATACTGCTCTGTGCTTGCCGTTGTAAATTCTTTTTTCTGTTATTTTTAAATTTTACCCTCACAAGAAAGTACTTTCTGTCCGTAACCAAAATTATTCTTCATATGTTAATAATAATAACTTGTATTCTAAATACTGCATGTTGTTCTAGTTTAATAGTTTTGCATAAGTATATAGTCATGATACCCAAATTTCGGTCATTTGTATCTGTTATCCTTCACAAACAATGCCTATTAGTTTCACATTTTTGCATTATGATGAGGTTGGATTCCAAGCTTAAACTTACTTCATTCCATCACATCCTACCGGTTAACAATGTATGAGCGTAAATTATCTCTGTACTACCAAAACTGTCGTGGTATTCGGACAAAACTACATACCCTCTATATGAATATTATAAGTTTTTCATATGATGTTATCATACTTACGGAAACATGGCTAACCGCTGACATATCGGATAGTGAATTTATAGACGACCGTTACATAGTCTTTAGATGTGACCGCGACCGATCCGCCACTGGTAAGCGAGACGGGGGAGGTGTGCTAATAGCTGTACTCCGACAGCTCCGACCAATACAGATGCCTCAGCATTGGTTTAATATCAATATTGAACACGTGATCGTACAGATACCTGCTTCGCTACCTAATAAATGGCATTTAATTAGTGCTTCATATTTTCCACCAGGGAGTGATAATAGTTTATATGAACTCCATTTTGGCAAATTACAGGATGCTATCAACTCCCCTAACTTCTCAGCGTTTTATATCACTGGAGACTATAACCTTCCTTATATTGATTGGCTAAACCACGGAACGCATACAACCTGTTCATCCAATTCTGCAGCTCATAATATTATAAATTTCATAGCCGTTAACAACGCCAAACAATATAATACTCTCAAAAATAGCCTTGGCCGTATCCTTGATTTGTTTATTTCCAATATTGACTGTCAAATCAATGCATGTGGAGCATTGTTGCAGCCTGATAACTACCATCCACCTTTTTATATACATTCATGCATTGAATCTGAATTTGCAGCTTTAAGGCATCGCCCAATTTCCAAACCTAACTTTCATAAAGCTAACTATGAATTGATCAATAATGAATTACTTAATATTGATTGGTCTACGATACTGACGCGCTTATCAGCAGAAGATGCTGTTCAAACCTTTTATAATATGTTACATGGCGTCATAAAATTACATGTCCCGATGACATTTATCAAAAAAACGTCTCAATTTCCAGTTTGGTTCTCACCTGCCCATCCCTGCATCATTCGCATCTTCCGTGATAAAGAACGTGCTTGGATTCGGTGGAAAAAATATAATAACATTTCCGACTATGAGACATTCTCTATTCACCGTGCCCGCTTTAAATCTGAATCCGAAAAATGCTACCAAAATTATGTGAATACCATTGAAGATAGTATTCCTCTTAATGTTAAACATTTTTGGACCTATGTCTCTATGAAAAAAGGAAAATCATGTTTCCCGTCTAGCATGTACCTAAATAATACTCGTACTAATAATCCAATCGAAATATGTAATTTATTTTCCTCTTATTTCACCTCAGTTTACGAACCTTCAACGTTTGATCATTCAAACTGGCAACCTCCTAGTACATTTTCTGATGACTCAATATGCTTATGTGACATACATCTCACTCTTGAAGATATACGCAGTAGCTTACAAAAAATAGATATACATAAGGGATGCGGTCCTGATGGTATTCCCCCTGTATTTCTTATGAAGACAGCAGACAATCTTGCCTATCCTCTTTATATTATATTTAACCAATGTTTGCAGGAAGGCATTTTCCCCAGTGTTTGGAAACAAGCCTTCATTTCTCCTATATATAAAAGTGGTGATAAGAGTAATATCGAGAATTATAGACCCATTTCGAAACTTCCCGCCTTGTCAAAGATTTTCGAGAGACTTGTACACAGCGCTATATACGCTCACGTCCATCGAGTTATCATACCAGAACAACACGGCTTTGTAAGGCAACGATCGACTGTTAGTAATCTTATGGTATTCACGAATTATTTATTTGAAAACATGGACTCACAAATTCAAGTAGACGCTGTGTATACTGACTTCAAGAAAGCATTTGACAAGGTGGATCATAAATTGCTTATGGACAAAATTGCCTATAACGGTATTCGTGGCAACTTGTTGAGATGGTTTGAATCTTACATTGTAAACAGAAACCAAAGGGTAGTCGTAAATGGATTCGAATCTGATACCATTGTGGCCTCATCAGGAGTCCCTCAAGGATCTATCTTAGGCCCTCTTCTTTTTGTCCTCTTTATCAATGATATTAAATCCTGCTTTCATAATTCAAAGTTCTTAATGTACGCTGACGACGTTAAAATTTACAAGTCTTGTCAGAATTACACTGACTGTCTTCTTCTCCAAGAAGATCTTAATAGACTTTCTCAATATTGTAATCAAAATAAACTCTACTTAAGTCATCCAAAGTGTAATTCGATTAGTTTCACTAAAAATAAAAATATACACTCTTTCTCCTATTCAATTAACAATATTCCTCTTGATAAAGTGAACTTCATCAGAGACCTCGGAATTATACTCGACTCCAAACTTCATTTGGACCAACATATAAATAATATAGTAAACAAGGCTTTCAGGATGTATGGTTTTGTTGTTAGATCATCTGCAGATTTTAAGCGCCCGACTACCCACTTACTTCTATACAAAACCTTGGTCCGCTCCCAATTGGAATATGCTGTTGCTATATGGAACCCGATATATAACAATTACATTGATAGATTAGAATTAGTCCAAAAAAAATTTTTACGCAAAGTACATTACAAATACTCTCACACCACTATTCCGTATAGTGAATTACTACAAAAATATAACCTTTTAAGCTTGGAATCTAGACGCTCCTTACTAATGGTAATGACATTATACAGCTTATGCAATCATACACTTAACTGTACCGAACTACTGAATAATTTGTGTTATTCTGTACCTAGAACCGTATTAAGACGGGAGTTGCGCGCTCCTCGACTATTCTACACTGCGAGGTGTAAAACTAACGCTGGGTTGCGTGCACCACTCCGTAAAATGTTAGAAATCTACAATGATATTTTCATGGATTTGGATATTTTCAACCAATCACAGACAAAATTCAAGAGAATGGCAGTAGACTTACTTAAGCCTTCATAGTTTTTAACATTGTTATTTAAATTCCTTCTTTTTGTTTTTGAATCTGGTCAAATGTTCATAATTCAAAATTCTATCAATTAGCGCACTTTTCTTATGTTTTTTCCTTCTATGCATTATTTCGAGGACAATGGTGTGGGTTTTACATTTACCATTATTTTATTTATAATTTCTTACTTGTAAACCTTAAATGTAAAACTGTTTTTTGTCCCAATAAAATAAATAAATAAAAAAAAAATGTATGGATGTATGTATGGATGTAGGTATGGATGTATGGATGGATGTATGGATGGATGTATGGATGGATGTATGGATGTATGGATGGATATATGGATGTATGTATGGACACACGTCACTCACACGGGGGTTATAAATATACAGCAAAAAAAATTAAACACTAGATGGCACTGTTTTTCGAGACTTAATGAGCGGTTAAGCAGACGGCTTCATACTGTTAATTTTGTGTCACAGGTGCGCGCGCATCTTAAAATTTCACTCTCATAATTTTTTCATAACGCGCCTAAAGAAGTATAACTTCAAAACGTCGGAAATTTGGCATACTTTTCAAAGACCGATGACAATTCAATATTAAAAATAAATAATATAATACTTAAGTAAAAACAACACTCTTTTCAACTAAAATATAGAAAATATTCTTTTGTAAGTAAATTAGAATTTAATTAACAGTGATAGGAAAAAAAATTAAAAGAGTGGGGCTCTTTTTAATATATGTATTATTTTAATATATTATCTAAAAGAATACCTTCTTTCTCATATCTGTCAATAATTTTTATTTTCTTATACTATTCTTAATTCAAATTAATTTTAATGCATTTTCTATTTAAGCGTGTTTTTTAACGACACAGAAAGGATGAGTGAAGAAAGATTGACGAAACAGATATACAAAGCAAAAGTGTGTGCAAGAAGAGGCAGAGGAAGGCCACGTTCCAACTACCTGGATCAAATAGATCGGACTCTCAAGGACGGGAACGTTAAGAGTACTCGAAACCGACGAGCATGTATGAAGAGACTGATGAATGTGGACGAAGCGAAAGAGGTATGTAAGTCTAGAGAGAACTGGCGCTCTATACTCTCTGCCTACCCCGTTAGGGACTTGGCGTGATGAGATGTATGTATGTATGTGTTTTTTAATTATACCTGTATCATAACACTACAGTACAGCCAATAGCTACTAAGGTAGAGAATAATGCTATATTCTGGACTGCACGAAGCGACCCTACACTAGGCAGTGCCTGTGCGTAGTGTAGGTACATACAGACATATCGGCGATTGGTCTACTTTATAGATACAAACAAATGTGCAAATGCTATGTGTTAGTGGCACCGACGGGCGGCCATTCAACAAGGGCGACTAGGGGATAAATGTGGCGGGTGTAGAGATGGCGGCAGCGCAGTGCGCAGTGTGCAGTGTGCAGTGCGCAGTGCTCAGCGTGCAGTGTGCAGTGCGCAGTATGCAGCGTGCAGTGCGCAGTGCGCAGTGTGCAGCGTGCAGTGTATGGTGTCGGCAGCACGCACCTCATAAAGCGGACGTCAGCACCGCGCTCCCCGGCCGCCGCGCGCGCCTGCAACAACAACAACCACTGCGTCACACACACACCACGCACACGCCACGCACACACCACGCACACACCACGCAACACACGACACGCCACTGCGGCGCACACACACAGACCCATAGCGATTTTTCTTAATGAACAATATAGTGAGGATACATTTTACACCGACCGGGATCAACTGATCGTTTACATTTAAATTGTATTCTAATATTTTTTGTATCACAATTTTCATTAGTTTTTGTTCTAACTCATCATGCTTATTTACAATATTGTTCAGTTCGCAGAGTTTGCGATAACTTAATAAATCTGTTTACTTATATTATTATTATTATTATAATTCTGTTTCGCGTATAAAAATACCTTTGCTAATTTTAATGAAATACTTCTATTTTGTGGATCGATATTTTGTTTTCGGACATATTTCTCCATTTAGTTATCTGTTTTTGCATTTTAAGTTTAATTATTATTTATTTATATTCAGTTTTTGTTTTAGCTTTGGCGTGGCGTAATAGCGAACAGCTAAATAATAATACATTAGGTATATGTACTTCGTCCGCGCGGAATACATTTTTTTTTATTATTATTTATTGATATGAATACTGTTTGATTATTGTATATATCCTTGTTAAATATATATATTGAATCCTTTTTTATACCATTAATAAAATCTGGTAACAAGTTCAAAAGTAAAAATACTTTCAATTAGCGCAGTTTTGTTCCTTCTCCTTTGCCTTATTTCGAGCACAATTGTGCAGGTTTTACATTTACCATTGTATATTTCACAATTTTCACAAAAACTCCAATTTTATTTATTTGTATAGATATATATAATAAGACTAGCTTAGCTTAGCTAGCACATGACATGTAGCATGTAGACTAGCTTAGCTTAGCTAGCACATGACATGTAGCATGTAGACTAGCTTAGCTTAGCTAGCACATGACATGTAGCATGTAGACTAGCTTAGCTTAGCTAGCACATGACATGTAGCATGTAGACTAGCTTAGCTTAGCTAGCACATGACATGTAGCATGTAGACTAGCTTAGCTTAGCTAGCACATGACATGTAGCATGTAGACTAGCTTAGCTTAGCTAGCACATGACATGTAGCATGTAGACTAGCTTAGCTTAGCTAGCACATGACATGTAGCATGTAGACTAGCTTAGCTTAGCTAGCACATGACATGTAGCATGTAGACTAGCTAAGCTTAGCTAGCACATGACATGTAGCATGTAGACTAGCTTAGCTTAGCTAGCACATGACATGTAGCATGTAGACTAGCTTAGCTTAGCTAGCACATGACATGTAGCATGTAGACTAGCTTAGCTTAGCTAGCACATGACATGTAGCATGTAGACTAGCTTAGCTTAGCTAGCACATGACATGTAGCATGTAGACTAGCTTAGCTTAGCTAGCACATGACATGTAGCATGTAGACTAGCTTAGCTTAGCTAGCACATGACATGTAGCATGTAGACTAGCTTAGCTTAGCTAGCACATGACATGTAGCATGTAGACTAGCTTAGCTTAGCTAGCACATGACATGTAGCATGTAGACTAGCTTAGCTTAGCTAGCACATGACATGTAGCATGTAGACTAGCTTAGCTTAGCTAGCACATGACATGTAGCATGTAGACTAGCTTAGCTTAGCTAGCACATGACATGTAGCATGTAGACTAGCTTAGCTTAGCTAGCACATGACATGTAGCATGTAGACTAGCTTAGCTTAGCTAGCACATGACATGTAGCATGTAGACTAGCTTAGCTTAGCTAGCACATGACATGTAGCATGTAGACTAGCTTAGCTTAGCTAGCACATGACATGTAGCATGTAGACTAGCTTAGCTTAGCTAGCACATGACATGTAGCATGTAGACTAGCTTAGCTTAGCTAGCACATGACATGTAGCATGTAGACTAGCTTAGCTTAGCTAGCACATGACATGTAGCATGTAGACTAGCTTAGCTTAGCTAGTACATGACATGTAGCATGTAGACTAGCTTAGCTTAGCTAGCACATGACATGTAGCATGTAGACTAGCTTAGCTTAGCTAGCACATGACATGTAGCATGTAGACTAGCTTAGCTTAGCTAGCACATGACATGTAGCATGTAGACTAGCTTAGCTTAGCTAGCACATGACATGTAGCATGTAGACTAGCTTAGCTTAGCTAACACTTATATTGACTTTGGGCCGCATTTTTTTAGATATGTTAAGTGAAACTTACTACAATATATTAGTGAAAACCAAATCTAAATCGGATAAGCCGTTTCTGAGATTAGCTTACACAAACAGATAAAAGACAAAAAAATCTAACAATAATTGCTATTTGCGCTGATAAGGGTCCCAATTGTATTTTTTCACATATATATCTTCCATGTACAGACAGCGACCTGTTACATTTTTATTATATGTAATATGTATATAATAATAGATAACATAGATATATGTATATTGTATTCACGTGAGTTACAAGCACCGTTAGTATAATGGTTACATCTATGTAATGATTTAGGCCGTTTGATATTGCGCCCGCGGGTTTTTTAACGAATATGCAATGAAGAGCAAGATTATTTGGCAATTGGCAAAGCTGATCACGTGGTGTTACGTGTATTAACATTGCGTTACTTCCGCCGGAAGCTGCATTACACATGTGAAGGCCGCCCACAGACAGCCCACATGACCCACGCACGTTCACTACACCAGTGTATGGCGGTCATAGAATACCCCACCAAAAGCATGGCTACCCTACCAAATTACATTACGGTGCCCTCTCGAGCTGAATTGCTTTAGCCTACGGACGGACGGACAGGACGCGATAGGCATGACGAAAGATCTCAAAAGAAATCCCATTGTATAATGTAGGTACACATTTACTAGTTCTCGGTGCATTGGTCCAAGAAAGCTGGATACCGATTAGAGTTGCCGTTAGAGCACGGACACAGAGCAGAGGGCGCGTGGGCTCTAGTGGGGAGGAATGGAACCCACTGCCCACAGGAGCGAGGAGTGCCTGCAGTGAGACGGCCATCGGAGCCTGCCAGAATGCGATTGATACAGCCTATTGAGTTGAATATTAAACACATAGTGTGTTTAATGGCGGCGAGTGGAGTCCATTATATTTGAGGCTGTTACTCCATCGGTGACTCCAATTGCGAGTATGGCGTTTCGTGGAGCTCTCCGCCACCTGTTATTCCTATCTTCGAGTGTATTCAGAGTCGTTCTGTCAGGGAATCATTCCTACAGGTAGTAAGAGGTGCTTTGCAGGTATGCGACCAGAGGCCGGGGCCTTGAAGGAATAGATATAGGGCTATGTATATACATAATGAACTTGTTTTGGTTTAATCAAATCAATTTACGAATAACAGGAATTCTCTGTATTCCCTCTAATGAGCCAAGCAAACCCGATTGTGTTTGTGTTGGGCGCCCGCTGCAGGCCGCGGTAGCTGCACTACTGTAATGACTACCACTGCTTAGTTCACCTGGTGGGCGTGGGCCCGCTGGGAGCGGAGGTGCAGGTACACATACACACGGGAGCAATGAGTACCAGCGTGGTAGGCAGTAGTCGCTCAGGTGGGGCGCGCATGCCCAGTGGCGGGTGACGTCACCGCTCTCGGCGCGCACCTCTGCTCTTTGTTCGCAGCGCGGCTGGTCGCGCTCTGACTTGGGAATCCTCTCCCGAGGCAAGTCACAATATTAATGACTAGGTGACCCCGCGATAACACACGCGTCACATTTTATTTTATTGGTTGTTATTATTCCGAATAAAACCTACGCTATGTGTGCTAAATTGTATCCAATTTCGTTCAGTAGTTTTAGCTACAAAGAGCCATAAAGCAGATAAGTAAGTATTATTGTATGCCGGGTGGGTGCCCTGGAGCAGGCAGGTCACATATACCCCGCATAACGAGTCTCCCGCCGCGTCAGTGCCACGGCAGTGGTGAGCGCGCGCGAGCCAGTTGGCGGCGATGACGTCAGCCGGGTCATCGCCATACAAGCCAATAAACACACTCCGCTGCCCCTCCCCGCCCGCGACGGCGCGGACACATGCTGAATCACGCCTACACCTACTAAACACTACCTAACACTCGGGTGGAATCCTTGTCCTCGTGCAGCATCCGCCGCCGACTCCCCAAGGCACTACATTCACATTGCGTTATTATTAAACCCACTAACTAGCTTCATATTATATAGCTATGTAACAGCAAAGTCAACAAACCTGTTGCCTCTTTGAACTCCAGACGCATTATATTTTTTGACTAGAATGGGCAAAATCGGATTGACAGCATTTTTTTATTTCATTTACTATATTCTTTATTAGGAAAACAACTGTTATATCTAAAATGTTATAAATCTAACCACCGATATCCTCATTTTACCCGATTAACAATTAATAGTTGGGTGCACAAGATCTAATCACACCTATTTTTAACTAAGTCTAAGTAAATGCCGTGTTCTTGTTCGTAAGCCATGTCGCAATGAGCCGTGCATTCCGCGCCAAGGACACCTAAGGAGCGGGTTCAGTTCCCCAGCGAGCTCCGAGCGGCAGGTATGCGCCTGCTGCCGAGCGCCGGCGCGACAGCTGCGCACGCACACCGACATCGACACACATACACACACACACGCACACGCGCACGCTCACGCACACAGCGCCGCGGCGTGTTTACAAACAAGCAGCGCGGCGCGGGCTCTGTGTGCAGCCCCAGCCCGCCCCCAGCCCGCCAACGGATGGCTCAAGTTTTTTATGTGCATTTTGCTATTGAAAATAATCTCACAATTGGGTTGGGATCCTACATCTACAGCGACCCGCCGCAACGAGACGAGTATTTCGGGGCTCAAGAACACGACACGGTTCGCGTGTACCTACCCCATATATTGATTGCAATCCCTTGATGGCCGCTCATGCCTGGCTAATCTAACTGTGATTTGTGAAGGCATTGTGCTGTATAAATAAAATGTTCACTTCAAAACTTCACTTAAATCATTCCATATAGGTAATTATAGCACCGCCTAAGCACACGGCCTGACTGTTGGAGAGCTACCACGACGCGTTTAATGTAAGAACATCATCTCATCATCAAATTCTATTTGTATAGGGTCGTATGTTGTGGGGCCTATATCGTGGTGACAGAGACAAGTTCAAAGGAGCTGACATGATTACTGTGCATTCTCCAAGTGTGACACATTTGAGGGCTTGACAGGATCTTTGGTGGCTCAATCATGCCAGAACAGCTGAACGCATTTGGATGAAATTTGATACAGTGATAGATTATTAGTGAGTGTGATTAATTAACACATACATGGAAAACAAAGGATACTTTAATCCAGAAAATACGATAGAAATCATATTTATGGGGAGAGTAAGCGCGGGGTACAGTGAGTGTCTACGTACCTATATGTAAACTACAAATATTCCTAATGTTGTTACCTATTTGGTAGATAAAATATACTATCAATTAAAAAAACCATTCCATGTGAAACGACGCCGCAACAAAGGTAGCCTGCATGTGCCTAAAGCTAGACCAAGCAAAACTAGTCGCTCTCTTGTGGAGCAAGGTTACGATGTTTTATTAAGCTACCTCAGAAGTCCAATTTAGCTTTTGCTTAAGCTTAAGGAAAGCTAATTTGACTATGCAAGGCTGACACAAAACATACATTCCTACAAAAAGCTTATTATACAACAGCAGAATATATGACGGGTAGGCAAGCGTGGTAATTGATTCTTTGCAAACAATTACCAAGTTAAATTATATATTCTTAAACATATAATTTGTATAATTTCAATAATTGTGTTAAAACATAACCGGACAGACGAAAAAAGACGTTGATTTTGAACCAATGCACAGACGGACTACAAGCAGTATACACAGACACTCGTGTGCGACCCAACCTGCGACCTCTCCGTACTCCCGCAGCTATGGTGCTTGGAGTCCATACAACATACATGTATGTAGAGCAAGGTTTGATGCATGCAGGGAGGGTCCGATGAGTGACCGATTTATAGGTACATTGAAACAATTGCCTTGCTTGGGCTTGGGCTTTTATGGATAGTGGTATATAATTGTGTAACATATCTATATTAACATTATAAAGCTGAAGAGTTTGTTTGTTTGAACGCGCTAATCTCAGGAACTACTGGGTGGAATTGATAAATTATTTTTGTGTTGGATAGTCCATTTCTCTAGGAAGGAATATAATATTACGCTACGACTAACAGGAGCGAAGCATAAATGAATAATGTTGCCAGAACGGGAAAAAATATTCCTTTTTGAGAGCTTCCGTTGCGTGCGCTGCGTAAACGGTTTAAGTTACACAAATATCATGTATGAGAGAATTGTTCCTCTTTAAAAGTTCTAAAAAAAAGTCCGCGACAGCATATGTCTATCTTTTATGATTGACTCACTATAACCTTTTTTATGGCAATCAAGTCCGCGATAGGCTCCTGAACTACTCAACCGATTTCAATCAAATTTGCACACCGTGTGCAGTTTGATCCAACTTAAAAGAAAGGATAGCTTACAACACAATTGGACCCGATAGGTGGCGCTGCGATCGTATTTCAGGAAATTTTACATTTTCACCCGGGCGAAGCTGGGCGGGACAGCTAGTGTATTATATGTATATACTATATACTCGTGACTAGAGGCGGCAAATTTTTCTGCTACAGGCCGTGGTGGCCGTGTGGTCCGAGTAGTCGCCTGCAACATACAGATTGCAAGTTCGAATTTCGATTGAATCAATAAGTTTTTCTGAACTTAAGTACAAAGATTAATCACACGCAGTTAAGAATCAAGGAAAACTACCAGAGGAAACCTGCATACGTTTATGAACAAATTCAAGAAATATATATAAGTCGTGCTTGAGAAACGGTGATGGGCTCGCCATTTGTCACGTTGGTACTTAAAATATACATCCGACGAAGCTACATGTACCTAAACACCTCTGCCTTCGGAAGGCGTGAACATTTGTGTATTGTTATGTTCATATAAATACATATAGGATAGTTTCCAACAGTTCGAGATACATTGAAATACGTGACACCGTGTGTTTAAATAAAATAAAGACGCAGATAACTGTATTTGACCGAAGGACTGGTATGCAAATAATGAATAAACAATGAAAATAACAGAGTGCACTGCAATGATGGACTGGAGAAGATGCACGAGGGTGCCGTAAGGGGGGAGGGGGGAGGGGGGAGGCAGGGGCAGGGGTGGACGACCGGTGGCCGAAGAGGCGCTTGTTTATTATTACCACATCGGGTCGTGTCCGAGATGCAGCGGGACACTTGGCCTTGGTGCTTCGGCCGGAACTCATCTGGTTTGAATTTTTACAATCACATCGGATTTCACAGACTTTTTTATGGTCTAACTGAAATATTTAACTATAAAAAAAATTACAAAAAGAATTGGCTATTTGTTGTTTAAAATTACAAATAAAGTTGGAAAAATATAACTGTTGTTGTTCAACATTAGCGACATCCTTAGATATCTGTCATTTGGGGGACAAGGTCAAGTTGGCATTCAACAATATGCGCTGAGGGTGAAGCGGGACTTCACGTCCACACAAATAATGTCACGTCCGGCCCCATGTTTGTTGCCACCTGTCGCAATTACTGTTTCTAAAAAGGTTCACTCCGCGGACCCTCGGGTTGTGGAACGGACGCTGGGGTTTGACTAGGGAGTACGTGGATGGGGTCCGCCTTATGGCAAGCGGTTACCGCCTTCTATGGACGCTCTCATTACGAGACATTTTTCGATTCCAAAGTATGTGGACTATACATATCCTTAAGAATCGATTTTCATATATAAGGCGCCCGGTATGAGAAAAATATGAGAGGTAAAATCTACTGATGAATGACCTCGTTACGTTTTTGGTGCGCAACTTTCTAATTTGGTTGTGACCAACCGCGCTCAGTACGCCGCCGCCGCTTGTGTGTGACAGTCGTACAATCCGCTTTCAATAAGTTTGAAAAACAAGTGCAGATATGCCGTATTGCTCCATTCTTGAGTGCAGGAATGCTAGCCGGACAAAAATCTAGCTAATAGTGGCATTTCCTATCATCGGGAAGTGTTATTTAATAAAATTTTATTTTATTACGTTAATTTTGTTTTATGTCCAAATTTTTTTTAATTGTACAATACAAAAATCAATCTTATGTAAGGGCAATAAGATCGAATTTTATCTGTAATAATAGTTAAAGAACTTTCTAGAAAATTGCATCAGTTTCGCGCTACTAAACCAGTGCGAGGGTGTAGGGGGCGTCCATAAATTACGTGAGGTGTATTTTTTAATTTTCTATCCCTCCCTCCCCCTGGTGAGATATCGTGAGATTTTATTCAACCCCCTCCCCCATCCCCCAATCTCGCGTGAGATTTTTCAAAATGAGGGTTTCTTACGTAAATGCGTTGGATTTTTTGTAAAAAGAAAAAAAAATGCTTCGTGCTTTTATTTACGACTAGTTTAGACTAGTAATCAATATTGCTGAGAGGTTAATTATAAGATTAAATCTTACACATGTTCAATCTGGATTAAATGGACCAAAATAGTATATATTTTTTTGTTTAATCAGAAAAAGAATTGCGTGATATTTGCCGAGACCCCCCTCTCTCCAACGTAAGATTAGATGAGGTTTGACTCGGCCCCCTCCCCCCCTTAAACATCTCACGTAATTTATGGACGCCCCCTAGTCAATAAAGTATCGATATCGATAATCCGATTTTTACGATAGTTTTACTACTTATTTATCAACATTCCTAATGAAATATTTGTGCACATCTGAAATTGACTATTGTGAAAAGTTTAATGTAAAATATTTCGCCGATTAGTTATAATAAATGTATATAAAATGAATAAATATATATTTATATATGTATATTATTTTCATTAATTTGTTAATTTACCCTTTCATATGGTATTAATCTTATTTTCAGTTGGATAAACTCTTTTTGCGTATGTTTAGACAATCGTACTTTTTTTTTATTTTTTTTATACAACAAGAGTGGCAACAAGCATACGGCCCACCTGATGGGAAACGGTTACCGTAGCCTATTTACGCTCACGATACCGAAGTATCACTTGCGCGTTGCTACTCTGTGTTCGGAGAGTTATACTGTGTTGACAGCATCATTGGACTAATCCATCTACTGCCAACACAATATAACAATCCTCCCCCTCCCCAAGGAGCTCATTACTGGAAACCTTATTCACCGCGTAGGAACACAACACAATTAATTGTGTTATTTGGCTACGGACTTCTATAAGGTGGAGGTCCTGCCCCAGTCGGGCAGAAGTAAATTCGAACGGAAAACGGAAAATCATCTGTCACGTTGGTACGTTTTCTCAATTCGGGTTTTTTTTCGGGTTTTCTCAATTCGGGTTTTTTTTTTCAATAATAATTTTACTTTCTTTTTATTTAAATTTATTCAATTTCTTGACCAGAATTAGTTACAGTACTGATGACAATATTTGTGTCACTTGTTTAATTTGTCTAATTTGTGAATGTGAGAACATTGTAGGCTTTGTAGATTCTTTGATCTTGCTAACATTGTTATAATTATCTTGTTTTATGTATGCTTTGTATAGTAAGCAACGACCTATTGTCGGGCCTACGTTGTTCCCCCATACTTGGGTACTATTGCTGTAACGAAAAAATATTGTATATGCCTAATGATTTGAAAAGAGTATCCATGGAGTTTCTTGCCGGTTCTTCTCCATGGAAGCGACCAACCCGAACCGTGCTTCTTCTTTTTCGACGTTTTATAAGTGCCCACCTGGGCCTATGTGAAATAAAAAGATTTTGATTTTGTACCAAAAATATTTCTCTGGAAAGTGAGTGCGTGGGTACTATCTATCCACCTCTGCCTACCCCTCCGGGGACCCTTGTGGGAAGGCCCATTGCGAGTTTGAATTCAGACTGAGAGAGTGAGATTTTCTCTACTTGAGTAGGTTATTTATCACAACACGCGCTTAACGGAAGAAGGAAATCATCAAATTGCATCCTGTATTACGTTTAAGAAGAAATTGGAACGTATGCGTAGGTGTAGTTCGTTGAGTAACCGAGGCGGACTCGTCATCTGTCACTTCGGCATTAAACATACTTTCCGCGAAATGATGGTGATGTTCTTGTTACCCTTCGAGGACCCTTGAAGGAAGGCGGGAAGATCAAGAAATTTCAATAGAGTCCAAATTAGCCGCCATGCTTATGGCATGTCGAGTCGAAATTTTAGATTGGCCCCATTGTGGGAACCCCCTATAAGTAGGTATTATTATTACAAAGATGCATGAAGACTGTAATCAATGTTTACTTGACATTGATACATGTGCTAACTCATGTAAAGCTTAGTTTACTCTTACTTATATACTTCACCATAATAGTCTATAGTCAATAGTCACCACCAAGAGAGGTAGGGCATAAAGGGTTTCCCGTTCGAATTTGGAGCTGCTCGACTGGGGCAGGACTCCTCCTTATAGAAGTCCGTAGCGAAATAACACAATTTTTTGTGGTGTGTTCCTACGCGGTGAATAAGGATTCCAGTAATGAGCTCCTTGGGGAGGGGGAGGATTGTTACATTGTGTTGGCAGCGGAAGGATTTGTCCCATTATGCTGCCAACATTGGCAACGCGCGAGTGATACTTCGGTATCGTGAGCGTAAATAGGCTACGGTAACCGTTTTCCATCAGGTGGGCCGTATGCTTGTTAGCTACGCTTGTATAATATATATATATATATATATATATATATATATCATCACGACGAGTGCTTCATTGGGCGGGCATAGGGAGTAGAGTGCCTGTACTTAAATTATTTTTAATTTCTCTTCTGCGCCAATTTAAAGCAACCTCTAGTTACGGTAATGTTAGCCCAATTAACAACTACTTTTGTGTTAGTATTATATTAGGTTTTTATTTATATAAAATACATTTCTAAATAATTGATTGGCTGTGGCATTGAATGTCAGCAAAATTAAGTACTGGCTGGTGGTATAGTGTGGTAGCGCTAAGACTTCTAGTTTTGTATGAACGAAATAATATCCGACTAATGTTTTTATTTTATTTATTTATTATATTATATACTATGTTGAAAACCGAATCATTCTGCGTAATTAGTTAATGAGTTTAAGGCGTTCTCTTTTTCGTTTTACTTAAAAGATTATTTATCCGCGCCTTCTGACAAGGGTCCCCGAAGGGGTAGGGAGATTTAAAACGTGTCAGTATCGCGTGACATTGCTTAATAGCTAGATAACATCATCACCCGTGTTCCTATACCTATGGCTGTTTTTGGGTCAATGTAACAGCATAGCTTAACGCTTATGGAGCACAATGAACTCGGCTTATTCTGGGCTTATCGATTGCGGTTCTCAAGCGAGTGCTGATGATGTAGGGCTCAGGGCCAGGTGCCTAGCTACGGGGTACTGTACTGTCAACACGAACACTACACGCAAGTGTCGTAGCCTTCCGTATAAGGTATTCGAAGATGACAAAACGCTGCGCTTCCTCTACGCAACTTATACATGCTACTATAAAGACATTCTAGGCAAATTATTGACATTATTGAACTGTAGCTTAGGCTTTGGGAAGAACTCAAGGGAGCTCACGTAAGTCCTAGCCGGCAAGAAAGTTGTTATTTATCATACCGTTCATGTTCAATAGTTCGCATGGTCTCGTTGGATATGGGCCTGTGGCGTCGCGGTGTTAGCGTCAAGTACAATAATGTAGGCATGTTTTCATTGACAATAAGTACACTCACTCGATAAAAAAATATTTGTAAAGTTGTTTGTTGTAGTCAATGCCGCGATCGTGTTGATCGATGTAACACGAGTTATTGCTTCAGCTGAGAGATGCTCGCTCCTTGTCCTGTAGTGTTGTGTAGAACTGCACTCATGGACATTTTGTTGCAAGTGGCGCACACAACGGTCAGCACTTTCACTACAAAAGGGTTTGATTCACTTGATTGTGAGTTGAGCAACGACTGATGTCGTCCCTTAACGACTCGTTTAGAAAGCACTGAGCGGAGGCACACGGAACCGGCCTCGCTCACGACACGAGGTGAACCGGCTCGCACAGAAATGCACTAAATATTGTGTTGCACTTTAATAATATAACTGCACATTTGGTAACAATCACACAACTTAGCGCCGGTAAGTTTGAAGTATTCCAAGTGTGTTCGTTAGTCACTCGCGACGAGGCCGCGGGGAGCGCGAATGTAGGCAAAGAGGTGAGGAGGGATTATCGCGGCAACTGACACTCGCTCCGCGGCCGCTGCCACCGGCTGACTGGCCAGACTGCAGCGGTGAGCAGGAGAAGGACCGGTCGGCGGCCGGAGCGGAGGGCGCGGGGTCGCGGGGGGCAAGCAGGGGGTGGGGGAGGCTCCCTCCGCGCGCAGCTTGCCCTACAAACTTAACTTGTTTTGTTTAGCTCCTGCCTGTTCTCTTCTCTTATTATATTGTGAGTGGGAGGAAGGCTGGCTGGCGGCTGGTTCGCGTGCACTTTTGTAAAAGGCACATGTTACGTATATCGCCAAGGACTGTTATGTTGTGGTCCTATGCCTCTCACTTACCTATTTATTCACAGATACAATAACCTGCACTCGATGTTTGTCTTGCAAATGTACACTGAATGATATTTAAATAACATCAATATGTGTTATAATGATTCCTAATACTTAAATTAGGTAAGATCACGATCTGTTTAGTAACGATAGCTGTGTTATCGCAAATGTAGGGCTCGCCGCTCGGCGCTCGGTGTGTGCGCGCGATGAATGAACTACACTACACGTGCTGTTTGTATCACGCCGCTCGGCCTGGCTTTAGGGTTAGACTGTGCCTAGGTACCCTTACTTCACTTATAGGAATATCTATTAGTACTATTACATACTTGTTGAATGACGTACCTACAGCTGGTACAGTTATAAATATTATTTTTTTGATGAATTCTAAAGGATGAAGTCAAATGATTGATCGATGTTCCGTGGCCATTCACAGACCAGAACTAGCATACGCCGAGACAGTAGCTGCAATTGTAAGCACCTTTGTATCTAGCCTGAGCCTGGCCGGGATCGATTGGCCTCACTAATACCTGCCTACGTCATTCAGTACCATTACCGTTACCACGTCATTGATCCATGAAACAGACAAACAAAATGATTCCTATTCTAGCACGTGATTGATAACTATTCACTGGAACTCTGTTTAATGATAGTGGGGCCAATTTGTTATCCAAAGGATTAGGAAATACATACAAACATACGTAAACACGCCGTGTCCGCCACGGGACAGGGAGACAGCATGAGCGCCAGTTCACGTACATACATAAATACACATTATTAATCGATTTAAATAAATAACAGAACTGTACTTTGTTAAAGTTTAGAGAAATTCATAGGTACAATTGGGATATGAACTTGCAATGTTTGTAGTGTAGGCGACATCTCGAACAAATCTGCTAGCTCACCTATTCTAGCTTACAGTACATTTAGCCTCACTTTGATCCATCTTGGATCCGCTTTATAAGAACCACTTGGCCAAGCTCAAGCTACGGACGACGACGGGCCGAGACGCAAACGTTAATAAATAGGAGTTGCACCGACTGTACCGACCCCAGAGCAGAGCCAGTGGCTGACTGTACTTTGTGTGAACTATGCACAGTTACTATATTGAGTTCATTCATGATGTCAGGTACATTTAGTAGACCAGAAGTCGTTACCCATTCACAAAAAAATCACCAACCGTTCTGACTAATTTATTTAACGCTAGATATTTTCAGTAATGTAGGTATATGTTTATTTTCCTAACGATTAACTATAATTATAATATACATACGATACAAAGTGGCTCTGATCAAACGACGATGCACGAACAGTCCCGTCTATGGTCCCGTGCACTCAACCAATTAAAACTAATTAATAGTAATTAGATACTTTGTAGTATGTAGCAGCAGGTGGGACGTTCGTTTATTACGTTGAAGCCATTGTCTCTTGGACTAAAATTCTGTACCTGTACACCTAGTAATGAGTGATAGTACTCCAGTACGTGCGTGCCGTTGTGGCGGGGCGCGCAGGCCGGTGAGGGCGGGCGGGCTGGAGGGCTCAACAACACCATCCGTTACATATCCTCACGCCTTCCCACAAGGGCCCCCGAAGTGGTAGGCAGAGGTGTATAGGTAATACCCACACACCCACTTTCCGCCAGAGGTATATTAGTTGCCAACGTGACAGATGGCGAGTCCATCGCCATTACTCAAGTACGACTATACATACGCCTTCTTCATCCGTTACATACACGCTATTAACTTTATGTGGACAAAGTAAGCTATTAGTACTCGCGATTGGGCGCGGCTAAGGCAGAGACCCATATCAATGGAATTATCAACTAGATAAGTAGTTCTGGCGGCGTCAGCGGCCGGCGTGAGGCGTGTGGCGTGAGGCGTGAGGCGTGCAGTGCCAGTGTGCACACCGCGAGTGTGGGGGGCGGTGTGGGCGCGAGCTGGTACCGAGAACTCGATCAATCACCAGCGCTCGGCTCGGGTTTCTTCATCGCCCATTCTACGGTGATCAACCTTCCTTTTAAGCTGTTCTATCGACCCCAGCGGCCAGTTAAACAACGGCTAAACATCAATGAATTTCAATGTTATATGTATAATTTATCATCATATAGAGTCACTCACGTGGTAGGCAGAGAGAGTAGCGCGCCTGGTTTTGAGGAACATTGGCGTATTTTTAAGTATCTTCAAGCATTCCCTAGGACTCCGAAGGGGTAAGGAGTCACTTAAACACGACTGTACGTCTTATAACTTCTTTTCAGACGTATACAGGTTTCCCAAAGATGTGTTCCTTCACCGTAAAGCTCGTCGTGTGACTAATCACTGAAGGCATTTCCTGTAGTTCCGAAAAACTCATTCGTACAGTCATGGTTCGAACTAGTCCGCCACCACGGGTCTCGTTACCTCCTTTTAATATATAAAAATCAAATTTAAGAAAATGATCATGAACATGAGAAAGTTGTACGGCGCGTGTCGCAGGCATTGCGCCAGAGGCGGGCGCCCACGCTCGCCACACAGCACACCCAAATGCTAGCAGTGAATAGCCCGATAATCGCTGTCCTCCTGATAGAGAACTCCAAGTATTGTTAAGCTATCCTCATCACACCTCAAATATTACTAAGTATGGTGGATGGCTCTGATTTGGTGCGAATATGTGGCCAACTTACTATTGCACCTTCGATATTGTGAACTGTAGTATGTATCAACTCTCAGCCCCATAATAATTAATAGCTTGCACAATAATATTATTAACCCCGATCTAATCAACCCTTGTACATACATTATTATTGCTGTGTGTACGAGTATCGTTCCAATTTATTTCCCTATCAGATTGCCAATTTAGTGCAACATCGTCTGATTGATCACATTGTATTCTCCTCGGGGACATGAGGCGGCGGCCAGGAAATGCTAAGTTAATCAGTTGTGTACAAATAAAGTAAATGAACAAAACCAGTGTCACGTTTAGCTGGAGAATGTCCGCTGCGCCGCGACGGGACGTCAGCGCAGGCGCGTCTCAATAACGCGTCAGCGCGGGACTTATTGCATTTAAAACCAGATTTATGGCGCATGCCTTGCGGCTGAGCGGCCTGTGCAGTGCGCACGCGCAGTGAGCACACGCGCCGCGCCAGCCAATACACGTGCACTGTATGGCTGTCGGTTCCAGCTTCAGTGGAATGTTGACAATACCATCAAATACCTATCACCAAATTATTTATTACATACGTAAAAAACATGTTGGACGTATTGAGGTACCACCTCATTCAGTAATGTACAAACTGGCCACTGTGTGTCATTTCTACGAAATGCGTGTTCACTATGTCTGGAGCGTGGCGGCCGCGGTGCATTAGTAGCATTATACTTAGTGATTACATGTTGACAAGTGCGCGACGGCGAGTACTGGTCTGGCGGGGCGATGGCAGGGCGGGGGGCGGTGTAAGGGTGGGGGGAGGGGGGAGGGAGGGAGGGGACAAGGAAGGAGAGGGCTATTTAGGGATCTCATCTCGTAGGTGCGGCGAGGGCGCGCCGAGGGCTCTCATCACACTAGATGCGCTAGAGTAGACTAGCGCTGCACTGGCGGCCAGCGCACTCTCGGGCTTAATCTCTTACACATTCAGACACACACCGAGCTCGACTGACTACTTGCCCAGATTAGCTACACGGCAAGGTTAAGGTTGAGCACACACGAGGTAATGGCTATCTCGATCTCAATGTAGACTGTATATCCAAGTAGGTACTTCTTATGGAGGTCCTCAATATTTAAACTTACAATAATTTGCTTCTATAACTTCTAAAAACAAATCAAAAAAACTACGAAGCGAAAGAGGTATGCAAGTCTAGAGAGAACTGGCGCTCTATACTCTCTGCCTACCCCGTTAGGGACTCGGCTAGGGATATGATATGAAAAATCTACGAGAAAGACGTGGTGGCCTCGTGGTCGATATAGGCTGCACTGCAATGTCAATATTGCGGGTTCAAACCCCGATACCCACGAGCTTTCTAAGCTTAAGCGCCCAATGTGATGATAAGAGGGTGTCACCACATGGAGCTATATATAGCGCCGTTGAGCCGTCTGGCGAGGCAACATAACGAATAGTGCTTCATGTATGCAGCTTGGATTCATTCTTGTATTTCACTAGTTTATTACATATACTTGTATTATTGCTTGATTACAGTTTTCTGTTTCAGATTTAAATACACACATAAATATAGTGGGTGTGTTGGGTGCTAACTATTAATATGTGTATGTATTATTACTTCATGTAATTTTGTCATTTTCGACGTGTGTATTATTGCGTGGCCGAGTGGTCCCCACTGTACCAATGAGTTTTTCTGAACTTGAGTACAGTGATTAGTCACACCACGAGCTTTACGGACAAGGAAAACATCGAGAAGAAATCTGCATACGTCTGAGAAGACATTTGTTGGCATCAGTGCAGTGCCAGTATAGTGATGTCCCCCCCTCCGCGCATCCAGCACGCCTCACCACCGGCCACTATCCATGCAGTCCTGTCACCATGTCGAGCCTGCCTGGCGCTAGCGTCGCGTCGTGTAAAAATACACCGTGTTTAGGAAACTTTAGGAGTAGTAGTCGCATGAGTCACGCGCATGAATCACGCCACGCACCGAACCAGCGAGTGGGTCAAGTCCACGTGCTCTCATGGGCAAGATGGTGCTAGGTTCTTCTTTGCAAGTACTTCATATTTCTGTTCATGAAGTTTATATTATATTTATTTCGTTTATAATCTCGCCAAATGCCAGTTGTTGAGGATTATACCGATGCTTCAGTGATCTGACCAAGCACGCACATTGTAAGGTTTCCAATATCCCCGTGGGAGCAGGACCCTAAGAAGCCTTGTTTCTTTGTCCGGTTACAGATATTTGATATAGCATCGTATATCCGGCGCGGCGTGTCTGTGCGCAGCCCGCCGCCGCCCGCCGCCGCCCACCTGGGGAATACAGAATGATAGCGGCTATCGATGAAGTGTCGTTACGACTGTGTGTACGAAGGAAGTGCGCGCGGCGTGTTTGATCTGCGTGCGGCACACGCTCTCACATAGGTAATATGGGGAAATGATGTCAGCGTGCTTACGTTGGCATGACACGTGTCCAGGCGCCAGGCACCGACGCTTCGCGTGATTGTTGCTACACCTGAAGCGTCATGTATTTCCAGCTTATATTTTGAAGAATTTCTATTATATTCTGCCTCCGTTGCACGCCAGCATTGCTAGTGACTTATTAAAATGGACGTCTTAAAGTACATTAATAAGGGTGTTGTTGCTCAGTTGTCGGGGTGGCTGGTATATGCGCGCAATCGTTATAGGTGAGAGTTGAGTGTCCTAAGTGCTTGTGACCGGGTGTGTGGCCGGGCAGCACTATGAGCCTAATAATATAGAGCGCTCCCCGAGGACTCGCCGAGCGCTCGCCTGACAGACGGAACTCGATGGCGGGCAAATTTAGCGAGCGCTCACGGCGCGACTCGAGTTGCCGAGGACTCTTAGACGCAGCGAGCTGCTACCAGCTCCCCGACACCACACACTAGCTGCTTGAAGACCATTCATTTGATTGGCAAAGCTAACGCCTAAGTAGCGGTTTCGCTACGACAGTTAATCCTATACAATATTAGTTTTATCGTGATATATGTCATCATTATAATTTTCTGGCAATTTAATGGCAGCGAATCCTGGGTATGTGTATGTGTGAAAATAGCTTGAATGCAGTCGAGATGCGATCTCTTCGAAAAATGTGCGGCGTAACGATATTAGATCGAATCCGCAATGAAGAGATTCGCAAATTAACTGGCGTGAATGAGGGTGTGATTGTAAAAATGAAGAAAGGCATGTTACGTTGGTTTGGACACATAGAAAGGATGAGTGAAGAAAGGTTGACGAAACAGATATATAAAGCAAAAGTGTGTGCAAGAAGAGGCAGAGGAAGGCCACGTTCCAACTACCTGGATCAAATCGATCGGACTCTCAAGGACGGGAACGTTAAGAGTACTCGAAACCGACGAGCATGTATGAAGAGACTGATGAATGTGGACGAAGCGAAAGAGGTATGTAAGTCTAGAGAGAACTGGCGCTCTATACTCTCTGCCTACCCCGCTAGGGACTTGACGTGATGATATGTATGTATGTATGTATTATAATTTTCACATGTTGACAACACTTGAATAGAGCACACAACGTCATCACTAGGCGAACTTAAGTTAAGTTTGCCTGTGCGATAGTATTTGCAGGAAGTTTTAAAGAAATAAAAATAAATGTACCTTATATTTAACTACATTTTATGAGCCAGCGGCTCAGTAGTTGACAAGGAAATCACTGAGGGGTAATAAAATAGAAAAAAATACTGCTCGTCTGGCAGCTACTGCAACGGCGATCCGTGATATATTCTGTTTACGGACTATGTGAAGATGGATGTATAAATAGAAGGGCCGTTGACCTCCAGGATCGTCGACCCTCGTGACTCCCAGCGGCACCAGGAGATCCGTCTCACGGCCATTACCGCGCGAGACGTTAATGGGCGCGCGCCGCTGATACCACAATACATCGCGGCCATATAAACACACGCAACTGCACACGCACAGTGCACGCACCACGCGCCTTCACGCTGGATCTACGTTGGCGGCTAGTTGGCTATTTGATGTATACTGCGGCCTCGTCCATGTTGCTCCAACATGGACGAGGCCGCAGTGTGGCTCACACAGGAAGAGATGTGATCCAGGCATTCGTTTGGTACTAACCATCCCGGCAAGCACAGAATACGACATTTACGGTGCTGGAATACATCGTGAAGAAACATGCACACTGAAGACGTAATAGGCACGTATGAGCGACACGGCAACGTATTCGCCGTCTATCACGTTGACTCCATATATTAAGATTATTACCGCTGAAAAAGGTCCGTAGGGTGTTAAAACTCTACCTTTTTTTTTTTTTTTTTTTTTTAACGTGGGAATCCTGCATAGGACGCCCGCCGCCGCGGGGGCAGCGACGGGGAGTGTCAGACTCTTACTGACTAAAACCCACGGTGTTCCTTCACGTCGCTATATGATATATCCTTGAACAATGTTGATCACAACAAAAGTTGCGCTTGTATGTAAATCCTTTAAAAATTCTCTACTAAAATTCTTAACTAAAAAGAACTGAAAAAACCTTTGTTCCTCAATTCACTTTATTTGTATAACAACAATATATTATGATATTATCAAAATTAAATCAGTTGTAGAGTCAAGTACCTGGCTAACGTGAGGGGGACACCTATCAGTGCTGTAACGGCCGCCGCTGACACACTCACATACATTAAATCAGTTGTAGAGTCAAGTACCTGGCTAACGTGAGGGGGACACCTATCAGTGCTGTAACGGCCGCCGCTGACACACTCACATACACCTACATATATATATATATATATATATGTATACGGAGAGTTGCGCTGCTCACACTGGAGTTCCTAAAGGTTATATGGATGCAATAACAGCTGTGGTTATAACTGAGAGACGCCAACCGCGATGGGGTTTTGCTCACAGAGATCTATCCAAGTAAATAAAATTGGAGTGTCTGATGTAATATAATAAAAAACGCGTTGGACTAAACGCAAATACCAAAATATTTTTTTTTTAATTTTTGTCTGTCTGTATGTTCCGGGCAATCTCTGAAACGGCTGGACCAATTTTGACGGGACTTTCACTGGCAGATAGCTGATATTAAAAGGAATAACTTGGACTCTTTTTGGAAACTGAACAATATAATGTTTTTTAAAGTCACGTGCACAGCTAGTCTACAATATATACTAGCTGATACTTTATTCGAGTGAAGTCTGAATAATGCTATGAACGGGGTGGGCCCAAGTAGTACATGCGGTGAGATGGGAGATCGTCCGTGTAGGCGCACCTTGGCGGCAGCTGCAGCCCTCAGCAGTGGGCGGCGCTGGAGATGGATGGCCACAAATGGCTTTTTAATCTGCAACATCGCTCCTGCCTCTGGATGTGGCCCGCGCTCAGCCGCCGTGTTCACGTACTTTGATGCGTTTGCAGTTACAGTTTTACTTATTAATTACGACAACAGTATATTATAATCATCGTATTATGTACACTAATATTTTCTACTAAGTCCTCTGCGTTTCACGCAATCGACATGAACGTAAGTTATTTTCAATGAGCTTAATCAATTCAAAGAATGCGACTTCAATGTATGAAAGTACTAGAGTACCAGCAGCGGTAACGCACGAGTAAGTCAAAAAACTTCTGCTAAATTCCTCTGATACAAAAGAACTGGTCCAAAACCATGAGTCGGCAATTAGTTACATTCCCGCGGGCGGATGGGCCCCGTGTAGTGGTGTCACGTGACACCTATGCATTGTGGCCCCGTGCTAGCCAAACATCATTTGATGTTGGTGTTTAACCTCCGATTAGTGGTAGCATTGTGCACTGTCGCATGGCGTCGGCACCATTCAGCGTCAATTATTATAGTAAAAGTGTGTCTCTTAATTGGTCGGAGCTAAGAATTCGAATCTAAGAAAAGGGTATACGCAAACTTTCCTATTGCAGACTATCGGCTCAGTACTTGGCAAGGAACTGACAGAGAAAAATGCTGGTGGCCCGGTAGCTACTCCGACTACTTCGACATTGTGTCGTGCTATTACATTATTTCACCATGCATAATCCATGCTATATGGATAGCAATGTTACGAGAGCAATAATTGCTCCATAGTGAAAGGATACAGATCTTCAATTCAGGAAAACCTGCAGGATTTTGTAAATAAGGAAGTATTTATTACTGTTTTACACAACTAGTCTTAGTGAGGTTTTATCTAATCAATGTAGTAACAACAGTTTCACGCAAAAAAAATTATTCCATATTAGAACAATGCAAATCTCCCGCCACGTCTCACGTCATTCCCGCCAATCTAGTGTTGTCATAATACAAACAAAATCTACTGATGATGAACATCGATTCGCGGACACAAGATTGTCGTTATACAAATTAAACGTATTGATATTTAATATCGGTTAACATATTAAATATCAATATAATTTATTATCATAAAAATACATGAATATGAAGTAATTAGTAGTCCTAAAAATTAATACAAAGACTCCATAGATTAATAATCAATGTTTACAACTTCCATAGATTGAATAATGCTTACAATAGATAATAATACCTTATTGTATGGCAGCGAATCCTGGGTATGTCAGAAGAGGTATGAAAATTGCTTGAATGCAGTTGAGATGCGATCTCTTCGAAAAATGTGTGGAGTAACGATATTAGATCGAATCCGCAATGAAGAGATTCGCAAATCAACTGGCGTGAATGAGGGCGTGATTGTAAAGATGAAGAAAGGCATGCTACGTTGGTTTGGACACATAGAAAGGACGAGTGAAGAAATATTGACGAAACAGATATACAAAGCAAAAGTGTGTGCCAGAAGAGGCAGAGGAAGGCCACGTTCCAACTACCTGGATCAAATAGATCGGACTCTCAAGGACCGGAACGTTATGTAAGAGTACTCGAAACCGACGAAAATGTATGAAGAGACTGATGAATGTGGACGAAGCGAAAGAGGCATGTAAGTCTAGAGAGAACTGGCGCTCTATACTCTCTGCCTACCCCGTTAGGGACTTGGCGTGATGATATGTATGTATGTATGTATGCATGATAATAATAATGATAAAGGTAACGCTCTACAATTATTGTAGAGAATTATCTCTAGGCTTAGACTTCTTTCGCTTCTCATTCGTAGAGGCTCCACACTTGCTCGCGGGTTATAAGATCTTTAGAAGTTCCCATCCTTAAGTATTATATCGATTTGACCTAGGTTATTGGGACGAGGGTCAACGTCGGTTAGATAACACGAATACGTCGAGGTGTGCAGCGGAAGTGGGCAATGATCCGCCTCAATGGTATCCCCGGGGTTGCTCGTACTAAGTCACACTGGCATTGCACGATGTCAATGACACATGAAGCACCACCAAATAAAGTATTGTTTTTGTTTATATTTTACACATAGGTGAACCCATAGAGTCCAGCTTATATATAGTAGGTACTCACAGTGAGTATGTAGGGCGGTAGCGAATCGACGTTAACATTAGAATAACCATATTACAATAACTCCCAAAGCAAATTAAACATTGCCAAACCATAAAAGAATTTAAAAATAATAATAATATAATAATATAATATATCCTCACGCCTTCCCACAAGGGTCCCCGAAGGGGTAGGCAGAGGTGTATAGGTAATACCTACACACCCACTTTCCGCCAGAGGTATATTAGGTGCCAACGTGACAGATGGCGAGTCCATCGCCGTTACTCAAGCACGACTATACATACATACGCCTTTGAATTTCTTCTCAGACGTATGCCGGGTTTCCTCTCGATGTTTTCCTTCACCGTAAAGCTCGTGGTGTGACTAATCACTGTACTTAAGTTTTAGAAAAACTCATTGGTACAGTCGGGATTCGAACTTGCGACCTTTGCGTCGCAGGCCACTGCTCGAACCACTCGGCCACCACGGCTCTTTAAAAATAAAGTTTTTAATTTACTTGTTGAGAAAGCATATTAATAAATCTAATAAAATAAAATATTAATAAAGCATAATAATACCATTAATGAATACAATAATATTATCTATTTTAAACATTTTGTATGCCTAGCGGCGGAACATAGCACCTATACCTGTGCTATTTAATACCATCTTATTTTCTATGTTCACGAAATAAATTATTTGATTTTATTTGAATATTCTAAATGCTTAACACGATGTACGAAAAGTTGTAGTTGTAGGCAGGACCGGTCTCCATCAGGCTGACCGCGTGCTGGTTGTGACCTTAGTGGTAGGTGTACAAAAATCAAAACATTATTATAGCTCAGAAAAAATGTTAGAGACGAGGGCTTAAGCCGGAATACACACATAGCATCCAACCGCCATCATATATTTATATTTTAGATATGTATAAATGTGTCAGGTGACGTAATAAACAGATATAATACAGTTATACTCGTAGTAATGAACACTGAGCACGGGCCACAGTGAGCGTCACACAACGCTACAATTAGGAGCGTTCGGGCTATAAACCAATATTAACGAGGGCAATGACCGCTCCGGGCACGACGGCCGCTGGTGCTGGCCACAGCGCGAGGGTCGGCCCCGCGTCCCTCGGCTGCCATCGACATCAAGCGAGCAATCAACGCCGCAGCCAGGCTCCGAGCCAGCCACGGCGCATCACTAGCGCTAGCGAGGGTGGCAAGCGGCGAGCGCACGCGGGTCGAGGGTGCGGGCATGCTCCCAATTTGGCAACCGGGACGATACTTCTACCTACTTATGGCTTTTGAACAGCTATTTGTTTCAAGTTTTACGACTTATAAACAAGTATTAAGGAAGATGGAATAGTGCATATACAGCTCTGCGCCAATTTTTTTTATGCTGAGAGATGTATGTTGCAGAGCAAGTGAGACCCGACCGGAGCAGAGCCACGTGCGACGCGGGGAACTGGCCGCGGCAATGCATTCGACACTTAATACAACAACGTACTATAGAAATTATTTCGTATGCCGTGCTGATGACGGAATTCTGTGCCATATTATCAACAATTTTACGTTTGGTTAAATCGTCGTAAAGGATGACCGAGTGCTTATTAATGAGTAATGATGTCTTTATTCTCAGTGTGGAGTTAGTGTCATGTGATCCCGCGTGCGCCAGGTTTGTGTAGCACGACGAGAGCGCGCAGCAAGTGATGCGCCGCCGCTGCACGCTGCACGCTGCACGCTGCACGCTGCACGCTGCACGCTGCACGCTGCACGCTGCACGCTGCACGCTGCACGCTGCACGCTGCACGCTGCACGCTGCACGCTGCACGCTGCACGCTGCACGCTGCACGCTGCACGCTGCACGCTGCACGCTGCACGCTGCACGCTGCACGCTGCACGCTGCACGCTGCACGCTGCACGCTGCCAAGTGCACGCTGCCAAGTGCGGGCTGCGGCCCTCCTGAGCGGACATTTGGATAATGTTATACACGTTACATTTGGCGGCCAGTTCCCGCCCCTGCTTGCTACATTTATTCTGTTAATAGTCCTCATACGGTGAACTTGCACATTAAAGAAAACCTCATGGATTTCTTTTATAGTTAATTAGATTAAGAACATCTATATACTAATACATATATACGGAGCCGTGATGGCCGAGTGGTTCGAGTAGTTGTCTGAGCCACAAGGATTGCAAGTTCGAATCGCGACTGTATCAATGAGTTTTTCTGAATTTTTGGGTGTGTTGCTACTACCTATACACCTCTGCCTACCCTTTCGGGGACCCTTGTGGGAAGGCGTGAGGATACTACATATATAAATATATGGAACTGAAGGGTTTGTTCGTTTGTTTATTTGATTGGTTTAACGCGCAAATCTCACGTATTTGCTTTTAGAGTTGGAAAATTACTTAGGAAGGCTATAATAGGATGTATAACATCCCGCTACGACCAATGGGAGCGGAGCATCGATGGAAAATCTTGCAAAAATGGGGAAAATGTATTCCTTTTGAGAGGTTCCATTATTATAATACACGCATTTGTTATGTACGACGGAATTGTTCCTACTTAAAAAGTTCAAAAAAAGTCCATTATAGCTTATGGCTATCTTTTAAGTTTGGCTCAGTGTAATCTTTTTAATGGTAATCAAATTTATCTAAATAAATTGGTTATCATCGCAAGTTAACATTTTTAACAAAGTTGTCCCATTAGATTTCAATGTGTCATAGAAGATAAAACTGTTTTTAAATACGCCGCAACAAAATAATTATCAAAATGATGTGTATGGCAGGAAGTCGCGTGGGGCAGGGCAACCTACAGATGAACCAAATTTGAAACAGCTGAGTATGTAGAGTCTCACTGAATGCCGAGCGCATGGCTGGCGGGGCTGGGCTTAGGGAGCACATCTCGAGGATCTTCTTGATATTGTGCGATTTATTTAATATTCAGTATACGAAATATTTAAAAAAAAATAACTCGATATTTATGAATGCAGTAGGTATGGCGAGTACCTTACTCCGTGTATGAGTGTCCTGTACTTACAGCACATATGTGAGATAATTCGATGTCATTTAAGATACAATACAACATAATATACCTATGCGTGGTACCTATAGTACGAGTACATAGCGCTCTCATGAGCATGGCAGTATGGAAATAAATACCTCATCAAAACTTTAATGCGCACTAATATTATAATTGTACGTTTGTCTTATGTCAATAACGCTTTCATGTTGAGCTTACTTAGGTTAGTGGTACTTACTGCGCTAATTGTTGCAAATTCGCAAAATGTCGCAAAGCAAATTAAGTAAACCCGAGTATTCACGTAATAATTAATGATTAATATAGTTATCTTACTGCGATTATGTCGTGTGAATAAACCTTAAATCTGTTCTTTACTGCATTCATGATAATAATATGCTGTTGCCTTTTGAGCGAGATGGAAAAAAATGTGTCTTTGATTCATAAAAATCGTAAATGTCAGCATTATAATATCTAAAACAAGGCACAGAGTGCGACCTCCAATGGTGCGGCAGCATCAATGTCTCCAGTCACCGCCACTCAATGTGATCCATCTCATGCGCGCCCGCTTTGACATATTTATAAATGTCCGTTTCGTTGGAAATGTACAAATTAATGATTTGTTTTTACATTTCACACGAAGTTCCTAGTGACAATTCTTTGTAGCAAGTCTGCATTTGTGTGTCAGTGTCAGCGCATATTACATTACATACTAATATTGTAAAGGCTAACGTTTGAGACGATGTTTATACTTCCACGCAAAAACTACTGAACGCTATTAGCGCAGAGATAGACTATTAACTAGGATTATATATACTTGGATACATAGGATAAACATATGTTAGATAGCCTTCAACATATGTTTTATTGCCGCAAATGATTCTAAAATAAATACATTGAAATTCGTTTATTTACGTGGGTGAGCCGCGGGGCATCTCTAGTACTAATATATTTATATGTACATGTGTCACTGCGCACTCATCCTGCGCTCTTCCCTATTTAGGATTGAATGACTGTGGCATTGGGTGCACACTGCACAGTGTAAGAAAGCTTGATATTACACGTGACGTCATCACTTTGAATGTTTGCTTATTTATGTAGGAAGTCGTTTCAGTAGGTAGATAGCTTATATATAATAACTAGCTTATGCCCGCGGCTTCACCCGCGTGGAGTTCGAAAAAGTAGCTCATGTATTTTCCTGCTAGAATTGCCGTGAAAGAGCATCATACTTTATAATATTAGAATTCATTAATATTAGAAACTTTGAGCCATGGTGGCCGAGTGGTTCGAGCAGTTGCCTGCGACGCAAAGGTCGCAAGTTCGAATCCCGACTGTACCAATGAGTTTTTCTAAACTTAAGTACAGTGATTAGTCACACCACGAGCTTTACGGTGAAGGAAAACATCGAGAGGAAACCTGCATACGTCTGAGAAGAAATTCAAAGGCGCATGTATAGTCGTGCTTGAGTAACGGCGATGGACTCGCCATCTGTCACGTTGGCACCTAATATACCTCTGGCGGAAAGTGGGTGTGTGGGTATTACCTATACACCTCTGCCTACCCCTTCGGGGACCCTTGTGGGAAGGCGTGAGGATATTATTATTTATATTATTATTATTATTATTTTATGTATATTTTTTAAATATTCTCGGCATTGTTGCCGGCGTTTTTATAATATCCACGGGCCGAAGCCAAGTATTATTATAGAAACTTTGAATTTTTGTGTCTGAATGTCCTATTCCTAGGTATAAGCCATCACGATTTCAACTTTCAGCCGAATCGGTTCAGCCGTTTGGCCGTGAAAGAACCGCAAACATCCAAACTTACAAACTTTCACATTTATAATATCAGTAAGAAGTAAGATTATTATCTTACTTATATCTTCAAACCTTCCCACAAGGGTCCCCGAAGGGGTAGGCAGAGGTGTGTATGTTAAGTAACCACACACCAACTTTCCCCAAGAGATTCTATATTTAAGGTGCCAACGTGACAGATGGCGAGGGAATTTCATCTCTAACGTATGCAGGTTTCCTCTCGATGTTTTCCTTCACCGTAAAGATCGTGATGTGTCTGATCACTGTACTTCAGAAGTTCAGAAAAACTTATTGGTACAGTCGAGATTCGAACTTGCAATATTCGTGTTGCAGGCAACTACTCGAACTACTCAGCCACCAAGATACTGTGGAAATATGTATCTCTTGTTATAATTTTCTTTTTCAATAAATAATTTAGTTGTTGCCGAGATAGTAGCGAAGTACCTGACACTAGGAACGTTATCCCGACCGTTGGTCGCGGTGAAGGCCCGCCAGCGCGCAGCCCATAGGTCCCAGCCCGCGATCCGCATAATTGCTTAGTTAACGTCTTCATGAATTTCAATGAATTCCCGAGCATTTGTCAGCGGCCGCCACGTCCATAGTTAATGGGCCGCCCCCGCCCCCCCCCCGCCGTCAAGGTCGCGCCAATGTCGCGCTCAGCGCTCGCGGCCACCCGGGCGGCAGGATCACGCGTTGGGCTCTGGTAGCATTTCCTTCTGTGTGTTCATCGCTTACGTTCAAGGCTTACATGGAACAAACTATTTGCTATACTAACATTGTTCCAGTGCTACATGGTGGGGTGCATTACATCCTCGAGCAGCCTTTATACATACATACATACAACTGCGGTAGATGCCTCGCATCCGCGCTTATAAAGAATTCGCTTTTTTGCGATCATGTGAGAGAGATCAGTTTGAGTATCAAAAATATGTGATACAGTGCACTTACGAGTACATACCCTCACTCAGCAGACAGCTCCTACACTATTAAACATCTTTGTGCGCAGATCTGAATGGTTTTAAGCAGGGTTCTTTATATCTCGGTGTCTCTGAAATCTCCTTGCAGTCAGGACAAACCCTGAAAGTGTTAATTAAGAACCGTTGTAATATTAAACTCCTCGCAGGAGTACCACGCGTTCGCGGCCAGCCAGCCAAGGAGCCAGCCAATCTGTGTGGCGGTGCCTCTGTTTAATCCGAGCAATAACGTGAATGATTAATATGTACGCAGCGGACGAGGCGCTCGTATCGACCGCCGGCGCGGCCCGTGTTTGCTCTCGTGCTCGACTGGATCATCTGGGGGTGTTTGTATTCATTATGATGTGACGGAGGTACAGTGGCGGCTGCCCTTGACCCACACACGCATCTGCGCCCTCTTGCACCCATACCTAGCTGGCGCACACGGAAATAAATGATCACTATCATTGGGTTGCACACGCAACTGACTACACACTGGTCTATATGTGGAACGGTATTTCAAAGCCGGATATTGATATTTTAAGTCACTTCAGAGGTTGAGCCTTGTACAAATAAGTACCCTCAGTACTTACTATAAGTATGGGGCCTCCTGCAATGGAGACAGTCTTAATGATGGCCTGTCCCGATGGAGAAAGTGGTGTGTGTCACCTCGAGCGGCGCGCGCCCTGCGGCCGTCGGGGACCTTTACATGCATCTACGCATACAATTAAGAGTCAATTGATCCAAAGCTAATTTTATATTTTATAGGTTACAGAGAGAAACTTTCTTTTTGAGCCTCGCCGACCTCAACGTACGTTGATTTACAGTACGAGTACCTACAGGATAATATTTCGTGGAAAGCTATCCACTTATTATTGCCGTTCGTGTCGTACAAAATAATAAAATTGCGTAGGACACATTCTTCTTGGCAAATAACTAATTAAAAATTAACTAAAAATAGGTATCAAATATGTATTAGTAGAGCCGCAGTGGAAGAATGGTTGAAGAGTGGCGGCAACGCAAAGATTCAAGACATTCAATGAAGGTCAGTACAAACTCTACGGTGCCGCCAGAGGACACCACTAGTCTGGGTGCGAGCAAAATCTTGAATGTACGTGTGAGAACTGGGACAAAACGCAAACGAAAGCTTTATGGGTCAGTGTGTCGTCGTTGGTTGTTCTTTGAAATGATCTCGAATGGAACACGCAAACTGAACTGTGTCCCGGCGCAATAGGATTTAATACACAGTTTTCAATCCAAAGCTTCGATTTCCTCCGTACACATAAATGGGTAGGTTGGGTTGGCAGGAGCTACAGACGATGAAGTTTCAGTGTCGGCGAGGGACGGTTCATTTTCACTCGCGCACCAAGTTCAATTAACAAAGAAAGACTGAATTTCAGTCCTCTGGCGCATTTCAATTGTGCCGTTTTGTTGGAGTTTGTAAAAGTAGTCGCCGAGGGTCCGCGTGCGCTCGGCCGGACTATCGGCTAACAATCCAAGCGAGAGTTTCAGCTTCACGCTCCATTGTAGGAACCGAATGCCTTTGCGACTGCCATTTTGAGTTTGAATAAATGTAGTGCGCTTGAGGTTGGGTGTTCGGGAACAATGCGCCGTGGTACATTGCGGTACTCAATGCCGATTGGTGATGCATGGACCGCTGACGAGCTCTGAGTGAGAGGAAGAAATTATATTCAAATATTTAAAGATTTATATTTCTAATAGCATGTATTCGATTACTTTTCACAGCAATAAGTACAGGGCGGCTCTTGTTTGATAGAGCATTGTTGCACAACAAGTAGTGTGTATGAGTGTGTATTAAAGTGTTGCTATTTGTAAAGAATTTCCCCACTTAATGTATTGCGCTAAATCACGTTTATATCATAGTATAAAGACGCAGCCGTAGGTTCCTCCAGCGCCAGGTCGGCTGTGAGTCGTGTAAGTGACCGCAAATTGTTCAATTCATGTAATTGAGCAGGAATGCTGGCGGCGGCGCCACCAATATCGCGTCATTGGCCTGCGCCACTACACTGCTAGCATCTACTGCAAGCTGGCGAGGTGACACTTGCAAGGTGACGCTGGCTACTATTGTAAGGTCGCATTTTAGACTCGTTTGACCAATATTAGCTCAGCATACTTTGAACTCCACCTAAAATCGTTTCCTAATTGGTAATACCTACCGGGTAAGTTTTCAGAGACCTACGTTTTAACCCGAGGATAATAATCATTCTCACAACTTAGACAGAAGCCTTATGCCCAATTACTTGTCAATACAATTTGAGCACACGCACGCATGCCGTCTTCCTAATGACTTGAGAAGAATGAATAGACAATCCCTATATATAATATATAGGGATTGTCTATTCATTCTTGTATTATAACATACATATTATCATCACGCTCTATCCCACGCGCATACCTATTTAATACTAATACTGGACACTAGGAAACTGTCTTTTTCTTGGGAATGCTGAGAATTTCCGTGTACATGTAAAATTTAAATGTGATATGTTGAAAAATACAATATTTACAAAAGTTTCCTAGAAGTCGCGGGTCATTTCCGCGACGAGTAGATATTTGTATGATGAACTCCACGTACGTAAGTACACTACGTACATATGTATATTGGTTGTCTTGTTCCCCGTACTAACATCTTTGTTTAGTTCTTGATTAGGTTAATTTGTGCGGAATCTTGCCTAGATATTAATATACCTATACCTACATAGGTATATAATGTGTGTGTGTGTACAACATAAGCGCCGGGCTCGCGGCCGACCAGTGCCCGGCGAGTGGATCAATTACTTCGATATTGACTTTTGATGAGCTCCACATAAAGATATTGCTGCGCGCGCGATGTTGCCTCTACGTCATCGCGACAAGCGATAAGAGCTCTTTTTAGGTAATGAAAGATGAGCATATTTGTAAAAGTATATAATGATGGCAGGTTAGCTGAGCGTGGCGTGGCGTGGCGTGGCCAGCTCCCTGCTGCTGCTGGGGCCTCGGGCATTACTAGCGGAACTACAGACATTCAGGCAGCTACCAGGCTTAGGAGTAACTCTTTGAATCCTTACATAATATTGCCTGTAAAACTTTGCCAAAAGATTTAATAATGTTACTAATTTGGAAACCGAATTGAAGTAACGGACCTGCTCCCGCTTTGTGGCGAGACAGCAGTAGGGACACATACAGGTATGTATCTACATAAAGTTCATCTGTTGCACCTACTTATGCACACGGACACGAGCCACACTTACAGTATAGATGGATGACTTGAAAGCTCATTATTTGTGTATTAAATGTAGTGTATGTCATAAGACACCGCAGTATCTAATGCGCCCATACAGCTGGTGAGTCATAAGTGAACTCGAGGATAAGCACCCAAGCGTCCAGTTATTGATGAACATTCCCCGAAGAACAAGTAAGGAGATAAATATCCACAAGAAACTAGACAAAAACTAGGCACGGAGTAATTGTGTACGAAGGAAATCGTAATGAATGGCGGTCCATTACGTAACGCTATCGAGGAATAATGGCCTCCCGAACCTCGGCCGAGCGCGGCGACTCAGTGTGTGCGATGCCTTACTCATTTGGTTTTGATACCAGACAAAGGATACAGAATTACATGAAGCTCTTCACGATTTGTAGTTTTGTTCCAATGAATTGGGATTTAAATTATGGTTTAGGAGCAAATCTTCGAGCTAGCGTTCACGCCGCACCAGCCCGCATCTGCCTGCCACCTTTCTTGCCAAGGCATTGTGGACGCAGATAGCCCCAGTGCAGTGCCCCACAGCGCACCAGAGCCTAGCCTCGCCCTATCCGTAGACATAGTACTCTACAAGATCCAACGCGGTGACGTGTTAATATGTAGATACGCCCAAACAATGTAATGTAATTGTATGACATTCCATACAGGTGAATAGTGTTATAGCTAGTTATGTTACATGTATAAGTCTAACCCAACTAATTTATAATGTACAGAATACGTCAGACTGAATCCCAGTTGTTTAGATGATAACGTATACCCACCCATACAGGGCATAGCGTGGGTACATGTGATTACGCCTCATTATAAATGCTAATAGGCGAACACATATATCATCGCGCCGAGTCCCTCACCGGGTAGCCGAAGATGACCTGCCTTCACTTTATATGTTGACGAGGCTGGCTAAAAATAATAATATTCGAATGCCAAGTGTTTCAATCATCTGATTAAATATCATACAAACCGTATCGGCGTGCGCACGTTCCCTCAACATTTATTGAGGAATCATCCAAATGCTTTATTATCACATTATAATGTCCCTTCGCGTCGCGCACTCTGTTTTTCTCCAAGATTCTTTTACAAAAATGAAGGTACAAATATTTGTCTTGAATCAGCTGCTATTGAAGTAATATTTTCAAAGGTGACTTTGATAAATCCGGCCGTTCATGACAATAGTAAAGCGTGGATGGGCAGCTCCATTGCTTGTAGCTGTCCGCGGGTGCAGGCACGCGGAATGTTCGCGGCCGAGGGCCCAGGGCCGAGGTAAGGGCCCTCACAGACACTCGCGAGGGGCGGGTTTTGTGATATAGAATAACCATTGAAACCATCCAACAATGGCTTTGAAGAAAATTATATTTCTTTCATTTACGAAAGTATCCATCTTAGCGCCTTCTCTCAGAGGTCTACCAAGCAAGCATACAGGTGTTGTGATACCCACTTATCGCCGGCCCTATATTTAAGTGTCGACACTTCCCATTGATCAGCAGATTCCTTGCTGATGACGATGATTGTAGAGTAATTGGTTTACGCCCCCGCTCTGGACTATGAGTGCTTCGATTATGATACAGAATTTAACTTCTCAACTCGTTAATACTGAAGCTGTGGTCGCCGAATCCTGACTGTACCAATGAGTTTTTCTAAATTTAAGTACAGTGATTAGTCACACCACGAGCTTAACGGTGAAGCAAAACATCGAGAGGAAACCTGCATACGTCTGAGAAGAAATTCAAAGGTGTATGTATAGTCGTGCTTGAGGAACGTCGATGGACACGTCATCTGTCACGTTGGCACCTAATATACCTCTGGCGGAAAGTGGGTGACCTATACACCTCTGCCTACCCCTTCGGGGACCCTTATATTATGTATATATATTTTTTTATATATTAATGAATTTGTATATCTTGGAAGCATGTTCACACGAGATGGAAAGTATGAAAAAGATATTGAAAGAAGGATAACTGCCGGAAATAAGGTGAATGGAGCCATGTCGGCGTTGATGAGCAGTAAAAGTCTGAGCAAGAATGCTCGAGTTGCTGTCCACAACGCGACATTGGTACCTACCTTATTGTATGGCAGCGAATCCTGGGTATGTCAAGGAAGTATGAAAATAGCTTGAATGCAGTTGAGATGCGATCGCTTCGAAAAATGTGCGGAGTAACGATTTTAGATCGAATCCGCAATGAAGAGATTCGCAAATCAACTGGCGTGAATGAGGGCGTGATTGTAAAGATGAAGAAAGGCATGTTACGTTGGTTTGGACACATAGAAAGGATGAGTGAAGAAAGATTGACGAAACAGATATACAAAGCAAAAGTGTGTGCAAGAAGAGGCAGAGGAAGGCCACGTTCCAACTACCTGGATCAAATCGATCGGACTCTCAAGGACGGAAACGTTAAGAGTACTGGAAACCGACGAGCATGTATGAAAAGACTAATGAATGTGGACGAAGCGAAAGAGGTATGTAAGTCTAGAGAGAACTGGCGCTCTATACTCTCTGCCTACCCCGTTAGGGACTTGGCGTGATGATATGTATGTATGTATGTGTATATATTAATAATTCGTTAATACACGAACATACTTACATAACACAAACAACAATAGTCGTCATTGAATCGTAACTGGCCCTTCCAACACGTGCGGCAGCATTTAGAAAATATGTGTGTATTGTCCTCAGTGGTTATTGAATACTTGAAACTGATCGCCAGTTTCAAGTATTCAATAACCACTGAGGATAGCATTTAGGCAAATATTGATATGATCAGTCCCCATGCCGCTGACCCTCGGGCCCTTACGTAACGGCATGTGATTTGGCGCAATGTCCGTGTGTCGGCGCACGCGGCCCCTCCGTATAGACCTCCGCGCGGACAGCAGGGCGCGGCCCTCCGACGTCCTCTCCGGCTCACTATGCTTAGCCCGCAGTTGAATATTTAATATAATTTCCATAGCATGTGTACGTAAGGGAGCGTTAGACCCTTCCCGTCGATAACGGCTACAATCGCATTCCTACCAGATACGCACTTGGATATTTGATTTAGATAGAGATGGAGACAAACTACAATCACAAGTTAGTCGCAGTATCATGGCTGCCGGGAGGGGCGGGGCAGCCGCTCTTCATCAACACATTCGCCCAATTTCACGTCCTGTTACATTTATTTATTTGCCGCGTAGAGTTGAACAACACAGCTTTGCTGTACCCGATCAATCGTTAATGTTATTAAATACCTGGGTCGAGGAGAAACGATGCGCCTAAATGATCAATAAAATAGTTTTGAATCTATCTCCAAGCGTGGCTCATGATACCGCGGCGTTTCTAACGACACGCTCGATCTCAATGTCATTATGGAGGCATTGCGGCTTAAACACCGGCTCATTATGAAGGGGGTGCCATCGCGTCGGACGTGTCATCATACACCGCTATGGATTCCATCAGATTTTTACACGTATTTATTTGCTATCAACTTGACTTATTCGATATTGTGAGGTAAAATTAGGTAAACGAAGCGATAATGCGACGCATTGGTCATACAGCTGCTTGTTTAAATAATGGACGCCATGCTAATATAAGCCGGAAATGTGTCATGCCTCTGTTTACCTCAATAGTTGGTGTCCGTGTGCTTTCGTTCGTCTCATTAGATTCAGTCGCTTAGTGCCTTACGTCATGCACGCGCGCGACTCAACACGGGACTCCACTTAAAGCGAGCCCAGTTGGGCCTCACAACATTCATCCAGTTTGATTAGTTAGCACACGAACTTCGATGCAATATAACTTAGGGAGCGTGCTACACATCTATTCCTTGTAATACGGTCGTTATCGCTTATCGTGCGATCCCGTCACTTGTACGATAGCAGCAACTGTGTGGTCGCTGACGACGTGAAGGTACGGGCCTGCGACGGGAACAGCTGTTAGCTTTCAGATAACGCGGGCGGACACGCGCTAATAAGGGGCCAACTAACGCGCCACTCCTTGGCGTGGTCGTCGGCCCGTTGCTTGCGGTACATCTCGTTCCATAAATGATTCATTAATTACATATTAAAACGTTCTATTATAGCCAATATAATCTCGTTCTGAGTTGTCGTACTTAAATCATCATGATCATGATCAGTGGTTTTGGACCGCATACTATGGTTTTTATGACCGCATTTCTATGACTTGATATCACTGTCAGCAGTCAGAGTGAGTGTAGTGTTAGGTATAGGTATCGGTGGGCGGGCGGCGGGCGGCGGGCGCGAGCTTCCATGGCTTCCGGTATACTTCACGGCGGCTCGCGGCATCGCGTGCGAGCGACGACTCGCCCACCGCGCTGGCCGTGCGCTCAGCCCTTGTCGTTACATTGACCTATTGCAAACAGTCGGCACTGAGCTAACTGCTAAACTCAGTTCATCAAAGCCTTTACCGTAATTTGATTTGCTGCATAAGCATACATACATATATGCCTGTTCGGCGCGCGGCTATATATATATATATATATAGTGGCGCACACGTCGCCTCATACTCCATCCTCCATTACCTTCCGCACCTTGATGTGGCTCCACCGGAGAGCCGGGACACCTTTAGTATCCAAATGTGCGCGCTGTCGACTGCAACAGTAAATATATATATATATATATATATATATATATATATATATATATATAGTGGCGCACACGTCGCCTCATACTCTGATTACCTTCCGCACCTTGATGTGGCTCCACCGGAGAGCCGGGACACCTTTAGTATCCAAATGTGCGCGCTGTCGACTGCAACAGTAAATATATATATATATAGTGGCGCACACGTCGCCTCATACTCTGATTACCTTCCGCACCTTGATGTGGCTCCACCGGAGAGCCGGGACACCTTTAGTATCCAAATGTGCGCGCTGTCGACTGCAACAGTAAATATATATATATATATATATAGTGGCGCACACGTCGCCTCATACTCTGATTACCTTCCGCACCTTGATGTGGCTCCACCGGAGAGCCGGGACACCTTTAGTATCCAAATGTGCGCGCTGTCGACTGCAACAGTAAATATATATATATATATATATAGTGGCGCACACGTCGCCTCATACTCTGATTACCTTCCGCACCTTGATGTGGCTCCACCGGAGAGCCGGGACACCTTTAGTATCCAAATGTGCGCGCTGTCGACTGCAACAGTAAATATATATACATACTACTGATCATAGGACGATACTTTTAAAATTAATAATATTACAGTAAGAATATAAGGGCGCTCATGGCTCTTGTCAATATACTTATAGGGGAATATTTGAGTAGATATAAATACAAGTAGGTAAGTGGTATGCAACTGATGGTAGTTGAGCAATACTTGCAACGAATACAAATTATTAGACAGACAAATTGTAAAATTCTATTTAATTGCAACGCACTAATGCATTAAAAGCACTGAATTTATTCACGGAGTTATAAGGCGAACGAATACATCATAACACTTTATCCATTACGTGTTGTGTTTATGTGGCATGAACCCACCCATCCATCCATTACTTATTGACGAGTATTGATGTGATGGCGTTGAGATCAACTTGTGCAAGTACTGCGACCTACTAGTTCCGCCTTCGTGCTACGCCCGGCGTTTTTCTGATTGTCGGCTGTTTTTAATTCAATATATGAATTAACTCTTACCGAAACTGTCAAGTCGTTTTGCCACAAAGGAGTGAGACACAAACATACACACACGCTACTTTCTCTACTCCTCTCTCGTGTTGTACGCAGCGTCTCGAGGTGGCGCTGTGCTAAAAGTAGAGCTTGGACCCTATGCTTGCACTGCTTTTGGCCGCGGGCATTCCACTCTGCGTTTGACGTATTTGTGCTATAACATCACTAGGGCAGCGGTGACGGACCCCTGACAGGTGCATTCCCGCCCCTATCGTAAGAACGTCTAATCGCTGGTCTTCAATAACGCACGACTTGACATCATGACGGTAATTATAATATCGGCGGGTAATCAATCTTACATTATGTATTAATTAGCTGTACACGAACAGTGGTAGCAGCCATGTTTTAAAAGGTTTTTATTCTCGCATATACTCGTACATAAGATGAATACGATCTCTGTTCGGGCACGCGTTAGCCCTGACGTCTAAACTTTTGGAGTCGTAACAACATGGCATCGCCTCCGTAGGACGAGGTCCTTCATCATGATCATTTAGCAGCGTTAGATCGCACTGCGCGGTGGCCGGCCAATGGTCGCGTGCCCAACGCGGGCCCAATGCGGGCGTCGCGGCACGACAACTTACAATCAGGACGTCATCCGACGCGACCAAATCGAGAGGAAATGGAACAAAATGCTCCATCACTCACAAGCCACTAAGGTACCGGAGTCATTCCGCGACCGACTTATCCAGCGCCTTGGATTGCTACATAATAGCTTTTATGGAGAAACAGAATAAGGGTTGTGCCGTTTGTAAGGGTTCAATGGGTGATTCATTTGAATGGTGTGCCGCCGAATGGCTCAAATTAGCGGGGAGTCGAAAATAAGGCGAGTTAACCCGTTACTGGGAATGGGGAGCTCGCCTCGGGGCGGCGGAGCTTTACTTTGGCTCAATATTATTGTAGGAGTACTCATGGGAACCGACACACACCTACCTATATATTTAATATATTTTGGGACAATATAAAGTACCCCTTGTCATGGTACATTACAATACAATATGCACATGTCTATTGTTGCATAACTATTTGTACGAAATTATATATACTGCACCATTTGAATACACAATGACACGGCCGAATCCTGAACATTGTGAATATCAAATAATTTTCTTCTACTATTATCAGCAGCTGCGATGTTCCAAAAGTTAATACTTTGGATTTCAAATGATAGAGATGAGTAAGTCATGCCACTTTTATCATTTGTATTTGTGTTCGGCGCCTAGATGATGAGCAACAACACTATTCGTGCCGAGTGTCAACTCATGGCCACCAATCGACGATTTTGACGACGAAGAAAACTGCTGCTCTTAGTCATGTCCGAGTATCTGAGGAACAATAATGCTCCTCGTTCTTGTGTTTGCAGCGCAGGATAGATCTGTACAGTAATGAGGAGTTTGATTATGTTTTATTAGTTTATTTGCATCACCAACAGGTAAGAACACCTTAAAATTAATTAAATATAACCATAATAATACATACAAGCGTCCACCAAATTACAGGCAAATGTTCTTCTTGAATGAAGGTAACGGAAGGTTTTGTCAAGAAAGATAGGATAGCGTGGCAATAATACTAGTTGTGGACATATAATTACATCTTTCTATGAACAATACCCAATGAGTGCAGTGCTCGCGTGCTCGCGCTATATGTGGGCCGCCAGGGACCGCGGCCTGGCAGCGGCGCGGCGCTATTGACGCTTGATAGATTCACACGCGATCCCTGCACTGAGCCCGTCGTGACGACCCGCGCCCGCCATACACTGTATGTACTAGATTAGTGTACTAGCGGTACAATTTGCTATGTATTGGCGAATTAGCACAGTAACTTTATAAATTACAGCTATACAACAACATACAACAGCTATATATAGCTATATAATAAAATTTCATTAAAATAATGTCTGCCGGAAAGGAAACATCCTCACAAAATTTTACATTAATGATATTTGCATAATCGAACCCGCGCCTGCCCCTACAGGCTCTCTATAGTACCCACACGTACGTAGAACCTAGCGTGCCTATGGCGCAGCGTAATTGCACTGGTCGGCCGCTGGCGGTGAGGCCGGTGGAGTCATCGGCCCTTTCTACAAGTTAATATCCTTATATCTGAGCCGCTCCTCGAACGATGATTACGATTATCAGCAACGATGACTGATAGCGCTTATCTCCAATGTGTATCAGAATTGGGCGCAAGTCAATATTTGTAGACAGCAAATTAGGCACTTACCGTTTGCTACTTCCAGTGTAGAAATACAAATACCTCTACCTATGGGCATAAACCAGGTAGAAACATTAATATTGCCAAAATTAATACTTATACAATATATATATATGTATATATCCATGACCGCGTCCATTAAAGAATAGGTATAGAGTTGCGTGAAACGAGTTATTGGCTCCTAAATGATAATTGTTGACATCACTGATGAGTAGTGCTCATACATCTGGCCATATCGCTACGCGTGAATATCAAGTGTCTGGTATTCCTTCGTGGAGTCGATCACTACCTTGGGTTAGAGCAATATATTGGCCATCAATGTGATACGTCCAGTCCAGTAATATTCACAGATAGATCAAGCTCCTAAAGCCGAGCCGTCGTGAGCGATAACGCAAGCGGAGCGGAATGTCGATGCATTGCGCCAGCACAGGACATACTCAACTTATAAAATATAAAAAAAAACATCACTTGCTTATTGACGTTCCCGTTTTGTAAATCAAAACACAGAACAAACGTACAAGCTTCATACTCTGGATTAGAAGCTTTGCGCGCGTAGATCATTCCAGAACAAAATACATACTTACATATCATCACGTCGAGTCCCTAACGGGATAGGCAGTGAGAATAGAGCGTCAGTTCTCTCTAGGCTTGCATACCTCTTTCGCTTTGTCCACAGCCATCAGGCTCTTCATACATGGAAAAGCTCGGGACTCACACGTGATGATGGATAAAATGCATTTGGATTCAGGATGTTGTGGGCACTCGTGTGCCAGCGGAACACTGCAGGACGAAATAGCAAACGTTGAGTCGATGCGAGTATGTGAGGCATGTTGTATAGTATCGCATTTATGCACGCGCTGGGGCTCGGAGGGCCCGCCATTAGCGGCGGCTAGGTAAAGTTTCCGGAGTAATATCGAGTAAATCTTGGAACATTAGCAAATCACGGCAGTTTGGCAACGGCGCGGCGCGGCGCTCGCTCACCGCGAGGGCGTGCGTAACCTATACTCTAATATGTAGCTTGTGTGTCAATATGTTGTATATTATTGTAATGTTTTTTTTTATGCCACTTGGGTGGCAATCAAGCATGCGGCCCGCCTGATGGTAAGAGGTTACCGCCGCCTATGGACGCTTGCAACACCAGGGATATCACTCGCGCATTGCAGAACCTGCAGGAATCTTTTTACACTCTTCTTGAAGAATTCCATGGTGTACTCTCCAGGGAAAACCACAACGGGGAGCTCATTCCACAGCTTGAGCGTTCGCGAAAGGAAACTCGTTTGGAACCGCGCAGTGCGAGACCTTTGTGGTTCCAAGGTATGTATATGTATAAAGAACCACAAGTTGGTTTATAAATAACATGTTATTCTTACATTATCGATCTTCTTTAAATAACGCAGCCGATAGCACGTGACATTCCGTGACGTTGCAGACGCATGTAGTATGCAGTATGTGGTAGGTGTGGTCACATAGTGTACGCGAGTGAACCGGGAGGCAGGTTGCACTGTTGCATCCTATCAAAACATAGCTAACGATACTGTTGTAATGCATCTTGTGGACGGCACAGGAACTTTTAATTGGGCTCACGACGGCTGTAAAGTAATAATGATGTACCAATAGAAACCGCCAATAGAAAATGCAAAATCGGAGAACATTAATTTCTTTTGACAGCTTCCTGCCGAAGTTAGCGACAAGAATTTTTTATGGTAATCATTTGTTCTAAAATAATGCATTATTTTTGAAGGTGTGTTGTAATATTACATACATACATATCATCATATCGCCAAGTCCCTAACGGGGTAGGCAGAGAGTATAGAGCGCCAGTTCTCTCTTTCGCTTCGTCCACATTCATCAGTCTCTTCATACATGCTCGTCGGTTTCGAGTACTCTTAACGTTCCCGTCCTTGAGAGTCCGATCGATTTGATCCAGGTAGTTGGAACGTGGCCTTCCTCTGCCTCTTCTTGCACACACTTTTGCTTTGTATATCTGTTAGTCAATCTTTCTTCACTCATCCTTTCTGTGTCCAAACAAAAAAATTTGTAATATTAATACTTTATTAAGCAAAAGTGTAAAAGTTTGAAAAAAGTTGCCAATGTGGGCAGAGGTATTATATCAATAAATTAATGTTTACACGGGGCACGGCTTCGAAGTTTTGGAACCAACAGTTTTGAGGCCGGAACTCGTTTATTTCTATAACAAGACACCGATCGGAATGTAATTCTGTTAGAGTAAATATATAGTGTTTACTCGGCGCCGGCGCCGCTTACTTGTTATCAGTGCCTACTGGGGAGCGGCCAGGCAGCCTGCTATCGCAGCTACTCCTGCCATGCACTGGCATCACCTGCCGTTGAGCCGCAAACATATAATTATTACACCTACATGGTTACACCTGACGCGCCCACGCAGGGACCACACACGAGGATGCACATTCACATAAGCATCAAGACTTATGTGGAATCGTGTCTGGGAGACGGTGACAGAGTCGCCAAGCATGTGTTATCATATTTATTCTCTGCGTACCCCTTGAGAGTTTCGAGAGGAACATGATTATGCCTTTCCCACATTCCATTACATCGGCGTGCCCAGTCGCCCTTTGTTAAGGAGCGGATGCCTTAGTACTACTGGCCGTGTCCTATAAAGGCAGTCCGTCCAAGTCCGTGTATAAGCTTATGTCTTATTTCAAGCTTTAAAATACTGATGAGGTAAACTTTAGTGAAAAGAGCCCATTCCATACAAACTTGAATGTGTACAACCTGTATTGATGATTATTATAGTCGTTACTACACATAGTATAGTAGTGTGGCAGGCTGCTCGGCTGGGTCCTTACTACATATAGTATAGTAGTGTGGCAGACTGCTCGGCTGGGTCCTTACTACATATAGTATAGTAGTGTGGCAGACTGCTCGGCTGGGTCCTTACTACATATAGTATAGTAGTGTGGCAGACTGCTCGGCTGGGTCCTTACTACATATAGTATAGTAGTGTGGCAGACTGCTCGGCTGGGTCCTTACTACATATAGTATAGTAGTGTGGCAGACTGCTCGGCTGGGTCCTTACTACATATAGTATAGTAGTGTGGCAGACTGCTCGGCTGGGTCCTTACTACATATAGTATAGTAGTGTGGCAGACTGCTCGGCTGGGTCCTTACTACATATAGTATAGTAGTGTGGCAGACTGCTCGGCTGGGTCCTTACTACATATAGTATAGTAGTGTGGCAGACTGCTCGGCTGGGTCCTTACTACATATAGTATAGTAGTGTGGCAGACTGCTCGGCTGGGTCCTTACTACATATAGTATAGTAGTGTGGCAGACTGCTCGGCTGGGTCCTTACTACATATAGTATAGTAGTGTGGCAGGCTGCTCGGCTGGGTCCTTACTACATATAGTATAGTAGTGTGGCAGACTGCTCGGCTGGGTCCTTACTACATATAGTATAGTAGTGTGGCAGACTGCTCGGCTGGGTCCTTACTACATATAGTATAGTAGTGTGGCAGACTGCTCGGCTGGGTCCTTACTACATATAGTATAGTAGTGTGGCAGACTGCTCGGCTGGGTCCTTACTACATATAGTATAGTAGTGTGGCAGACTGCTCGGCTGGGTCCTTACTACATATAGTATAGTAGTGTGGCAGACTGCTCGGCTGGGTCCTTACTACATATAGTATAGTAGTGTGGCAGACTGCTCGGCTGGGTCCTTACTACATATAGTATAGTAGTGTGGCAGACTGCTCGGCTGGGTCCTTACTACATATAGTATAGTAGTGTGGCAGACTGCTCGGCTGGGTCCTTACTACATATAGTATAGTAGTGTGGCAGGCTGCTCGGCTGGGTCCTTACTACATATAGTATAGTAGTGTGGCAGACTGCTCGGCTGGGTCCTTACTACATATAGTATAGTAGTGTGGCAGACTGCTCGGCTGGGTCCTTACTACATATAGTATAGTAGTGTGGCAGACTGCTCGGCTGGGTCCTTACTACATATAGTATAGTAGTGTGGCAGACTGCTCGGCTGGGTCCTTACTACATATAGTATAGTAGTGTGGCAGACTGCTCGGCTGGGTCCTTACTACATATAGTATAGTAGTGTGGCAGACTGCTCGGCTGGGTCCTTACTACATATAGTATAGTAGTGTGGCAGACTGCTCGGCTGGGTCCTTACTACATATAGTATAGTAGTGTGGCAGACTGCTCGGCTGGGTCCTTACTACATATAGTATAGTAGTGTGGCAGACTGCTCGGCTGGGTCCTTACTACATATAGTATAGTAGTGTGGCAGGCTGCTCGGCTGGGTCCTTACTACATATAGTATAGTAGTGTGGCAGGCTGCTCGGCTGGGTCCTTACTACATATAGTATAGTAGTGTGGCAGACTGCTCGGCTGGGTCCTTACTACATATAGTATAGTAGTGTGGCAGGCTGCTCGGCTGGGTCCTTACTACATATAGTATAGTAGTGTGGCAGGCTGCTCGGCTGGGTCCTTACTACATATAGTATAGTAGTGTGGCAGACTGCTCGGCTGGGTCCTTACTACATATAGTATAGTAGTGTGGCAGACTGCTCGGCTGGGTCCTTACTACATATAGTATAGTAGTGTGGCAGACTGCTCGGCTGGGTCCTTACTACATATAGTATAGTAGTGTGGCAGGCTGCTCGGCTGGGTCCTTACTACATATAGTATAGTAGTGTGGCAGACTGCTCGGCTGGGTCCTTACTACATATAGTATAGTAGTGTGGCAGACTGCTCGGCTGGGTCCTTACTACATATAGTATAGTAGTGTGGCAGACTGCTCGGCTGGGTCCTTACTACATATAGTATAGTAGTGTGGCAGACTGCTCGACTGGGTCCTTACTACATATAGTATAGTAGTGTGGCAGGCTGCTCGGCTGGGTCCTTACTACATATAGTATAGTAGTGTGGCAGACTGCTCGGCTGGGTCCTTACTACATATAGTATAGTAGTGTGGCAGACTGCTCGGCTGGGTCCTTACTACATATAGTATAGTAGTGTGGCAGACTGCTCGGCTGGGTCCTTACTACATATAGTATAGTAGTGTGGCAGACTGCTCGGCTGGGTCCTTACTACATATAGTATAGTAGTGTGGCAGGCTGCTCGGCTGGGTCCTTACTACATATAGTATAGTAGTGTGGCAGACTGCTCGGCTGGGTCCTTACTACATATAGTATAGTAGTGTGGCAGGCTGCTCGGCTGGGTCCTTACTACATATAGTATAGTAGTGTGGCAGGCTGCTCGGCTGGGTCCTTACTACATATAGTATAGTAGTGTGGCAGACTGCTCGGCTGGGTCCTTACTACATATAGTATAGTAGTGTGGCAGACTGCTCGGCTGGGTCCTTACTACATATAGTATAGTAGTGTGGCAGACTGCTCGGCTGGGTCCTTACTACATATAGTATAGTAGTTTGGCAGGCTGCTCGGCTGGGTCCTTACTACATATAGTATAGTAGTGTGGCAGGCTGCTCGGCTGGGTCCTTACTACATATAGTATAGTAGTGTGGCAGACTGCTCGGCTGGGTCCTTACTACATATAGTATAGTAGTGTGGCAGGCTGCTCGGCTGGGTCCTTACTACATATAGTATAGTAGTGTGGCAGGCTGCTCGGCTGGGTCCTTACTACATATAGTATAGTAGTGTGGCAGACTGCTCGGCTGGGTCCTTACTACATATAGTATAGTAGTGTGGCAGACTGCTCGGCTGGGTCCTTACTACATATAGTATAGTAGTGTGGCAGACTGCTCGGCTGGGTCCTTACTACATATAGTATAGTAGTGTGGCAGACTGCTCGGCTGGGTCCTTACTACATATAGTATAGTAGTGTGGCAGGCTGCTCGGCTGGGTCCTTACTACATATAGTATAGTAGTGTGGCAGACTGCTCGGCTGGGTCCTTACTACATATAGTATAGTAGTGTGGCAGACTGCTCGGCTGGGTCCTTACTACATATAGTATAGTAGTGTGGCAGACTGCTCGGCTGGGTCCTTACTACATATAGTATAGTAGTGTGGCAGACTGCTCGGCTGGCGGTGAGCGGCTACAATATATCACTCGACATTCATCTTAGACGAGGCAAATTTCGGAGCACATTAGTTAAATAGTTAGCAAACCTTATTGTACGCTGGCGGACATGGAGTAGGTGTGCCGGGCTGTGGCAGCGCGCGGCGGCGGGACATGGCCGGGTTTGTTTGTGTGTGCGGTAGAGTTTATTTATTCCAGGGAATATACATTTAATTCCATCTGGCTTGTATCATCTTGGGAGCTCGCTGCTGGTGCAGCGTACGATTCCTGACTGTCCAGCAAATTGAATTAATTTTACGTCTGCTTTGTGGCTTAGCTCAGCCCGCGGCGCTGGCTGGCAACTGGGGGCCTTGTGAAGACTAGTGACGGTCATTTATTACGCCGCGACTCAATGAGATTGGAATCAAACGACGCCCTCTGCAGTGCCATATCCAATTAGTGGAGAAGGTTTGTGTTGCAACACTGAAAATAGATGATAAACAGATGACAGAGATGAAACGTATTTAAAAAGTTGATGGCGCTTAGTTAACATTCACAAGTCAAAGGCTCCCCTCGGCTAATAAAAAAGCCACAGTTTTTATTTGCTCCATATAATATTGAATGTGTCAAAGTCGTGAGGAGTATGATAATATCGGAGGAAAGTTTGCCAATAACAGGGAGCCCGCGTGCAGGGCGGGCGGGGCGGGAAGGGCGGGGGAGGGCGTTGGTTTGTCCACACAGCTCAGTTATTCAAAAATTCACAATCAAATCACGACAACTTTCTTTTGAGTGTGTACTGCCTAATGTGTATTTTGAAATTGTTTTATTTGTGTCGGAAATTGGATCGCTTGTTATTTAACTTGGCTAATGTCGTTGATCTAATGAGATACACTCAGCAGCGAGTATTTATTTCGTGCAAGATGTAGGGCCACACACAAGAGGTGTCCAATATTTACCTGTGGAGGCGGCTTCTCCAACCACATGTCTATATTCCAACTAAAGTTTAAATGTGAAAGTTATCGATACGTCGCTGGAATAAACCAAGTATTCCCAAGTCCCGCCAACATCTGTCCATTACAAAAGTGCTCTATGAATATTTGGACAAACTCCGCACTGATATAAAGTGAAAAACTTTTTTACGCCCACGTTTTATTCTGTCATTTTCTATTTATTGGTGAATACATAAACCATTTATTGTATGTGGACTGATGGAGTACCACTTGGTTGGTGCCGTGATATGAGTGCCACCACCACGGCCGAGTACTTACCAATGAGGGATTAGTCACACCATGAGCTTTACGGTGAAGGAAAACATCGAGAGGAAACCTGCATATGTTTGAGAAGAAATTCAAAGAGTATGTATAGTCGTGCTTGAGTAACAGCGAAAGTTGGTGTGTGGGTATTGCCTACAAACCGCTGCCTACCCCTTCGCAGACCCTTATGAGAAGGCGTGAAGATACATTATTGTGAAATAAGACATCAAATGATGCTTTCGAATTGTATACTTACATATTTCTATCACACACTTTTATATATAAATTATGTTTTGTGTGTTTTCTACAAAGATAAACCAAAGTCCATTGTAAATATATAGTAATACCTACAAAAAGCATATCATCTAAGGAACTGCATTAAAGCCTACAAATTGTGTAATGTCTGTAAGCACATGTATGTATCTCAAGATAACGGCAAAAAACTAGGCGATTTATGAACAGGCGAGCAGGATTTACGACCAAGAGCTCCCTGAATTACGCAATCTTAGCGGCTGAGTTACTTGTAGCCCTGCTCGCGGCTGGGGGAGGTTATGGCAAGCCTCAAGTAATAACACATATGACGAAAGTACCCATTTTAGTTCTTCCGCCGCGAGGGAACAATACAATTCAATTCATCCCCACGCGCAGGTCTTTTGGTTAGGAAGTCGTGAGTGTGCCTGTTTTATATAATTTATAACATTGGAAGTATCGTTGATCACCCGTTCCCTGGGCATGGCAGGCGGAGGCTAATTAGTAGTATCGCAGTGAACATTTTTTAATTCAATTAATAAGAAGTTTTAATAAGTAATGTATGTGCAGATCGGGCGGTGTGTTACATAAAAGGTGAGCTTGGCAATTTTGCAGTTTCACGCTGATGCCGCAGGACCGTTAGCCCGCAGCCTTGCCCTCCTACCGCAATACAACACATGCAACGTCCCCGCCATGTTCACGGTACATTGCCTGATCCATGTGTACATCAGACAAATCTGTGTAAGTTAAGCGCGCTATGTACTACAAACTTTTTAACAATAATTTAAGTTATTTTTACTCGAGGACTTTGACTGCGTGCTTTAACTTCTATTTCATAACATGGGGGTTTTTGTTGGATATAAATACCCCGCAATGAATGTCGGGGGTGTAATATTGGAAGGTGAGGCTCGTGCTCAGTAGATATACATTGCCGGTTGATCCACAGACACCGAGAGGATTACTTTTTATTATTATTGTGTTGTATAATAATAATTAATAAATTAAATACACAATACAGAAACTTCATACATTGACCAACCCACACATTACTCGCAATATTATGAGCAGCAGATTTATTGTACTTCCCATTGCTTTGTACCTGCCTCGAGGTATAGGGGTGGAGGGGACGGCAACAGGCAGGGGTTTTATACGCTGCTTCTATGTGACTTGCTGGCAGGAGAGCAGCAATGAAACAAGTGGATGGGAAGAGCGTAATGTCGTTATACTCGTATGCCAAGTAGGTAGTGTGGTTAGTCCCGCGATGGCCGCTATCGTTGCGATATCATATCTTCATCTATTTAGTTAGTTTGTGTGGCATCGATACATGCGTGTTTAATGAGGACATATACTCACCTCACTATAGTTTAGTTAAATGTTGAGTTCGCACTTGTTTGAAGAACTTCGCTTTTGTGTAAACTTGTAATTGAGTTCCGCTATATTTGTGAAGCAAACACAACACGGCAGAGAAGTTTATTCATTTCCCATCCTGAGATGAGCGCCGTGACAACTTCGAGGAGCTCCCTGCGCTAAGTGCCATCCTTATATCTTGCCAGTATGTTTGAACGAGAGCCTTTTGATTCACGTAACATTGTTTTACACAAACTCACACTAGCGTCGCACCCGTTATAATTAGTGCTAGCACAGTAGCTTAAACAGCAGCACTCTGGGGCTGGCAGACGTTGGCGCCGTCTATTGGATTGTTGGACTATAGTCTGCTTTGCTCTACAAGATTATTTCAAATACATGAATATTATAAGCTAAAAATATATCGTAGGAACAGCGATGTGCAGACTCAGCTGGGTCGAACACACATTCCAATTTGGAATCGACTAAACATGAGTATGAATATTATATTGGAGTGAGCACAGAGGCCGGTGGGCCGGGACATTAGCATCGGCTTGTAGTAACTGGGCCCTTTACACGTCCGTCACGTCGCGCCCTCACACTCTGAATGTTGATACGTTAAACATACTCCGCGGAAACATTCGAGTTTTCCCTCGACTGTTATTGCAGTGCCACGTGACCCGGAGCACGGCGTGCGGGAGGCATGGGCAATCACTGCAATGGCGTTACCATTACAATATTATCATACGTGTGCGATTCAGACCACTGATGCACAGTATAAATTCATTCAATAAAAGTTATTGTAGTGAGTGCAGTGGATAATACAATGAAGGCCCGCCCGCCGCCGTAGCTGCCGGATACGGAAGCGGCTTGTGTCGCGCCGCGCGCGCCGCCATTGTCGTCGCCATATTATAACGAGGTAGCACCCCCTAATCCCCCCCTCCACGCCCGTCACCGCGCACTGCTCGCGTCACTTCCATTCCCCTTATATTGTCTTCGTACATCCATTCAGGACTTCAAGCTGACAGTTTTGACTTGTATACTTTTGTCCAATTCTTTGTGAGTTGGATACGGTTTTACTCATTAATGTCATTATGATATTACAAGCTAAAGTCGTTATATTAAATAACATTGTAACCTTTATTTTCTTTAATTACCGGTGTCATCTGGCGCAGCTGGGAGACCAGTAGCCACCATTATGATTTTAAGGGGTTTCATCACAAAGTAAAGTAAGTAAAAAGCCGTGGTGGCCGAGTGGTTCGAGCAGTTGCCTGCGACGCAAAGGTCGCAAGTTCGAATCCCGACTGTACCAATGAGTTTTTTCTGAACTTAAGTACAGTGATTAGTCACACCACGAGCTTTACGGTGAAGGAAAACATCGAGAGGAAACCTGCATACGTCTGAGAAGAAATTCAAAGGCGTACGTGCTTGAGTAACGGCGATGGACTCGCCATCTGTCACGTTGGCACCTGATATACCTCTGGCGGAAAGTGGGTGTGTGGGTATTACCTACACACCTCTGCCTACCCCTCCGGGGACCCTTGTGGGAAGGCGTGAGGATATATTATTTTATCACAAAGTAATGAGCTGCACTTCGTGTGGAGCTGGACTAGTGCGGGCGGCTCCGGTTACACGCCGCCAGGTAACAGCACTCGCTGGATTGTTATCGCAACACGCTGAGATTGACTGTTGCATCTGGTTTAAACGCATCGGTGTGAAAATTAAACAATGCAATATTAAGACAGCACTGGTTACGGCAACCTAACCTAATGGGTATAGTACGGAGACAATAATGACTACTCATATATGTATATTTATTTCCCTTTAAATAATTTGACATATTGGTACATTTAACTGCCGGATAACTGAAGGATAACTGCCGGAAATAAGGTGAATGGAGCCATGTCGGCGTTGATGGGCAGTAAAAGTCTGAGCAAGAATGCTCGAGTTGCTGTCCACAACGCGATATTGGTACCTACCTTATTGTATGGCAGCGAATCCTGGGTATGTCAGAGGAAGTATGAAAATAGCTTGAATGCAGTCGAGATGCGATCTCTTCGAAAAATGTGCGGCGTAACGATATTAGATCGAATCCGCAATGAAGAGATTCGCAAATCAACTGGCGTGAATGAGGGCGTGATTGTAAAGATGAAGAAAGGCTTGTTACGTTGGTTTGGACACATAGAAAGGATGAGTCAAGAAAGATTGACGAAACAGATATACAAAGCAAAAGTGTGTGCAAGAAGAGGCAGAGGAAGGCCACGTTCTAACTATCTGGATCAAATAGATCGGACTCTCAAGGACGGGAACGTTAAGAGTACTCGAAACCGACGAGCATGTATGAAGAGACTGATGAATGTGGACGAAGCGAAAGAGGTATGTAAGTCTAGAGAGAACTGGCGCTCTATACTCTCTGCCTACCCCGTTAGGGACTTGGCGTGATGATATGTATATATGTATGTATGGTACATTTAATCAATTAAGCTAGAATATAATATATATTAAAAGAATGAATAGAACACATTTCTACCCTTTTTGCAATTACAATCTATGGTAATTTTAAAATATGTAAGTCATTATTCGTTCTATGTTAATAGCAATATGTCGTAGGGTTTTGTTGCCGCGAAAATGTTTGCTAGACAATCGCGAATGTGGATATATTCCACCGCACGGAAACTCCTAAACATATTTTCAGGCGGGCATCGATCATACAGCGTGCGCGAATCGTCGTGGGTTTTTCGAATAAACAAAATCGTGCACACATACCTATGCTTAGTACGTTGTAAAATTGAGAGCGAATCTAACACAGAAATCCTTATTTACAGTAATAAAGTATCAAAGAATGTGCGCGCGAGTAAATACTGCAACTATTCGAACTTGAAACAGCGCGCAGGAATTGAGGCCGGAACGGTTTTATAAATGGAGTACCTACACTGGCCATACATCTGCCGGTCGCTCACAGCCATTAGCAACGACTCACGGCTGCCGTTAGGGCATACTTGGCGAGGTGGACACGCGCCGCTTATGCTTGCTACAAACCAAAGCTACGGCTGGACACCGCGCCAACACCTACACTGCGAGATGCAGCGTTGCGAGAAAGGGCGAACAGATGGGAGACATTAACAGTAATAATATTACAGCCATCAAATACTTGTTATGTCTTTAAAAATCAATAAATATTTTGTTATTAAACCTATGTTACATACACGTGTTTGCTTACTAAAAATGCAAATAAATCAAACTAGAAGTAGCTGCGATGAATTGAATGGAAGCCGTAGAGGTAAAGGGCGCATCTGTTTTGACATTGATAGGCCGGCGGGCGGGCGGCGTAGGGCGGGCGGCGGCGCGGGGCGGGCGGCGGCCAGCGTTTGTTAGCTTCGATCGTACATCATACGTCGCCCGTCACGGACACGCGACGTCCCGTCTGGCTTTGGCAGATATAAATAACAGCATTACTTCAATATACATATTCTGTGTGATCTTGCTCGAGCGACGCTATCGCTACAAGACATTATATCCACTCGCTGTGTAGCAAGCATACTCCCTGTATGGTTGTGTCGGGTAGGTAGGTATATAGACATTATCATTATCGGCATTATATTGGGACCGCCTATAGGCTATGGTTACCGATTACCATCAGACGAACTGTATGGGCCTTTGTCGCTCGAGTTAGAGAAGACAGAATATTTATTACACTTCAGAGTCAGACCCAGCATTGTTGGCTCTAGCCACTAAATGGGGGCCGTATCTGTCCATTGAGGGAAATACTATTCTACTACACACACTATGTACAGGATATTCAGTATGGACCAAATTGTGTGCTCCTTGAATTTAGCTAAAAGACATTGGCTCTGTATGAAGCATCAACACATCATGTCCATTGAGTCACGTGACAGCAAATCCGCCTCATTTGTTCACCTTCACGGAGGATGAGCAGACGTCATACATTCCCGCACACGCGTCCACGCAGATTGATATATAGTGTACGAAAATATGCAGCTTTATTTAAACATTGCTTTATAAATAGCTTTTATGTACCATATTGAAAGTTCCAGCAAAAGGCGCGTGAAAAATACGGAGTGGAAATAAACAGGCGATTACAACAACGATAAAATGCTTTTAGTGTCGCGAGCTACTTTGGTGTACTAATTAATTTGTTGTTACGCATTATGCCATTTGTCACGTGGTACTAATGACTTTAATATTGTAATATTTGGGAGCGGACGTTCCTCACTCGCTCACGCGCACTTGCTCATACATATTACAGCCTAAAGCTTTTGCACATTAGTTACTCTCTTTAAAATGTGATATTAATATTTTCTAGGGCGACTACTTATCACTAAGCATTTTATATTAATGTGACTATGCACCAAGAATGAACATGATATCATAGAAGCAGACAGGACAAACTTTTTTCTCTAACTGTCAGTATAGCCAGGCACCGAGGAGTTCTTGAAACCTTGCGACGCAAAAGCACAGCACTCCCTAAAAGCAGCGCCATCTTGCTACGGCCACCAACTTCTGTACGTGGAGGTACTGCCCCACTCCGGGCTCTTTAATCAAGAAGGGAAGGTCGCGTTATGCCCTATCCCTCTTAGTTTCGCAATGGGAATACTTTTATAATTAAACGCTCAATCTCAATAATGTTAAACGGGGCAGAGGAAGATGTAAGAAGGGCAATAAAAAGTTCTCGGATTCAATTTCTTCTGGCCAAAGTACATGATTAAATTGTGTAAAGCGAGCCATGCAGGGGTGCTAGCTCCCACATTCCAATTAGTATTTCGCCACAATTGTTAACAAAGGCCGTATTTCGTTTTTAGTGTGTTGTCGACAAGCCGTTAGTTTGTCCGCAGTGCGAGTGTTGCACCAACTGTGTTGTGCGCTGGGCGCGCGGCGGCGTGCCATTGTACAGGGCTGGGGACGTCATTACGCCGCCCAGAGACTGTTATGTGCTCTAGTGGCGCAACTTGCCGCTCACTGAGTACACAACTAAATAATTGTATCATCATTTTGCTTACAACACTGCATGATATCTCGCTGTGCGGTATTGTGTGGCGTATGGCAATCCTATATCTTCATATAGCCTACTAGCTGTGCCCTGCGGTTTCACGCGCGTTATTTAGATTAAAATATATCCTCACGCCTTCCCAGTAGGGTCCCCGAAGGGGTAGGCAGAGATGTATAGGTTAATACCCGGCGGAAAGTGGGTGTGTCTTTTCTGTCTGAGATATAATAATAATGATGGTTATTTCGTAAAAAGATGTTAGACAAAGTATCTTCAGATATCTGTACAGGGTACGCTCTTCCTTATCATAATGGTACAATACATGAGAGCTATGGCGGCCGGATGGCTCGAGTTGTTACCTGTAACACAAAGATTGTAAGTTCGAATTCAGTCTGTACCAATGAGTTTTTCTCAACTTATGAACAGTGATTAGTCACGAGCTTTACAATATTTGAACAGTTCCACAAATATCCGGATATAAAACATTCCCAGGCGTACAAACGTGTTAATATTTAGTTCAGTGTACAAACATTGTGAGGAGAGAACCTCTTATTTCCCCAAATCCAGTGTATCCGTAAATCAAAGCCCGGCCGCGCCCCGAGCGACGCCGGGGGCCGCGCCGCGTCTAAACTCTTTGCGAGTGTTAGATTAATGTCTAATTGGAGGAGCCCCGTCCTTATTAATGAGCTGCCTAGCTTTCGCATCTGCTGCAACATTTAAAAAAACCGTCTTAAAAACCTGAAAGGATGATGGTGCCACAGCTAATTGAATTACGCGAGTGTTTTTAAAAATCATATACATACCTATTTTTAAGCTTAATAATGACTATATTTCAAATTTATCGTGGCGTCTTGCCACCAGGGGCCTTGTAGGCGCAGGAGGTGTGTAGGTAGTAAGCCACACACTCTCCGCCAGAGGTATTTTAGGTGCCAGTGTACAGCACAACTGTACCTACATACGCCTTTGAATTCTCAAAAATACGTAGGTTTCCTCTCGATGTTTCCCTTCACCGTAAAGCTCGTGGTGTGACTAATCACTGTACTCAAGTTCAGAAAAGCTCATTAGTAGAGTCTGGAGTTAATCTTTGTGTTGCAGGCAACCACTCAAAGCATTCGGCCACCACGGCATATCTGATTTATCCATTTAGTATAATAATATATTTAAGGTGACAGTTATAACTTTTCTTTTATATACCACATGGGTGGCAACAAGCATGCGGTCCGCCTGATGGTAAGCGGCTACCGCCGCCTATGGACGCTTGCAACACCAGGGGTATCACTCGCGCGTTGCCGACCCTGCAGGAACCTCTTCACACCCTTCTTGAAGAACTCCATGCTGTACTCTCCAGGGAAAACCGCAACGGGGAGCTCATTCCACAGCCTGAGCGTTCGCGGAAGAAAACTCCTTTGGAAGGGCACAGTGCGAGACCTTTGTGGTTCCAAGGTATGGGGATGAATTCCCCGTCGATGGCGAGTGGTGCGGTGGTAGAAGGTGGAAGTGGGCATCATCATTGTGCAGAACACTCTCCGAAATGCAGCTGGTCATATATACCTATAACCAGCTGGCCACTGGCCACTTTATCCTATCTATATCTTCCCGCCTTCCGGTAGGCATACGTGTAGGTAATACACACCTTTCCGGTAGATAGATATGTATGTATGTAGGTCTGACTCCGGCAGTTTCTCAGGCACCAAGTACTTCGAGTGCGCTATTAAATTGTCACCAATGTGAGAGCAGCTTTGCTCACGATATTATATCTCTCACAACAAGCGGAAATAAATGACAAATTATTGATATCAGTGTTCGCAAGTGAACCTGTTGAATTCGCGCTCGTATCCACACTTTTCAGGTAGCCACTGCACTATTAAACGGCACGATGTGTAGTGGTCCATTTTATGACTGTAAATGTCAACGTATAAATTGTCTGGCGTCTGTCTGTCCCATGCCTAAAGTGTACGGCACGGTCTCCTCTCTAGGTAATCACGTAGATTGTCAAAGGGTAGGACATACGGCCCCGTCTTACTGTTTGCATCTCGGACAAGCCACAGACAATATTTTCGTTTGTGTTCTCTGATTGCAGTTTGTTTACCTAAAACTATCCTTTGATTCCTATTATAGGAGCCGCTGCGGCCGAGCTCGTCGGGCGGCCGAGCCGGAAATAACTCGCATTTAGGATTGTTTGTAAAACATTGTTTTTGATTGATCCGTTTTCAACTTGGGATGGTGAAAATTCATTTATAAAGTATTTCTGTTTGACTTTCTCAGACCTTTAAGTATACGTATATACTTAACTATCCTCAGATACGCCCTGGTGATGTCATATACGCCATGTAAGCTCTGTCAGGAGTATCACGCAGTGTGGTGGTAGACTAGCTGTGCCCCGCAGTTACACCCGTCGATACTTTGTCACATTGAAGTATACATACATATATAATCATTTGGTATAAGTTCATATTTCAATAAATCCATTTATATCAATACTCATAAGCTAGTCCTAATGAATTAGAACCATATCGGTGTAAAGCAAAATGCAGACAGAACCTGGTGGCTAGGCCTATCACTCCTTGAGAGGTACGTCCTTAGAGACCCAATAAGGGTAGGTACTGACATTACGCAAGATTCGAAGCATTTCGAGGCATTCCGTTTATATAAATAACACTTTTCATGGACGTGTTCAAACCACTCGCAAGCCATTGACGGGGAAGTAGTAAACGTGCAAATGAATTTCAACTCTGAAACGAATATGATGGACAAGGGGACTGATGTCGGCGGCCATAAATATTTTTAACTTCATCTTCCATAGAAATAGCTTGTCAGAATCCATTCGTCCGCTTGATTGCTTATTACGAGTTTTATAATTGTATGTCAGGAATGTTGTTGCTTATGAGGAACGCGTGCTGGGATTGGGAGACGTGGCGACAGCCGTTCACAGAAATAGGAAGCTGATCAAAGGCGTGCCGAGACCCTTGCTGTGAAGCACACGAGCGTCTTATTAATTTTACTTATAATCAAAAGTTGGAAATATTTTTTTATTTACAGTCTTCAACTTTCGGTCGGCTTATAAAAATAAATTCTTCAAAGAACTAATGAATAAAATGCGCGTTCAAAGGCTTGTAGAGGAATTCAGGTCGGATATGTAAATAGAGTAATGCTTAGTTTATAAATCAGCTCTACGCAAATCAATGTAGCAACGATAAAGGTTATTCATTTACTGGGGGAGTGACGTAGGAGCGAGTTCCATTAATGGCGGCGCGACCCAGCGCCGGGCCCAGTGCCGTACGCAGCAAGCATAGCCGATAATCGCCCATTATAATATATTCAAATCCGCAAGGCCTACTGAATTGATCGAGATTACCGGATCCGGAAACGGTTGTCACTCAAATTACAAGCTTAAATCTTCATATTATGTTATGAATTACATTGTGACGTTTAAAAAATATATAATAGGTTTTGGAGACAATATAGGATGTCACACACACACACACACACGATACAGATATTTTATACATATAGTAGTGATTGGCGGAACAATATCCCACTCTGCCAGTCCAGTACTTGCTGGCATGAATCGGTAAAAAGGTGGAACATGCGAAATAACCGGCTATTTTTATTGTAAGGCGAAACCACCACATTGTTGATCATATTTTTATAAGATAAAAAAAATCCAAGTGTTTGTCGTTATTGTTTGTCTTTAATATTACCGAATCCATTATATTTAAAATATAAGGGTTATATAAGGGTGTATATAAATACTGACCAAAAAGGTCGAATACTGGTGGCAGCTATAGTTAGCAACGCATTGTGACTGAGACACGAGTTTATTTCTAATATATTTCCCCACAAGGGTGCCCGATTTCGAACGGAAAGTGTAAATATATAAATGGCGAATCAGAAAAAAACACGTCTGAGTTCTTTGTATTAGAATAGAATAGCAGCAACACACGGCGTGGCTGCTGTGTGAGATGGCCATGATGCTAAGCAGCTCCCAGCGCACAGGCAGGGCACGCTAACGCTAACGCTCTAATCATTCATTACAGCTCTTCCCAGAGGAGAGTTATTTTCGACACACCATGTTGTATCGCGCCTATGAGTATATATTCAAATGTTGGCCAAACGTTGGCACCAGCGGACGAGCGGCCCACGAGCGGGCAAATGTGTGTCTTTTCATTAGAGTGAATCTTTACAAAACACGAAAGGGCCCTCACAGCCGTCTCCGTGTAATTGCCTCTAATAAAACCTCCCATTTACATAAGATTTTGTATAAAAGTTTTTTCTTTATTAAAAATGTAGAGTAGGTAAATGCTTAAAACCTTTTATCCTCAGCATTCACTAATATTGCGAGATGCTGGCTTTATCCTAAATTAAATATTTAATGTCGCCCCGAGCTTAGTAGCTGGTCTTCAAGGACACCTGCATATTCATGCAAGCACGATGGTTCTAGGTGCAGGCGCTCAAACACCGCGATGTGACGTGAAGAGCCTACAGCAAAAACAATTTCAGGTGATCGTTGCAAATGTATGCAAACTAAGTTAAGGCGTGATTTAAATTCCGTTTGGAGTCCCCCGCCTGTTACATATAGGCTAAAGGGTAAGTCACGGTAGAGTATTACTTCATTTTGGATAGTACATTCCGACTAACCACATTCCAATCCAATATAGACTTTATGTGTTAGATGATAAGAATTATAATATACATCATCAGTGGTGGTAATATATAGTGGTGACCGAGTGGTTCTAATAGTTGCCTGCAACACAAAGATTGCAAGTTCGTGACTTTTTCTGAACTTGATTAGTCACACCAAGAGATTAACGGCGAAGGAAAATATCCAGAGGTGCCATGCGAACATAGCCAGTCAATCCTCTGGATGGAGTATTTAATAATGAGTTCATTCGTATTGATATATTATGACGAGCTTCAATGCGTACATAGATAAGATACGGAGCGCCATTGGAGCGTATAGTGTAGTGCCTCCTAATGCAATTAGGTGTAATTCAATATGGTGCATTAATTAGGCGTAATTGAGTAACTGTCTGAATGCCATTTGGCTGACACCACGTCAGCTACTTATGCTGAGCACAAGCGAATGGCGAGCGATGTGATGGAGGTTAGCGAAGCTCTTTGAAATGTGTGTTTAAATTTAATTTTGTCTCATTCACCGGCTTGCCAGGCCGATCAACGACATGCTTCAGCGGTGCCCCAAGAACTAGTTAGGCGGATTTTAAAATATGATACCATTGGTCGTTTCTTTTCAAGATGTACATTAAAAATATCCGAAATACATCTTCTCGCCTTCCTACATGGGGTAGGCAGAGGTATATCATCTCCCGTTAACGCCCTAGATATACTAAGGTACCAAGCTGACAAATGGCGAGTCCGTCGCCGTTTGTGAAGCAATTTTTGATCTTTTTATAATACTTTATAATACATGACGACCAATATCGTTATATTAAAACTACAGAATATAATGTAAGACGTTAAAACATTTGAGAGCCAAACAAACAGTGGGAGCGAGCGCGAGCCATGCGACATGAATACTGCAGCAGGGCGCGGCGTAATGTATGAATGAGCCCGCCGCGGCCGGCTGCCTCGGGATTCCGGGAATGCAGCGCGCTGCAACGGATTTAACATCATATTTGTTCTCCGGAAACCTAACCTGACTTCTCTGAAGTTTGGCGAGAAACGAGGTCACACTCACGACTCGAGATTTCCTATGATTTGCTTCTAGGTACGCTACGTTATATAGTTTTTGAGACCAAATCGGTGATTAACAATACCAGACTACAGCATACCTCGTGTCGTGTTTAAGGGTATTTGCCCTGCTGGCAGCATAAGGAGTTAATCTGTAAAATCTGTTTCACTTCAAGCACAGAGCCTCATACATGCCGGCTTCATTCAGGCTCTCTAGATACCAAGGAATATAATTGTAAACAGGAGTAGAGCCTCCAAAATAAATGACGGCAAAGTAGCCGTCATGTATTTGAAGGCGTCAATTATTTGTGTTGTTATTTCCAAGAAGTAAAGGTATGAAAGAATGTAATAATTTCGGGAAGCAAAAGCATTATTTTTAGGCATGTGTTATTTCCACAAAGTGATTGCCTGTTAAAGTAATGTACAAGACAGATACCGTTGTTACTCATTAGATATATGGTCCGTTTCTGTATCCGATAGCGGTAGACTGGCGTCCATTGCCGGCCTCCCATCAGTGACTCAACTGGCCTGTATAGCGTCAGTGGAGCATGCAGGCTGAGCTCGACGGATGTGGTACTAACAGGCATTTGAAATCAGTGATATTTGCGGCCCCGCTCGTTGCGGCGCGCGGTCAATTATCACGATTAGTGTTCCTCAGTTTTATACGTGAGCGTTGACGAGCCGCCGGCGGGCGGGCGCCCGTATCACCGGGGCATAGGGCGGAGAGTCGCCTGCTGGGCGGCTGGCGTGTCTTTGGGCTCACTATTTGTTAGTGCCGGCCGGCCGCGGACAAAGGTGCGCGCTAATGAACAGCCCGACCCCAGCTATTTACGAGCGCCTCAATAGTACTCCGCCATTCAGGTGGCTAGCGGCTAAGTGTTTCTTTTAAGGTACTCCTAATTTTCATTTATCAAAGCTAATATAAGTTTTTTTAAATAAAATGCTTATTGTAATTATTACTTCAACCATATTCCCTAATTAGTGCGGTATAAAAAAAAAATTATTACAGTAAACGGCAGAAGGGCAAATCTCATGATCTCATTCCCATAAAAACTTGTTTCATTTATTAGCTTAGTAAACTGTTCATAGTGGAATATCCATTTTATTATATTATTTAGGTAATACTTGCTATAGCCGGGCAATTCACAGTAGGTATTCGGTTTCCAAAGAGCTTCCGTCCGCGTTACTCAGACTTTGATATCAATTGTCCGTTATGATCTTCCTAAGATAGCTCAGTATGGGGTTCATAAAGGGTAATTATTGTTATACATACATCCCACTCCCAGCAAAGCCCCCCCCCCCTCCCTTTCCAGGTGATTCTGTCAAATGCTACTGTTGGCCAGGCCACAGATGTGTCGTCCAGGTCTTATCGCCATCTCCTCCGTGGCCAACCTCGCGGGCGCCTAGTTGTGTCATTAAGGGTGTGAAAATATTTTCGGGGCGGGCTATAAAATATTACTCGGTGTTGCAAGCGTCCGTAGACGACGATAACCGTTTACCATTAAGGCGCAAGCTGGTATTCAACTAAAGTGGTACAAAAACCACTTACTATCCTTTCTCAACTTTTTGGAATACCAAATGGGTTATTGTAGCGTGTGCCTCGTTATTCGTCTGCAACATAATTTGGTCCCTTTCACCGTCGTTACACGAGGGTTGATGTCGCTAGTAATGTCAACTGTGAGCAATAGGCTCGCTGGCTACGAGCCTGAGGCGCCATATTGTCTGTACTCCCATCCCCCAACATATTGTTAATATGAGCCCAGACAGATGCTCCACTGAAGTGTACAAAGTAGGCAGGTTACCGAGCTGCGTCCATTTGATACAGTAAACTATAAAGCTACTCCCTCATCCTCATCTCAGGATGTGAAGTGTATACAACTTCACAGCCTGAATATACAAATTATGATTGAAGTTAAATTGTTTCGTGGCACATTCTAATTTATTTAATTTTCCTCTCCGCTGAGTTCACAAATGGCTCGTCATCTGCCTCAGCGTATTGTTGCGCTAACATGGTAAAACTATGATATCAAATTCAATACGTAGCACATAATTTTAACCTAAAATTGTTCTAAAACGAGTATAAATCTATGGCGCATGTGACACGGAGCAAGTTAATTGGGGATGTAAAGAGGCAGTTATGAATTATTCACGGTATCGGGCCATCGCTGGCGCGCCGCCAGCGATGGCCACCTCGCCACACTGCGGAGGCTGGACGATCATAATCGTTACTTGACTTGCTCGCACTGCGGCCGGGACACTTGCAGCTGGTCAATTGGCCACCACTGATATTATATAAGCTTTAAAGGCTTAGTTCCAGTCGGTGTTGCACAATAAACAAGTATCCCAACTTAAAAAATTTAACACAGTTAAGAAGTTGTCGAAATCAGTGAAACCCGAGGGTAATCACTTGAAACGTTGTAGCGTCGATATCCCCGAGAGATCACCGGCGACACTGATTGAGATGCTCCGATAATCCAAGATAACGCGTCGGTGCGATAAATTAAGACTACAGAGAAGGAGGCCTTTGTTGAAAATATTTGACGGTTTTCACTAATGGAGCGCGAAGGCATCGGAGTAGGACTCGGGGAAATATCGTCACATTTCGTTGTGTGTAATCATTTCTTTTGTGTCAGGAAAACTGCTCCGGACAACTGGAGCAATCATTACAGATCTCTACGATAAAATATTGACATTTTAATTACTTATTGTAATTAGTATTGGTCTTCGCTTGAGCCAACATAATTGTTCCTTCATGCAGGTCGTTATCAATATTGGCGTACAGTAAGGCTGCCAACACAGTATCGCAAACTCAATGGTGAGTAAATAACTTGTCAAATCGTGTTTGAGCGTAATATCGAGGCGTTAGTAACTCGTCAAAGTGATTGTGACTCCTTGCAGGTAATCGGCGGAGCGTCCTCGGGGTATCAATCAAAGTATCAGGACGAGTCGTTTGTCCGTCCCCACCGGCGGCGGCCAACTTTGTAATGAGCCAACTTGTTGTCTAGTTCCCAACTATCATAATTGGATTAATAATGTCCCGTCTCCGTTCGCCGCGCCCGACTTGGGCCCCTTTACAGCCGTGTGTTATGATCGCACTCTCCTATATGTATATGTCTGCATTTGAAACTACCTGCTACCTGTGACCTTGCTCACGGCACAGTATAAGATACTATGTATATACTATAAATTCACTCACACGCCCACTATCCGCCACTAGAGCCGTGGTGGCCGAGTGGTTCGAGTAGTTGCCTGCGACACAAAGATCGCAAGTTCGAATCCCGACTGTACCATTGAGTTTTTCTGAACTTAAGTACAGTGATTAGTCACAACACGAGTTTTACAGTGAAGGAAAACATCGAGAGGAAACCTGCATACGTCTGAGAAGCAATTCAAAGGCGTGTCGAAAGTCGTGCTTGAGTAACGGCGATGGACTCGCCATCTATCACGTTGGCACGTAATATATCCTTGGCCGAAAGTGGGTGTGTGGGTATTACCTATACACCTCTGCCCACCCCTTCGGGGACACTTTATGGGAAGGCGACAGGATATATTATTTACTATTATTATTATAAATTCACTGATGTTATACTAAATAAGTAAGTACTTAATCCATACAGTGTCAGTGCGCTAGGGGTGAACTGTCAACATAATAAGCCGCTACCATTGTGCTGTCCTATTATTTTTATTGCGAGTAAATATCCCCGAGGAGCGGGAGGTTCCCTTACCAACGATAACTTCAGAATGGGGAAAGTTCGGGTAACCACATTTCGCCACTTTTTAATCGCCTTTAAATAAGCTTGTTCTTGTTCCAACTGAAACGCGCCGCATCCGTAACTTCATCCGTAGCTTTATGTTTTTCAGAGTATTGTTGGAGCAACAGCGAAGCGAACGTTAATATATTAGGACGCTCTATCATCCCATTATTCTCATAAAAATTTATAGCATAAATAGCTATCACAAATCACCGTTCGCCTAATACTCACTTGGCTAAAACGTTTGTGCGTTAAATGTTGTGCAAATATAATAAACGATGTAATGAGATTCCGCGCTGTGTTTAACCATCATATTGGGACTCATTCGTTGGTCAAGCTATGTATGTCGACCAAACAAAAGAAATACTATGCGTACTGCGAGTCTGGGGGGAAATATAACGAGGATCAGGTTGGCCGTAGGCGTGTGTCCGAGAATGTTGCCTTAATATGTAGGTTTGTGTGAGTCCGTGGGGCTTGATTGTGGGGCCGAGGTTAGTGGCAACACTATACAAATACAATATGACTGCTAATTAACTTACTATGAGGTAGAAAAGAATCAGTATGCAAATTATTTGCATAAAAATATCTCCTAGTGTAGATTTACCGTTGTTGTGTACCGTTGTCATCAATTGTGCTGAGAACATTATAGATCCCTTGACGGGGCCTTATTCAATGTGACCAGGCAGCGGCCACTGCCCCCAGCCATTCGGGCGGAGCATCCCTGGCGGCGTGTCGCATGAACATGATGAGGAGTGGTCCTCCGCCGCGGCTCTCGACCTGCACGAGGGAGGCGAGGCAGGCGCCATTCAAACCAACATTAATATCAATTTGCTCGCCATAACCTCGCCGCTCGCCCCATATGATCACCGTCATTATATTCTCGGCCACTTGTATAGGTACAGGGGTTATATGCTCAAAGCCTCTATTCATCTGAGTGTGAATTATCGTCAACGGGAACAACTACTATTCATATCTCCGTTTTGATACAAATACTCACGATCTCTCGTCCGTAGGTTCAAAGGCATCTCTGGGGATCTATTCATATGATACCTCAGATTTAGACTTTTCTTCCCGTAAAATCTTCAGACTTTCCAATAAAGCAGAGTTATTTAGGTAGTACCCACACATCCACATTCCGGCAGAGATATATTTTAGGATATAAAAAGTTTCTACCTACTCAAAATCGGTTACATGCACCTTTGATAGTTTCCCCTAGGATGTCAGCTGTGGTGACCTTGCTTGCTATCATATTCAATGATAATGATGATCATGATACTAGTAATTTTAATTTAATTATCAATCAATATTGGTAAGTGTTCATGTGTACAATATTTTTTTGGGATCAATGGTTATGACGTGACCAATATAAATGTTATGGGTGAGGCGATTCCTGCGATGCCCGTGTCGGGCTGTCGTTTGATCTCCCGGCTAGACGACGAACGTCGCACACACGACAACTGAACCTGTGCATAAAGTTTTATTATGTGATGACCGTTTGTGTTCCGATTACACCGATTAATCAGTTTTACGTATTTTTTTTAAATATGAATAACAAACATTATAAATTTATTTAGAAGGTCAATAAGTATTGATCAGTAAATGTAAGGAAAGATTAAGAGCTTTATTCGGATGATGTTCATACGATTTCAAAGAAAAGTTCCGGTAGGTAAGCTCCAAAGGAACATCATTCCGGTGTCTCGGTAGAATACTAAGCGACGCTAAAATGCTTAGTCCATTATAACTCCGCTCAGTTTGGGACTTAATTACAGTGCGTTTAAAAGTCGTCTCCCGAGGCGAAGCGGTGGTACATGTTGCAAGAATGCGTGTGACGTAATATACTCTTAGTTTTTAAGTCAGAGTCGTGGTGGCAGAGTGGTCGTCTGCAACGCAAAGATTGAAAGTTCAAGTCCCGACTATACCAATAAGTTTTTCTGAACTTAAGTTCAGCGATTAATCAAACCGTAAACACCGTAAAGCTCGTGGCTTTACGGTGAAGGAAAACATCGAGAGGAAACCTGCATACGATTGAGATAAAATTCAAAGACGCATGTATAGTCGTCCTTGAGTGACGGCGATGGCATCTGTCACGTTGGCGCCCAAATTTCGCGTATCTCCGGCGAGAAGTGGTCGCTACACTGCCTACCTCTTCGGGGTCCCTTATGGGAAGGCGTGAAGATATTTGTCAAGTCAGCATATTGAAAGTACGCGCATAGAACGTAATATATAAATCATCGGTGAAAATGAAAACGGAAGATGAACTTTTGGAGAGGATTTATGGCATGCCATGTATCTAATATCCAATAAAGACTTGTGGTGTTGCCACCAGCTTCCTCAATAGTTCCAATCTACCGAAATCGACGAATTTTCCGGCACAAATATAATAGAGGTAAATAGGTGCCATTAGTGAACAAAGAGAAACCACCAGTTGATAAAGCTATGGCGAGCGATCAGTACAATAAAACAATTCATCGTGCTCAGTTGGTGCGTACTAACACCGAAGTGGGTCGGAAGCGCAGCCGGCGGTCGCGGCCAGGTGGGCGGGGCACCAGGCGCGGGACAACGGCACCAGCCATTGTCGCCGGTCACAGATCACACGACGCTATTAATTACGTAACAACACAATTGTTATACCAAATGCAAAAGTAGCTGTTTGTTTTTGGAACGAAGTTCCTTATCGCGCGTTGTGAAAGGGGGCTAGACGGAAAAAAATCTTACGAAAAGTTGTCACGACACTTTTTGACGTCACGAGTCTGTCTATCTCTCTCTCTCTTATAGAAAGCTAATTTTTCGTCTCGCTTGAATGCGATGTCACTCGAATTTGCACCTTAAAACTACGTTGATAGGATCTCAGCGTCGTTACGATATCACTGCTTACAGTGCGAAGGCGATGAGAGCGGGTAATACGTTCGGGATCACTCCGGCCGAGCTGAGTCGAGTGAATCCGAAGTATTACGAATATTATAATCCGATATATTTTGGATGGTCACTAGAGATATTAGTTGACTGAGAAATATTAGCATATCATAGATGGCCAGATTCTAATACATGAATACGTCAAATATTAGTGATATCTTAACTAATACTAATATTACAGCAACACCACTAGCCATTATTACGCGCGAATTTGCACGGATTGTTTTGTTATGCTAATTTATCTATTGTAATATGTGATAAACTTGATTGTGTTGTAGTATATGGTTTAAAAAAAACGAAAGTAGTGAAATTTTACTTGCCAAGTGTTGTCACAGTGTTTGTTTTGTTTCACCGTAAAGGTTTGTTTGTTTATTTTTGTTTCTTGTCGTCACGTAGTCTGTTAGGTGAGAAATGGCGGCGTTAATACAAATAGGTTGTTGTCTTACAGATTACCTATTAAATGAGTTAGTTTTTCGTTCATATGTTATCTCTTCACCAACAGCTAAACGGATCGTAATGAAATTTGGCTAGGAGAGCAAGGCTTTTATCTCAAAAACTTATCCTAAAGGAGGTGAAATAGTTTGTTTGGTTAATTAAGAGTTGCTTAAGTTATAGATCTGAACCTTTACTACTACTTTCATTTTATGATGAAGGATGAAGATCGAGATCGAGAGGATGAAGTCGCCGGTATCAGCTAGTATAGTACTAGACGGGTTTTATTTCACTCAGTCCATATATTAGTGGGATGAAGAGTAATATCCACTATAATATACCGCGTGGTGTACTCAGCTCATGCCACGGAGGGGGAAATGTATACCAGCTGGGTTGGAGGTTACACATTCATGTTTTTCTTTTGAGCCACGGGATTAAAGAATAGAGAAACAGTTTTCTTTATTTCATACATAGGAATTATTCACACCGCGAACACATTTACATTAAAGGGAAACATCGAGAGGGAACCTGCACACGTAAGAGAAGAAATTCAGTACGCATAATCGTGCTTGAGAAACGGCGATGGACTCGCCATCTGTCACGTTGGCACCTAAAACCTATCTCCGTAGCGAAAAGTAGCTATGTGTAATAACTACACACCTCTGCTTATCCCTAAGATTTATCTGACAGAATATATTCAGAAATAGGATTGAAGTGAAAATTGTATTATTTTAATTATGTATTGGTATCCGGTTTTTGGGTAAAAAAGTTTCAATCCCGATCAGACCTGCTGAGTGTCTGGCTACATATAATGTCACGATATTCGACTCAATGAACAGTTGTTTGGACAAGACGATGCTCACAATTATATTGTAGTGACGAGCTGAAATGTCACGACCGCCGCATGCCGACATTCGCCTTACGCTTACGTTTCTTCACGTTTACGATCTCTGCACACTTACAACCCCCGTAAGCGTAAGGTGTTATGTTATACCTAGTTCTAGTTACTATGTTAAACCTACCTTAATTATTAACCTAAGTATATCAAACCACTATCTTTTCCTGTAATTAATTAATTAAGTTCTTTCATAGTCGATAGCTATAAATATATCTGTCATTCTATTACTATTCATACTCACTAGCTCTTAAGACATCTGTTGTCACTTAACAAGCATTAGTTAAGATTCGCTAGGGGCACACTCTTAGCTAGGCTCTTAAGACATCTGTTGTCACTTAACAAGCATTAGTTAAGATTCGCTAGGGGCACACTCGTAAGATAAGCTAGGCTCTTAAGACATCTGTTGTCACTTAACAAGCATTAGTTAAGATTAGCTAGGGGCACACTCTTAAGATAAGTTAAGTGCACACTATGTTCCTTTAGATATAAGTACCACACCCTCCGTTCCTTCGACACTTCCATTCCTGACTCCATCGTGTTCACACTACTAGTTCCCTAAATTTGTAATAAGTCTCTAATAAATCGATCTTAAACAAGTCGTGATTCTCACTGCGTAACAATTTGGCGCAGTCGGTAGGATCTTGCGTGATTCGCTTAATCGAAACCAACGTACGGAGCCGCACCGGGACACACATCGCCCATCGCAGATCGCGTACGGTAGCTGAAGGCTTTCAAACGTTTCGTCGGACATGCAGCTCCATTTTCTCCTGTTACTGTGGTGAGTGGCTAAGACTTGTTTGTTCAATTTCCTATAACATTTTTCTTTCTCTCTTTCCTGTATCCTATCTATCTATATATATATTTAATGAACACTAAAATTAAATCCGAGGCAAAGTTCTCAAATTTAAATCTCTCCGTCTCCTCTGGTTCACACGCAAATCTAAAAATGGCTTTAGACATCGGTACCCTACTTAAATTAATCCCAACATTTGATACAAATCAGACCGACCATATTTACAGATTTATTCGCTCATGCGACTCTGCTTTTGAGTTAGCCTCAACGGACCAGAAGTCAGTACTCCTTGTATACGCATTGAATAATATCACTGGTTCGGGTGCGTCTGATGTCCACTGTAAACAACATACTTCGTGGTCAGATCTCAGATCCTTCATAATAGAAAAGTTCTCAAATATTAAAACGATACAACATCTAAATTTAGAACTACAGTCAATGTTCCAAAGGCCAAATGAATCAATGACGGAATATTTCCATAGAGTAGACTTGTGTAGAAGTAAAATTGTAGAAAAATTAAATGGCGTAGTATCAGATAACACGCTTGACGGTCGTTTATCCACGGCCGAAGAAACTGCGCTAAGCGTCTTTGTCAATGGCGTCAATTCAGATATAGGCACAATGTTACGAACAAAAGGTTTCGCAACTCTCTCGGAGGCCGGCCGATTTGCCCTCCAAGAAGATAAAATTCGCGCTATGAACAACGCGAGACAGTCCCTCTTCAAACTAACAGCTCCGCGTCCCTCCGTCTCATTTAGCAGACCACCAGTTCGTACAAACTATACTCAACGATTCATAACACCAACGCGACCACCTATGTTAGGTAATGCGAATAATCCCCCGCAACAAATAGCAAAAATATGTTCATATTGTAAGAACTTAGGGCATGTTATTTCTGAATGTCGCAAAAGAGCATTCAATAACCGGCTCAGAAACAACACGATGCAACGTGCACTTCCTGCACCTCAGACACCAATCAACCATTTAAACTCCTGGACGACCAACGAGGTGAGCAACTCGTTGGAAATCGTTTCAACACCTTGCTCACCGACCCCGATACAAGATTTGAACAACCTTCAAATCTAGACAAAACGAATCCTCCGCCAACAAGACGACCACAACCAGCAAACACACACACGCTCACACATGATACGCCTCTTAAATCAATGCCAGTCTATCGGAGACAACTTAGAGACGTATCCACACAAACAGATACCCTAACACATACCAAACCCACTGCCTCTACTAATTCCACTGACTCTACTAACCCTACCATATCCACTGACTCTACTAACCCTACCAAATCCACTGACTCTACCAACTCTACTAAATCTACAAACTTTACCATATCCACTGACTCTACTAACCCTACCAAATCCACTGTATACTCTAACAAGGAAAATCCTATGTATTTTAAATCAAATAACTCTACTACATCCACTGTATCTCGTAAACCCAAATCTAAAATTAAAATCAAATCCAAACCAACTAGATCAAAAACCCATATCAAATCATTCGCTATCTCCGCTTTAAATGATATACCTCCCGAGAATCTACTACATTGCACCTTTCATATAGATGGCAATCCCGTCACACTCTTGATTGATACTGGCGCTGGAATCTCTGTCATAAGGAAAGATAAAATAGGTTCATCTACGCTTAATCAATCTGACGTCGTCTCAATCGTAGGTATTTCTAGTACTCAAACGTCAACCACAACTTCAGGTACAACAGATATATCCTTAGATAACTTACCACCTTTTAAATTTCACGTCGCTAACCTTAATATAAAAGCCGATGGTATATTAGGTAACGACTTCATGATTAAATTCAATTGCAATATCTACATTCAATCGAAAACAATGAGAATACGCGATAAAACTTACGGACTTCATTATCTCAATGAAATACCCAAAGACGTTATAAACTCTGCCAGCCAATTAATACAAAGCCGCACTGAAACTGTAATTAAATGCAATACAAACAGTATTCATTCTGGAACCGCAATAGTAGAAAAGCAAACTCTAGATAACGGTATTGTCATTCCCCATGCATTAGTCGAAGTCAAGAATAACTCATTTCTTATCACTTGTGTGAATACTGACAACTTCGACAAAATGATTAGCACTCCCAACCTCAAGGTCCAACCCTCTCACTTAAATTACGAAACAAACAAAACGAACAATCTCTCAATTAATAATTTAAACCAAACATCTCAGACTGACAGACAAAACAAAGTACTATCCCTTATTAGACGAGGTCATTTAAACCAAGAGGAGGCCAACTCATTAGATAAAACAATTGCCGAATATTCCGACATATTTTTCATTGAAGGAGACTATTTATCGTTTAGTAACCATACGAAACATCACATACCTACTACCACTAACGTTCCAATACATACAAAAACTTATCGTTTTCCTCAAGTGCACGAGCAAGAGGTAAAATCCCAAGTTAAAAAAATGCTAGATCAAGATATTATCAGACCTAGCTCTTATCCTTGGAGTAGTCCTATATGGGTTGTTCCTAAAAAACAAGACGCTTCTGGGAAACAGAAATGGCGCCTAGTCATCGACTATCGCAAACTAAATGACGTTACTGTAGGCGATAGTTACCCTCTACCTAACATCAACGATATCCTAGATAAATTAGGGCACTCACAGTATTTCACAACATTAGACCTTGCATCAGGTTTCCTGCAACTTGAAGTAGATCCAAACGACATCCCTAAAACAGCTTTTAATACTCCTTATGGTCACTATGAATACAAAAGAATGCCTTTTGGACTGAAAAATGCCCCCGCCACATTTCAACGTGTAATGGACTCTGTACTGTGCGGATTACAGGGTGAAAGATGCTTCGTGTTCATGGACGATATAGTTATTTTTGCTTCTAGTCTTCAAGAACATAATCAAAAGCTAGAAGAGGTATTTTCCCGACTTCGTAAATACGAACTTAAAGTCCAACCTGACAAATGCGAATTTCTTCGACGTGAAGTCGCTTATCTTGGCCATATAATATCTAGCGAAGGTGTTAAGCCAAATCCAGATAAGATACTAGCTGTCCAAGAATTCCCAATTCCTAAATCATGTAAAGATATAAAAGCATTTCTAGGTCTATCAGGCTATTATCGCCGATTCATCCCTAACTTTAGCAAGCTCACGAAGCCTCTTACTAGCCTCCTGAAAAAGGATGTTCCCTTCATTTGGGGTGAAACCCAACAAACATCGTTCAATGAATGCAAACACCTTCTTACTAGTCCCCCAATTCTACAATACCCTGACTTCACAAAAGAATTTATCCTAACCACTGACGCTTCCATGAACGCTATAGGTGCTGTGCTCTCGCAAGGCGAAATAGGCAAGGATTTGCCTATTGCATATGCATCCCGAACTTTAAATAAAGCTGAATCAAATTATTCAACTATTGAGCGCGAACTATTAGCAATCGTTTGGGCAGTCAAACATTTTAGACCCTATCTATTCGGAAGAAAGTTCAAAATCGTTACCGATCACAAACCTTTAACTTGGCTTTTCTCGATAAAAGATCCTGGCAGCCGTTTAGTTCGTTGGCGCCTCAAACTTGAAGAATACGAATATGAAATCGTATATAAAGCAGGTAAAAACAACACTAACGCAGATGCGCTCTCACGCCCTCCAGTTCTCCACTCAAACATTATCGACCCTACAAATAAGGGTAAAAGTCCAATTATCGAATCAAGTACTTTTGAAGATTATTTACAACTAAACTATCAACACTTTTCAGAAATCAGTTCCCACAATCTCAACACTCCAAACCTCCATATTTCACCGGATAGCCTCTTAAACGAACGACATAAAAACATACTTATTCCAACCTCTTGTCAAGTATCTGATAAAAACTACCTTTTTAACGAAGCTATTTTAATGTGTTCTCAAGTAGACCCATTTTTAGATAAACCCAAGACACTCTATGAGACTGATTTATTAGTCTCAGACAAAAACCAAAACATTTTATTTGGTTATACAAGACCCACTCATTATGACCCTTGGGATTCCGAGAGTTATTTCAAGACACTTCTCAGTTGCTTACAAAATCACGATCTCAAAACACTTCACATTCCAGATTTTAAAATCGATCCCACATGCAAACTCAAAGGTAACGAACAACTACACATCACTGCATATTTGGCCGATGCATATGGTTGCGACATCACCATATGTGAAAATAAGGTAACCACTCCAAGTGCGGAACAAATCCCTCTGATTTAAAAAAAATTCCATGACGATCCTCTGTCAGGACACCGCGGCATCGTAGAAACAATGCGAAAAATTAGATCCGAATATTTTTGGAAAGGAATGACCGATGATATCAAAAAATACATCGACAATTGCCAAACATGTCAACGCAATAAAATCCAAAGGAAAACATATAAAGCTCCTATGGTTATTACTTCATCCTCCACCGAACCATTCGAACGCGTCACAATCGACTTAGTATCATACTCAGACGTTACCTGCGAATCTAACAAATATATTCTTACGTTACAAGATGATTTAACTCGATTCGTCCAAGCATACCCAATACCAGATAAACAAGCTATTACTGTAGCGAAATCTCTCCTAATCTTTTGTCAACATTACGGCATTCCTAAAAGATTCCATTCTGATCAGGGTACGGAATTTGTAAATAGCGTCACTAAACAATTAATGAAATTATTAGGTACGAATCATACAGTTAGCACTGCCTACCACCCTCAGACCAATGGTTCCTTAGAACGATTCCACGCAACTCTTCGTGATCACATTCGCATGTATCACCGACGAAACCATGCAAACTGGGATCAAATAATTCCATTCGCTATTATGTGCCACAACACGTCCGTGAATCAATCTACAGGGTTTACACCTCATGAATTGCTTTTCGGTTACAAGCCTCGTTCCTTGTACTCACTTAAAGAAAACAAGGACTACACAACGCACGATTACATTCAAGACCTAAATGAAAGACTTAAAGTCTCTCGCGACATTGCTCGTTACAACCTCCAGAAAATGAAAGAAAAAGCTAAGGAACGCTACGACAACAATATAAATAACATAGTTCAATTTAATGTTGGCGACAAAGTAATGTTGAAAGTACCCAATCCAAATAATTTAGACTGTAAATGGGACGGCCCATACGTAATTTCCAGAAAAGGATTTAATGAAAATTATGTGATTCATAAGTCTGGGAAAAATCTGAAAGTACATGCGAATCGCTTGCGACCACTATACGATTTCACTCGGAACACTTAGTTATCTAGTAGTTACCTAGTAGTAGTCTTAGTTATAAATATTACCGATGTTTCAGGGTGACTTGCATATTGGCACACCCTACCGCTAATTCCGGTCCAATACGGTACTAAACTCTATCAATATGTGAATAACCCCTACATCAGTTCTATAGTTAGCTCTATTATTACATTTATATATTAGATACTTTTTATAACATCGAATGTTTTTTCCTCAAACAAAATATATATATGAATAAGTCTACAAACTCTCGAATCAATTAATTTAAAATATTCTGTTTTACAGGTACTCCACAACTATTGTTGATGGGGATACCCATATTCAACCTATTCCCTCGAATTCCGGACTGTATTTTGAAGACATCGGAGAAATCCTTATAAGCGAAAATTCTTGGAAGCTAATTATTTATAGAAATTTAGAACCCTTATTTATAGCACGTGACTCAATCAAAAGGCTCGTTAACAATTACCAGTTCCTTATTACTCCTTACTCAGTTTTACCAAGCGTCATTACTACAACCTCATACATAAAACTAAGCTTGGCTAAAATTGACTCTAGACTAGAAGAAATTAACTTCTACATCGAAAACCAAAGAATTAAGCGCGAACTCCTCGACGGTCTAGGCACGGTTCTCAAATGGCTCATTGGCACTCCGGATGCCAAGGATGCTATATATTACGACGAATGCATAAGTAAATTAGAAAACCAACAACTATCTGCAAACCACATTCTGAAACAACAGTTACAAATAATCTCATCTACAATTACTAATTTCAATCAAACTATACTGAAAATTTCCTATGACGAACGTATCATTAACGAAAACCTTGCCAACATTAATTCATATGTAAATACAACAAATAAGCTCATATTTAATCTGACTATATCTGAAGAAATATCCACCGTCTCAATTCAAATCATAGAGGCCTTAACATCTTTAGAGAAAGACATCGATGATATTGTCACAAGTATATTGTTAATAAAATCAGGCGCAATCCATCCCTCTATCATATCAACTATGCGTTTATACAAAGAACTACTGGCTTCAAATGCTGCAAGGCCAAGTCAAAACTTAGTTGCACAAATAACCTTAAAAAATATTCATATAATTCTCGAATCCGCGACCATTATATCTTATATCTATATGAATAAACTTATATATGTACTAGAATTCCCTTTAGTTGGAAACGAAAGGTTCAATTTATTCCATATTTATTCCATCCCTATTCGAAGCCCTGACTCGTCCCTATATTCCACCATACTTCCCGAACAAACATATCTTGCCATGAGTACCACCAGACAGCAGTACATCACTACGAGCTTGCTGACCAAATGCAAGGACTTCACAACCAGGGCCAAAATCTGCAAGGATCTTCCTATCTACAACATCAACACGAGACCAATCTGCGAGGTCCAAATACTAACTTCAGCCAGCACAAATGTTCCTGAAACATGCGATGTCACCACCTTCTCTGCACGCATCAATACGTTTCAAGCTTTAAAAAATAACAATTGGATCTACATAGTCCAACATAATACCCCATACGCATTGGAATGCAAAGGCAAGACAACGCACGGCGAAATTTCTGGAGCAGGCATAATATCTCTAGAACAAGGCTGTAAAATGTACACAGCCCTTGTTACACTTTAAGCTGAAGAACCCAAATCAATGAACATAACGCATCCTGTAATCACAGTCGACATCGAAAACGTTTGCATCCAATCAAAAATCAAATTAGAAAGACCAGACTTACTGCCAATCAAGCTAAACAGTATTCCATTGGATTCGCTCAATTCAATCAAAGAACAAATAAAGATTCATTCTAAGCTGCTACACGAAAATCAACCAACATTTTATGAAAAACACACTGCAAAATTTTCTCTCATGGGTGCCGTCATCGGGCTCATCATGCTAAGTTATCTCTGCATAAAATGTTGCAAATATATACCATCATGTAGACCCTCTTCATCGTCACACCAAGACGGGTGTATACAAATATTTAACAACTGCTTTGATCGTTCTCAACGCCGTCAACATATCGAAATCCCTATGACATCGCTGAACGCCACTACTACTTCGTGTGTATCCGAAGACGAAGAAGAAATCTCTCCAAGCCAAACTCCTCAAAAATCGAGCAACTCTGCTCAATCTTTGTTCTAAGGGGGGAGGTGTTATGTTATACCTAGTTCTAGTTACTATGTTAAACCTACCTTAATTATTAACCTAAGTATATCAAACCACTATCTTTTCCTGTAATTAATTAATTAAGTTCTTTCATAGTCGATAGCTATAAATATATCTGTCATTCTATTACTATTCATACTCACTAGCTCTTAAGACATCTGTTGTCACTTAACAAGCATTAGTTAAGATTCGCTAGGGGCACACTCTTAGCTAGGCTCTTAAGACATCTGTTGTCACTTAACAAGCATTAGTTAAGATTCGCTAGGGGCACACTCGTAAGATAAGCTAGGCTCTTAAGACATCTGTTGTCACTTAACAAGCATTAGTTAAGATTAGCTAGGGGCACACTCTTAAGATAAGTTAAGTGCACACTATGTTCCTTTAGATATAAGTACCACACCCTCCGTTCCTTCGACACTTCCATTCCTGACTCCATCGTGTTCACACTACTAGTTCCCTAAATTTGTAATAAGTCTCTAATAAATCGATCTTAAACAAGTCGTGATTCTCACTGCGTAACAAAGGCGAGGTACGCTCCCATTGTAGACGCACAATGGTATACCGCTCGACAGACACAAAGGCGTGCAATTATCGTTCTTTCCTTTCGATATATGATTTGGGTCATATTTGCCAGGCTTCAGGAGCACAATCCTTTCAATACGTTTTATTGAGCATACTCCAGCTTGTATTGTTGCCGGCAACTATTGATGGATAACGACCACTCACCGTGATTCGGCCCAAGCATCGACAATCGTGTTCGTTGCTTTTTTGTTATTTCAACTTTACCTTATTTATAGAAATAACCTCAATATCTTGGAATTAATTTATCGAAAGTTTTGCCTGCTGTAGGTTCAAAGTGCTGTGTCAGAGGGATGTGCACCTGCTTATATTATAGCTCTGCTTGTGCGTACCTGCGTAATAATACCGTTTGATTGCCTCTGAAAAGATCATCCAGTTTAAAGACCTAGATAAACTTTCGTATGCTATTGTGTTGGCCTCTTGAAATGGACCATTTGTCAAATTATCGGTAAAACGTTCAGTTCAATAAGGCTCATTAATAAACATATGCCTTAGCAAAACATGATATCGCAACACTCCCATTGCAAGATTCGAGCCGTGGAGTGTTCCTCACACCACAGTAAGCCACGGCGCGATACTGCACGCGAGTTGTGAGCTGAGCGCGGGTGAGCGGATTACAACTAAATTAATTACGAGTTCACGGGCCGATCCGTTATTGCCCCTACCCGTTAATACCCTTTAATGCCAGCATTGTGCTTCCCTTTGCCGCGGGGGCCGCTTTCGGCGAATGCGATATTTTCAGTCGCATAATATGAACGGGCTTCATTCATAGTAGTAGATTACATTTTAATAATTCAGTATCAGGCGCGGCCTGACAGCTTAGTAATTTGATCGTTCTTACTCTTGGCTTTGTTGACAAGTATATGTTTCCAAATTGTGTGTACTTGATGTTTGATAATATTTGTATTCTCAATATGATACTTCGGTAATTGATAGTGGTCTTGAGGGCTTATTCAAAGGACCTGCAATGCTGTCGCTCTACGAACTATTTGGCTCGATACTTATCGGAATTATTTATTAAAGGAGGAGTGTCTGCCAGAGCGCATGGTGATATGATATTGACGGCGTAGCGGCAGAATACATGGAAGGAGCGATACTTATCAGATGCGTCGGCGAGTGGAGCATGGGCCTATAATGATGATGATACATGTTGTATTTACGACATTTAACGTTATCCGCCATCAGCCATCTCAGCCATAGAGACTTTTGAAGAGGTCGCTTACCAAAGGAGTAGGCAGACGTGGATAAGACCTAGACGTTATTTAGTATAGCACGTGGGCTCGTTGGCACATGCTAAGGTAGGGTATGTGTACATACATATCTTGTAATGTGTTACTAAGATATGGTCCAAGGTCTCACTGTAAGAGGCGTATATAAGTTAATTCCTAGGTTACAATAAATTGCTCTATAATAGTGACCCAGTTCTCGTTGCGCGCATGATTGTGAAGCTATTCAGAGCACCTACTTAAATACACCAGTTTTTAGACGACACTTACAATAAACAGTACGTAATCAATAATATAAAATAAAGATAGTAATATATTTTGTGCACCAGCAGAATGGCAAATAAACCTGAGGCCACTTCGAGATGAGCTGCTGTCGCAGGCTGCAGTACGAGCTGTAGAACGAGATGCCTCATAAATATCGCAGCACACACACACACACACTTGGGGAGCCCAATGCCAGTGACAGGGGAGGAGCTCGCCGGCAAGTTCACAATGATCGTAAACATGGTACTTGTCTGACAATAATAAAGGGCTCCCAAACAAATAGGACATTTACCCGAACAGATGGCGAGCCAGTAAGCCAGTTAGTAAATCAATGCCCTGTACAGTTTTACATATTACATCTAATCCCTCTTTAAATTGTTTCTGAGAAGTGTTGCCTTCACATAAAAAATACAGATTATATGAATTTGAGGTCCCAGGTGGTGGGAACCAGCGACCTCAAATTTTCGTCGGAGAATTTTTTTAGGTGCTAACGTGACAAATGGCGAGTCCAGAAGGACAACTATATATACGTATTTGAATGTAGTCGCATACGTTGGTACGTTCCCTCCCGATGTTTTCATTTACCGAAAAGCTTTTGGCTCTACTTAAGTTAAAAAATACTCATTGTTTCGAACTTGCAACCTTCTCGTAGTTGACTACTCGAACCACACGGCCATCACGGCTCTAGGAATATCATCGTTAGTAATTGAGCAAAATTATCTTGAAATAGTAAATCAAATGCAGTATCGTAAGGAGATAAATAGTAATCGCTTCGCCCAAAGCGACCGCATTGTAAGTTTGAATGTGTGGGGTGGTCGCGTCGTAAAGCGCCGCCAGCTGCATGGCCCAGCCGCTACTGGCGGCTCCATCATCAAACATGACTATAGCGCCCACTTCATACCAATGGCACGTTTACTAGCCGCTCGTAACGTTGATGGACGACTTATTTTTGTGGGTTTTACGACATAATTGTGATGCGCAAAATGTATACAACGCTATAAGCTTTATGACAGCCGTAGTCACTAACATTAGTATTCACTTGAGTATTTACCGTGTCTTTATAAACTTGCGGGTCGGTTGCTATTGATGTCGGATACATGTATGTACTCTCATGTCCGTATTCTTTTACAGCAACCTGCAGATATAGGGGCCAAAATATAGCCCAATGAACATTTTGTGAAATATAGAATTTAAATAATACATTTGTGTTTCTTAGCTCGTAAATAATCTTTGTGTTAGCACGATATATCTGTTCCTGTTACTGAACATAAATCAATAAATTATTGACTAATTATGTGGCTTTTTGTATACTGCTGTTGTGTGAAAATTTAAGAACAGGAGCAAACGTAGAACTAGAAGCCTGGAACATAAATTAAATGAGTCACCCGCCCAACGGTCAGGGCGGTTATAAGCGAACCTAATATGTTCGTACATACACATCCCTCTCTAGGGGAAACGGGCACGCTACTCTCTCTGCCTACCCCGTGGCTCGCATGATGATATGTATGTATGTACACATCTGCATACAAATTATGCGAATTAGAATATTCCTAAAATTTCATGTGGGCTGAATACGTAAAAGGGAACAAATGTTAAAAAAGCAAACCGGGGAGTTTGTTTCGCGGTTTCTTCTCCTGGCAGGTATTTTTTCTTGGAAACGGTGGTAACTTTGGTAACTTGAGTTTATATTAAACGTGACGTTCAATAAGTGTTCCCTGTGTCCCTTACGTTGAATAAAATATTTTGATTTTTGACCTTAACATTCTAGGGCGGACGGTATATAAAGACGACCGTACATTGCCTGTATTACAATATATATACATAGCATTGTACATAGCATTCTTATAGTAATAGTTCCTGTCTCCACACTGGTACTGGTACCTACTACACATTCTATAATTATTATATCCTCACGCCTTCCCACAAGGGTCCCCGAAGGGGTAGGCAGAGGTGTATGGGTAATACCCACACACCCACTTTCCGCCAGAGGTATATTAGGTGCTAACGTGACAGATGGCGAGTCCATCGCCGTTACTCAAGCACGACTATACATACGCCTTTGAATTTCTTTTCAGACGTATGCAGGTTTCCTCACGATGTTTTCCTTCACCGTTAAGCTCGTGGTGTGACTAATCACTGTAATTAAGTTCAGAAAAACTCATTGGTACAGTCGGGATTCGAACTTGCGATCTTTGTGTCGCAGGCAACTGCTCGAACCACTCGGCCACCACGGCTGCTATAATTATTAGTAAATTGTTTTTATTTTACGATTGACGTTCCATTGAGCACTACAATATTATGGTTGTGTAAGGTATAAATATATTTTTAGATTGACGTTCCATTGAGCACTACAATATTATGGTTGTGTAAGGTATAAATATATTTTTAGATTGACGTTCCATTGAGCACTACAATATTATGGTTGTGTAAGGTATAAATATATTTTTAGATTGACGTTCCATTGAGCACTACAATATTATGGTTGTGTAAGGTATAAATATATTTTTAGATTGACGTTCCATTGAGCACTACAATATTATGGTTGTGTAAGGTATAAATATATTTTTAGATTGACGTTCCATTGAGCACTACAATATTATGGTTGTGTAAGGTATAAATATATTTTTAGATTGACGTTCCATTGAGCACTACAATATTATGGTTGTGTAAGGTATAAATATATTTTTAGATTGACGTTCCATTGAGCACTACAATATTATGGTTGTGTAAGGTATAAATATATTTTTTATTTCTGCACTCATACTTTAACATTTGTTGCGTTGAACCATTCTTCACAACATTTCACAATGTCTTTTTATAAAGGAATGCATTCTCTAAGATGCAAATCTATTTATTATACAATTTCACAATCTTACAGTTGATTCTGTCTTTTTGGAAATATTATATCTATGTGTTGAGCACATGCCATAACCAAGTGAGTCAGCTTATTATGATGCCATCCACCAGTTTACGGCGGCCTAGTGTGTACTCTTCCAACCGCCAACTAACTACGAAGAGCAAAGTGTAAAATAAAACGTGAGCTGTGCTGAGAGAAGAGCTATAAAGCTCGCCGCCGCAACTTGTTGAGTGTACGTACGAGGCCGTACGCGGCGCGCCGCAGCCGCTGCGATGTCGGCACGTCGTCGTCTCGTTTCCTTCACTTCCTCAATGGCCCAGTTGCTCTCGCGTTCAAACTATCTAGTGTTTCTTAAATCTATCACGGATCGTTTCTACTTCACGTGAAATGAACTGTTGCAATGAAAGGCATATAACGAATACTTTCTGTTACGCGCGACTTCGTCCGCTTAAAAATACAAAAAATGTATGATATGATGATTTTGCAATAAAGTTGAAACAGCAAATTATTTATTTATCATTAAAGGTCTAAAGATACAAATTTGCAGATATCTGTCCGTACAACAGAATGTCAAGTGTTATTTCACTCCATTCAAGATCTTTTTGAGATATGATCCGTTCAGTCGTTTGTCGTGAAAAGGAAAATGATATAAACAAACAAACAGTAACCATAGCGTTTATAGTATTAGTATTGATGTGACGAGATGTACGGTTGGTGTTTGTATTATATTGATGGATACCCGTACAATTCAGGGAGCATATCATTGTACCAATCTACAATATTTTACTGCTGCCGCCGTCACTCCAGTTTACACATTATTTGGTTATATAATTATTTTCTGTTTGTTTTTAGCAAATTGTAACTCACCGGTATTTCAAACGGACGCACAAATTTTGCTTGCTCTATCGGTAGTATGAACACTGAATTTGTTTCGCTCAAACATTAAAAACGAGCTACAATATTTGTTGCGTTGTATTGCTGAATAGCTGAATATGTGCAGTCGACTTGCGACTAAAAAGGTCAAATATACGGTAAACTTTCATAGGTCATAGGCGTATACTACCCACAATATAATAGGAATACTAAGGATCGAACGGACACCCTCTTGCCAACACAGCTCTTATAGAAATAAATATCTTAAGATTCTTAACTCCGATTTCCAATTATATGATGTTTAACACAGATTATTTATTTTGAAATGAAAGGTATATTTACAATTTCTTAGTAAATAAATCCAATATCAAATTCTTTAATAGCTCAATTAGAAGCAAGTATTTGAGAGATCTTTAAAGTGAGTAATCGAGAAAACCGGATCAGCTCAACTGGGAAGCAAAATTATACCACTATTACCTGGAATTGGAGCTATGTAACTAGATATCTATCTAGGGATATCTATCCCTAGGGCGAGGCTGCACTAGGTACATGGGGCTGCACAAATATCCCCTCTATCGACGTAAGAATATATCTAATTGCTTGAAGAGTTCAAACAGGGCTGTGCTGATTGTTCGTTGCAGTTTTAAATACCTATCCTATTCTGCGACTTGTTAATGTACAATTTGAAACAGTCTGGCCCGGAGACACGACCTTACAATTACATCGACAACACATTTTAAATTATTCCAATACCAACGTGTGATGGGAACATTAGCCGAGCTTCATTCAACCACACGGACGGAGACCAATGAATAAACAATTCTAAATAAATTGGTTAATGGGTTTGTTTGTCGTGGCGCTACCAAAGTGTCAATTAGTATCATACAAAGTATAACGCATTAAATCATCACTGCCTTGAGACAGCACGATTATGTTGTTGATGTTGTATACATTATATCAAACGCTTATGTTAATTGGCTCCAAACGCAGCGGAGCATGAACTATAGTTGCTGATTGCATGCCAGATGCACTGTTCACGTCTATATCAACGCTTTGAGATGATAATTTGCCCTGTTGACTTACATACAGTGCTGTGTGTACAGTTGGCCTTTAGAGAATTACACATTATAGATAATATTAAATAAGAAGTTAATAGCGTGTTCGCTGCTTCCTTATAGTATGTAGCCACACTCTGTAAAGTCTCGACAATGGCCAATATTTCTCGGTCTAATAGGAATTTACGTGTGCTTGAGTCGGGTCAATAGCTAAGATTGGACTTTTATTTTGTAGCTCAAGCCGGGCGAGGATTTGGTGTCTTGAAATGATGTATATCCGTCAACTTCGGCACCCTCGAGTACGGCCCATTAGCCTCCCTGTGCGGCCGCAGTTGTACTTGGAGGGTCTCGCGTCGACGGGCGGGCAGCGAATGTGTTATGCCTGTATAAATCACTGCTACACGCGAGTAAACAAGCTTTAATCTCGTAAAGCCCCAATAAAATGTAAGTCCAGCAGTTTCGCTCGACACTCAAATTTAAGGGGGTTAGTTTTAATGTGTGCACATCTGTCGTACACTTGGACAAGTTCAATCCCGGATCGATACTTGGAACATTAGGCTTGCCTTACACTACGTTATATAGAGACCGACTTGTCAAACTTCTGTATCACGCTTAAACTAGCATCCCTGTAAGGACATCAATTTGAAGTATTAGTTCTAGCGAGCGTGAGTGCTGAGCTCTCACTGTTTATACAGCAAAGGCAGCATTCAAATGAACACAGCTTAATGTAAACGACAATTTTAGCCGTAGTAAGTTGGATACACGAAGCAGTTTCAGGCAATTTAAAGAATAAACCGAAATGTTGGAGGCTTCAGGCACTTACGTGCATTTGTTCATCCGCATGAGCACAGTACTTCATCAGGGAGATTTTATTTCACAAGGTAGAGATACTCTCATTCCGAACAAGTGATCCTATTAGTGTAGTGGTCGCTCCACTCGGCCCCCGGCGGCACACGGTCAAGGTTTAATAGGGCGCGGGCAGACACCAGGGATGTTGGATTAGTTGTTTTCTTAGAAGAACTAGCGAGGCACTCAGAAATATCCCTTTTAACTCCATTAACATTTACTTAACAATAAGGAATTGTGCAGCATTTAGGTGGTTGCTTGTATCTTAATAATTTAAGTATATCTTTAAGAATACGTTCTGTTTGTATGTGACAAACAAATGACGTTTTCCGTGATGACCGTAAAGACCCTATGCCTAAGGCGCCGTCGCAAGCTTTCGCTCTACGACTATTTTGGTGTCTCTTTGGTACTTGACCTGGCTATTGGACATAAATAGGACCTAGTCGTGTACGAGTCGCCTAAGCATCTAACACGGAACATGTTGCGGCGAGTGATGCTCCTTCCGCTCGGTGCTTTTCAAACACATGTTTAGAACTTGCTCCCAATAAATCGTTCCGAACGTGCGGCTCGCTGGCTCTCAATGCCTCAACAAATTTGTAATACGGCTTTAGCAGATATCCAAATTATATTATGTAGTCCGTGACTAATGTTACTTGAGTCGCTAAATGCGATCTACGTTGGGAGAGTATCTCCCAGACGAAATATTTAAATTCTACTGCTTTTATTACAGAGTGCAAAGAGCCGAAGCTGGGTGGTTCGAGTAAGCGCGTGCAACGCAAATATTACACTTTGATTTCCGATTGCACCAATTATTATCTTTCGAACTGAAGTTCAGTTATTGATCGCACCTCGAGCTTTTCCGATTGCACCAATTATTATCTTTCGAACTGAAGTTCAGTTATTGATCGCACCTCGAGCTTTTCCGATTGCACCAATTATTATCTTTCGAACTGAAGTTCAGTTATTGATCGCACCTCGAGCTTTTCAGTAAACGAAAACATTCAGAACAAGCCTAAATACGTCTCAGATGAAATGCAAGGACGTATAGTTAGATTGTTGTTGCTTGAGAAACGGTGACTCGCCATCTGTCACGTTGACAACCTGAGCCTACTATGCCCTACAGAGTCCCTTGTAGGAAGACGTGATGATATACATACATATTTCTGGTCATATATATGCTATATGCTTTCAAGTTTGTTGGCGCTTTCCGCAACGAACTACAATTAAAGTCGAGAGATGCGAACGGATTTAGATCATAAAGAACTATCTGAAATAGAAGTTGAACTCTTAAATGTTTGAATGAAGTGCTTCTTGAATCCGAGACGGGGTAGTACCCACCTACTGATATTATAGTTACGAGTGGATATTGGCATCCAATTTTCGAGTTCCTTACATGTTGTTAAAGGAAATGAGGTCTGATCGGGGATGATATTCGTTGTCGAGCGCAGTCGGGACACGAATCGGATGAAATATTATGTTACTCGGTAATCTCGCCCCCGACAGCTGACTGCACGACATTATTACAATCCACCAATAGCATTAAAGAGTAAACTTTGTAATTACAGATACTGAATAAATAAGTAAAAAATTCAACAAATAAATAAGATAATTTATTCAATCTATATGGTATTCTTATGTCCACCCTTATTGCTGCATGTTCTGACCGACTGAGTCTCGCGATTTTAGCCGCGTATAATTTTCATGGGTTGATTTCTTTCTGGAACGAAACCGACGGGACATCATGATATGTCAGGATAATGTAAGCACGATACCCTGCAGCCCTTACTAATGGGAACAGTGTGGTTCCCAACATAATTGCATTGCTTCCAGAAACTAAGAATATACCTTCGGTAGAGCATATTACCTCGATCCCGTTACGTGCGCTGTTCATCACGCCGGGCGGACTATCACGAGGGAACTAGTTCTTGGAACTAACGACGCTATTCCGAGGAAGAGAGCTTTAAATAAGGATTTGTTTACGCCGGCGGCCATTACAGATGTTGTTTCCAGAGGTCGGGTCGGCCAAATAGCGCGGAGCCAGCAATCATACGGGGCGGTGCGCAACCTGAGTAAACACTTGCTCTCGGCCGCGGAGCCGATTGCTGCGCTCAAACACACTACAGGAGCTATTAAATTAATCGCGTCTCAAATTAAAGCGAAAACAAGCTTTAAATTGTGCTCTTCATTCGGAATACCACACTAAATAATGATGACTATAATTAGCTACGAAATTTGATTAGTCCACAAATAATATACTAACAAGCGCTTTGGCTGGGAAGTTTGCAGCTACCCAAAAAGCTACTGTTTGGTCTGCTGTGTACAGAGTCATTAGTTGTTGATCCACAGTAGAACAACCAGATATTGTCTGGTTGTTCTACTTTTCTGGCACCTTTTTTTTTTATACCACATTGGTGACTAACAAGCATGCGGTCCGATTGATGGTAAGCGGTTACCGCCTTTTCACTTATTTTGGAACTTGTAAAAAAACTCTAGTTATCGCCAATATCAGTTTAATCGATCGACCACTCAAGGAACGTCAAGAGTAATCGAAACCGGTGAGCATGTATGAAAAGACTTATGAATGTGGACGAGCGAAAGCAGTATGTAAGGCGAGAGGGAACTAGCTCTACTCTCTCTGTCTACTCCGTTGCCGACTCGACGTGATGATATGTAATATGTATGTATGTATGAGTACATAATGTTGTACATGAATATATGTACAAGTCACAATTTCAATAATCGATTAGCTTGTCTCAAAGGAATTCCTAATCAGTTTTGGCATGAAAGCGTGCAAGTATTGAACAGACCCTTTGCGAGCTGAATCAAATTTAACTTTAGTTCTCTTTGTTAAATTAAATGAGAGTGCGCGGGAACAAAACATTTCCATCCCTAATCCTGCAACGTTAATTCTTTCTGACTTTAAGTTATAAAATATGAGCTTACTTTTATAAAATAAAATGTAATGAGCTTTATGTTTATTTTTATTTGTATTGCCGTTTTTTTTTGCAGAATTTTTCATGAATGCAGTACCTTTTAGTGGCGTGATGATACATATAGCCTATATAGTCTTGCTCAATAAACGGGCTATTTACTGAAAAAAATTTATCGCTTTATTTCAAACAATATATTTTTCATACAGTTCCAATCACTGCGGAACATGCTTTCAAGATATACAATTTTATTCACTTACGCAAAATTTCTGCCGACAATTAAAATAAAAAAGGATGATGCTTGTAAGTAGGCTAATTTAGAAATCATAATTACATTACCAAAAATATATCTATATATATATAGGAGATCCCATTTGTGAGCTCACTCATTAGGATATCTCAGGAACTGTAAGGCCGATTGACTTGAAATTTTGTAGGAGTATTTTTTTTTTTTTTTTTTTTTTATACCACTTGGGTGGCAAACAAGCATGCGGTCCGCCTGATGGTAAGCGGTTACCGCCGCCTATGGACGCTTGCAACACCAGGGGTATCACTCGCGCGTTGCCGACCCTGCAGGAATCTTTTCACACCCTTCTTGAAGAACTCCATGCTGTACTCTCCAGGGAAAACCTCAACGGGGAGCTCATTCCACAGCCTGAGCGTTCGCGGAAGAAAACTTCTTTGGAAGCGCACAGTGCGAGACCTTTGTGGTTCCAAGGTATGGGGATGAATTCCCCGTCGATGGCGAGAGGTGCGGTGGTAGAAGGTGGAAGTGGGCATCATATCGAACAATTCTGCAGAACACTCCCCGTTATACAAGCGGTAGAACACACACAGGGAGGCAAAGTCTCTCCTCAGACTTAGTGATTCCAAGCCGCTTGTGAGCATGGGATCGTCGACAATTCTAGCGGCGCGTTTCTGAACCGCGTCAAAAGGCCCAAGCTGGTATCCAGGGGCTCCAGCCCACAGGTGGCAGCAGTACTCCATATGTGGCCGAACTTGCGACTTATAAAGTTGCAGCCTTTGTTGCGGTGTGAAGTACTGCTTAGCTCTGTTGAGCACACCGAGCTTCCTCGACGCCAGCTTAGCCTTGTCCTCTAAATGACCACGGAACTGAACGTCGCTAGAAATATCGACCCCAAGGATCCTAATGCTCTCCGAGATGTTCAGGGGAGTGTTCTGGAATTGTGGAGCCACAGCGAATGGAGTTTTTTTTGCGGTGAACGCGCAAACTTGTGTCTTAGTGGGGTTGAAGTGGACTAGGTTTAGTCGACCCCAATCGGAGACACTGCGAAGTGTACTCTCGATTTCAGACACAAGTCGTTCGCGACTTTCCTCCACAGTGGAACGAGGGAGATTAGCACGGCCCGTGTAGTAAGTGTCCCCAGTGCTGTCGTCTGCATAGCAATGAATGCCTTCAATAGAAAGCATGTCATTAATATGCAGAAGAAACAGAGTCGGGGACAACACAGAGCCTTGCGGGACGCCAGCATTAATTTCCATGCTTTCGGAGCAGCTACCGTCAACGACGGCTCTTATGCATCTGCTGGACAGAAAGCTGGCGACCCATTTGCATAATCCCTCTGGCAGTCCGTAGGATGGAAGCTTCGATAGAAGACCGCGATGCCAGACCCGATCGAACGCTTTCGCCACATCCAAGCTAACAGCTAATGCCTCACCTTGACTCTCAATGGCGAGTGACCAACGGTGCGTGAGATATACTAGAAGGTCACCCGTTGAGCGACTGTGGCGGAAGCCATACTGTTGGTCACTCAACAAACCGTGACCCTCTAGATATCGCAGGAGTTGCGTGTTAATCACTCGCTCCATAATTTTGGAGAGGAGGGAGGTGATGGCGATCGGCCTGTAATTCGATGGGTCTGATCTATCGCCCTTTTTGGGCACTGGGTGCACGTGGGCGGTCTTCCACGAAGTTGGGACTTTTTGGGTGGAGTAGGAAAGCGCGAATAGGCGCGTCAAAACAGGACACAGTTCAGGAGCACACTGCTTAAGCACCACTGCCGGAATACCGTCTGGCCCGCTCGACTTATGGACGTCCAGAGACAGCATCTCCCGCCGGACCTCCCGTTGGGTTATGCTTATCTCCGGCATAGAGTTCTCACACCGCAGGATAGTGGGCGGTGTGGCGCCTCCGTCATCCATAGTCGAGTTCGAGGCAAAGAGAGAGCCCAATAGATCCGCTTTCTCTTTGGCACTGTGGGCCAAGTTACCATCCGGCTTACGGAGTGGTGGTAGGGACGACTGGCAAAAGTTTCCCTCAGCAGCCTTGGCAAGGGACCAAAAAGCACGGCTGCCAGAAGGGTAGCTAGCGAGTCTCTTACCAATTCTGCCGACGAAATCGAATTTCGCCCTGGCAATCGCTCGCTTACAGTGCCTCGAGGCAGCATTAAGTTTCCGCTTTGCATCAGATATGTTGGGGTCCAGATTGGATCGAGCCGTGGTCCACGCCTCATACAAGGCTTGCTTGGATAATTTAGCTTCCTTGCAGGGCTTATTAAACCACGGCTGTTTCTTTACCCCTGTAGCTACTAGCGAGTTTGGGATGTAGCATTCCATTCCCGCCAGTATCGTCTCAGCGACGGCTGCTGCACAGGGGTCTGGATCTTCTGATGCAAAGCAGATCTGCCTCCACGGGTACGATGCGTAAAACTCACGCAATCCATCCCAGTCTGCTGCCTTGTAGTGCCACATGCGCCGCCGCCCCGGGGGTCGGGGCACTTCGGCCTTTGCGCACGGCACTTGCGTCCGGACCAGACAGTGGTCGGATGTGCCAAGCGGCGCACCCACCGAGATGGAATAGCTGTCCGGTCGCGTGGTCAGCAGAAGGTCCAGTAAAGAGCTTGTATGGCCCTCGATATCAGGTATTCTGGTTGGTTCGTGTACCAGCTGCGAGAAGCCATAAGCCAGGGCAAGCTCGTAAGCAGCCCTCCCCGCGCAGTCAGTGGACCGAGAGCCAAGCCACTCAACATGGTGAGCGTTAAAATCTCCTAAAACCACCAACTCCGCGGAGGGGTACTGCTCAAGTACTTTGTCCGTTGTCGATTGCAGTTGCTCAAATAGGCGAACTGTGTCTGTGTCACCGCTATGGGACCTGTAAAGGCACGCGTAGATTCGGGTGTTGCCACCATAGTCTACGCGCACCCACAAAATTGACAGGTCTCTGTCTTCAAGGCCGTGGAGACGTCGACAGCAAATATCCTCCCGGAAGTACATACATACCCCGGCGCGGCGCACAAAATTGTGTTCCATCTTGTACCCGGGGTAGTTCAGGTACGATGTATCATCAGGGCAGGATATCTGCGTCTCCGTCAGAAATAGCAGAGTCGGCTGTGTCGTCTCAAGGTGTTGGTGGACTGCATTTAGATTAGAATGAAGTCCCCTGATGTTGCAAAAGTCCATTTTTAATATGGAAGGGGAGGCCGCTGGGAAACTTCTACTATTTTTAAATTTGGCCATTTTAGATTTCTAAGGGTGCTGAAAAGGAAGAAGAGGAATCGTTGTGTCGGCATCAAAGAGGACAAAGCGCAGTCTCAATCCGCCGCAGTGATGTACAGGTAGTGCGGATTGCCGGAGCGGAAGTCGGAAGGGCCCCCGATCCCCCCCTGATGCAGCGGCCGGGTCCACTCCGGTCTCCTCCTCCGGCACGACCACTACACCAAGGACTTTACACACATGTGCGGGTCAGCCTCCCAGGGCGGAGATTAGGTGATCCCTGGGTTCGGGACCCCTACTATATGCGGGCGGCCAGCGGACAGCCGTTTCACCGGGTCTCCCTAACAACCGCACCGACATGCCGCGCCTGGTCACCACCACGGCGGAATTGCACCACTGGTCCTGTGCTGCCGACACACCGCTTCCTCTTGGAGCCTGGCGACCTTACTCACCACAGGAACACGACACACCCGAGGGTAATGCCATTTAGCTGCGATCTTCTGTAAGATCTTCTGTATTCCTTACGCAATGTAGAGGTCAGCTAAAAACGCTCAAATATCAAACAATATTAATGACAATCGGAAACCAACACTATTCCAAATTCGCCTCTTTTTCTCTTATTTAATAAATAACGAAATATTCAAAGATTTGTAATGTGATGATAGACACATTTTTTTGTGCGCTTAAATCGCAAACGCTGGGTAAACCTTACGAGATAGATCAAATGAATGTACTACGGAGTAGTATATCTTCAAATAATCGATATAAAAGTCCGCGATGGTATTAAATTATCTCAAGGATAAACCACCATAACCATTTTTATGTTTTACATTTTTATTAGTATCAATATTGCACCCGGGCGAAGCCGGGGCGGGCAGCTAGTAATAATATATAAAACCAAAAGCCGTGGTGGTCGAGTGGTTCGAGTTGCGACACAGAGATCGCAAGCTCGAATCCCGACTGTACCAATGAGTTTTTCTGGACTTAAGTACAGCGATTACTCACAGTGCTTTTCGGTGAAGGAAAATATAGAGAAGAAACCTGCATACGTCTGAGAAGCAATTCAAAGGCGTATGTATAGTCGTACTCGAGTAACGTTATCATATATCACGTTAGCACCTAAAATATATCTCTGGCGGAAAGTGGGTGTGTGGGTACTACCTATATACCTCTGCCTACCCCTTTCGGGGACCCTTGTGGGATAGCGTGAGGATATATATATATAAAACCAAGATAGACTGTCATTGATTTGTATTTTTTATGGTGGCAACTTTAAAACACATACTTACATACATACATATCATCACGCCAGGAGAGTATAGAGCGCCAGTTCTCTCTTACATACCTCTTTCGCTTCGTCCACATTCATCAGTCTCTTCATACATGCTCGTCGGTTTCGAGTACTCTTAACGTTCCCGTCCTTGAGCGTCCGATCGATTTGATCCAGGTAGTTGGAACGTGGCCTTCCTCTGCCTCTTCTTGCACACACTTTTGTTTTGTATATCTGTTTCCCCAATCTTTATTCACTCATCCTTTATATGTGTCCAAACCAACGTAACATGCCTTTCTTCATCTTTACAATCACGCCCTCATTCACGCCAGTTGATTTGCGAATCTCTTCATTGCGGATTCGATCTAATATCGTTACTCCGCAAATTTTTCGAAGAGGTCGCATCTCAACTGCATTCAAGCTATTTTCATACTTCCTCTGACATACCCAGGATACGCTGCCATACAATAAGTTAGATACCAATATCGCGTTGTGGACAGCAACTCGAGCATTCTTGCTCAGACTTTTACTGCCCATCAACGCCGACATGGCTCCATTCACCTTATTTCCGGCAATTATCGTTCTTTCAATATCTTTTTCATACTTTCCATCAAATAAAATAAAACAGATACATAATGTTTCATAATGTTGGTAGTACTGTCACAATACGGTGCTTTGTTTATGTAACCGATATACAAATAGAACAAGAGCTGGCAATACATATTTTATGACCTATCCGCGGCCACAAGCGAGATTCAATTATTCACACGCGCCTTTATGTACTCGTAAGAGTACAAAAACCCCGGGCCTGCACCGACCGGGTCGAGACTGGTGAGCGTGTCCACACGCACGCATCCAGAGGGGCCGCTACTGACAGGATCATGTAACGTGGTGGGTGAGCTGTTCAGCACACAAAAGTTCAGTGCCTAAAGCTGTCGTCGCTGTAAAGTCATAAGGAGACAATTAAAACCTTATTATCACATTAGTTAATATTAATCCTCTAAGCAGAGTGGGCACTGGTGACCTGTACCAATCCCATACATTATTAAGTGTTAAACTGAACTTACTTTTGTGTGAGAAAAACATTAAATTATTGCTATTTATTATTATATCAGCTTCTCCTTTGCAAGTAATAGTGACATATTACCTGTATTAATGAATTAAGGTAATAATGGCCACTTAATTCATTAAGCGGCCATCATAGACAATGTAGCCAACGCAGCAGAAGTAGCCGTAGGTGCAGGCAGCTCCCCGTTGGTGTGCTTTAAATATAGGTGCCTACTGTTATGAAATAGGAAACGGATCTCAAATACTTGAGATGTAATAAGATGAGATCTACAATTGAATATGAAATGTGCAAAAGCGTCAAGTATAATACGATTAATTCAAAGGAAGGTGTCCATTTGTCACTCGTGATTACGTGATTGAGTGAGCACAAAATGTTTATTTGTGGGGTGCGCAATATTTCATATTTACTCGGAGTATCGTTAGGTTGGTTTGTTGTATTTTTGCCGTTTTCCAGATCAACGAACTGTGCGGGGCTGGCATCGGAAGCGGCGGCTTGTGCTGCGCCATTCTGGTGCGGGTGACTACGCGGGCTACAGATATACTGATCACGTGGTCACACCAAACTAGGAATATATCATGTATTCGAGACTAGGAGTCTATCAACCAAGACATGACCCACGTGGTATTGAGGGCGCACATCGCCACCTAGAGCAAGCGAATGAATCATTGCCTAGTTTGCCTACATTATTGAATATATTAAATGAATTATACATTTCCTATCAGATATTACACTAAAGTATAATCGAGACTTTATAAATATTTAATATATCCTCACGCCTTCCCACAAGGGTCCCCGAAGGAGTAGGCTTCGAGATTTTAATATTGGATAAAGTAACGTTTTGGAAAGACTAAGCTAACTTGATCGGTAAAAGTATTTGTTTTCTCAATAGTAATAATCAGTGAATAGCCAGTAGCTAGAGATAAGGATTCCTTCCACCTTACTAATCCTAATTGCTATTAGAAGCCGCATGACACTATTCTCTGCTAGTATTGTACTGCTGTGGGATTCTGTGGGAATCCCACATATATAGTCTAAGCCTTGTGGTGCTCAAACAGCCACCTATCTCAGGTGATCGACCTCGGAGTGACGAGTGTGTGTATTGCCTATAAGCTACGGTCTACTACGATTACCATTCGTTGAATACTCTTTGCGCATAATGTATGCAAACGTTAGTATATAGTTCCATAGTATCCTGCATTAGAACCAAAGGGACCACAGCGTGATTACAGTTCAACATTAGTTTCGATTTAGAAGCCCTGAAATCAAGGCAACCTGGTGAGTGAAACACCAGTGGCATTAACATAAAAATACCGAGCAGGGACCAATAACTCCAAGGCCCCTGGGCCGGGAGCACTTCGCTAAAGTAATCTGTTGAATTCTCAACACGTCTCCGATTATTTCACATTAAAGAAAATACTTGAGCGACTTAGCCCTTCGGCAAAATTATTGTCAGAATTTATGTTAGTCGATTTGGTAATTTGACTACATATTCAGTAGTTGCTTTGGTGGCTGATCATGTAGAGGGTCTGTTGCACCCACGTCTGCAAGTGGCGGCTGAGGACCTGGCTGGATGGCAGTGCGGGGCATCGGACCCCAAGGGAACTTTTAAATAAAAGGGAACCAATGTTACTGAGTGTTAATGAATAAAATACTTTTCATATCGATTCGCTTTGCGTCACTAACCTAGTGGGCGTCAATTCCATCGCCCACACTAACTTATAACAATACATGTAAATATGTATTTTACTATTTAGATTATGATGTATCACAACCGCACAACAGAATGTTAATAAAAAATATAATTTATGAGTAGCTGCTGAATTGTACTAGCCACATACAGCAATATATAGTGAACAAAATTTTTGTGAGACCTAGAACTCCCGAGGGAATTCACGACAACCTCCAATCCGCGGTCACGGCCCTGGGGCGGTGGTTCCGGAAATGGAGAATTGAAGTGAACCCGACCAAAAGCGCAGCCATTCTATTCTGGAAAGGCCTCGAACGCCCACGGGTAGCCCCTATCACCCTCTTCGGCAAACCCATTCCATGGGAAGAAAAAGCCAAATACCTGGATGTGATCCTCGATCAACGCCTTTATTTCCGTCACCACGTAAAGGCGGTACGCGCGCGAGCCGCCTTCGCGCTCGGTAGACTTCACAGCATGTTGCATGCACGAAGTAAACTCTCATTGAAATCCAAGGTGAGGATTTACACGACGTGCATTCGACCAATCATGACATATGCGGGTGTAGTGTTCGCACACACTAGCAAGTCAACACTTAACCCCCTGCAAGTGCTCCAAAGCCGGTTTCTCCCGAGAGCCACAGGTGCCCCGTGGTACATGCGTAATAGTCAACTCCACGTTGACCTCAAAGTCCCAACTATAAAACAGTTTTTGAAAAAACTGGCCAAACGTAATTTCGATTCTGCTGTAAATCACCCCAACCCCCTCGTCGTATCGGCCGCCCGATACACTCCTTCCCTTATCTCGAAGATAAGGCGTCCAAGACATGCCGTCATCGAACCGGATGACGACATAACGGTCCTCCAGGACGCCCGACAAAAACATACAAACACTACACAAAACCGACCACTGTTCCGTCCTCGCCGGCGAGGCTCGACGCGAATAAGCCGTAATGTTCCCCCCCGATCTCCGCCGCAAACGCCGGCCCGCGCCGAGCCAGACGCGCAAATCCCGCCCCCCAAATAATATTTAAATAAAATTACCAGTCCAGCCCAGCTCCCTTGCTCGCGATCCAGCAACGCCCTAAGCCGAGGTTCGTTCCCCACAGGGGGTGCCCTTAGCTGTGTTGCTTAAAAATAAAGTGCCTGGCTGGAGGCCTAGGTCTCGCCATTGACCGGTTAAGTAGCAAAAGTTCCCGGAACTCACGCTACGAGAGACAATAAAAAAAAAATTGTGAGACCTAATCGCAAACACTCCGCTCCCATCCACCTAGTGGCCGCGACCCCATGACTAGTGATGACTACGGTCCGTGCCGGGCTACAGAGAGTGCCCTCTGTACTTCCGTTAAGCAGTCAATGACACAAATAAAATCAACAGTTGGCTAGAACTGAGCGAGGTATTAATGGTATCTGTACGTAAAGCGCACGCAGCTTAAAGTCCCGCCTCACATGGCTAACGGAAATATATATACAGTTTTTTTGTACTTATTATTTTATAAACCACCGGAGAACCTTCGCGAGGTAATCAGTCACGTAACTGTGGTCACGAAGCGAAGAAAACCCGATAACAAACTGTAACTCATAACATTTTAGTCCAAACTTTCGCTCATTATGTACGAGGCAAAAAGACGTATCTACAAATGTAACGGAACAAAACTTATTTTACTTCAATACACACATGTGTGGGACACCCAGTCAGGTACTGAAGAGACATCACAATGATTCCTAATAATACGGGTGAAAAGCATCCATGTCAATCGACCCAAAGTTCTAAGTTGTATGATAAGGGCTAATTATAAAACACCTGTATCATAGTATGGTAAGGTAAATATTTATATAAAAAATAAAAATAGCGTCATTTTTCCTACGAGACTCTCAATAGCGCGATCTAGAAATCGACACAAACAAATCAGCGGCATCTATTGACACACTTGTAAAACAAATCAATCTTATACAACGGGACTTAACACATTATAATATATACTAAAATGAGCTTAGATTTGGCATTTCAAGCCTTTGGAGGCACACACCATGTTTCATATAGGACGTGACAAGGCTAAAAGAATTTCACGGTAAGTTGAGCAGCGAGGTAACCCGGTCTCGGCAATTTGGCCACATGAATCGGTAGCCGTAAAGCGATGTATCGATACATTCCGCTTATTAAACTTCACGAGAACACCACACTGGACGGTCAATCGTTTTACAGGCCCCTTATCGATACAATTGATCAATAATATGATATTTCCTTAAAACGGTTACAGAACCCTTTACTATTTATTTATATTTCATATTAGAACGGCCAATGCCACTTACACTAATATGTACACGCTTTCATACTGTCTTCTCACAGTACTCCAGACATACTAACAAGATATCCTTCCAGTCATCCGCAAACAAATCACATTCAGGATATTCCTCCAGAAGAGCATTGAGTGCGGAGAGGGTGCGCGGAACAGGGGAGCGCGCTCGCGCGACTGTTCGGCTCGCGGGTACGGCAAACAGCTTGTGCTTCCTAAAGCGCGAGTAGTTGTCGGGCACATGGAACCGACACAGTTGATCGTGGAGGGCGGGAGCATCAATGTGACCATGAATTGTTTTCAGCGCGGTTACCAACTGGTCGCGCTTTCTCCTGACCTCCAAGGAATTGTACCCCAGACTGCCCAGCAGGAACTTCGTAGGGTACATGTACGGGTAGTAGCCGTAACACCTTTTATACAGGTATCTGAGAAAGGCCTTCTGTACCTTTTCCAGTAGAATAGAGTACTTGCTTTCGTGTGGATTCCACACGCAAGCACTCGATTCTAGTTTGCTGCGGACTAAGGCACTGAAAATCAATCCCAGAGCCTGAATGCTGTTAAAGTCCCGCGTGTTTCGGAGAATAAATCCTAGGCGCTTGAAACAGTCTTTTGCTACCACGTTTACGTACGTTACCTTAACGTTACGTTACATAAAATCATGACGGTGATTGGAGGATCATCGCCATCGTCATTTTGGCACAAAGAGAAAGTATTCATTGAGCGCCAGTACATATCAATAATAGAATGTTATTTTCACTAATAACCTGCCTATCTACCAGTCTCACACTGTAAACGCAGCATTATCCTCATACATTTATTAATATAAGCTAAGAATTTATCGTTTAATTTTTCAGATTTATCCTTAATTCACTCGTAAATATTTGAGATACTTCCTTGATTAATAAATCTGCAGGGCTCGAGGGCACAACGAACAAGGAAACGATATTAGTAACTCGTCCACATAATACCTCTTCTATTCGTCTAGATAATATGGTTGAACTAATTAAACATAAGCGAAATAATCGCTAATAAAATATACTATCATGTGCGTATCGTAAGGGCTCTAGCTACATGTGGTGAAAGGACTCGTGTTGTCCCAATACCCCGATGACAATTTAGTATCTGCTTTTATATCATCTGTGTATTTACTTACCCTCACCGCCACAGTAGTAGTATGTAGTTTGCTGTCCTCGTGACACTTTAATATAATGCTCCTCACTTTTATATCATCTGTGTATTTACTTACCCTCACCGCCACAGTAGTAGTATGTAGTTTGCTGTCCTCGTGACACTTTAATATAATGCTCCTCACTTTTATATCATCTGTGTATTTACTTACCCTCACCGCCACAGTAGTAGTATGTAGTTTGCTGTCCTCGTGACACTTTAATATAATGCTCCTCACTTTTATATCATCTGTGTATTTACTTACCCTCACCGCCACAGTAGTAGTATGTAGTTTGCTGTCCTCGTGACACTTTAATATAATGCTCCTCACTTTTATATCATCTGTGTATTTACTTACCCTCACCGCCACAGTAGTAGTATGTAGTTTGCTGTCCTCGTGACACTTTAATATAATGCTCCTCACTTTTATATCATCTGTGTATTTACTTACCCTCACCGCCACAGTAGTAGTATGTAGTTTGCTGTCCTCGTGACACTTTAATATAATGCTCCTCACTTTTATATCATCTGTGTATTTACTTACCCTCACCGCCACAGTAGTAGTATGTAGTTTGCTGTCCTCGTGACACTTTAATATAATGCTCCTCACTTTTATATCATCTGTGTATTTACTTACCCTCACCGCCACAGTAGTAGTATGTAGTTTGCTGTCCTCGTGACACTTTAATATAATGCTCCTCACTTTTATATCATCTGTGTATTTACTTACCCTCACCGCCACAGTAGTAGTATGTAGTTTGCTGTCCTCGTGACACTTTAATATAATGCTCCTCACTTTTAGAATGACTCTTACAGAGCGTTTAATTTACGTTCGTAGATATGATATCTACAAATGCCATCGAAAATAATTTCGCTCAGATTTGTGCAATAATTTTCCATAACGTAAGTCTCCATGTATGTACGGGCCACCGAAACGAATAATATCTAAGAATACAGCTTAATCGCATTATGTCAACTGTGCAGAATAGCAGATACGTAAAATGCTATTTGATTCTTCCTATTGACCACTCCTCGCTGATACAGCAAACAGGAAGAGCGACGATCCCCTTAATACCAGTCGGAGGGCCCTTAAAACGAAATTATTTTTGTTCTCCGCACAGGATATTGTTAGAGTCATCCCGATGTTATAATTCAATAAATTGCGCCCTGCTGTGATCGAGGCGAAAATGGAGCCGGCTGCGGCAATAGGGAGATGATGCCGATATGGAAACGAGGCAAGCAAAAGATTTACTGGAGGCTCGTGTGTAGTCGTCGGTTACATTCTTTGCGATAAGGAAAATATTATTGAGGCATTTTGAACAATCCTATCTTAACAAATATTGCCATACAGGTAAATACAGTTTTCAGCAGAATGTGGCAAACAGGCGCTTAATGTTGCCAAGGGTAACTTTGCTGATAGCCAACCTTGAGAAGTGAGAAGTGGTAGGGAGCATCAGTGATAGATTACGACTAATGTTTTCTTGTTTGTCGAAATTTACACACTACTTATTTAATTACTACAACACTACACAGGGGTTGTGTCACCTGGCAACTCCAATTTTTGTCTGCTGTGTATGTGGTGTTTTCATGGCGAGTTCTATGCACATGCAGACGAGGCAAAGGGCTAGTGTTCAGTTAGTGTAGTAATAACTACATTGCGGATATGTGAGTTATATAACTAGGTCCATTGCGCTCCCTCCCGAGCTATTCTTAGACCTCCACGTAGCACGAGCCAGCAATGTAATATATCTACACCCACATAAGCTATATCTGGGAAATCAGTTTATTTTGTAACCAAGATAGTCACGGGATATCACGCTGCATTTCCAACATCTACCCTTCGTGTTGGATAGTCTTCAGCACTGTAAGAATAGGGTCTAAAGTGGCGTGTTTCAGATGAAATGATTAGTCTTGTAAGTCGGTGCAGTTGATATCAGAGCGGAGTGAAGTATGGTTCCCCTGGGACGCGGGAAATGGGACGTTCGGTGCCATCATAAAGTTATCAATAAGTACGGACGGCGGCGATAGGACAGTGCGAGTGGATCCAACTAGCAGTGGATGATATATCATTGTCGATAGCGTGTTACGACTTACTTGATGAGAATTTTACGATTCACTGGGTGTGTTTGATTATAACAATTAGTAGGCGCCGTAATAATGTAAAGGTAAATAATTGTTCCATTAATTTGAATTGAGACATCATCACTCCTAAGTCCATGACTAGCTTCCACAGCATGGAGTTGTTTAAGAAGGCGTGAAAAGATTTCTGCGAGTGATACCCTGGTATTGTTACCGCTTACCGACCGTCAGGCGGGCCGCATGTATGTTTGCCACCCTTGTGGTATAAAAAAATATAATATATCCTCACGCCTTCCTACTAGGGTCCCCGAAGGCACAGGTGTATAAGTAATACCCAATACACCCACTTACTGCCAGAGAAATATTTTAGGTGCCAACGTAACAGATGGCGAGTCCATCGCCGTTACTCAAGCACGACTATACATACGCCTTTGAATTTCTTCTCAGACGTATGCAGGTTTCCTCTCGATGTTTTCCTTCACCGTAAAGCTCGTGGTGTGACTAATCACTGTACTTAAGTTCAGAAAAACTCATTGGTACAGTCGGGATTCGAACTTGCGACCTTTGCTCGAACCACTCGGCCACCACGGCTCTTCGTGGCGTTATTATATATATGTATTAGCGGAGTATACTGTACATTGAACGGTTATACAACCCTCCATATATATATATTTATGGTAGCGGATTATGGTGCCCAATAATGCAGTTACCATAATGAAAGAAGAATGTGAAAAGAAGGGGCTGCGCCTAAACGCTGGCAAGACTAAGGTTCTGGTATTCGAAAGAGATGAACAAGTGACCGAGTGTGCAATATCGGTAAATGGGCAAATTCTAGAGCAAGTGAATGAATTTGTATATCTTGGAAGCATGTTCACACGAGATGGAAAGTATGAAAAAGATATTGAAAGAAGGATAACTGCCGGAAATAAGGTGAATGGAGCCATGTCGGCGTTGATGGGCAGTAAAAGTCTGAGCAAGAATGCTCGAGTTGCTGTCCACAACGCGATATTGGTACCTACCTTATTGTATGGCAGCGAATCCTGGGTATGTCAGAGGAAGTATGAAAATAGCTTGAATGCAGTCGAGATGCGATCTCTTCGAAAAATGTGCGGCGTAACGATATTAGATCGAATCCGCAATGAAGAGATTCGCAAATCAACTGGCGTGAATGAGGGCGTGATTGTAAAGATGAAGAAAGGCATGTTACGTTGGTTTGGACACATAGAAAGGATGAGTGAAGAAAGATTGACGAAACAGATATACAAAGCAAAAGTGTGTGCAAGAAGAGGCAGAGGAAGGCCACGTTCCAACTACCTGGACCAAATAGATCGGACTCTCAAGGACGGGAACGTTAAGAGTACTCGAAACCGACGAGCATGTATGAAGAGACTGATGAATGTGGACGAAGCGAAAGAGGTATGTAAGTCTAGAGAGAACTGGCGCTCTATACTCTCTGCCTACCCCGTTAGGGACTCGGCGTGATGATATGTATGTATGTATGTATGTATGTATAATGCAGTTATAAGGAATGTCCATCACGCACCATTTATGTATGTATATGGAACATACAATAAAGGTACCTAATCCTGGTAACACTAATGTTTGGGACTCAGCCGCCGAGGGAACTTTCCGCTTGTTTGCCACAGATAATAAACATTATTTTATTATCTGTGATTTTATGGGATTAAAAACATTACATTGTATATCGGGAAATGTTACTCGCCTGAAGTAATTAATCCCATCCCATGCCAATATTGCAATATTCCCGGAAGGTATAAAGATCTCAGCCGGAAGTACGTAACACTGTAATATGAACATCCCACGTTATACAACGTATTTAATAAATTCTACTAATATTATATATAAGAAAATTACTTGATCGCGCCAGAAACGCGGAACAGAACTCTTTTTTAAGCGGATGAAACCTGGTGTGTACATTGTAGTTTCTTTATATATAATTAGAGCTTATGTATAAATAATATTAGGTCAGCCACTCTTTATTGATCGAACTGAGTAATTAGCCAACTTGTGTGCATTATTTGTAAAGGTACCTGTTTGTTATGTTGTCTATATGCTATGGCACTGTATAAGTAATCTCTATTTGTGGATAACTATTACTGGCTTATTTGTTGTAATTACATTCTATTTTATTTTAAAGCTGTTGGTTTTCCGAAAATAAATATTTAAATACATAATATTTTTATTCCACCGTTTATATAATATACAATCGATCAAGCCTGATAAAATGTAGTGAAAAGTCATAGTCAGTGTGTTATAGGGTAGTGTCCGGGGCTCCGTGTGAGGCGGTGCGCTGGCGCGGGTCCAACTCGGTTCGTACACAGATTACCGGCCGCGATATAAGGCGTCTTTGAGCCGAAGGCTTTGCGATCGACACACATAGCACCCAGTATAGTGAGTGTGAGCACAACTACTAAGTATTGTTACATGTTAATGTGCGTATTATTCAATGATACTATTTGCTTCACGGTCAAATATTTAAGGTGTATCGAGACAGAATCCCAATAATAATACTTCATTTATTGAAATGAAACACTGAGATCTAAACATGATCAATTACAACCTACCTTCATCATAGATAGGCAGGAAATAAAAGATGTTATCTAATATATGATATCAATGAACAGAAAAAAAAATGTTATGGAACGCAACATAATTTATAAAATAAAATAAAATAAATATCCTCACGCCTTCCCACAAGGGTCCCCGAAGGGGTAGGCAGAGGTGTATGGGTAATACCCACACACCCACTTTCCGCCAGAGGTATATTAGGTGCCAACGTGACAGATGGCGAGTCCATCGCCGTTACTCAAGCACGACTGTACATACGCCTTTGAATTTCTTCTCAGACGTATGCAGGTTTCCTCACGATGTTTTCCTTCACCGTAAAGCTCGTGGTGTGACTAATCACTGTACTTAAGTTCAGAAAAACTCATTGGTACAGTCTTTACTGGTACGTTACTGGTTACGTTATTGGTACATAATTTATGGGTCATTTAAATAATTTTAATTATTCTGTTTAGTTTTCTGACGCTCCTATGGTGTTAAGCTGGTTCAATGGTCAACGGTAGCTTGGCTCCATTGTAAATTCATGTACAACATTCATATTATACGTGAACGGCCGGCTCCTACAGCAGCTCGACACATAACTAACTCGGCCTTACAGGATAAAATCTGAATGTATATTGAGTGAAATAGAATACGTTATTAAATTAAATATTTCGTTTATTTATTCCAGTTTGTACCAGTCTCACGTTCGATTTGTTTCTACGTATATATCTCAACGATGTAAAAGTAAAAAAAAGTAAGCATCGACGAAGGAATTCAATTATTTTGAATTTAAATAATTTGATTAGAAGCCACATGAATGGAATACTTATTCAATTAGTGCCGACTTGCGGAGTAAAAAAAACGATAATGTATATTTCTTAGTACTGACATAGTTAGTCTGAAGGTATGACAGATGCCCAGCAGGGGCAGAAGTCCTAGGCTCCAGACCCACATGAACACATCAGCGACAACTTTTGAAGCCGTTTCAGTTAAATATTTCTGTACTTGCCCTTAACAATTGTAAGTCTCTCGTTAGAGGTAAATTGTGCAAATATATTTAGTAACGAGTCACAATGTAACGTTTCAAGAAACGTGTTCCACATTATTTATGATCTCAAAGTAAGAATAAACGATAAGCGGCGACCCCGCTGTATTTGCATAATACCGTACATTCAGCGAATTAGCTTGCTACTGACTTTAGCGGTCGGCGGTTTTGCGGGCTCGTAGCAATTCGTAGTACTTCGTAGTGCCGGAGTGGCGCACGTAGCGCCGCCCATGCGTTTTCCTGTGGTTTTCCCCTACTACCTGCATGTTCATGAACAATGCATTTAGCGGTAAAGCATCTTTTTCATATTTCATAATAGTTTTGGTTGCGTTGGTGATTGTACGTACAGTGCTCGAGACTAGTATCTGCATGTAACATGATACACTCGCTATCTGGATAGGACTGTTAGCCCAAGCTATAAAACATTTGATAATGACTTGACTGATGAATATGGATGAAGCAAAAGAGGTTCGTTAGGTTAGACAGAACTGGTGCTCTGCTATCACTATGTACATTTATTTCTGTATATCTGTAATTTTATTTTTAGAAAACGTACATTTTCTAGCCCTAAGGGTTGAAGGGAGTAAATAGCGAAACAGTTTTGAATAGAGATTTGAGCATGAGGGAAAATGTTATTTGAGTAGTTAACGAAGAGCAATAAAAATAAAGTTCTTAGAAGATATCTTTTTTATAGAACCCGCGTGACCTGGTGTGTGTGAGTGAGGCATAATCAAATTTATAGGTAAGTTGGTATGTTTTTGTTTGTCGTAGCGGCATGGCGGCGGAATATTCAGTGCATCGATCAACACATGTATCCATGTGTGGGATCTTTTGAATATATATTATCAACCTTTTTTTTACTTTACTCTTGATAGCAACAAACAATTATACAATATGTATATTGTTAGGAAAATAAAGTCAACAAAATCTTGCAGGCTATTAGATCATTGTTTAATTAAACGCGTTATTTATTTGTTATTGTAATTGTAGTTGGTAGGAGTTGGATACAATCCTGTCTGCTGACAATACGATCGAAACAGCATAAAATAACTTCATATCATAATACAAGGGTACCGCTGTCTGTCAGAACGCGAGGGCGCCGTTAATTACTGTACATATGTTTAGAAAAACTATTTGGTACAGTCGCAATTCAACCTTGCAACCTTTGCGTTGCAAACGACTTCTCGAACCACTCGGCCACCACTGCATTTTTGGAAACAATTTAATTTCATTATAACATAGACACACATTCCAGTTCAGTCCCCAAAAGGCGAGGTAATTGACCTTGCAATTATTTAAATGGTTTGTGTTCTCGACAATCATATGAATATATTTGGCCGCACAATAAGAGCCACCGGTTTGTCGGCGGCCATGCATTATCACACCGGTCCCTGGAAAGTTAAATGGAGTTGTCGACTGCGAGCGAGCCAACTGTCACTGGGCAGCTTAGACGCAAACAGAACTCATTCCATAGAGCTTTGTGCGGCTAGAACATTGTTTAGGAGTGGCTAGCCGCTATTTATTATTGTGAAGGAACGCTCGGACTGACCCACTCGCGCATAACGCGGTTCGTACAAATTATTTTCTTATATTCAGCTGTCAAAATGTGATATACTTCGTTCAGTGAACACATTGTAAGATATTACGGAGACTGTTTGACAACTCAGATGTGTACAGTCCATTAAATAACCCGCGACTAAACCCAATCTCACCGAGAGCGATCGGGTATCAATATCAATTCGCCTCGAATGGATAATATAATGAAGCGCACGTGACATATGAATATGATTCAGGAGATGTTTGCAACTGTTGTAGACACGCTAAGCGCGCGACACGCTTTGATTAAGTTTTCAAATTCAAATTCATTTATTTGCATACAAAAATTTACAGAAAAAAAATTTAGCACAGTATAACTCAGGTAAGTAATTTGAACAGAATAAATTTAACGCCTTTGAGAAGCATTGAGTATTACTTACATTACTATTGTTTACTTTAATATGTACAGTAAGTAGTAGCTATGTATTAGAATAACAGAGAACCGTGATAGCAAAGTGCTTAAGGTAGTCGGCTTTCCTTTTAAATGTTGCAGGTTCAAATCTCAGTGGACTGCATCGATACGATTGGCTTGACCTCCAAAGTGGTTCATTTAACTTAACAGTAGCAATTATTGACACGTAACGGTAAATACAACGTACGAACCTTTGAGAAGAAGTTCTAAATCGGTATCTGAGGGAATGGTATAGACTCACCATCTATCACGCTTACTTCTAAATATTTGATCGGAGAAAGAGCATGCTAGACACCTATGCCTACCACTTCGGGGACTCTTGGAAGGCGTGAAGCATGAAGAGGGATGTTGGTAAATCATATATTTGCCTACTTTAGTGGCTATATAAATTGAGTTAGCAATAATAATATGTCATATCCATCTCTAAGCTCGTAACTATACGCACTTTGTGTATTTTTATTGACGAGGAAACATTCGCCCGATTCCTTTACACCGAGGCCCACTGCGCTCCCAGAGCTATTAAATTATACTATTAAAGGTTTTCGTATTTTAACAAAAATAAATATTGTGGATATGCTCCAGCAAGCTTTCCTCATTACATTTATATACTTTGCATTCATCTTTATATCGATACGATTTGGATAGTATACTTGCACCTACTTCACTAATAACTTTAACTGATTTTATTCACTTAACGATATCCATATCAGCTTGAATAGCATCGAACTTAGTTCGTGCGCAGCGCTCAGCCAATGCAAGTGACATCACAGCGCCGCCCCCCGCCGCCCCCGCTTATCACTGTCACCAACACACTGAGCAGCCTATTACGAGGACCTACCGCTCTTCATAGAATCGAAGGCACGATGTCCGCAGTATCGTTAAGCAAACATCTGTCACTTCTCCCGCCGCTACATAGCACCCTAGTATAATCTCCCTCTCCTTCTTTTCTAAACCTCCTCATGTTTGACCACTAGAATATGTGCTGTATAGTTTACCTCTATTTCATCTCAAAACACGAATCGTTGAGAATCAATTCTTATGAAGCCCGAAAGTCATATCTCACTATATTTCTCTGCATTCATTATTTATTTCCTTAGTACTTAAAATTTAACTTAAAAAGTAAAAGCCACAGAAAGAAAACTATAAGGTCGCGATTAACCTCACTTCTAATAACAACATTAATTTGTTCGTTCAAAGTCTACCAATTTTCCAAATACAATTGATTATTCAAGTACACGACTTTGTGTCAATGAAATACATTCAAACATAACACGTGACTTCCGGTACCTTTTAGTGCAGAACGCTAACAGGATTAAATCGGGAAAAGTAGTCTTGTATTTACTAGCAACAACCAGCAAAGTGAATTGGCGAGATATCTAACTCCTTTAATTATCTGCTTCGGTTAGTTTGCTTCCCGAGTCGGAGGCATTAAGGGGGTGACCTGCCACCTGAGCCACAATATACTTACTGTATTCATTTCCTAATATATATTTTCGCTTGCCTTCATCATGATGTCATCATTAATTCATCATCATGATCAGAGTTATAATCCTGTTACTCTACAATTTTAGTTTTTTATTTAGTAGATGTGTGACGTTCAATAAGTGTTCCGTGTGTAACGTTTACGTTACGTAAAAATTACCAATGAAATAAAATTCTATGTCGGTGAAACGGCAGGGCCTACATATACACACAGCCTACATATTATATTCATTTACAGGGCGGTCACATATATCTGATCGTATCGTATAAGATCATATTAGTTAATACACATAGCGTAGATTTTCTTTACATTAAATCCGAAGCTATTAGTGAAATAAAGCCATTATACAAAGTAGTAAATAAATAAATAAATGTAATTACTGAAGTTATTTGATAACAAAGTTGTATTGCGCTAGCATTATTCTCAGTTGGGCTTTTCCTTAGAGTGGAAAGTAGCTTACCTTTACTCCAGTTAAAGGTCGGTACGCACCTGAGTGTAGCGATCGCACCATCTATAAAAAGGTTATAATATATATATTTTTTTTATAATTAGTCCGGCTGAAAACCAACAACACTAATTATTAAAACACTGTGACTTAATAATCCCGAGCTCTTCAACAGTTTGACGGAATCTATTGATGGATCATCTTATCTGGTTAAATGACCAATTTATGTCCCTTCAATGGTTAAACTGAAGTCTAACGAACCGCAGTTTTTGTTCTTTTAACACAACACTGTCGTCCTTGCTCCCTCCCGATCGCACAGGTGTGACTAAAGTCAGAGTTAATAAGTAGGGGAATAAATTAACTCGCCCCTGGACATAATTTACGTTTATTGGTCAAAGTGGAAAAGTTTTTTACGGGTTCAGAGAAATAATGATTATTTGGTGAAATTATTAGAACACGTTGCGCACACCACACCGCCATTAATGCCGAGTAGTGCATATCGATTGGGAGACATTAACCAGCTCGATACATGTTTTCTGTTTGAGCGAGACATTATTTAGATATCTGAGGATCCTGTAAGCATCAGTTTAATTCCTGAATAAAAAACTTACGGCTGGATTCCAACCTACATCTGGTTGCTAATGTGGGTGGTGTATGGACTACTCCATAAGTTTCATGTGCTTATGTAGTCTGTAAATGAAATTTGTGATAATTCTGGAAGTATTGTCATTAGTTCATAAATCAATACTTTTTTTTATATTGTTTTTTATTTTTGTGCTTGTGTTTTTTGTACCTGTACCTGTTCTTTGTTATTTTATTTTCGCGTCCTCAAGGGTCATTACACCCCCGCTCACTTTCTGCGGGAGATATATTTTAGGTGCCAACGTGACGTAGATGTCGACTCATCGAAGTTACTCAAACATGACCTTACATACGTATTTGAATTTCAACGTGAACAAGTCTTCATTCTATTTTGATTCATCATATAGTCCTAAGTGATCAATCACTGAAAGTAAATTCTCCAAAAACTCATTACCACAGTCGCTAAGCGAACTTGGCGACTACTTGAACCACTCGGCCATCACGACTCTGCATTATGTATATTTATTATTAATATATGTATATTTCTATGTATGTTATATGGACTTCAAATTTTGCTCATCCATTAGTCAGTAGGCTGAGAGCCGCATCGTATGTCAGTCGGATAAGGGATCCATATTGATGTATTAAATATGAGGAAAGTTTCTTATCACAAGCTTGTTTTGTAACGTAATGTTTTCCAAACAGGCATTTGGCGAAGTATTTCATTTTCAATATATATATTGAGAATACATCACAAACTCGCGCGGTGCCTATTCAAAGTTTCTATGATGCCTATATTCATGGACACGGAAACAAAAATAAACATTTATACAGCCGAGGTAGTTGAGATGGGAAATCGTATATCGGAAGATTCTAATTTAGAAATATTCAAAGAAGGGAGAAGATAATAACAAGAGTAACTCTCATTAAAAATGTCTTAGATGTATATTATGACAACTGATATGCCGCTGTAGCCGGTGGAAAATTGTCAGAGAGCCTAACTCAAAGAAGGACTCTACTGGGTAACCGGATTACTAAGTTCGTGTATTGAACGTTGGCCGCCATGAGGGACTATAACTGATTGACAGTGAACAGTAGAAAACCTTTACGAATACCTATCCCAGTAAGCAGCTTACCTGAACACAAAGGTTCCATAACTTTTTGATAGTTGTTCAAACGTTATACAAAGGAATTAACTTAGAAGCCTTCAAGGCTACATTTAAGGAAATTCAAACTCGAGCGACATGAAGAAACAAACTCTATCGTATCTCAATATGCAATCAAACCAACACCAAATTTGTATCAGAGAACTTTATAAATAACATACAATATAACATCTGTCCGTCTTGTCTGCAGGTACGTAATACTGGAATGTGCACAGTAGTCCAATAAACTCAACAAATACCAAACCGCATTGTGTTAATCTGTTTGTAGTAATGTCATTAGCAAACAGCGTCCAGTTGTCCTGCAGGACCTCGGCCCGGAGACAAACAAGGTTCGATGCGGGCGTGCAAACACTGCCGTCAATGATTTGATCATGATTAATTTGCTCTCCGTAATATTGTTGCCGAGGCCACAAGCAAACTGGTTACTGGATTATGATTAACTAATGTTTGCTACTGTTGATTTTGAGAGGCTTCATTTGAATGTCGTCTTAGGGGCGAATTGTTCTCGATGTTTCTTTAAGAAGCCATCAACGTTCACTTGTAATTATAACCGGCCGCAAAGGTCTAGAAATGGTTCGGCTTTCTACTTGATTAAATGTTCTAGAGTTACGCATTGAGTGTAAGGACTACTGACCTCAATAGTTGTACGGGACACTCGTACTCATAATAGCCATATGATTCCGTCCCATATTGTCTAATTGGTGCGCCACATGCCGGGGGCGAACAGTTTCGAGGTATTATTCGCATCCGCACCACACGTGTATCCGCTAATGAACATGCCTATCATTTCTATCGGGTAGTACTTTACACAATGTTATGCCCCATTACAGAAAATACATTCCTTATAGCTCCTGAGTACTACTTCGGAGTAAGTCATTAATCTGTTTAAGTGTAGTAATCTGGTTAACTTTTTCACTAAAAAAATCTGAACACTGATTTATTGTATCTATTCTAATCTATGTCTAAATATTTGTGTGGTATGTGAATGATTGCGATAATACGCTTGCTGAAAGTGAACTTAACTCGATTTATACAATCGATGCATACGTTTGGTCAATCAGCTACTAACCGCATCAATAGCAATCTCAGGAAGCGGCCAAGTTATTTTATTGTAGTAGCTTAGTTCACGATAGCTGTCACGTTGCTATTCGAGATATAGCTTTGCTATGATGAATCCTCCTCTCTACTCCTACTAGAGCGCACTAGACTTGGATCCATGCGATAACTTGATAACAGAAATGAAATGTGATGAAAAATATTATTAACCGAAAACCGCTGCAGCTGTACGAGAAGTAAGTAACCTTTAAAAAGGATTCCCATCTACACTAGTAATATACATACATATCATTGCGTTGAGTCAACCCCCGCGTAGGCAGGGAGAGTTTAGTGCCTATTTTCAATAGACTTAGTCCTCGTCCGCTCCATTCACAGCTATCAGCCTAGTTATGTGTGGCAAAATGTCTAATGCTATTTACCGGCTAGGGAGGTCAATTTGTCAATTAGGTAACATATTTCCTTGCAATCAGGAAGGCGGGAGCGGGGCCACAGAAACAATTCATTACGAGGAAATTTATCGGCGAAGGTAATGAAAGAGGCTGAGAGGTATTTCTTATTTAGCAATCGTTTATCAAAGTCCGATGAACGTGAGCTGCGCGGCCGCCCGCCCGCCCGAACTCACAATAGAAATCAACCACATTGTTGCTTACAATCTACCAACATTTGTATATTTCAAACATCAATATCTCTTGAAAATATAAATAAATCGACCAAACCGAGTTGGTAAACCAATAGATGTCATTTAATGAATTTCGGGAACAGGTCAACAATAACTATCAACAACATTCGCTGTAATTATCATCCAGCCGAGTTAAAAGCTTTTAGATTGTCGGACTGTTTTCATACATCATTTAATACTTACACGCGATGACGGCGCATTGATAGAATCCCCATAGCTCTTATAACCACTAAACTTACCAGCGACATCTTCATGCAATCTGTATGAAAGGCAAATATTTTTACAATAAGCCTGGGCGGCCATCGCAGCCCTGTGATATATCGACGGAGCGACATTTATTGCGGCCACTGATTATATTTCAAGATTGCCAATATTTTATGGCGACACAGCTTCCTGTAGATTGTGTTATGTGTCGCGGTACGAAAAGTTCAGGGCCAACATTTTGTACAATTGGCTCTTCAATTCAGTGTCAAATTTTAATTATGTCTTCTTTAACACATGGGTTGACCGTAAGTCTGAAAAATATATATTATGTCTTCTTTAACACATGGGTTGACCGTAAGTCTGAAAAATATATATTATGTCTTCTTTAACACATGGGTTGACCGTAAGTCTGAAAAATATATATTATGTCTTCTTTAACACATGGGTTGACCGTAAGTCTGAAAAATATATATTATGTCTTCTTTAACACATGGGTTGACCGTAAGTTTGAAAAATATATATTATGTCTTCTTTAACACATGGGTTGACCGTAAGTTTGAAAAATATATATTATGTCTTCTTTAACACATGGGTTGACCGTAAGTTTGAAAAATATATATTATGTCTTCTTTAACACATGGGTTGACCGTAAGTCTGAAAAATATATATTATGTCTTCTTTAACACATGGGTTGACCGTAAGTCTGAAAAATATATATTATGTCTTCTTTAACACATGGGTTGACCGTAAGTCTGAAAAATATATATTATGTCTTCTTTAACACATGGGTTGACCGTAAGTCTGAAAAATATATATTATGTCTTCTTTAACACATGGGTTGACCGTAAGTCTGAAAAATATATATTATGTCTTCTTTAACACATGGGTTGACCGTAAGTTTGAAAAATATATATTATGTCTTCTTTAACACATGGGTTGACCGTAAGTTTGAAAAATATATATTATGTCTTCTTTAACACATGGGTTGACCGTAAGTTTGAAAAATATATATTATGTCTTCTTTAACACATGGGTTGACCGTAAGTCTGAAAAATATATATTATGTCTTCTTTAACACATGGGTTGACCGTAAGTCTGAAAAATATATATTATGTCTTCTTTAATACATGGGTTGACCGTAAGTCTGAAAAATATATATTATGTCTTCTTTAACACATGGGTTGACCGTAAGTCTGAAAAATATATATTATGTCTTCTTTAACACATGGGTTGACCGTAAGTCTGAAAAATATATATTATGTCTTCTTTAACACATGGGTTGACAGTAAGTCTGAAAAATATATATTATGTCTTCTTTAACACATGGGTTGACCGTAAGTCTGAAAAATATATATTATGTCTTCTTTAACACATGGGTTGACCGTAAGTCTGAAAAATATATATTATGTCTTCTTTAACACATGGGTTGACCGTAAGTCTGAAAAATATATATTATGTCTTCTTTAACACATGGGTTGACCGTAAGTCTGAAAAATATATATTATGTCTTCTTTAACACATGGGTTGACCGTAAGTCTGAAAAATATATATTATGTCTTCTTTAACACATGGGTTGACCGTAAGTCTGAAAAATATATATTATGTCTTCTTTAACACATGGGTTGACCGTAAGTCTGAAAAATATATATTATACATTTATATGTTATATAGTTATTAAAAAAATATATGTATATATTACTATGTTTTTTGTATGTTTCCACGTTTTTTTTAAGGTTGCCGGAAATGTTTAATGTAGGCAGAGGTTTAGAACCCTTACCTAGCAGGAGATATATATATAGATGTCAACGTAATAGAGCGAGTCTAAGTCTGTTTCTGAAACACGACGAAGAAATTGAAAGACATGTCGTATACAAGAGATTCAAGGATAACTCTGAATTTCTTCATTGGTATGTTCTCTTTGTTTTCCTTCTCCAGGCTCATTGGTACAGTCGGGACTTTAAATCTTTGCTTAGATGACTCGAAATTTTCTACCATCACGACCTATCTATTATAAACAATATGCAAAATTAATACCGCACCATATAATTATGTAGGTTTACGTTTTTAGGAATAATGCTTACCTAAAGGTGTGCTGTAATTTATTTGATCTCAATGAGTATTACTGACGACATACAACCGACCTCTTATGACTATGTATACATAGGATACATATATTATATAGTGCATGCAATCACGTAGCTTGTGTATCGTGGATCTCGTAGCTATTGAGGCAATAAAACATCCCAGTGGCCCGGCCTTATGTCTCCGTTATGTTATCTACGCCAACGCTAGTCATTACGCCAAGTAGGCAAAGTTGCGTAAGTGGTACATAAAGAGACACAGGAAAATAAAGGTTTTACCATCTTGTTGTTGAATAACTGTATCAAATAAATTCGTGCAATTGATTCGGTACTAGTTTACTCTTAACGCCGGCATACACTAGTGCATACAAGGACGAGAAGTAGGAACGTGGCGCTGTCATATTGGGCGGTGTAAGCGAGCGTCAAAGAGCCCGTGCTCGGCAAATATTTGTACGTCCGCTGGTGCCGGCAGCGACCGGCGCGGCGCGTGAGAGAGGAGCGGGAGAAAATGTCTTCAGACCCTGCAATAGGCTCGAAGCATGTTTTATCAATTAACTAGATTACGAGGGGCAATGAGTGTCACTGAGACAGTAGCTAAATCAGAAACGATCAATTTAAGAGTTCAAATACATAGCCCATACATACATGACTAGAGAATAACACGATGATATTAACTCATAAAGAGTTTTTTAACAAACATACGACCGCTCGATGATAGAAGGTAGCTAGCTCGCTCAAAAACTTATTTACCTGAATATTATTAAACATATGTCTTTCATATACCGTGTAGCATATGAATATAGCCGGTTTGGTCTGCGCTTATGACTTGCACCGCCTCCTCGTCGGGAAGCAGCGCCGAGCTGGCCGGTGGCGCCGTGTCCTCGAGGTTTTGTGCGGTCCAGTGTCCATTAGCGCGGCCCACTGTATCAATGGAGGACTCTATGACGCGAATGTGGGGATAATGTTTACTGTCGACAAGTTTGCTTATGGTGGTCAATTTTCGGTTATCAATATATTTAATATATAGTGCTATTCTTGGCGATAGTAGCCGTTTGGGATCATGATTATTCAGTGTTCGTATTATTACGTACGTTTGGTTAAGTACAGTTACAACTTTATTTTTCTTCGCACATAAATAGACTCAGCCTGGCAATGATAGGCAGTAGGTAGGTTGTAATACCTTTTCAGCCTAAAATTTCAGATACTCTCACTTGTCTGTAAAGATAAATATATTGATATACGATGGGTGTATTGATGATTTTGATGATATTTCCAAATGGTAACATTTTTATGGGATAATTAATATGACGTTTAATTCAATATATAAACGGAAATTCAACGATATTGATCCCACCTGCAGTCGCCGCATTGACTGCAACCCCAATACTAACCTGTGTCTCAATAACTAAATAACCGGTTGAAAAGTGTTCTCTCCTCGAGCTGTGCCATGATTAATCTCGCAAGCCTTCGGTGAGTTGCAAGTGGTATATTAATCATCGGTATTCATCATCATTAATCATCGATCGAGCTCTTAGGACCGTACACACCCTAGCGTCTGCGAGGGGCGTTACTTTGACAATTCAAACACGTCGGTAGCCACTCCATTGCTGGAATTGTGTACTTTGTTGGCTCTAGCTCCACAGTACTAGATGCAGGGCGAGACATTTCAATAGTATATAAAAGTATTTACATAACCTATTTTATATTATTTTACTGCTTCATTAGTCATATGGTAGGTACTTTATATGATTTATCTTCAATCATATTAACATCAATACAACTAATCCGACCTTATATAATTATTAATATTGTGTTGTATCGAAAAAGATTCAGATTTATTTTTCCTTTTGCTACTTGAATAGTGCTTTCACAATGCGCCCCATTGCTTACGTAACCATTTACTAACATTTGGGCGAAGGCTATATACAATATAATATTCATACTTTTAGTAGATATACAATTTAATTTTCACACTCAACAAGAAAGAAGTCTAAACGTGACCTTCCTTTCTAAATGGGAGCTTCTTGAGCGGTGAGTACCCTCACCTAGCTGAGGCGGCAGCCAAATCAAAATACATAATTAGAATAAGAATAAAACAGGACAGGATAGCAAAAGGGAGACAAGTAGGAAGACTAATTACACTAGCTAAGCTACTCCACTTTCTTTAAACTGGCTAATCCGATAAGACGATAGTCGGGGACTTTTCAGTAGCAAGAACGTCAGATTTTTACTGATTAAATCCCCATGAGGTACTTTACATACTTGACCGCGAAAGCTAGTCTACCCGCCGCCGTAAGCTTGGCAATGCTTTGGTCACACATCTCGTATTACAAGTTATATATATATATCCCACAATATGTCCTCACGCCTTCCTACAAGGGTCCCCAAAGGGGTAGGCAGAGGTGTAGGTATATATATATGTATATATATATATATATATATATATATATATATATATATATACGCTTTTTCATAATGGTCTTCGAAGATGTAGCTAGGGGTATTACCCTCTTTTCGCCGGATTTCTATCAACGTGCCAACGCGACATGGCGAGTCCACATCACCGTTGGTCAAGCAGAACTATCCATCCTTTTTTGGATTTCTTCTCAAACGTATAAAGGTTTCCTCACGACGCCTTTCTTCACCGTTAAGCTCGTGGTGTAATCAATCAGTCGGCCAATCGAAATTACCATGAAGGACGTTTGATTCCTTGATTTCGTTGTAAAATAAGAAATGAAATGAAAAATAACAAAACAAATTAAAGTAGCAAATTGTAGCGTTGTACAGCACAACTATTTCCAGTACAAAATCAATCACGAGATTAGCAGCTACTTGAATAATTAACTTCTGTACCGGGAGCCATTCACACTAAACAAATCTTTGCCGCCCGTATTAACCACTCATTCATCCTGTGTCAACATTTAAATTGGCTAGTGCGACCCAAGTTACTTGATCGTAGTAACTCAAACAGCCCTAATCACTTTCTGTCCGAGTGCTGCTATAATTGGTATAATTTTCATTATCCTGTCACGAACCCTGAACATAATTCAGAATACAATAAGTTGGTACATACATGCAGGGTGGAACTATTACTGCTGTTGAGTGTGTCCAGGTCATTGTTTATATTTTTGCCTTCGAAGATCTATTAGCAACAGATTAGTCGAAGGATATGGTAGCAAATTCCTCGAATACCAGTATAATAGTCTGCTGACCCTAAAACGCGATAACGCCATATAGCCGATGATATTTCGATGTTGTCAGTTTAAGGTACCAGGGATTTAAAATATATAGACAGTCTAATTTTTTTTTTCCTTCTATCCTTTGCTACCTTTTGGTAAATGTGAGTATTTATAGAAGGAGCCTCCCATATTACCAACTGAAGCTGAGCGAGACACTAATACTTCGATGTTGGCGTTAACAATATCGAAAAAACATTCAAGCTTTTTTTTTTATCTTTTGCGTCCATCGCTCAACCATTTAACAATTCGGGCCATTCTATGCTTTACCAAGGCAGCAGAAAAATCCACAAATACCGTTCTTTATGTGACACTGGATGTTATACGACCGCTTTGGGAGGGATCGTTCAAGGCAACGATTGCCTAAAAGCCTATCGACCTTTTTTATGTCCACGAGCTACATTTTATCTGCTGGCTACTCGTGGCGACGGAGCGACAACTTACGGTTGAAGGTTAAAGTCAGGGAACTCCATGCCGTAACAAACAGCAAAAAACTTATCCGCTCCGCACAATAGCATATATGTAATTGAAATATATATTGTAAATATAATGTATGATATCTTTATTTAAGAATATAAGAAGGTTTACTGTATCATCAGCCTCGGGCACCACTTACCGTACGCCTTTGAATTTCTTCTACTTTTATGAGTTCTGTAAAAGTACTGAAAAAATTATCGGTCATCCCGGTATACCACGGTATAGTATACCAAATTTTTTCATATGATCAAAAAGTATAACAATAACAATACATTTTATAATAAAATTAACGAAGAACGAACGCTTCAAATCAACAAGTGGCGTGATGACATACATACATATAAGTGTGAGTGACTAAACATTTCAACCTTGTGAATTATTAATTTCTGAGTAAATAGTAAAAGCGACTATCTTTCCTCTGTATTTGGCAATAAGGTAGAGCTCAGTTCATAAATCAATGTCACGTTATAAACGTCACGATAAATGTATATTTGTCGCGCGTCAAACGTTGAATATAATGGAGAGCGCGTGAAAGAAGTATACACGCTCTATAGCACGCTCTACAAGGCAAAATGAACTCTGTTGTGATAATGGCACATTTCAATTTACGAGCAGATAAGGAAATACATATTTGAGATTGTCGAAATAAATTGTAGTGATTGATATCGCGCGTGGAATGGTAACATAATAGATAGAGGCAAGCTGAATGGAAATACACTTCGCATAGATGTTTATATCTTGTACCTGATAGTCGTAATGTATTTAAAGTATATACTAATAATCTGAAAGAATGTAGCTCTGTTCGTTTGTTTGATTGTTACATTTTGAAGTTTAAACGAAATAAACGAACCGTAATAACAAAATGAGCTTGTTTATCATATCAAAACCTAAGGGTTGAAATAGGAGCTGAACGTTTGTATGGGCAATCAGCATAATTCTTCAAGTACAGGATCTGAAAATTCACCTTTGATAAAGATTGAAGAACCTTTAGATTAAAAAAAGTCTTAATACGAAAAATATTGAAAAGTCGATTGGTCTGCGGCTGCTACCGAAGCAATTACACTGTGATTGCAAACGTCAGATGCATGCCGAGTTTACAGACTGACGATAAGTACATGTCACTAGTAGATGTGCGATAGATCGCTCACTCGAAGGAGACCTGGTATACTGGCGCGCCTGCTCGCTGGGACGTACTCTGCGAGATTGTCACGATACTGATGTTGCAGGCAATCTGGTACAAGTATCCGAGAAAATACATCAATACAATAAAAACAGCCCGCTAACTTTAAATGTTCTAAAATAAGTGCACAAATACAGTTAGAGCAACTAATTCACAGTTGTCATTCAACACAGGTTTGAGCGCCCCAGAGGGACAGGTGCTCCGCTCAACACAATATACTTCTCAAATATCGTTTATGTCAAACGTCGTTTAATAGTGAATAATATGTGGTATTCTTCACTATTATCATTTAATAGTGAAGAATAACTACATATTACCAAAATATTTTTTTTTTCTGATAATTCTTACAGAACCTAAACTTGCAAGGTGTTTAGATTTTCTGATGCGAAGTGGATGTAGGTATATATACAATATTTATGATAACTTGTCTAGTAGAACTTACACATGCTGCGAACATAATATTTGAAAATAAGACATTGAAACTTCTATACATTTACCAGGATGGTTACTTCATTACGTACAAATAGTTAGCTTTGACTTAAAAACGAAACGATATCCCACACTTAATAAAACTTATATTTCAGCGAGAAAACTCACTTGGGTAAACCTGTAATAAAACTAGCATTTCTTGGCTCAATTTTGCGTCTTATCGCAAGTAATGTAATCCATTATGAGAGTATTTATACGTAAGGTCACTAAGCCACTACTTTCCTTCCTTCATAGCTGTAGAGACTTTTCAGTATCTGAAGCCGAGCTAGACGCAAGCAATCAATAAAGTCTTCCAACGGGAGCCTAGTGAAGGGACTCTAAAACAATTTTATTGCGCCAGTTTAAGAACATTAAATACGGGAACTTTATACTTTTCTATATAAGTATATATATATATATATATATATATATATATATAATCTCTGCCGAGTCCCCAACGGGTAGGCAGAGATTATAGAGCGCCAGTTCTCTCTAGACTTACATACCTCTTTCGCTTCGTCCACATTCATCAGTCTCTTATACATGCTCGTCGGTTTCGAGTACTCTTGACGTTGCCATCCTTGAGCGTCCGATCGATTTGATCCAGGTAGTTGGAACGTGGTCTTCCTCTGATCTAGAGATGATTATATAAAAACTTGATGATATATTATAATATGTAAAAGTGTAATTTGTAGAAATGTTAATTAAGTTTGAATCCATAACCGTGCGAAGTATTTGATATGAGTAGGCAGCCGAGTGATAAAATCCTCAATACTGTCGCGATGGGTGCGAGTGAAATGTCGCCAGCGCCACCATCGCAGCGGGGCGCGGATGTTATTTCCGCGCGAGCGATTTATTGTCGAATGACGTCTTTACCGACACTGTCACGAGCATCTCAGGGCTTGCGTCTGACTCTGAGCGGACGAGATAATATGTAAGTCTCTGGTTTTCGTTAACATTCGTCAAAGGATATATAACCGTCTTATAATATAAGCGCTGCGGCGTTAAGTTACATGTTTCAAGTACCATCTTTTAGCACTTTATTTAAAAATAAGGATATTTCATATTTGGTGAGGTGTTAGAAAGCCGTGAGTGTTCCTCAGCTGACAGTCTATCTATATATATATATATATATATATATATATATATATATATTATACATATATAGGAGATCCCTTTTTTGAACTGACTCATCACGAAATCTCAGGAACTGTAAGGCCGATTAACTTGAAATTTGGTAGGAGTATTCCTTACGCGGTGTAGAGGTCAGCTGAGAACGGATTTTGTGAAACTCCACCCGCAAGGTGGAGTGCGGGAAGATCCCATTTGTGAGCTCACTCATTAGGATATTTCAGGAACTTTAAGACCGATTGACTTGAAATTTGGTAGGAGTATTCTTTATACGGTGTAGAGGTCAGTTAAGAACGGATTTTGTAAAACTCCACCTGCAAGGTGGAGTGCGGGGAGATCTCATTTGTGAACTCACTCATTAGGATATCTCAGAAACTATAAGGCCGATTGACTTGAAATTCGGTAGGAGTATTCCTTACGCGGTATAGAGGTCAACTAAGAACGGATTTTATGAAACTCCACCTGCAAGGTGGAGTGCGGTGAGATCCGATTTGTGAGCTCACTCATTAGGATATCTCAGGAACTATAAGGCCGATTGACTTGAAATTTGGTAGGAGTATTCTTTATACGGTGTAGAGGTCAGTTAAGAACGGATTTTGTAAAACTCCACCCGCAAGGTGGAGTGCGGGGAGATCTCATTTGTGAACTCACTCATTAGGATATCTCAGAAACTATAAGGCCGATTGACTTGAAATTCGGTAGGAGTATTCCTTAAGCGATGTAGAGGTCAGCTAAGAACGGATTTTGAAAAACTCCACCCGCAAGGTGGAGTGCGGTGAGATCCGATTTGTGAGCTCACTCATTAGGATATCTCAGGAACTATAAGGCCGATTGACTTGAAATTTGGTAGGAGTATTCCTTACGCGGTATAGAGGTCAACTAAGAACGGATTTTATGAAACTCCACCTGCAAGGTGGAACGCGGGAAGATTCCATTTGTGAACTCACTCATCACGAAATCTCAGGAATTAAGGCCGATTGACTTTAAATTTGGTAGGAGTATTCCTTACACGATGTAAACGTCAGCTAAAAACGCTCAAATATCAAACAATATTAATGACAATCGGAAACCAAGACTATTCCAAATTCGCCTCTTTTTCTCTCGGGTCGGCAACGCGCGAGTGCTACCCCTGGTGTTGCAAGCGTCCATAGGCGGCGGTAACCGCTTACCATCAGGCGGACCGCATGCTTGTTTGCCACCCAAGTCGTATAATTTTTTTTTTATTAATTAATAAATAACGAAATATTCAAAGATTTGTAATGTGATGATAGACACATTACTATTTCTTATTATTTTATTTTTGTGCGCTTAAATCGCAAACGCTGGGTAAACCTTACGAGATAAATCAAATGAATGTACTACGGAGTAGTATATCTTCAAATAATCGATATAAAAGTCCGCAATGGTATTAAAATGGTAAAAGGATTAACCACCATAACCATTATTATCTTTTACATTTATTTTTATTAGTATCAATATTGCACCCGTGAGAAGCCGGGGCGGGCAGCTAGTAAGTATATATATCCTCACGCCTTCCCACAAGTTTCCCCCAGGCAGGAGTATTATGGCAGTAGGTACCCACACACCAACATTCCGAGATATATTTTAGGTGCCAACGTGACAGATAGCGAGTCCATCTACGTTACTCAAGCACTACGCCTTTAAATTGCTTCTCAGACGTATGCAGGTTTCCTCTCGGTATTTTCCTTCACCGTAAAGCTCGTGGCGTTAAGTACAGTGATCAGTATCACTGTACTCGAGTTCAGAAAAACTCATTGGTACAGTCGGGATTCGAACCTGCGGTCTGTGTGTCGCAGGCAACTCTACTACTCGAACCACACGGCCACCACGGCTATTAATAGTAGTCTATAAGATTACTTTAATTTACTTTCAACATATTTATGAGCTACAAATATACAAAGAATATTCTTCGCATAATTCCTAACGTTCCGTTTTTGCACATTAGTGCTCAATTTGTGCGAGGCTCTCATCTTTAAAACATGACCATGAAAAAGTTCTGGACGAAATATGTATCTTATAGCCCGGTCTGAAATTATTCAAATCACACTATTAGCTGTAAGAGCCGCCTTCGGCTATGCGACCCTGGTCTTGATACAAAACTTTATTCTCACATTTAGGTAAGTTACGTAAGCCCTTGAGAATGGTTGTTTTGATATTTTTGTTTGTCTTTCCAAATATAGTCATTATCAAGGATTTTTATCTAAGTATATTTATTTATTGGAGTTTACTCCTTAAGAATCGATTTTCATATATAAGGCGCCCGGTATGAGAAAAATATGAGAGGTAAAATCTACTGATGAATGACCTCGTTACGTTTTTGGTGCGCACCTATGGTGCGCAACTTTCTTATTTGGTTGTGAGCACAGAACAAAGAAACCTTAGAATCCTAAAGTAGGCGTGGCACGCATGCCAACGATAAGCACTGCAGTGCTCAACCGCGCTCAGTACGCCGCCGCCGCTTGTGTGTGACAGTTGTACAATCCGCTTTCAATAAGTTTGAAAAACAAGTGCAGATATGCCGTATTGCTCCATTCTTGAGTGCAGGAATGCTAGCCGGACAAAAATCTAGCTAATAGTGGCATTTCCTATCATCGGGAAGTGTTATTTAATTAAATTTTATTTTATTACGTTAATTTTGTTTTATGTCCAATTTTTTTTTAATTGTACAAGACAAAAATCAATCTTATGTAAGGGCAATAAGATCGAATTTTATCTGTAATAATAGTTAAAGAACTTTCTAGAAAATTGCATCAGTTTCGCGCTACTCAACCAGTGCGAGCGTGTAGTCAATAAAGTATCGATATTGATAATCCGATTTTTACGATAGTTTTACTACTTATTTATCAACATTCCTAATGAAATATTTGTGCACATCTGAAATTGACTATTGTGAAAAGTTTATTGTAAAATATTTCGCCGATAGGTTATAATAAATGTATATAAAATGAATAAATATACATTTATATATGTATATTATTTTCATTAATTTGTTATTTTACCCTTTCATATGGTATTAATCTTATTTTCAGTTGGATAAACTCTTTTTGCGTATGTTTAGACAATCGTACTTAAGGAGTAAACTCCAGTCGTGCGTCGGAGCTGACACACACAATTTTTTTAAGATTAGTTACACCACGAGCTTTACGGTGAAGGAAAACATCGAGAAAGCCTGCATACGTTTGAGACGAAATTCGATGGCGTATAGTAGAGTAACGGCGATGGACTCGACATTAGTCACGTTCGTACCTATAATATATCTCTGGTGGAATATAGGTGTTTGAATATTACCTATACACCTCTGCCTACCCCTTAGTGGACCCTTGTGGGAAGGCGTGGAGAGATAAATATTTATTTAGAGAGAACTGGCATTCAACTCTCTCTGCCTACCACGTGAAGGATTCGGCGTGATTGTATGAGTGTATGAATGTAGCTTCCCACCTCATAATGTATGTTGAAGTTTTTTCTTATTATAGTGGAATTGGTTAATTGTTCGATAGTAAATATATATTAGTGTTGGCCCTGTGAATTCTGATTTATTGTTGTTCAGGAAGACCGCACGCTGTACTCTCTTGGGAAAAATCTTAATTAGGATTAATTTCACGGCGTCAGTGAATAACCGCACTGATTATTTCAGTGATATATGGCTAAACTTCCCAACATATTTATATATATGGATATCTAGTAGGTAGTATAAAATGGTACGAGTATTATTTTTATCGTAAGTGCTTCATATCCTCCATAGAGGTATCTTCAAAACTAGAACGTGTAAGCACGTGCTCACAAGCATAGTGCAACACAGGGATCCGATGGGTATTAAGGTCATTCTTGCATCAGCCACTGAGGCGAGCATGTAAACACCGCCGCTGCAACACAACGGCTCTCGACCAAAGCTACTTTACCGGACAGTATAACTGCTTACACTGCTAATGGAAAATTTACCTCATATTTTGAGAGTTAAGATTAATATTGCAGTGTATTTTCTATTGCATATAGGAACTGAATGGATAGCAGTAGAGCACCTTTGTGCAGCGCGCCTCAGGCGTTGCGAAGTTACAGCGCTTGTCATATGTGTTGTTGTGAATGAGTTACGCTGCACTGTCATTTAGTGACTGGCTATTGGTCCATGGCTCGCTCGCTCTCCTTGTTATTGACTGTGGATGGCCGCATTCCACGTTGCTTCTATTGTTTCAGGCGTGAATTGTGTAAGTGATGCCTGAAGTGCGAATGGTAACACGCTCTATGATGTCAAAGCATTGTGCTGGTATCATTTGTTACATTGTAGTGTCTGCGACACACTGGTGTTCACTGACCAACAATGAGCGTCTAGTAGCTGGGACTTCAATACACAACGACCATTATAACCTATAATTATGTATATGTTCATGTGAATAACACAACAATGTACTGTAATTATACAATTTGAGAATACTGAGTTGCGATGAGAGCCGCAACAACGTCTCAAAACTAGAGTTGTCCGTCTGGTTTATTGGCTTATTCTCGCATACTTCAAATTTCAAATTCAAATTATTAATTTTGTTAACATAGGTACGTTACATACAGATTTTATGTGGTACATTTAGCTTCGCTATGTTACACCGCTAGGCATACAAAATTGTATATTTAGTTTATAAATTATATACATTTAATTAAACTATATTTCAATTACCGTACGAAATATTATTCTACCAATATATTTTGAATTCTCTTATTAACGAAACAAAGTGTGTATGGGTATCACTTATACACTTCTGCCTACCCCTGCGGAGACCCTTGTGGTAAGGCGTGAGGATATATACGAAACGGAACCGTCAATATTTTCCGGCACATCGGCAGGATTCCCGCTACCATGTCTTGTGACGATGTTGGCCGCTTGCTTCGCTCGCATCGATTCAAAGCCGCTGGAGCAAAGCCAAAGCGCTGTAGCCAACACTATCTCGGGGGCTATAATCACAATTGTATTTGTAGCACGTGTGAACTGGAACTGGTGTCACAGCGTTTTAATCTCAAATTTGATAAAATATTTTTCGACATATTTGAATCATACCTAGAAAAATGTGTTACGTGTGAGTGTATAGTGGACCCAAGCCCTTTCTTTTACATATTACTTATGTTTATATCTATAGTAGAAATATGTAAATGGGATATTTGAAGCCCGCCCTGTGACTGTAGAGCACAGGTCGCACGGCAATGTGACAAGGGTCAGTAATTCAGTACCGCCACAGGCCGCCGGCGACGCCGCGGTGCCTTCCCCTTACTTACTTCCACTACTTCCAAAAGAGTTTTTTTTTTAAATCAACAAGAGTGGCAAACAAGCATACGGCCCACCTGATGGGAAACGGTTACCGTAGCCTATTTACGCTCACGATACCGAAGTATCACTTGCGCGTTGCCACTCTGTGTTCGGAGAGTTATAGTGTGTTGGCAGCATAATGGGTTTAATCCCTCTGCTTCCAACACAATGTAACAATCCTCCCCCCTCCCCAAGGAGCTCATTACTGGAAACCTTATTCACCGCGTAGGAACACAACACAAAAAATTGTGTTATTTGGCTACGGACTTCTGTAAGGTGGAGGTCCTGCCCCAGTCGGGCAGCTCCGAATTCGAACGGGAAACCCGTTATGCCCTACCTCTCTTATTCACAGTTGATTAAATTATTCCGTTATATATTATCCGTTTATTATTACACAAAAATTATGTTGTTTGTGTTTAGCCAAATATGTAACACATTTTTTGGAGTTTACTCCTTAAGAATCGATTATCATATATAAGGCGCCCGGTATGAGAAAAATATGAGAGGTCAAATCTACTGATGAATGACCTCGTTACGTTTTTGGTGCGCATGCACCTATGGTGCGCAACTTTCTAATTTGGTTGTGACCAACCGCGCTCAGTACGCCGCCGCCGCTTGTGTGTGACAGTCGTACAATCCGCTATCAATTAGTTTGAAAAACAAGTGCAGATATGCCGTATTGCTCCATTCTTGAGTGCAGGAATGCTAGCCGGACAAAAATCTAGGTAATAGTGGCATTTCCTATCATCGGGAAGTGTTATTTAATTAAATTTTATTTTATTACGTTAATTTTGTTTTATGTCCAAATTTTTTTAAATTGTACAATACAAAAATCTATCTTATGTAAGGGCAATAAGATCGAATTTTATCAGTAATAATAGTTAAAGAACTTTCTAGAAAATTGCATCAGTTTCGCGCTACTCAACCAGTGCGAGGGTGTAGTCAATAAAGTATCGATATCGATAATCCGATTTTTACGATAGTTTTACTACTTATTTATCAACATTCCTAATGAAATATTTGTGCACATCTGAAATTGACTATTGTGAAAAGTTTAATGTAAAGTATTTCGCCGATTAGTTATAATAAATGTATATAAAATGAATAAATATATATTTATATATGTATATTATTTTCATTAATTTGTTAATTTACCCTTTCATATGATATTAATCTTATTTTCAGTTGGATAAACTCTTTTTGCGTATGTTTAGACAATCGTACTTAAGGTGTAAACTCCAGTCGTGCGTCGGAGCACACACACAATTTTTTATTTTGTGTCCCGACGCGATGAATAAGGTTTCTAATAATGAGTTCCTTGGGGAAGGATTGTTGTATTGTGTTGGCAGCAGAGGGATTAGTCCTATTATGCTGATAACACAGTATAACTCTCCGAACAGAGAGTGGGAACGCGCAAGTGATACTTCGGTTTTGTGAGCGTAAAAAGATTACGGTAACCGTTGCCCATCAGGTGGGCCGTATGATTGCCTGCCACTTGTATAAAGAAACTCAGTTGCTCTTCAGTCCTCAAAGTTTCGCTATTGGAACACGAACACCAGAAGTGCAGAAGCCACCTAATGGCAATCTGTGACACCTGTTGACGAAGGTGTCATATTGCTAAACAAGTCCATAGCACAATATCGTTATCACGGAGACACCTCGGCAGAGACAGGCGTGGCGCACGAAGGGCGGAACGATGCGAATTACACGCGACATTAAGTTCCTTATTGCGTGAGACGGCCGCAACTCGATAATAAAACATTTTAAAAGTTATTCTCGCTTTTTAACGAACGCTGGAATTTTCGGGGCTGTTGAGCCGCGTGCCACCATCACTTGTGCTACGTAGATTTGGCTCTGATTGTGTCACAATTAACTCGGGGCATTTTTGTGATTGTTTCGTTGCTCTTTTATATTTGCTCTGGCTTTTTAAATGACGGCAGAAAAATATAATTGTACACGTGATATTTGGGAGCGTGCCACTCCAATCGTTACAAGGGAAGGAGGCGAACTAGAATCGATTGGTACATTTACAAAGCATGTGGTTCTTTTTAAAATTCCTTCTGCATACAAGTCCGAAGCGTACGATATAATCTATTAAAATAAATCCTTAATGTACATAAAAACGGGCACTTTTGTTTGTTGTAACTGTGCCCATATTGGCACGTGTTCAGTTTAAGAAGTCGCTTGAGAAGTCAAGGTGACTCGCTCACCAATTTTGCAATGAAATCGGCAGAAAACTCGCATACGTCCATACGAACTTATTTCTTGATTAAGAGTGGTTTTTTATCAAATATTCTGAGCAAAAACTACGGATATAAATGATTTATTATGAAAATAAGAAATGAGCGCTCAATATAATGTCTCGAGCGGGTTTGAAAGCAAATACATTTTCCTTAATACGAGTAGGGGGCGTGGCTGAGAGCCTAGTACCGGATCTTGCTTAAGTGCCCGTTACGCACGTTACAGCTTCCACAACTCGCAGATATTTTAGTATATTTTCCATCGAAGATTTCTTGCCGTCATTAGCGCTTTGAATTAATTATCGGATTTGAACAACTCGCTTACAATATTAATGTTAATAACATTACTGTTACGATGGAAGGTTCTGGAGGTCTTGCCGTGTGAAAACCATGCCAAACAACAACACTTAGCCGGAAATATAGACAAAAGGATGCAATTAAGAAAAGACGTAAACAACTTATTTACGTCGCCCGGCCATTGTTTTGCGGATGCATTCACCGGCGATTCTACGAAAGTCTTAATGGCGGTCTAGAACCTTCCACCGATATCTAGTATATCGTGCCGGTGCCATATATAAGGCGGTACCCGATGGGCACAGGTAGTCCAGTTCAATGAGAGTCAGTCAGAGTCAGAGCTAGTTTAGTGAGTCAGATGAGTTAGTCAGTCAGTTGATTCCGGAGTAGAGTTCAGTGCGAGTGATCACAAGTGTTCTATCGGTGACTATAGTGAGTGTTACAGTGTTAGTGAAGTGTTTCAGTGCCTAGTGTTTACTGTGTTCTACTGTTACTGTGTTGTAGTGTACACAGAGTAGAAGTGTTTCAGTGTCTAGTGTTTACTGTGTTCTACTGTTACTGTGTTGTAGTGTACACAGAGTAGAAGTGTTTCAGTGTCTAGTGTTTACTGTATTCTACTGCTACTGTGTTGTAGTGTACACCGAGTAGAAGTGTTTCAGTGCCTAGGGTTTACTGTGTTTTACTAGTACTGTGTTGTAGTGATCAGTGTTATAGTGAATAGAATTATAGTGATAGTGTACTGATTTATCGTACAAGTTTCCGGAATTATTCTGTGTTAAAGAATAAAGTGTCGTTTAAGTGTAACAACCGGCTATCATTAAATTATCCCGAACCCCAGCTCGTAACATAACCAACTCAGTAAATAGATCATCTTAATAATACAATAATGTTGAATACACGTTACAGCGTGTATAAAGATTATTGTATACACGTGTCAATTAACCTAAATTAGCGATATAAAAAACGCATACGAAAAAAACGAAAAAGAAATAAACGAAAGCTGTGAACGTTATTTAAAAGCTACGTATAAAAGAGCTCAAACAATAATAAAAACGTATTAAAACACACGTATTATTGTGAAGCTCGACTGTAAAGGCCGCAGATAAACTTGTATTTTGACATTAACGACAAGCAGCGCATTGCGTGTCATGTGTAGCGTGTGTCACCGGCATAACGGCACGTTGTGCGCTGCTCGCTGCTCATCTATACTAATATTATAAAGAGGAAAGATTTGTTTGTTTGTTTGTTTGTTTGTTTGTAATGAATAGGCTCCGAAACTACTGGACCGATTTCAAAAATTCTTTCACCTTTGGAAAGCTACATTATCCCCGAGTAACATAGGCTATATTAAATTGGACCCGATAGGTGGCGCTGCGATCGAGTTTCAAGAATTTTACCTTTTTACCCGGGCGAAGCTTTCTGTGTGTTTCTGTGTGTCTTAAGCTAGATTCGAGAATGGTTTAGATTTACAATTGGACCCGATAGGTGGCGCTGCGATCGTGTTACGAGCAATTTAACTTTTTCACCCGAGCGAAGCTGGGCGGGACAGCTAGTTGTATATAAACTGCTATAAATGTCACTCGAGTTGCGTGGAATCGCGCTACATTTGTAATATAAAATAATAAAATTGTTCAGCTAATTGTGCAAAACAACGGTTTACCATGCGGCCTGCCTAATGCTAAGGAAGCTTGCAACACCGAGGTTATCGCTCGCGTTATCCTGCAGGAATAATTTCATACCCTTTCTGAAGCACCGCATGCTGTACCTCATCGAGAACTTGTTTTATGATTACTATTAAAAACATATTCTTGACTTCTTTGCAAAATTTGTTCCTTTTATTATTTAATCGGAAAAATATACGGCACTTGCCCACCTATCTATAAAATATTTGACCAGTCGAATGTTTGAGTAATCTCAGATACTAACTCCAGCCAACTTTCATTATGATAATTGATAGTGTCATATGAAAGCACATATCGGTGTGGACAATGCCAGTAGCAAAGGTAGCCGATGGTATTACAGAGCGCGCTCATTAGCGGCCCAGCTCATTGGGTCGACACGCCTCGCTGGCGACAACCTTTCATCCGGTTAACTGGCCTCTCCATACCGAGCCTTGTTATGGATGCAATTGATCTATATGTACTTCAATATAAGTAGTATCACAAAGCTACGGACAAAAAGATCGCAAGTTCGAGTCCCGACTGTACCAATGAGTTTTTCTGAACTTAAGTACAGTGATTAGTCACACCACGAGCTTTATGGTGAAGGAAAACATCGAGAGGAAACCTGCATACGTCTGAGAAGAAATTCAAAGGCGTATGTATAGTTGTGCTTGAGTAACGGCGATGGACTCGCCATCTGTCACGTTGGCACCTAATATACCTCTGGCGGAAAGTGGGTGTATGGGTATTACCTATACACCTCTGCCTACCCCTTGTGGGAAGGCGTGAGGATATATTATTATTAATATTATTATATAATTAATTATTATTACAGCCAATAATATAAGCTTAAAGCTTAAAGCCAACACGTTTCATACCTTTAAATTATATTTAGAACATAAATTAAAAATTCTTAATTAATGAGATAAATACTGCTTTAAACAGGGAACAAGATAAGGCATAGGGTCAAATTGCAACTTGGCAACAAGATCATACGATTTAGAGTCAGATAAATTGTGGACAATGATTCGAGCACAATTTATATATTGTAATATGCTAAATGGTTTACTCATCCTTAATACGTATATGTCAGAAAAAGCAAGAGAAACGATTTCAGATCAAATCCGCAATGAAGAGATTCGCAAAACAAATGGCGTGAACGAGGTTGTGATTGTAATGATGAAGAAAGGCATGTTACGTTGGTTTGGACACATAGAAAGGATGAGTGAAGAAAGATTGACGAAACAGATATACAAAGCAAAAGTGTGTGCAAGAAGAGGCAGAGGAAGGCCACGTTCCAACTACATGGATCAAATCGATCGGACTCTCAAGGACGGGAACGTTAAGACGAGCAAGTATGAAGAAACTGATGCGAAAGAGGTATCTCTGCCTAACCCGTTAGGGACACGGTGTGATGATATGTATGTATGTATGTATGTATTATGTGTATACAACTAGATACGCTTAGAGAGATAGAGCTTGATTTATTTTGAATGTTTCTTCAAGTTGTTGTTCTTCACTAAAAACTCATTCGTATAGATCTGGGCTCAAAACTGCAATCAGAAATTCGCAGAACTCAAACTACTCACTCGGCCCATTCTATTGTTTAGCTACTAGCACGGTAGGGTACATTATGCGGTGCCACCATGTGTCTGGGGGGGAGAGGGGGGCTATTTTACTTCATCTTGTTTTCCACCTTTTGATCATAATTTGTATAAGATATTGTATATCTACATGTTTTGACAGAGCTTCCAAGTGTTTGCCAAGCTTTTCGAATGATGTCTTCCTCACCAATTACGTATAAATACTAAACACGTTTTCGCTTTACTATCAGACAAATATAAAAGAAAACAACCTTCAAAGAACAATTTTATTTGAACTTCCGTCAGCAACTTTGTGGCAAAGAACAAAAGTTAAGATTTGGGCCGCTAATGTCGCTATTATCACGTACTAAATTATATCAGCTGTGGAATATCTCATCAACCAGTCCACTGTAATCTAATATGAACTCTTTATCCTTTGAGTTAACGTCTATTTTATTATGTAGAGGGAACATGTTTAGTTTTTGCGAGTTATTCTAAGGTACACCGTGATGCCCGAGTTGTTCGAGTAGTTGCCAGCTCAAAAGATTGCAAGAACGAATCCCAACTGTACCAATGAGTTTATCCAACCTTAAGTACAGTGATTAGTCACACCATGAGCTTTTAGGTGAAGGAATATATCGAGAAGAAATCTGCATACGTTTGAGAAGAAATTTAAAGGTGTATGAGTAGTCGTGCTTGGGTAACGGTGATGAAATCGCCATCGTTGGCACATAGAATATATTTCTTACATACATACCTTTGCCTACCCTTACTACGGACCCTTATAGGATGACTTTAAGATATCTATCCTGAGCTCAGTCAGTTAGGTACCTTCGTGTTTTGTTAAATACATGGTGTAAATAAAAACTCTGTCGTATTGTGGATTGTGTCCGTCGTGTAAAATCATTTTATAGATACTTTTTCTAAATAGATAGTAATCGAGAAACTCATCCGCAATATAAGAGCATGTTCATCATCGCCTAAATATACTGACCTCACAAGACATGGGGGGATGTGACAAATGGCGAGTCTTAATGTTAGTTGAGAAGGCAGGATTCTGTCATTTGTATTAGTACCTATATAAATATCTCATGAGCTTTGTAGCGGCGGGCTGTGGCATACCGATACATCACCCGAGTCAGCTGGCGGTCTTATATATTGCTTGCATGGCGGGCGAGCACGGCTCATTTGATGCGATAAGCAAACGGTGCTGAAGGGTGCGGGCTGCATCAATACAAAAGCTTAACATTATGAACATTGGATGCCAGTACATTACAACGATAGCACTGGATGTAATGAGATTCGCCTATCAACAAATATTTTAACCTTTAACTTAAATAATTTTACAAACGTATTCCGAAGAAATAAACTTACTTTATTTATAATGACAAAGTAGAACTATAAAACAAAGATTTCCCCCTACACACACTGGTGGCAGGATATCCCGCATCGAGGATACAAGGAAACGGCAATAAATAATGAAAGAATTATGCAAAGGCCTTGCATAATATTTCCGCTACAGCAACAGCCAGCCAGGGCGTGCTTATGAAATGCAAATGGAGGCGCATGACAAATGGACCTCTTGGGACTCGTACGATACAATGCACTAATCAATTATATTGACAACTGGGATTTGTGATCTACATAAATTATACCGAAATACAATTTGTACAGAATTTATAGAAGCTATGAGTTTTGTACATAAAAAAATATTTTATAACGTTTTGGCACCTAATATATCTCTGGCGGAAAGTGGGTGTGTGGGTATTACCTATACACCTCTGCCTACACCTTCGGGGACTCTTGTGGGAGGACGTGAGGATATATATATATATATATAATAATTTATAACGAATTATAAGTATATATACATCACGGGGTAGACAGAATGAGTAGAACGCTAGTTCTCTCTCGACTATCATAATGTTAGATATAAAATTGACACAAATGAGTGTCCCATTGGAAGTGTGACAAGAAGACAGAACCTATATATTGAACCTCTTAGAGCAAGACATATTCACGTACGTTCACCATGTGGGGACTGATTAGGTGACTTGAAATCTCTTCCAAAACGAAATTCCGGGCTCTGAATAAAAGAAAAAAAGCCGTGGTGGCCGAGTGGTTCGAGCAGTTGCCTGCGACGCAAAGGTCGCAACTTCGAATCCCGACTGTACCAATGAGTTTTTCTGAACTTAAGTACAGTGATTAGTCACACCACGAGCTTAACGGTGAAGGAAAACATCGAGAGGAAACCTGCATACGTCTGAGAAGAAATTCAAAGGCGTATGTATAGTCGTGCTGGAGTAACGGCGATGGACTCGCCATATGTCACGTTGGCACCTAATATACCTCTGGCGGAAAGTGGGTGTGTGGATATTACTTATACACCTCTGCCTACCCCTTCGGGGACCCTTGTGGGAAGGCGTGAGGATATATGAATTAAAGTAATCAGATTCCAATTTTAAAAGATACATACCTTAGAAGTCTCTCTAAAGTTCCATACCTCTTTCGCTTCGTTAACATTCATCAGTCACTTCATACATGTTTTTTTACAATAAGAGTGGCAAGCAAGCTTAAGGCCCACCTGATGTAAACCGTCCCCTGTCGGGCAGCTCCCAATTCGAACGGGAAACGCCTTATGCCCTATCTCTCTTAGCACATGTCAGTCATAATAATATTAAAATAATATTTTATAAGGTGGAGGTGAGTCCCGACCTGAACAAGCTAGATGGCAGCATCTTTGTTTCCATAGAGTTGCTTTGTAGAACGTGTAGCCTACACGAGCTGCACCAATCACTGCAGTGACTCCGGTGTGAGCATATGAAAAGAACTGACAATGCATATATTATGTCTTGTAATAATTTGCTTAGTTAGTCGCTTGTTAAAATTACATGCTAATTATACGCACGTTACTATAACAATGGATCAATTGAACCAATAAAGAGCGAAGAAGTCCAGTTATCGCTCCCATATCTAAGCCATTGTTCAGCTGTTCTATCACGCTATCCACCAATCAGATCGTATCGCGCTGATTGCTCCCACAAACCACTAAGTTCTTTCAATATGGCCATTGTTCTATTTATTTACAATCAAGTCGATAAGGTGAACTATATTATCAGCCATGTACCGATATCACTATATCGATGTATAATCGTAAGTTGTTATGGTCCAATCACGCTTATGTTCGCTCCATCCTTAGGAATCGATATGGTCTAGATTGGAACGTGTCTTCCTCTGCATCTTTCTGCAAACACTAGCATTGCATATCTGTTTCGTCAGTCTTTCTTCACTCATCTGTTCTACATATACACATATCATCACGCCTAGTCCCTAACGGGGTAGGCAGAGAGTATAGAGCGCCAGTTCTCTCTAGACTTACATACCTCTTTCGCTTCGTCCACATTCATCAGTCTCTTCATACATGCTCGTCGGTTTCGAGTACTCTTAACGTTCCCGTCCTTGAGAGTCCGATCTATTTGATCCAGGTAGTTGGAACGTGGCCTTCCTCTGCCTCTTCTTGCACACACTTTTGCTTTGTATATCTGTTTCGTCAATCTTTCTTCACTCATCCTTTCTATGTGTCCAAACCAACGTAACATGCCTTTCTTCATCTTTACAATCACGCCCTCATTCACGCCAGTTGATTTGCGAATCTCTTCATTGCGGATTCGATCTAATATCGTTACGCCGCACATTTTTCGAAGAGATCGCATCTCGACTGCATTCAAGCTATTTTCATACTTCCTCTGACATACCCAGGATTCGCTGCCATACAATAAGGTAGGTACCAATATCGCGTTGTGGACAGCAACTCGAGCATTCTTGCTCAGACTTTTACTGCCCATCAACGCCGACATGGCTCCATTCACCTTATTTCCGGCAGTTATCCTTCTTTCAATATCTTTTTCATACTTTCCATCTCGTGTGAACATGCTTCCAAGATATACAAATTCATTCACTTGCTCTAGAATTTGCCCATTTACCGATATTGCACACTCGGTCACTTGTTCATCTCTTTCGAATACCAGAACCTTAGTCTTGCCAGCGTTTAGGCGCAGCCCCTTCTTTTCACATTCTTCTTTCATTATGGTAACTAGTGACTGCAGTTCGCCCTCTGATGACGCCAGTAAGACCGCGTCATCGGCGTATAGTAGGCAGTTGACCACTAAGTTTCCCATTTTCACTCCACATCCGTTCGTTCTTAGTGCTCTCAGACAGTTATCTAGATATATAATGAACAGCCAGGCAGACATGATACACCCTTGTTTGACCCCCGACTTCACATCAAACCAGGGTGACATCTCACCGTTAACCCTAACGCACGCCTCGCTATCACTATAGAGTGATTTCACGGCATGCAGTAGGGAACTGCTCACTCCATATCCAGGCAACACGTCCCAGAGTTCCTTTCGTACGACTCTATCAAATGCCTTGTCTAAGTCGACGAAAGCGCAGAAAACCCTTTGGTTAATATCCAAAAACTTTTCCGCGATTCCGCGAAGCGAGAAGGTTTGATCCATACATCCTCTTCCTGGTCTAAATCCACCTTGGGATTCCCAGAGAAACCTTTCGGATCGCTCTTGCATTCTTATCGTCAGGATCTTCGTGTACACTTTACTAGCTAAGCTGACCAAGCTGATGGCTCTGTAGTTGGAGCAGTCCAATCGTGATCCCTTTCCTTTATAGAAAGGCACGATGACTGCTCGCCTCCAGTCGTCCGGAACATCACCCTTTTCCCAGCAAAGATTGCATAGCAAATAGATGACGTCCCAGACCGCTGGTCCACCGTACTTGATCATCTCAGCCGTAATCCCATCTATTCCCGCAGCTTTTCCACATTTCAGACTTCTTATCGCACTCACAATCTCTCCCATACTTATTTTATCCGCTATAGGATCCTCGACAGATTCTGTTGGAGGCAGCTCTATGAGTAGATCAGCGGCATCATCATCATACATATCTTTGTAGAATTCACTCCATCGCCTGAGGACGTCAGTTTTGTCAGTAAGTATGTCATTGTCCTTCGAAATAATCACATTCATCCTACTACTGGCTGTAACACAATTTCTGGACTTCTTAACTTCTCTCCAAAAAAGTTTTGCATTGTCCTTGAAATTATGCGACAGTTTTTCGTCTACAGTCATTTTATTTTATTTTATTTATTTTATTTTATTTTATTCAGGATACAAACAGTCATCAAAAAACAATAAACTTAACAAATAGATAATAAACGACAAACAGTATCCACAGAAATGAAAGAAATTATTTTAACATGCATGACATACATACATTAAATCAAACTAACTATTCATAGATAACTAAAATATACATTTATGCAGTAAGAAAACACATCCAGATCTTGTTTATTTATACATACGTAATGCTATGCTTAACCATATTTATTACACAAATTAAATTTAAATTGATTCAAAGAAATATTAAAAATATCCTCGTCTACAAATTTAGAGTTATATGAGTTACAACTTCTTGGAACAAAACTATTTTCAGCATAATTAGTTTTAAAAGTGGGTACATAGAATAATGATTTGCTTCGAGAACCGTTTCTAGGGCAACGTAAATATATATTCTGTAATAGATAAATGCTATCGACCAAATTATGTAAAAATTTAAATAAAAACGTTTGGTCACGAACCACTCGTCTTGACTCAAGAGAATGAAGCTTTATACTACTATTTGGGAATCTATAATTAAGATGCTTCAGAAATTTATTTTGAACCCGGTCTATAAGACAAATGTACTCTGAGTATTGGGGATTCCAAGTGGTGGAAGCATATTCGAGAGGAGCTCTTACGAATGCTGTATATAAATTCATCAGTGTGGTATCATTCTTAAAAGGTTTACTTACACGAAGAATAAAACCAAGCATTTTAAAAGCTTTATTGCAGATACTTTCTATATGAGACCTAAATAAGAGTTTATCGTCTAATATGACGCCCAAGTCTCGCACCTCAGTCACTCTTTTAATTAAGGCATTATTAAATGAGTATGGAAATACAATTTTGTTTTTGGTTTTTCGTGTGAATGAAATAACATAGCATTTATTAATATTTAGTTGTAAATAATTTTGTTCACAATAATTCCATAATCTGTCCAAATCATTTTGATAAGTGATACAATCCGAATCACATGAAATAATTTTAAAGATTTTGTTATCATCCGCATATAAGAGAAAGTTAGAATTTAAGAGAAATTTCGAAATGTCGTTAATAAAGATGTTAAAAAGAAGGGGACCAAGATGCGAGCCTTGTGGCACGCCCGAGGTTACTGGAAGGAACGTAGACTGAAATCCTCGGACAGTAACACATTGACTTCGATTCCGTAAATATGATTCCAACCATCTAAGCAGGCTGCCGTGTACACCGAACTCCGCTAATTTTCCAATTAATAAATTATGGGAGATTTTATCAAAAGCTTTGGAGAAATCAGTGTACACGGCATCTACTTGTAAACCCGCATCCATGGCAGAAGTAGTAAAATCGAGAAATGTGCACAGATTACTTTCTGTCGAACGTTTCGGTACGAATCCATGTTGTTCGGGAATAATTTCAGGTCTTACTGAGGGCATAATCCTGTCGTAAATAATCTTTTCAAATAATTTAGGAATAACAGACAATTTTGAAATGGGACGGTAGTTGATAATATTATGTTTGTCTCCATCTTTATACACTGGGACAACATATGTTTTTTTCCATTCATCTGGGAAAACACCACATTCAATAGATTTTTGGAAAATAAGAAATAGCGGAAGTGAAAGTTGCTTACCACATTTTTTTAGAAACAACGGTGGAATACCATCAGGGCCTGCCCCCTTGGTAATATCTAGATTTGAAAGATATTTTTCTACTTCTATTTGTGTTAAGCATTCACTAGAAAAGCTAATTGAATTTTTATCATTATTATTGGACGAGCTAGGTGATCCATTGGGAGATGAAGGTTCAAATACTGAATTGAAATGATAATTAAACAGATCAGAAATTTTTTGTCCATCAGAAGTAGTATCAGATAATAAATACATTGAATCTGGAATCTCTTTATTACCACGTTTTGATTTAATATACGTCCAAAAATTTTTGGAATTTAAATTAATATTTCTTTCTGAAGCCAGGATATAATTATCTATACACTTAATTTCAACTACTTTTTGACGCCTTCTTAGGTAACAAAATGTTTCGTAATCACAGATCCTGTGGTATGTTTTCCACTTCCGATGTGCCTTTTCTTTTTCTTTAACGATTTTAATAAGAACTTTATTATAGTAATAAGGGTATTTCTGCTGATTTAACTTTTTAAATGAAGGAATAAATTCGTCTATAAGTTTATTTATTATGTTATAAAATTCAGCTACACATAGATTTACTTCTTTGCCCGAGAAAACGGTTGCCCAATTAATTATAGATAATGAATCATTTATTGACTTATAGTCGGCATGATGAAACTCCTTCACAATACGTGCAGGTGAACGTAATGTATTTTGTGATGTTATACTAGTAGATATTGATAAAGATGGGTGATGAGGGTCCTCAGGTACAAATGGAGATGAGCATCTATCTATTTTACAAACCAGATCTGAAAAAATGAGATCCAGAATGCGACCATTAGCATTAACTACTTGATTATATTGATAAAAACCTGTGATGTTCAAAAAAGAATTCATTAGAGATGTGAGGTGGTCATTATTTGGGTTAGTCAGAGTAAGAGCTAAGCTAGCAGATCGCGTACTCCAATCGGCGTTGGAAATATTAAAATCTCCTACAAGCAAAATACTATCATCCGGGCAGTTTATGTATAAGTCAGATACGAGTTCAAAAAGTTTTTGAATAGAGTTTAAATGCTCTGGGCCATGAGGGAAATACCCACAAAATAAGTGCAATTTAAAAATGGTGTTGTCGAAAATAGATGATACACAAACATGAACTAACTCAGCATCACGAAAACTTAGTTGGTCAGAGATAACAGAATCCTTTGTTATAATGATTTCTTTACGTAATGCTATTAAAACGCCACCTCCCATTTTTTGGTGTCGGAAGTCACAAGGCCTGTCAAATCTATACACAGAATAGCGCAAGTCAAATAGTTCACGGTCATAAATACTCGGAAGCAGCCACGTCTCAGTAATAAAAATAATATCGAAATCAGAATTTACTACTGATAAGAAGAAGTCATTGGTTTTGGTCCGAAGGCCTCTAGCATTCTGATAATATATTTTTAATCCACATTTTGAAATCATTGGATTGATTAACAGTATAATAAGTAACTATTTATATATTGCCCAGTATAGATAAACATAGTTTCACTTTGTACCAGAAACCCATAAAACAAATAATTCTTCAATGTTAAGAGGTTGCTAAAAAACCTTACATAATATACAGTATTAATGTATATTTTAAACCAATAAGTAAACAATAACGTTATATAAATAATCGTAGCAAAAGAAGAAGTCATTTGGAACCTCTCACGCTTCTGAGCTATTATCTCTTTCGTACGATTTTTTTGCAGGCGATATTTTTCTTTCATCTTTTCTTTCATACTTTCACTTGAGCTGGACATAGCCAAAATGTCTTGCCTTGCATCCTTCTTCTTTTTAACTTCTTCTTTCACTTCATCATCCCACCAACCATCGCCATTTTTGGTTGTCCGCCCTTTCGAAATGCCACAAACCTCTTTCGCGGCGCATTAAATGCTGGACTTAAGGAACTGACAACAAACATCGACACTCTCAAACACATCTTTCGGGGGACAGGCTAGCTGTTCAGATACCCTTTCTTGATATCTGTCTCTAATAGCCGCATCTTGAAGCCTCCAGCTTTTGATGCGGTCTGCGACTGCAGAACAGGGACCCCCAGCACGGGATCGCCAGCCCGCGAACAGACCTCTTATTCTAGTTATAACCAGAAAGTGGTCCGTTCCCAGGTCGGCTCCCCTATACACCCTGGTGTCCATCACCTGTGTTCTGAGTCGCTGATCTATTAGAAACAGATCTATCATGCTTCGCTCATTTTTCCGTTCCCATGTATACTGATGAATCCTCTTGTGGTCGAACATGGCGTTCGCCACAAAAAGGTCTCTCTCCATGCATACATCTAATATCAGCTTGCCTGCCTCGTTCACTCTCTTATCACCATACTTGCCGAGTACTGCCTCGTAATCCTTACGGGCTGTCCCGACCCATCCATTCAGATCACCACAAATAATCAGCTTTTCATTCCCTTCTTTCGTCTCTAGAATATTACTCACACATTCCCAGAACTTATTCAGGTCGCAAGTGTCCGCTGAGGCCACCGGAGCATACACCGCGACTAAAAATAGTCGGGTAAGGCCTATTTTAAAGCGAGCCCAAATAAGTCTGGGGCTCACCGCATCATAACTTATCATACATTCTGCCAAGCGGCTGGATAGTAGAATTCCCACTCCCTGGCAGGCGTGCTCGGTGTTTGCCACTCCTGACCACAGCACTAAACTCCCGCCCGGGAGCTCGTCTACTCCACTACCCTTCCGCTTGGTTTCAGACAAGCACACAACATCTAACTCGCTCTCTGTCATAACATCGATCAATTCGTTCATCTTATCAGCCATACCTCCTCTTACATTCCATACACCCATCCTACACTCCACACTCCACTTCCCGCCGTGAGGCACTCCGCGTGATGGGTGGCGGTCCCCATCGCCGCACTGTGCTGAATTTTTCGCACCAGCGGGGACGGACTGGTGCGCGTTGCCTCGGGGGCACGCCCTAACAGCCGTCCGGCCAATGCGCATCGAGTGGAATTGCAGCCCTCTGGGCTGGCAGGAATCGCGACGTGCACGCTTCCACTCTGTGATCCCATCTGTTCTATATGCCTAAATAAGCGTAACATACCTTTCTTCATCTTTATAATCTTGTGTTCATTGCGGACTCGATCTTAAAATCCTTAGACCACACATTTTTTTAAGGGAACGCATTTTATCTGCATGTAACATATGATGCATGCCTCTGATATACCCAAACTACTTCGCGGTTCCTAACCTATAAATATAATTAAATCACACATAATAGTGGGTCACTTAATCTCAGAGACAAACGTTACTCCAACGACTCCTTAGAGAGCTCTAAAAACCTTACTCATAAATAAGACTAGTGAATGGCTACGATGCATTCGTCCTATAGAAAACGGGCGTCTTATATACTTAGGTAAATGGTGGTGAACCTATGTTGAATAAGTAAAGATTAGAAGAACATAATCTTGTAATAAAATTGCTAAAATTTGTAAATGCGTTCGTTCGGCATTTACGCAAAGACTGCTGAATGGATTTAGTTAACGTTTTATTCTAAAAAAAATCTACCAACGAAATCAAAATTTACACAAGGGCAGCCGCGGGGCACAACTGGTTAAACATAAAACTCAAATAACGACGTTTTCCACTCTCCAAACAGATGAACCTCTCGCTAGGGAATAGATAATTTTTATCATGTAAATCTGTGTCTAAAAAAGGCCTATTCATCGGAATGAATGGCCGGAGCCCGTGCAAATTGAATTCGAATTTAGGCGATTTTTAAAACATTTATCGTGAATTGAAAAGAGACCCTTTCAAATTCTCGAAGTACGGACGGATCTTAATAATATTTTTAGTGAAAAAATTGATTAAGTATTACAAATATAATAAGTAAGATCGAATAGGTATTGCATTAATTCTTTTAATAAATACATCAGATGGTCACCAGTCTACTGATTGCAATTAATTTATCTCAGGAATACTTAAATTACTATATTTAAGTAAATTTTTGAATCATAACACGTGTTTTATGTTAAAGAAAATCATGGAGAGGGTATAATATATCTCTGTCGGATAGTGGGTGTGTGGACCTAAATCAATCTAAGGAAATCAAAGACGTGTCATGAGAAACGGCATATCTTACATTAACTTTTAAATATACCAGAAGAGAAAAAAAAACACATTTGCGTTGAAGGCCACTAATCGACCACGCGGCCACTAAGTTTATTGTGAAATAGTAGCACAATTTTGGTTTGCGGATACAGTATTATTTGACCATAATAAACTGAACATTTTACTCGTTGGTTAATCATCAGATAGCGGACCATATTTGGGTGAAACATGACAAGCCCATTCGAGCTTGGAACAACACCTAAGACAAAATTGCAAAGAAATAAATCTTATACTATGCTGAAAGGTTATAAAAGTATTTAGAGTTGTATCTTCATTTATTTATAACTTATTGTTGTGTATGTTACTTTGGACCAATTCCCAGCCATTTATTTTCTTTTTGTGACCAGGAAAAGAAAACTGCAATATTCCGTCCCGGTGAGCTTAGCCCGCGCTCCAAACATGGCGTTCTTCTATGTACTGCGCTGACCCTCTTAATTATTAACATAAAAATTGCAAAAGTCTCGTAAACAGCCAACAAACAACAATGCCCTCTAATTGTGTTACGTGTCATCCGGACGTTTTGACGACTTTTTACTGACAGCGTTTTTTCCCCAAATTGGACGCTTTCCCTTTGAGAGATTGTCGCAAATTACGAGCCACTTCGCAGTAATACAATTTCACGGATAGGATTTGATGGCGCGCTTTTGTTTTGTGTTACAATATTGGTGACTTTACAATATTTAAACTGCACACCAGACATTCCCACAATCCCCTTTTTCTTGGAGTTAACTATATATACATATCATTACGCCTAGTTCCTCACTGGGTATGCAGAGAGAGTAAAGCGCCAGCTCCCTTTTCGCTTCGTCCACATCTATCAGTCTCTACAAACGAGTATGTTTGTTTGAGTTTTGAGTACTCATAACGTTTCTATCCTTGGGTGTCAGATCGGTTTGAACTACGTAGTTGGAGTTAATCATTGTTATAAATGCTCGGAGGCACGAAGCAATACTACACAGTGGAAGACACACAGTGTTTTGTGAATAATCACAATTTGATAAGATAGGATATTTATTTGCATACGTCAGTATCTATTACAATGATGTAACACATATTGTTAAATATTATACATACTCGGCAGCCTTTAATGAGAACTTTATATAAAATGTTTAAGACACGTATACAATCAGATGTAGGATTGGATTTATAACCTATGTGATATAATTTACCATTACTACTTTCTATAATACTACTTCAACCAACGTACTAGAACTTCCTAAGTAGATATATAGCGTTGATGCTTGCGACACCACTACCCATAATTCATCCACGAGAGAACATGCTCATAAAGAATAGATAATGCTGGGTGATTGTGTAACTATGACATCTAAAAAATTTCAATTAAAAGGCAGTGATAGATGCAGGCGAATACTAGTCGAGTGATAAGGCAGTGGAAATAACAGACATTGGTAGCAAATATGTACTCAGCTCTGCTTGTGATACAGTCAACATTGATATGACATAATATTGTATATAATGATATAAAATATAAATAATATATATATCTTCACGCCTTCCCACAAGGGTCCCCGAAGGGGTAGGCAGTAGGCAGGTAATATAAAATGCCTTGCCGATTTTTTTCTCAAGTATAGGTTTCCACGCAGGATCCTTTACCGTTAGGTTCGTGGTCTAACTAAGACTCAGAAAAAGTCGGTACAGAGAACTTTGTACAAACCGCCAAGGATTCCACCTGAGATGTTGTTTTTGCTTAAATATAAACCTTTCGGCATCGGGCATGTAAAATATTGTTCTTATCATATAAACAAGACTTCAGAATTCCTCTAGTTCATTCAAAGTACTAATTCACAATTATTCTAGAAATACTACTATAAATCAATAATAGTATAATCGTTTAAATTATATTTTGTCTTCGACTGTATTTTAGTAAATAACAAAATGTTAAAAATACCTGTGCCAAGCTAGTGTGTCAATGCTCTACGTCAAGGATGAAATTTATAGACAGTGACATTTTTGCCGTCTACATTATTTGAAGCCATTTGTTATTTTATTCATATTTGGGCGATACGAGCGGTTTTCGTGGATGATTAAGTAATATTGAAAAAAAGAAAGGCATCTAGCCCAAGATAGAGCCAAAGATGTATTTAAAACCAAAGATGTGAACGGAGTGAAGCCCGAACATAATACCGATAATGATCTGTTATCGAAACTATTTACTTTTCAAACATTATTTGGACAACATATTCCTCCCATGAAACAGAGAAAGAAGAGGCATCCTTTACAAAGTTTGATAAAGTTTGGTAGGTATATATAAATACCTCGTGATCTCGTGATGCAACCTCAGTATAATTATATTAAACAATAAGACTGCGTCAGTACCTGAAAGGAAGTTAAAAAAATTACAACACAAACAAAGCATGGAGGAAAAAGCTAAAACAACAGGGCATACGCATAAGCAATGGCTGGTTTCTATTTTGGGTAAACAAGAAGTCTATACTGGTGAAGGTGTATTAGGCCAGTATGTCAGGAAAGAGGTGTGTTGCAGCGAACGCGACCTTGCTATCCTACGGCTTCCAGTCGGGCTGGCTCTCACCTACGACTAAATTGCTGCAGTCAGAACAATCGCCCGCCGGACGGCCTCTGACTGACAATGAAATATCGTGGATTGGAAGCCTGCCGTCCTTAGCGTCTGTCATTGGAGTGCCCATATTCACTGTCACTGCTGACAAGTTTGGGAGGAAACCATCAGTGATAGTGATAATAGCTCTGCAAGGGGTAAGACTCACATCATTGCAATGGATATTAAGAGAGGTAGGACATAACAGGTTTCCCGTTCGAATTTGGGGCTGTCTTACTGGGGAAGGACTTTAACCTTAAGGAAGTTCGTAGCCAAATAACGTTGTATTGTGTTCCTCCACGGTGAATAAGGTCCACAGTAAAGAGCTGTTTGGGGAGGGAGGAGGATTGTTATATTGTGTTGGTAGCAGAAGGATTAGTCCCATAGTATACCTCTCCGAACACAGCGTTGCAATGTGCAAGTGATATTTCTACTATCTATGCTATCTCAAGGCTACGGTAACCGTTTCCCATAAGATGGGCTGTATGCTTGTTTGCCACTCTTGCTGTTTAAAGAAATACCATCGGTCTACAATTTAAATTTATTCATCCGAGCAATAATAATACGGTTTCAGATTGAGAGTCAAGCTAGAATATTTACAATTATACTTGATTATAAATGTGATATACATATTTTCGCTTAAAGTGTTTCCCGGTTGTACGTGTTCTAAGCTTGAATATATATTTTTTAAATCAATCATAGCTCTCCTGGATAATAAAGATAATATCATCAAAGCCAGCAAGTCTGATAGCAGCGAGGATATGTTGTGGTTTGGCCGGAGCGGGTTGTTTCAACGTGGTCCCTTTGTACGTAAAGGAGATAAGTCAAGATGACATCAGGGGGACTTTGGGGTCGATGTTCGTGCTCATCCAGAACATCGGAGTTCTATTGATGTACGCGATGGGCGCCTACTTGGACTACTACACTGTGCTGTGGATTGTGACTGCTGTTCCCTTATTAGCTGTCGTGTGTATGTCCAAAGCCCCGGAGTCACCTGCATTTTTAATGAAGCTAGGAAACGTGGACGTGAGTAGCGCAATAAGCAACACCTTAATTAATACAATTACATATAGATACGCAATAATGTGACGATAAATGTACAAATAATTACTTAAAATTTATTAAGCTTAATGATTATATTTTCCAGGAAGCCACATCGGTGATTGCTTTTTTCAGAGGGCTGAGCACCAAAGACGCCCCCGTTCAGGAAGCCATGGATGCTATCAAGTACGAGGATAACTATTTTAAATCAATTCCCAACGTTTCTTTCTTTAATATTTGTAAGTATATATAATTATTAAGACTATCACTAGCTGTTCCATTTGTCCACATATTTTTGTCATCAAATTCACGGAAACGTAGCAGAAATGAGGTACGAGAAATATTATGAATCGTACCCCATTTATTTGTGTATCTATCCTCACGCCTTCCCACAAGAGTCCCCGAAAGGATAGGCAGAAGTATATAGGTAGTACCCATACACCCACTTTCCGCCAGGCATATATTTTAGGTGCCAACGTGACAGATGGCGAGTCCATCGCCGTTACTCAAGCACGACTATACATACGCTTTTGAATTGCTTCTCAGACGTATGCAGGTTTTCTCTCGATGTTTTCCTTCACCGTAAAGCTCGTGGTGTGACTAATCATTGTTCAGAAAAACTCATTGGTACAGTCGGGATTCGTAATTGCGATCTTTGTGTCGCAGGCAACTATTCGAATCACTCGTCCACCACGACTTTCTTTTTTGTTTGTGTGAAATCATAATTTTGGTGTACATGCTTTCCAACATTAAGATATTATACTAATTTATATGCCTAGCCTGCCTGCCAAGCCTAATGCTGTAACGTCCTTCTTTAAATTCCAGTCAAAGAGAAGGCGTGGTGCCGAGGTTTCCTGATCATCACAGCAATATTCTTTGCTCACGCCACCAATGGAGCATTTAGTATCGTGACTTATGCAACAACGATTTTAAAGGCTTCAGGAGTGACAACACAACCCGAGCTGCAGTCCCTCAGTCTGCCTGTCTGCATGATACTTGGCTCTCTAGTGTCTATGAGTTGTGTAGATAGATTAGGACGAAAGGTAAGAACATAACTTTTTTATGTTTTATATCGTAAAGATGGCAAACCGCTTGCAAGCGGTTACCGCCGCTTATGGACGCTTGCAACGCTAGCGGTATCCTAACCCAATTTTGTCGTCTCTAGAGAACACACAACTCTCAACGGGGAGTGCATTAAACTATTGAAGTACTGTTATACAGGAGTAGCGAGCCAGTATGGCGTGCCTTAATTCTTAATCAGGTTTATACAAGAATATGATATCTCCACGCCATCCATATGTAGGTACACACACACACCCATACAACCATTCTTTGCGAACGTATGTAGGTTAAATCTCGATGTTTCCCTTAAACTTAAAGCTAGCGGTGTGCCAAATTACTGTACTTAAGGTTAAAAAATCTGATGGGTATAGTCGGGATTTGAACTTGTAGCCTTTGTGTTGCTCTCAGCCACTACGGGTTCTAATCCAAGTAATTTCCTGTATATTTCAGCCGATCCTAGCGGCGGCGTTCATCGGGTCAGTAGTATGCTTGCTCAGCTTGGCTGGCATCACCATGGTGCAGCGCGCGGGCGGCGCGGTGCCCGCTTGGCTGCCTATGGGCACCACCTGCATGTGCCTCGGAGTGTATGCGGGCGGCGTCTCCCCCATGCCCTACGTTATCCTGTCTGAGATGTTTAACTTCCAGGTATATACACTTATCAATTCGGATTATTTAAGATTTAGATTTCAAGCATATGGCGATTAAGAGAGTGTCGCTTCACCTTTACCTATTCCTTCTGAAGCATTTGGGGGACCGCGTATATAAGATTCAAAGTAAAGATCTCGACTAATAAAATCTTAATAAACTTTATGATCTACATCTGAAAGTAAAATAAATATTTTATAGCATTTGGTTTGATTAGAAACTTCTAATAAATGAGTAAATCAAGAACTATTTAAAAGACCAGTTAGTATTGCAAGCCTTAAACCATAACAGTTTACCAAGAGGCTGGCTTGCTTGTTTTCCATCTTATTATAGTTAGTGACTTATTTGGTTTCAGATAAGAACGAAAGTGGTTGGATGTGTAGTGACATTTACTTACGCGATGTTGACCATACAACTTGGAGTGGTGGGTCAAGTGATGACCACATACGGAGCGCACGTCGCGTTTCTTGGATTCGCTGCTATCAACGCATTGGGGGCCGTTTTAACACTCACAATACTTCCGGAGACCAAGGCCAAGAGTGTTGAACAAATTGAGCAGGACTTAAAGAAAATGTGATCGGTTCCAAAAGACAAAAATCTTATCATGGTTTGTGAGCCTTCAAAAAGAACAATTAAACTTTGTTCCAATGAAAGTCCTTTTGTTTAAAGTTTTTGACTGGTTTGACTTCTTGTTGCCCGTAGCGGCCTGTAGCGGCGGTTGTGTGAACTTAAGAGGCCTGATGAGGACAAAATAATAATAATAGATATATCTTCAAACCTTCCCACAAGGGTCCACATCAAAGGAAAACACCTGAATATACGTCTGGGAAGAAATTTAAATTCGTAGGTATAGTCGTGCTTAGGTAACGGTGATGGATTTGCCATCTGTCACGTATGCACCTAAAATATATCTCTGGTGGAAAGCAGGTTCATGGGTGATATAGTGTGGGCCTATACACCTTTGCCTACCCTTTCAGGGGCCCTTGTGGAAAGGCGTGAGGATATATTTGACTGACAACAAACATTCATATACTTATTTCATCATACTTTTCATGAAGCTATCCGACGTGGATTTAAATACCGGAAAACAGAGGAAATGGTACTGTAAAGTAAATCCTTTGAATCATACGTTCAATGTATTGAATACCGGCCCTACCTGCAGGTATCCAATGGTTGCATACTTTAAAGACTTCAAATATTTACATAACTATTATAGCAACAACAACCTCGTATTCACAAAATCCTCAAGACCTTAAGTCACCAAAACAAAGACCCTCTCGTTAATGACAAAAACACTCCAACAATAATTTACTGTAAGGATTTTTTTTTTTTTTTTTTTTTTTTTATACAACAAGAGTGGCAAACAAGCATACGGCCCACCTGATGGGAAACGGTTACCGTAGCCTATTTACGCTCACGATACCGAAGTATCACTTGCGCGTTACCACTCTGTGTTCGGAGAGTTATAGTGTGATGGCAGCATAATGGGTTTAATCCCTCTGCTTCGAACACAATGTAACAATCCTCCCCCCTCCCCAAGGAGCTCATTACTGGAAACCTTATTCACCGCGTAGGAACACAACACAAAAAATGAGTTATTTGACTACGGACTTCTATAAGGTGGAGGTCCTGCCCCAGTCGGGCAGCTCCGAATTCGAACGGGAAACCCCGTTATGCCCTACCTCTCTTAACACAAAGGACAACGTATTTTAGCCCTTATTTGGTTAGCAGCAAGGTTTAGCAATTTTGCTTGCATCACGCCTGGTCATAAGCACCGGGTCGAGAGTATACTCCTGGCTGTGCATCAACATATATGATAATAGTGACGGAGCTTTGTGCCACAATAATCAGCATACTGGGCTGTTATACAGTAGGTACTAAATATACCCCCTAATATTGTTTCTTTCAACGAGCTTTATGGTGCAGGAAAACATCGAGAGGAAACCTGCATACGTTTGAGAAGAAATTCAAAGGCGTATATATAGTTGTGCTTGAGTAACGGCGATTGACTCCACATCTGCCACGTGGGCACCTAAAATATATCTCAAGCGCAAAGTGTGTGTGTGGGTACTACATTTCTGCCTACTCCTTCGGGGACCCTTGTGGGAAGGCGTGAGGACATGACAGAACATGTCTGGTTTTTCAGATGGTACCTGCTTCATGCGCAGGGGTGCGCAGTGAAGCAGGCAACCCTCATATGTCAATCCACTAAATATAGCGAGGAATAGCATGGCAAAGGTATTGTACCCGTCGTCGGGTAGTTTTCTGAAGTCCTTTGACTCTTCAAACAGGTGCTCGATAGATAAGCGCTAAGTTTATAATGTACCAAAAATATGTCTATGCATATATTTAGCGAGCGGAAATTATACCGTTATTAAGTAAGGTAAGGGAACGTATTAATGGCACTCACTTCCAGAGTGCATAACAATGAATGTCCTCCCATTATATCAAGTAATGAGATTGTACACAATGTAACATAACAGCTTAGTAAATGGACCAAGGAAGATCTTTTATTACAAAATAACAATTATAACATAACGATGAAAGCTTACTGAAATTTGCAAGGAGCTTTCTTGACTACAGTATAATATTGTCCCTTACAACAGAACGAAGCAGTTCAGATTTGCTTTTCCGAGAAAAGCCTTTGTGAGAAATAGAAGAAAAACAATAACTTTCTACAGCCCAGAAAATGAGCTATTTTCCATTCCACATTATTTTGCAACATCTCGTAAATTACTGGTTGGCAAATCAGACAGTTCGTATGTCTGATGGTAAGCGACACAATTGCTGTGTATCTAGTGTAGTAATCCAGGACTGACGGCTTTGCTCCCGCTCGTTCCCGTGAAGCCTAGGTTCTCCTACTCTCAAGCCTAGTAACCGGCGTACTTGAGTCTTGCAAATCCGAACAGCGTCATTCTATATTTCTGTGTATACTAAAATATGTTTTTACCTATATCCTTTATACACGTTAAAACCGATGTGCCCCAAACTGGTTTCATTTGAAAGGCATACAAAGGTTTTAGACCACTAAACCAATAGATAAATTATATATATGTTTTTATCGTACCCGACGTGTATACGTCAATATGTACAATGATATAGAATAACATAGCCCAGTGTATGTATGTGGCAGCGCCGGTGGCTTTGACTTATATTATTACTCATTATTTTATATGTTAACCTTTATTCATGAGAGGAAAACGATTTCTATAGACGTTACGACAGAGTTTGGTAATATTATTTCGTAGTTAGTTGTGTGACTGGCGGGAATTATGGGATCCATTAGACGAATAACTTTGATGATGATTACAAAAATATACCGTTTATATTGGAGTTTTTATTTAATTATTTATCGCAATCGGTTTTCTATGTAGGTATATTATTTGTATATAAATATCCTCACCGAGCCGTGGTTCGAGTATTTGTCTGCAGCACAAAGTTGCAAGTTCGATTCCCGACTTAGTACGAACGACTTTTCTGAACTTAAGTACAGTACTTAGTCATACCGCGAGCTCAAAAGTATGCAGGTACCCCCCGATGTTTTCCTTCACCGTAAAGCTCTTGGTGTGACTTTAAAATATATTTTAATTTAAATGTATTTAAAAATTCTCTCGAGTATCTCGTTGCACGCGCGCTTTGTGTTCTTAGTATTATAAAATTGCATAAACTTACAATTACTTTAAGTTTGTGACTTTGTGAGTTTTTAATGGCTAACTGTTAAACTGGTTTAGGGATAAGAGGATATATTTTTAAGTATACTCGTTTTTATGGAAAACATTCATCTCAATATAATCAACGAAGGCCAAATGACGTATTCATCTCTTCAAATTCGATTTATTCAAATATTTTGATTTCATTTCATCCTCTGTAGCTGGTTATTATCGTCACCTCTACATCCCTCGCGGGTACAGGCAGAAATGTATTGTCATTTTCAATATTATTATTTTCACAGAATAAAAGATCTGCGCTATATAAAATATTAAAAGGATCGTGATGGCCGAGTGGATCAAGTAATTGTAAGCCTAAAGATTGCAAGTTCGAATCCCGACTGTACCAATGACTTTTTCTGAACTTAAGTGCAGTGATTAGTCATACAACGAACTTTAAGGTGAAGAAAAACATCGAGAGGAAACCTGCAAACGTGTGAGAAGAAGTTCAAAGGCGTATGTATAGTCATGCTTCAGTAACGGCGATAGACGTGCCACGTTGGCAACTAAAATATATCTCTGGCGGAAAGTGGGTGCGTGGGTACCTCTGCCGACCCCTTTGGGAACCCTTGTGGTAAGGCGTGTGGATATATGAAAGACAATGAATAAAACAATATAAGTATTACAAAAAACTTTAAGTTTGCGAACACACTGATAGGCAAAGCTTGCCTGTAGTTCGTAATGCGCGGGGCATCACTCGCGCTTTGCTGACCATACTATGCGAGGGTGCTGTGTTAGCAGTATAATAGCACAACTGTTATTGATGGGCTCGTAGTAGCTTACTCATTGCAGGAACAACTGCTTGACAGCTTTGTTATTTACTGCAATCTGAGCTGCAGGTGCTGCTCTAGTTGGGTCACCAGTAACCTCCTGCACTTTTCCTGAGAACATCTCAGGGCCGCCTAACTTCACCCTTAGCGCCTGTCACCATATTTCTAAACCAGCGACAAACTAATATCTAAACTGTCCGTCGTTTTCGGCAAAAGATAAACTTATTTCTACAAGTCTTATTCATTTAACGAGATGACAAAAATGTATTTGTTATCTGTTTCCGCGTACGTGACCGGGCTCCAGTGGCAAGGGGAAATATATTTGGGGCCCCTGACCCGAGATATGCGATGTCTACCTATAAAATGTTGTTAACGTGTCATTTGTTTATATTAAAACGGGAAAATTAACCGTCTCGAGCTGTCGAGAGAACACCGTGTTGGTGGCAGTGTTCATTATGTGTGCTATGAACTGAAAACATGATGTGAAATATTTTCTTAAAAATAATAATTACTTTTAATTATTTTTTATTACTTACTTATGAGTTCAGGAGTCCGTGTGTCAGGAGTTCGGGTAGTTGCCTACAACACAAAAGCGCAATTTTGAATCTCGACTATACCAATAAGCTATTCCGAACTTGAGTACAGTGATTATATTACATTAGTTATACCGCGAGCCCTAAGACGTAGGAAAAGAATAAACCCGCATAAGCTTGTTAAGAAATTCAAAGAACCTATGTCGTATAGTCGTACTTGAGAAACGGTGAAGGATTCACGATATGTCACGTTACCACTGTAAATATACATACCTCTATTGACCCTCCGGGAAAATCGTGTAGACGTATAATAAATAATTTATTCATTTAATTTATTCTCTATAAATGGGTGTTTAATTCGAGCCAATGTCTTTTCGCGCAGTTTTCCATACATCAAACGTGTCGTAATGCGCACGTTCGTCTCATTTGGTAGTCCACCTTTGGCGGCTCTTCGCAATTTATGCAGATCGGTATCCGAATTGTGTCAGAGTAACTTAATTACACAAGAGTTTTTCTGGCTGCGAAACGCTGGCTGGCGGCTCAATGATGGATCTTACGTCAATGATAGTTGGCTGTCATATTTGTCCAAGATGATGATGATCTATATAGAGGATGATTATAAGGATAGCTCATTAATAGATAGCGAAAGATTCATGAAAATAAATTCGAATTTTGAAATCCTGTATACGTATATACAGGTTTCCACTTCAGCTTACAAACAAATACAACGGGGAGTAATGATATGTTCGATATAAGGTTAATAGGAGCTAAATCATAAATTAATTAGCATTTTATGAAAACTCAAATAATTGATATACTGTACGCTTATCTTCATTAATAATACGTATTTCTACAACGCCATATTTTTTCTTATTATCCACACTGCATTATAAGTTTATTTTAAAAGCTCCTTCGGAATGTTAAATTAAAGCCGCAAAATGTATAAAGTAAAAGTGTACTGTGGGATTAATCGTCTGTTTTTACTGGGTTCTTTTAAAGAGAACGCCGACACGTTTAATTTATTTTTAATTGCCTTTTCGTACGCGTCACTGGCCGCGGCCGGGAGCAGCACAAACAGAATAAACCTGCAGGCTGTTGGTGGACGCAGCTGGCTCGGCCTACGAAGAACTAGTTTGTACTGGTTCTATTGGTGAAAATGATCACAAATAATAGCTTGGAAAGTTAACATAATATGTTGTTAGATGAATTCATAGTTTAAAAATCGAATGTCCAGATATACCTATGCGTTTGTAAGCATGTTAATCACACAAATGTTTGAGCTCAGCGGAATTGAACCTGCGAGCGTAATATCATAGTATAAAGAAGAGAAGTAGGTTATCTTCATACAAACGCACCGCGCGCGGTTTGTATGTGTGCGCTATTGTATCTATGTGTCGACGCACGCACACTTTAACAAAATCTCGACCCGTTTCTCAGTGCGCCAGTCGGGGCTAACACTGCACAAGGTTCGCGCGCGCGTCACGGCTTTTCGGCACCGCTAAATGATTTATTCATCAATATCATCATCAAAATGTCTGATAATCGCAGAAGAACGTATTGCTGTGTGTTTGGGTGTCTTAATAATTAATCGATTCCAGACCTGTCTCTGTTCAGATTACCTATTGAACAGGAAAGGTAAGTTAGTCACTTATTCTAGCATAATATAATTTTACTTGATGATGAGATACCTACGTACTTACATATTTTTTGTTTGTATTAGTTTTCTATCACACAGGAAGTAGGTAGGTAGGCCTAATTTCCTACTAGAATGTATTAGGTACTTTTGATCTGGCAATTGGTTTGCCGCTATTTCTTTGTTTACGTTTTATTTAGCTAAAAGTGACAACCCTAAGACAGTAGGCAATTATATCGCGAATTGGGCCGGAGATAGCCTACTCCCTCTCTTTATACTATGGTAATATTTTTAAGCTAAATTAAATTACATTACGCCGACCCTCAGTAATATATATCCTCACGCCTTCCCACAAGGGTCCCCGAAGGGGTAGGCAGAGGTGTATAGGTAATACCCACACACCCACTTTCCGCCAGAGGTATATTAGGTGCCAACGTGACAGATGGCGAGTCCATCGCCGTTACTCCAGCACGACTATACATACGCCTTTGAATTTCTTCTCAGACGTATGCAGGTTTCCTCTCGATGTTTTCCTTCACCGTTAAGCTCGTGGTGTGACTAATCACTGTACTTAAGTTCAGAAAAAGTCATTGGTACAGTCGGGATTCGAACTTGCGACCTTTGCGTCGCAGGCAACGCTCGAACCACTCGGCCACCACGGCCGACCCTCAGGCTTAGCTAAATAACAGTATAACCATATAAAAAGTTTATAAAGTTAATATCATCATAAATGAGGATTGAACATAATAATGGAGCAAAGTTCGTACACATGTGGGAAGCTGCACCCACAACTCACGAGAGAGGAAATGATTATAGCTTTATTACAAACACTTCATACAGAGCAGGTACTTAAAAGTTGAGCAGTGATAAAGAATTATAAATCAGCGTACGAATAATTTCAGCAAGTTTGGCAGTTTCGTCAATATTTACTTAAAATAATAATATTCGTGTATGTATTCGTATAATGCTGTCATTAAAATTATATCGGATTTACTCCTTGAGTGAAAGCTAACCAATAAATTAATAAATAAATACCTGGGACAATTCCACCAACCAGGTACAATTACTCGTGTTCATCACAGAAATATCTGCCCTCAGCGGGATTCGAACCCGCGACCTCAAGTTTCGCAGTCAGGAGCTCTAACCACTACCAGACTAGACGGTCGTCAAGTCAAATTGCAATCGACTGATCCGATGCGAAGCTACACTTTCACGCTAAGGCGAAATACAGCTACCATGACAAAGTGTTACGTTAAACCCACAAATATGATCGATTCTTTAAGGCGAGTACGAGCACTTGAATATTTTGGTCGACACCAAGACTAGCGGTAATAAGGTCGCCGAGGCTGCCGTGTCGACCGCCAATATCCTGCAGTTGGGCTATTTCCCTCACAATTTCCGCGAGCACACGACACGCCGCTGATAAACGACACACAAACATGTTAGTGGGTATTATATCCAGTGGGTCAGCTCGGGAGGTCGGAAGGTTCTGCCATACATTATATTGTACAACTAGGCTTAGGAAAAAATATGTATATTTTTGAAACGGTTCCCTAAATACTTAACCTTTGAATATTTTTTACAGACTTCATTTTCGTCTTTAAACTTTTGAAATGCGAACTGGTTTATCTAGGAGTTTTTCAGTTTGTAATCATCCCGATATTAAAGATAAATAATACTCTATATATCCTCACGCCTTCCCACAAGGGTCCCCGAAGGGGTAGGCAGAGGTGTACAGGTAATAACCCACACACCCACTTTCCGCCAGAGGTATATTAGGTGCCAACGTGACAGATGGCGAGTCCATCGCCGTTACTCCAGCACGACTATACATACGCCTTTGAATTTCTTCTCAGACGTATGCGGGTTTCCTCTCGATGTTTTCCTTCACCGTTAAGCTCGTGGTGTGACTAATCACTGTACTTAAGTTCAGAAAAACTCATTGGTACAGTCGGGATTCGAACTTGCGACCTTTGCGTCGCAGGCAACTACTCGAACCACTCGGCCACCACGGCTGAATATATTATTATATTATTATAATACTCTATAATCAATCGATTGGTATTGGTTAGATGAATATCTCGTATGTTATAAATTGGTAGCTTTTTATTCCTGGTGTAAACCAAACTCAATCTTGAGATGTAGCTAATGTAAGGTCGGCGAACGATTTGTTTTACGTCTTGCCATAAAGTGTTCAGTTCCAACATGAAATATATCGCAGTGCACTTATCTGTACCAGAAGCACGCTATCATAAAATACCCAAGTGGTGGTTTATAGCACTCCAGTGATGAGGGCTTCCAAACATGAAGACACATGTGTGGTTAAGGGACGTCAGACATGTCGCTCGTTACGTACCTTTTCAGATTTAAAGGGATTTCTTTTAGCTCGATTTTCTTGTAGCTTATTCAGTGTCACACTTTACTGTAGTTTGTGTGTCAGGTGTGATGAGGAGCCCTAAAGCCTGGTAGAGACTGCTTTTTCACCAATGATAGAAACACTTTTGTAAACGATGTGATCGTAAAGAAAAAGATTATTTTAATACGTTAGAGATAGCAGGGCCAGGAGGAAGACTGTCATACAGCTAATTTGTTAACAGTGTCTTAGTATACTTTTAAATTTACCGGCGCTATACCCTATCTGTCTACCCTGTGGGGGTCTCGGCGAGATGATACGTTTGTATGTTATATTGAGATATATAGAAAAATATGTGCAGCGATTCATGCTTGCGTCAGTTGTGTCTGACACTGCACTCACGCCACTGGCTACTCTACAGGTATAAAGGTACAATATACATTGAAGTGCGACCTCAGCATAATTACATATAATATAAATAATATATCCTCACGCCTTCCCACAAGGGTCCCCGAAGGGGTAGGCAGAGGTGTATAGGTAATACCCACACACCCACTTTCCGCCAGAGGTATATTAGGTGCCAACGTGACAGATGGCGAGTCCATCGCCGTTACTCAAGCACGACTATACATACGCCTTTGAATTTCTTCTCAGACGTATGCAGGTTTCCTCTCGATGTTTTCCTTCACCGTAAAGCCCGTGGTGTGACTAATCACTGTACTTAAGTTCAGAAAAAACTCATTGGTACAGTCGGGATTCGAACTTGCGACCTTTGCGTCGCAGGCAACTGCTCGAACCACTCGGCCACCACGGCTTCAATAATGGCATAATTACATGATCGGGAAAATGAATTCAATTTGCTTAAACCCTCAGCCCATACAATCCAAGTCAAACGCAACAAACATTGGAATATAAATGAGCTTATCGGCAAACAAATGCTATACAAAGGGGAGATCGTTCCACACGATTGACGAGAGGAAACACACGGACCGCCTGTGAGGAATCGATCCTTTTGTAGATCTGACCTCCATTGTTCAACTACTCGATTGACAGGTCATTGTATCGAATATTTGGTGCCAACCTTAGGTGCAGTTAAAGCCATAATCATGGTATACTCCTCTAGAACAAACAAAAATAGCAAATAAGCAACGTCCTACTTGAAGCAGTTAACGAAACGAAGGTCATGGCTGCTTACAATACTAGGGTTATTGCTGGAAGTTACCAATGAGTTACTAATGAACAACTGCGTATTAAACATCTCTCACTCTGTGCCAAATGATCTTGCCCCAAGCAGAGTCGATACTAGTCATCAGTGACTGAAAAACAAACATGCCATATTGTAAATTATGCTAATAGGATTTCAAAAGACAAGCCCGTCCCTCTAATATTATTTGGGGCGTGGATCAAACCTGCGACATTTTACACAGAAGACACTATGGCAGAGCCTTTACCATCGTTATAAAAAGTAGATCAGTCATCTTTGTGAATATATTCTACAAACAGGCTTCAGTGTAATAATGTCCACTCACAAAGGATCTATGACGAGATACGTCAACGCCAGTATGTACCAATTTTGTAGAGATCGATAAAACGCTTTTCATTTAATCCAGAACCTATCCTTTGCGGCTGTGAAATTTGTAATTAGTTCAAAATTCCGGTTACCTTTATCAAACCAATATCTATGAATTGGAACTACGGTTGAACTGAAATTAATTATGAATTGGGAAAATAACCCTTATTTTCATGAAATTTTATTTAGCGGAAGGAATTGACGTAATGCGAAGGTTCATTTACAGATTAGTGTAATTTGCAAGGCAATTTTATATTACTGTACGGTAAAATGTTACGGTAAAAACTTAATAGCAGATATTCGATTCAATTTTGAATACCTTTCGAATTCTTTATAGCGTTCAAGACGATATTAAACTTATCACAAATATTTTCTCCGTCTCACCACTTATTCTAGATACAAACAATAATTCTAGATTGCTCTCAAGTTCCAGGAATATGTACAATTATTGATGATGGCAGTAAATACTGGCAACTTAATATAGTTTAGTGTGAGTTACATCGTGAAGTAATTTCTGCACGATGTACTTATTTGGCCGGATCCCAAATGTGTTGCCAGCACCATAATTTGAGACTGATAAAATATTTTTGTGCAACGTATGTCCTGGTGGGTTCCAAGTATGTTGTCGTCATAATCCATATTAAGTGTGGATTTGGATTACATTGCACGTTAATTTTAATAATATCCCATAATAATAGACATTCGACAAGGGTGTCAAAATTTTGCATTTATCTACATAAAGATATGGAAGGAAAAAGAGGTTGATGAGCATCACACCTATATCCGAGGGAGATTAGACACTTTCTGGTGCAGCTTGGATGTCTCTTCCGACAGGTTGGTTATTGCTGCCAGCTGACGTCTACAGTCCATATCTTCATACAATGCCGTAGAATACTGGCACTTAAATATCTTCAGTTAAGAATGTAGCTAAATTGAATTATTAAAAAAATAAATTAAAATATCTTCCGCCACCTAATGAGAGCTCCTCACAGCGACCTTATTCTTAGCCTCCTGTCACTGGCGGGTCAATGTTTCATGGCATCCAGCCACTGGGCAGCAAAACCCTAATCGTAAGCTAATTCTAAATAATATTAAATTATACAGTAGCTTATAGGTACATATCCATTGTCCAACGTAATTCACGGTCACTTACACACCACTAAGTGGTACCTCTAAAGGCCTCTAATTCCCGTGTCGCAGTTATCACATCGATCGGCCGGACGCGCCCTGAATGTCGGAAGCACTGATTACACGCCAACGTGACTCGCTTCAGAATCACCTGTTTCCTGGACATCAACAGGAAGACATATCTCTTCATTTGTCTGTCTTGACATGAGAAGCACAGAACTTAATAATAGTTACGCTTTCGAATGTAGCCTTTGGTGAAAGCCTCTCATACGTCAGGAATAGGAGCTTGGTGATATGTTAAAGGGATATACTCTGCCTAAACCTATTTCCCTAAGTGAAGCACTACGTAAACGTCCGCGATGAACATAAGTGAGTGGAGCAAATGTATCGGCTGTTTACTTTATGAGAGTCGTAAAATGTAAATGAATATTAAGGTGATGGATTGCCGCGGCGCCTCTAACTACTTTACGTCCAGAACCTCCATAACGTGAAGGGTGAAGGCACTCATAAATTTGCTCAATTAACTCTCTTTACCTCTTATGTATATTAGCTGTTGAGTCTTCTTGTAACTGGTCGAAACGTCCCTGTAAGAAGCATCGCATAAAATACGTATATACGAATTCACGCATTACAATCCCGATTCAAGGGTGGTTTTTCCTAGCCATGTGTTCAATACTTAATTTGTTAAGAGCCTGATGCTAGCTATCAGTTTTCTACCAGTACCGGCATTCCATGAGGTCAGGAGGTCTACCTCCAATTCTGAATGGGAGATCCACTATGACTTACCCCTCTTCTACCTAAAATTACCTACGTAATTGTGTGAAGATCTAGCGGGTGGGATGGCCATTTAAATTTATAAAACATCACAATGTTCCTACGCGGTGAATAAGGTTTCCAGTTCCAGTTCCAATGAGCTCCTTGGGGAGGGGGGAGTATTGTTACATTGTGTTGGAAGCAGAGGGATTAGTTCCAGTTCCAATGAGCTCCTTGGGGAGGGGGGGAGTGTTGTTACATTGTGTTGGAAGCAGAGGGGCCCCAGTCGGGCAGCTCCAAATTCGAACGGGAAACCCGTTATGCCCTACCTCTCTTTTTAAATTGTGCATCATCCACTGAATGGAGTCAGTTAACATTTTAGACCATTATTTTACTAAAAAGCTTATAAATTTGTATATCAGTACTGAGCCACTTTATAAAATCCTTTAGACATAATATATTTTTCATCCGTTCATTCTGTCCTCCTAACCTATAAATGATTGCTGGCATGAGTGCACCAGATAACGAATACAGTAATATATTTTTTTAATATTTCAGGAATGTATGTGTCCCATATTCCCTGTTGGAGGCAATATCACATGCTACATTTAAGTATGTGTTGTCAGTGTTTCAGGTAAATGATGTGGGCGTCCTTTGTGCCGGATGTATACAGCCTTCTGTTGGCTGTGTTTGTGCAATCAATCACGTGCATTCACGCGCACGGATTATGCGAGTGCTACGGGCGCTGCGGGCGTGTTCGGTGATGGCTCCAATTACATCATTCATTTACCTGGAAATTAATCTTAATTATTTAACTTTGAGAAGATTAAACGATTTCGTCGCTCTTCTGTTGAATTTCATACTCAGATCATTTTTTGTATTAACTTCAAGAAATTCATTCAACAAAATATGACGAGAAAAGTATGATGTTAAATATGACTACAGAAATAAAATACGGACTCGCCATCTGTCACGTTGGCACCTAAAATATATCTCTGGCAGAAAGTGGGTGTGTGGGTTCTACCTGTACACCTCTGCCTACACCTTTGGGACCCTTGTGGGAATGCGTGAGGATATATGAGAAATAAAATGGAGTCGAAATACCGAAATTGATTGTGCGATATATCGTGTTGCTGAAGCGGCGGTAACAGCAACAAATCCAGCATCATTATATGAATAGTTTATCGGCAGTTTACAGGATTCGAGATCAAACGCAGCGCGCCGCCCACCCGTCCTCCGAGTGGCGGTGCAGTCGAAGCTTGCTGATATATGGGGCGGACGTGTCAGCTCACTACGAAACCGTTTTGATACATTTCCTTCCGCGGCAAACGCTTTTCCACGTAATCCAGTCTTGTTTCATATACAAAACACGTTTAGCGACAGCTTTCGAGAAGGATGAAGTTAAGATTTAATTTCTGTAAAGAAACATTTATGGCCACCCTTTACTTCGCACTATTCCTTTTGTTTAGAAAAGATGAGTCACACCAAGACTCTTACAGTCTTGACAGTCAATCAGAAAATGTTAATTCCAAGACGAACAAGCGTGCTTGAGGAATTTTTATCGTATTTGTTATCTTATGATGTTGGAACCTAAATATATCTCCAGGTTTTTTTCACACCATTACCAACCCCTTTGGAGGAAACTCTTGTGAAAGGTTTCCTTGGCGTGCATTTACTTTGTTGCTTATAGGAAGCTGATATGGTGATAAAAAGAGTATGTTTATTAAGTGAAGGTCAACAATCTGAAATGTGATGGAAGAATAATGTCGGTCCCGATCCTGAGCAAATAATCGCTGTCTTCGCCGGGAGCCTCTCGCGTTCGTTCTTGCATATTGCCGGACTTCAGTATAAATATTCAACTAGCACTGTGTCTACACGCGAGCCGTGGTGGCCAAGTGGATCGAGTAGCCTGCAACACAATGATTGCAAGTTCAAATACCGACTATACCAATGAATTTTTAAATTTAAGTCCTGTGATTAGTCACACCATGAGCTTTACGGTGAAGGAAAACATCAAGAAAAACCAGAAGACCTATATGAAGAAATTCAAAGACGTATATATAGCAGTGCGTGAGAAACGGCGATGGAATCGCTATCTGTCACGTTGGTGCCTAAGATGGCCCGTGTCCTCTGGCGAAAAGTTGGTGTAGGTATACCTACATACAGCCTACCACTTCGGCGACCCTTGTGTTATATTTTTTATTATTATTAACCCTAATTATACATTAGCTTACATTTAGTAGTAAGGAATGCATGCAAAGCATGTTCGAGCCACTGTCACCCGTAACACACGTTCAATTCAAGTCGCCTGCTATTAGGACGCTTACGGGAGAGAGTCCTAATAGCAGGCGACGTATTGACCCGGTATTGATCGCATTTAACGATTTGTGTGTATTTATGTATCTTATTTCTTTTCCGTCCTTGTATTTTCATCGAGCAGGATATTATTTATAATTATAAAAATAATTATAAAATAGCAGTTAGTAAAATACGGTACCCATATTCAGGTGCCAATTTTACCGATGGCGAGATCACCTCCTCTCATACGAGTATGAAACGATATTATCAGCAATAAATATTAAATACTTTACTTTAAAATATATTACGAGTTTATCCAGTTATTAATCTATCTTCGTCCCAAATTTCGTTCCATGCCGTCCTGGTGCGATTGCGCATAAATACATACGTACATCCTCACAAACATTCTCGCAAAGTAATATCCAAGTAATATACTTGGATATTAAACTGGTTTTATATAGTTATATTGCAATGCAGTATGTATGTAATAGAAACATTTGGGTTCGTTTCTTTCCAAAGACTTAGTAGCACCGTACATTTAATAACAGTTGATTATTTCTGCCTTCAACAGAAATAATATCCAATACCGATAATAAATAAAGTAGAATGAAATCGAGAACAATGATAAAAACTGTTTTACTCTCAGACCTCGAGTTGGAAATATCGAATACTAAGTTTCGTTGAAAGCAAACCGAACAAAAGGAGATCCTAAAAAGTTATTTCACTTTGATTTGCAACTGAATAGCCAAATCCCAAGCTGTATCAACATTATACTTGGGAACCATTCATCGTACTTAAGAAGTTCTAATTTCACTCTATTTCGGCTTACAATTGAAATAATATCCCCCTTGTTTTCACGGACTGATTACTATTCAATTTGTTGAATATTATCTTTTTCATAAAAGATGTTGGTCTTTGCGGTCACCGCAAGATTTTAAAGCTTAAATTGTGGTCAATCCTGAAAGGCCCTTCGTGTAGAAGCGAGGAAAAAATATTTGCAGTTATTTTGATATTGGACTAACTGAACCATCAGACCGCCGACAACAAATAATTAAGAGCTGATTTTCCATGCTAATTGGTGGAATTCGAGAGGGTAGCTTACTTAACAGAGTGTTTTGTATTCCACAACCCAATGATATAATATGCACATTACAACTCCCACTATATCACAACACAGGGTGCAAGCAACTACCTACGTGGGAGTTGCATCTTTTGTATATAGTGCGATATGAAATTGCAACACAATGATTGCAAGTTCGAGTCACGACTGTACCAATGAGTTTATGAGTTTTTCTGAACTTAAATACAGAGATCAGTCACACAACGAGCTTTTCGGAGGAGGAAAGCATCGAGAGGAAACCTGCATACGTTTGCGAAGAATTCAAAAGCGTAAGTATAGTCGTGCTTGAGTAACGGCGACGGACTCGCCATCTGTCACGTTGACACCTAAAATATGTCTCTGGCGGAAAGTGGGTGTGTGGGAATTGCTTACACACCTCTGCCTACCCCTTTGGGGACGCTGAGAAGGCGTGAACATATATATATTTACAAAATCAATGAAAGAGATTTGTCTTTCTCTGCCTATATCGTGAACGACGGCGTGATTTTTACCTTAATTTACCTTAGGGTAGTTCTACACAAATTGACCTAGTGCCAAATTTAGCTAAGCTTTTCCCATGGCGACGGTTTACGTACTTAGATAGATATATAGGTATAGGACAACCAATATTAAGGAACAAACACATGTGATCGAACCCGCGAACCAAAAATTTCGCATCCAGGATCTATGACCACTAGGCCAGACGTGGTGATTAATGTGTGCTGTTTAAGTTACTATAATATTTTGTGTTATCAAAAAGAGTTCGCTCGGCTGGAACAAAAACTGGAGACAACAATATTATCCAAAGGAATATACTTTACGGCCGCTGAAACTGTCGTTTTAGGCTCAGTGAACAAATCTGCGGCCTTAATCCGTAAAATCAAGGGTTTTATTTCTTCGGCCATAAAAATACTTTTTCTTTTCAAATGCGCTCTAATTACGATAAGGTACAGACAATTCTTCATTTGAACAAAGACCTCTTTTGTTGAGCTACAAACCTTCAGTTTTAACGCGGCTTTCTTATTTTTAGCAACGATTCTAAACCCTAAAATTACAAAGATAGGATTGTTTAATTGACGAAAATATCAAGGGCGATAAACCTTATATTATTCCCTGTTAAAGTCCGTATTCTAATATACTTTGTATCAAACTGCGGAAATCTTGTACTATGGGACTTAGACAACGACACTACATACATTTATTATATAAAAAATTACATTACCGCTCTGTAATTATACTAAACATTTAAAAGGTTAAAAGGTTTTCAAAAGATACTAATGATAATTACCTACACAAAAATAACCTCAGCGAGGATCAAACCTGCGACCTCCTACTACCCACATTTGAACGTAGCAAATGCCCATTTTGCTAGTAATTGTTGTCATAGCTTTGTAGTATTCATACGACGCTTGGTGGCTTTTATCTTTATATATATAATTCTGCTGTGCTCAAACTTCGCTCAAACTTATTCAGAGTTACTGGAAAATTAGATAAGTAACTACCTGTACCGGCCAGAATCACTCGGATGAAAAATTTCCTGAAACACGATGGCAGCGCCACCTGTCTAATACTGGGTCTAATTTTGAATTTAAACCATTCTCGAATCCACCTAAGGCACAGAAAATTTCCGGCCACTCTGGCCGCTTAGGACATGCAGAAGAAATATATTTATATAAAGATTTCCAGTTTTACTATCTATTAATTACTAATGACAAAATTACTTACTTCGATGAACATGATACATTTGAAATCTCATCAAAATTAGATTTTCGAAATTTGTATCGGAAATCTATATATAATAATTAGGTAGTAAGTAGTCAAGTAAAAGTAGTAATTAGTAAAGCAGCACAAGCAACAACTCGTAAGGGAATTGGATACTACCTAATGCCACTCGATCCTCTCGTGTTCGTGCGATACTTCACAATTGCTATTATTGTAAGGAGTAAGATCGGTAAGGCGATGCCGCGGGACACATTTAGTACATAAATACATGTTATGATGACTGCCATACGAGGAAGGCAGACATAGTACCAGGTAAAATTGCCGTCATGAGACTCAAATAAAACTAAAGTAATCAAACTCTTTTAATCAATAAGATTGTGTAGTAAGTAATACATTCAGCTAACAATAAAGTTGTATTATCCTCTGTAGAGAGTGTGCCTCGGGGCCTTCGTAAGAATGCGACCACTATCACTACATTCGCACTCTTTGTGAACGCCAACGTTTCTCTGACGTTTTCTCACAATCAGCTGTTTCAATCGGCGTCTTTGTCCTTTTGTACGTGTATTTTGACAACCCCTTTCTTTGTGAGAGACTATCTAAATAATTCAATGTCAAAATGTTGGGGTGCGGACTTGGGGAAGGGTAAATATTTTTCCAATCTTAAATAGGCTTTTTGGTCCGATTTATTTGGTCCATTAATCACTGTTGATATTGTGTGCACGGCTTTGGACACAACTTACCTATACATTTTTGTATAGTTTTGTATCTATTTGTAAATAAGTATACTAAAAACAACGAAATCCTCAGTTGGTGGAGGGTGGGGTGGGGGAGGGGGGAGGGAGGGTGCGAAGACATATAATACTAATAGAGCAAAATGTTAACTTTGTATTATTTATTTAACTATAGAAATCTGATTGTTGATCTCATCCAACAAAACCCATTTATAGACCAGCCCTTGTGAAAAGTTAATGCTCATTAAAAATCCCATACACAGCACATACGCACGGAAACTTTACGTGTTTACATTTCATTAAGTAGCGAGGTTAATGTGGAGAGAGCGCCAGGTCCACCCTGGGCGCACGCGAGCGGTGCTTCACGGTACGGATTATCCCCTGTAATTTAATGAAACGTTTGACGGAACTCCAATGCCGCTACGAAATTTCTCATCATATGATTATGAGAGGGAACTGTGAATTGCAAAAGAGACACCACATTTAGTAGAGAAACAAACTACTTTTTCCAAAAAGTTTAATATACAAATGTTACTCACTTCACGCTAGATGTTTCCAAAAGATCTTCACATCACTCAGGCCGTGAAATTAACAGATTGTTTCAAGTGCGTATAGGCGTTCTGCATGATTGATAACAAACAAATAATTCAAATACGGCATATTGTTTATGATTGCACTCCAACTTTATGTATTGTTACTCAAGTGAAGTGATCAAACGGGAGCGAATCGAACTGGCTGCTTTATTCGGAAACATCAAACGGTAATGGCGCGATGTGCTCTATTATAAAGGAGTAACTTCCCGCTGTACAAAGGCCGCCACAAATTTTTACGACGCTTACGTCGACGCTCGCCCAACAAAAGATGCAATTAACGTTTTATCACCACCTTTGGGTCCGATCGTAAAAGCTACTGTTTTTATATAAATTCCATTAGAAGCTTTATATTTACACGCCATTGAAGGCTAAGGGCCGGCCGTACAAGGGTCCGTGCACATGAAAGAGTTATTTATGGAACGATCCTTGTATGAGCAAGGGAAACTGATGCGTCATCATCAATTTACTTTGGCTTCGATAATGTTACGATGAAAAGTAAATAATGCTAATAGCTACCCGAAGACGGGAACTTGGCCCATGCATAATGGAAGGTGTGCCATTAGCTTTGTAAAACTTTACCTAAATTAAGTTTTACGGGTTTAGAACCAGGTCTGTACCAATGAGGTTAAGTAGGAATATGTATTACACCACGCGCTTTTGATTTAAGAAAACATCGAGGGTTAACTTTAAAAAAATAAATATAAACATGAAATTCAAGACTTATTTTGTTTGAAAAACAGCGAACCAATAATATCCGAATAAAACAGAGTTGGAGTACCATTGTGGTCTGCGAAGCAATTACTCAAATTCAAATGATAGACTCCTGATAGGTAAAAACGTCATAAATGAAGAACGCGTTCATGTGATCGCGTGAACGGAGTAGGCAGAGAGTATAGAGCGCCAGTTCTCTCTAGACTTACATATCTCTTTCGCTTCGTCTACATTCATCATCCCATTGAATTTTTATATTATAAATATAGTATACCCACAGAAGTGTAAACACGGGCTGTGGCCCGTATTACTTTGAAACTATGATAATTTACCCGAATGAGAGTGTATTAAAGATATTATATAACTTTGTACAGAGCACGCTGGGGATCAAGTTATCTTAAAGACGTTTCGCAAGCGAGTATTTCCAGAACGTAAAGGTAATAGAATCCTTAGCGGAGTTGACACCGCGGAACGAGCACTTTTTCTCTCTAAAATTCAATCAAAACCAAGCCGTTTACTCCCCGAAGGAGTTTTATAAGGGAAATCTCATTCGGAGATGTAATAGGATTAGGAAAAGCCGGTACGTACTCGTAAGGGTGTGTACTTCGCTACAATTATTTGTTTCGTATTAGGGGTATCTCGAAGGCTCGGCAATCTTATGAGTTTTTATACGTTTTCGTTTAACTTTCCTTGTAAGAACCAGAATCTTTTCGTATCACGTTCGGCCGCTTTTCACGAATAGCGCTGTCACTACGACTCAAACATGTGTATTACCACCGGTAATAACACTCCTCAAGGAAATATTTTTCATATTTACATACGATTGGCGTACATTGTAAAGTTAATAATAAGCAACATGATTTTGAACAAGAAGTCTGAAACTGTTTATAGTGTAGTGTATGCACAATCAATCACATGACTATGCATATGTACGTCTTTTGAAATTGTTCTCAAACATATGCAGGTTCTCGGTGTTTTCCTTCACCGTAAATGTCGTGGTCAGACTAATTACTGTTCAGAAAAACTCATTGGTCTATACCAATGAGTGTGGTTTTATGGTCAATGAGTGGTCTATACCAATAGTCGGGATACTAAACCAATGAATGACCACGGATAACGATTCCAATTACCAACGGAATATTCTTTGGTAATTGGAATCGTTGTGATGATCACGATGAGGCCACACTATTGTGTCGTTGACATGCCTCTAGCTTAAAGCAGTTAGTTGGTAGTTAAACGATTACAACACAAATTCATCACCAACAGGCTTACCCTATTCAATATCCATTACGGCGGAGACTAGTAACAATACGTAAAGCGGGCTTTGGACACGGCCTTCTATTTTCGACCCTTGTAAGGTAAGCCGTAAACAAGCTGATACACAACGTCACACGCCCGCCGGGACTCGCATTATTAATACTACTACTACTACGCTACTTTTGACTAAGGATCTGTACCTTTAACGTGACAAAGCAGCACTCGGGGATGAATACTAGTGGAATCAGTCGCGCAACCCCAACCTTACGATGAATTGCACTGAATGTTAATCAAAGAGGATTTTCTTCTTAGCTTCAACCACCTGACAACTACACACACGCCAGGAAACACAGGCTCTTTTCCATATCGGCTTGTCGTAGTAAGTCGCGATCATACTCTCCCGTCCCTCGCACTCTCACTGCGTTCAATCTCTTGGAGTCCAACTCTGATAGCGATTTGTTTGCGGATGGATGGCAGACTATTATGTCGGCATGTCTGGAGTATTGGGAGGCGATTGTATGTATGTTTTATAATATATTTTCTTTTGTGTTGTGTATATGCTGTGTATATAACTTTACATATTTAGAGTCGTCATATCATAACGGCTACTGGCCGTTCTAATATGTTTTTCAAAATAATAATAATAATAAATAATAATCTAGAAAATATTTCTGAACTAAACACTGTTAGGGTTGGCGCTGTATCTAACCGGATAAGACTGGCTAATAGGTAACTTTCAAAGCCCTTTGCCCTGTGAGGGACTCGGCTTGAGGACATGTATGTATGTAAAATACTCAGGACCTCCTAAGTATAGAACGACTTGGACGTTCACAAGGGATGCTGAATTGGCTAATGCCCAGACTTAACGTATTCTGGGAGGAATGACGGAACCTCAGTACGGTTTAAGTAGTCGTCCGAACTACTAGATGTTATTTTGATAAGATGCACGGATTAATATGCACAGTAGTCCCTGAGTCAAGCCTGTCTTCCACCGCAGCGACAATTGTAAATTAAAAATTTAATACTTTACTACAGCATCGAGTGCGGCTCTTACATGAAATTGTTAACATGTTTATTTATTCGTGAATGCGGAATTGTAATTGCTCGCGTTACCAACGGTATTTTCCATTAACGCAATATCGATGGAAATTCATTTGCTCGTGCTTTTAAAAAGGCTTTCATGGAATGTTTGGGCAATTCCCACGCGGACTGTTATGCTGGAATTCATTCCACGTCGTGTGAAAGCTCTCACTATTCATGAACAGCTTTTTTTTAATACGATTATTAGACACACTGTCCCTCTTAGCTTTCCCTGTTAGAAATAGTTTAAGCTATGGACTCAGATAACAATGAAACATATGGTGTACTGCTGTACATTTTAACAGGAGATAAGTTTTTCCGAATAGAAACCCGTAGTTATAAAATTTTCCATACCTTTCCGACAAACCTAAATTATATTACTCAAAGAGTTTAACAGTGAAGGGTTTAGGGTAATGGAAACCGGTGAGCATGAATAGATAAGTTGCGGGATGGTATGAAGCGAAAGATGCCTAAGGGATTCGTGAAGAACTCGGCGATTATGGTACTTACATATGAAACATTGTGCATTCATTAATCAAGCATACAATTGTAGCAGATACCGACATTATATTATATAGATGTTTAGGAGTTATTGCCGCTGCGAAGTCATATAGTATTTCATAAATTTGAATGAAGTTCTGAATTCATTAGTACAAACGAGGCACCGGCGGTCGACGACCACTCGCAGTTCTCAGCCAGTATTATCTCTCGGGCAAACGACGTCTAGCGTGGTAATAGGGCTGCCCCACGTAACGACCGTGTATTACTACTTAATGCACCCTACTTGCCCACTTGGTGCGCTAATGATACTATGACATTTGTATTATTACATACATACATACATATCATCACGCCAAGTCCCTAACGGGGTAGGCAGGTATGTATTATTACAAGTGGCATTATAAGACCACGATAAAGAGGGGACTCTACAAATACAGGTTATTATAACATAAAAGAAGAGATCCCAAAACATGTCACATATAACTTGTAACTCAATAGAGAATTTATTTATTTATTTTGTACTCCACATGTATACACATTACAATTATACTAGATGTCCCCTGCGGTTGCCCCGACTATACATTTAATATAAGAGTAGTTGCCACTCCACTCCCTTGAATAGAAGCTCTAGCTAATATATAGCACATATATTGATTGATTACGTCACTCTCACTACTCACGTCGTCATTGAGTGATTAGTCACGCCATGAAGTTTACGGTAAAGGAACATAGAGATGAAACTTACTTGCATTTAGAAAGATATCCATAGTGTATGTTATTAGTCGTGCTTTGTTCGCTTTATTTACTACTTATATACAGCTTCGCTGAATAAGAGCCCGATATGTAACATATCCGAAGCCCTATGCCGCATTCACAAAATAGTTCACTCTGTCACTTGGGAGTCTGAGGCAAGGGTATAATGAAGTTATATAGATATATCTAGGAAGTTTACAACATAAAAGTTCGTCAAGGGAAAAGGATTTGCTGGGTCAGCAACTTACACGCGGGTTATAATAGTCGTCAGCAGGCGGTGGTAGCCGGTTGTTTCTAACGTTTTTCTCTTTAGTTTTATGATAAAATAAAACTATCAGGATAATACGATAATAATACGATTAAGGGAGGTAGGGCATACAAGAGAGGTAGGGCATAATTAAGAGAGGTAGGGCATAACGGGTGTCCCGTTCGAATTTGGAGCTGCCCGACTGGGGCAGGACCTCCACCTTATAGAAGTCCGTAGCCAAATAACACAATTTTTGTGTTGTGTTCCTACGCGGTGAATAAGGTTTCCAGAAATGAGCTCCTTGGGGAGGGGGGAGGATTGTTACATTGTGTTGGAAGCAGAGGGATTAAACCCAATATGCTGCCAACACACTGTAACTCTTCGAACACAGAGTGGCAACGCGCAAGTGATACTTCGGTATTGTGAGCGTAAATAGGCTACGTTAACCGTTTCCCATCAGGTGGGCCGTATGCTTGTTTGCCACTCTTGTTGTATAAAAAAAAAATATAATACATTAGCATCATTTCCACAAAATAATAGCTTTTTATAAGCCTCCACGTGCATTGCATAAGAGCCCTTGCTACGCTCCCGCTACACAATCAAGAAAGCATATAATTGCATGTCAGGGCTCCTTAATGTTGGACAATGCGCGTTGCTTGATCTGTGGACAATGTTCTACTGATGAAGTCTTGCATTTGTTGTTCCCTAACCATGGCAAAGACTGCATGAAAGCGGTGCATTGTGATATTTAAAAGTTTTCAGCGTAATTGTACTTTTCATTAATCTTATTCATTAACCATAATCATTAGCTAGATGAACCAATCATCCGAACTATTCGGAAGCTGGATAACGATTCACCTATAACACATGTAGGGGAATGCAAGTTGTAAGTAGCTCGATACCCTAGGCCTACTGCATCACGTCTCGTATGCGCACTACTTGTGGACTTTCTTGTGTAACTGTGTACATGTAAAATATGGTTGTAGATGTATCACCGATATGAAAATATATGCAGAAAAGCATTAAGTAAACAACGATTCATAATTAATTAAGCCCGCACAAGATGTCCCTTGTGCGCGCTGAAAGCACATGAATATTGATCTGTGTAACAATATGCTTAATGGGTTTTCGCTTGAGTACGCGAGTCTATTGCGGCTCGATCGGTTCTCTAGAGCTTCGCATCACCGTTCAGTTTATGTTAGTAATAACATCATTACATTGTAGCCATGAACACAATGTCTCAGCCTCCCATATTCATCTGTTGAATAAGTTATAACGTAACCGCCTACATCAACTGTTAAGCTGAATAAACTGAAAATCTATTTTTAAATCTGTGTAAAAAATCTTAGCAGGACAGAACAAGTAACAGTAAAGAAAAAGATATTTGTGTCCACTTTATTATACGGCAAACTTTTACGAGGCTTAGGTTAGTGAATTAGCATTTTAAGTATATGCTAGTTGGAAATTCTGATATCGTATTCGGATGTTAGTGCTTTTAAAAAGAAGACTCGAGCACCTTGTGTCTACAAGCTACAAATGTATGCTACAAGAATGCTACGAGCTACGCGCTATGCGCAATGGCGTAAATCCTATAGGTTACTAGCGGACTATCATCACTCCATGGTCTTCTCAACATAGCTTCGGCCGGCATAATAAGGAAGCGCTGTGAATATAATAATGTTAGCTCTGATACAATCTCTCAACTTTGAATACATGAAGTAGATTTGCGGGACATTTTTATGCGGCGATTGGGTGCTATCCGTTATTATATTCAGAGTTGAACTTCAGCTGAAACTACCGCACCTTATGACGTTGTAACGGGGGCAGGTGGCGGATGCAGTTCCTGCTCTTTTGGACTTAAACACCCACCTTTTTGTACTTCTTGCGTCCAATAAATATATATATAATTTACCTCGTTAGTTATACTTTAATGCCTATGTGCCTACTGTTAAATGTTTAATTAATATTTATACTTGGATGTATTTCTGTGCAATTCTGAACCGTTTGGCGATGTTGGATAAACTTCAAAGTTCATATTATCGAATGCAGAGCCCTTTCTGAAGGGGATCGATATTTTCTCTGAATCCTAATTCGTGTCCAGTGCGCTTTTTCAGGCCGTTTGAAGCTATGTATATCGCAGGAGGCACGTAATTAAAATTAATTATCGGGACGGAGCGCAGCTCCCTACCCTTTAACCCACCCTGAACCCATGATTCCCCAAATAGCCCCTCGTACGAATTTCAAAGTGGGACCATGTATTAATTTAAATATACAAGTTAATATGAAATTAATTTGAGCTCAACACGAAGGGATTAGTCTTGGATGTCCTATGTATTTAAGTATATGTCTATCTATATAAGTAAATATATCGTTGTCTAGTTACCATAACACAAGCTTTGCTTAATTTGGGACTAGGTCAATTTGTGTGGAATGGTCCCAGGTATTTATTATATTATTATTATATTTAAAATAATCCCGCCAATATGTATATTTCAAAGAGAAAAAGTTCTTAATCCGATCTCTTGCGGTCAGCTGAATCTGTTCATTCAATTCGTTTAAAAACTATAAATACTTAAAATGCGTTCCGTTTCACTGTATTAACGTGAACACAAAATATTGTTTGTCAACATCATAAAAACATCGAAACCCAGTTGCCGCTAAGACCCACGGATTGCTCACAATGTACATATATGTATAATATATTTGACAGTCTGGGCTAGTGGTCTGAGCTCCTGACTGCGAAGCTTGAGCTCTTGGGTTCGCGTATTGTGTATTTACGTATATATACGGTAACGGCGATGGACTCGCCATCTGTCACGTTGGCACCTAATATACCTCTGGCGGAAAGTGGGTGTGTGGGTATTACCTATACACCTCTGCCTATCCCTTCGGGGACCCTTGTGGGAAGGCGTGAGGATATTATTATTATTCTTTATTTGAAATAAATCTCATATATTACATTTTTAAATATATATATATATATATAAAAAAAACATATTTAAAAATATAAAATATAGGGGCCCACCGGTATCGGGATCAGGGTCCAAGGTACCGGTGGCTAGGGTCCCAGAGAAAGAAATCTCCTCACAATACGTGCCGTTTCGAGCAGTACTGCTTTCTGCATCAGGCACTTGATCCAACTGTCTAACGAGAGCCTCTTGAGGTGTTGGTCGAGGCTCTTTGCCATTAGGCCATTGGCCGTTATTACTATCGGCACAGTAATATCCACAATCATTGTGCGGCGCTCTAATCGATCTATCAGCACTATATCCGGCTTATTAGCGGTTATACACCTGTCTGTGATGATAGATCGATCCCAGTACAACGTGATATGACCATTTTCTAGAACTGGGTCGGGCGAATACTTGTAGTACGGCACCTCCGAGTCCACAAGGTTATACTTCAAAGCAAGTTGTTGGTGTATGATCTTGGCTACTTGGTTGTGTCTGTGTAAGTACTCACCGTTAACTAGATGAGAACAACCAGAGATAATATGTCTCAGAGATTCACCCGGGCGGTGGCATGCCCGACAGATGTCAACCGTGCCGTCTCTTAAAATATATTTTCGATAGTTGTTCGTCATCATAACTTCATCCATAATTGCACAGACAAAGCCTTCGGTTTCCCCGAAGAGATCTTATTATTATTATTATTATTATTACCATAACACAAACTATATCAATTGTGTTGCTATATAAAATTTTAATAGATGTAAAATAGGGGCCACAGTGGTAATGGGGCCCACAATGGATACGTATTTACATACATTTATCAAAATATACACGAATATACACGTACACGAATATCATAATGTTGACCTGTTTCTTTCTGAAAAAAAATCATGTGTGAGTCATGTGTACGAAGCGAAAGAGGTACATATGTAATTCTAGAGAGGACTGGAGCTCTATCCTCTCTACCGACTCCTTTAGGAAGTCAGCGTGTTATGTATGTATGCCTAGCTCATTTATTGAGGTAGGCTACATAACATCCCGCCACGACCAATAGGAGCGGAGTATAATTTGCGTGCGCTCCGTAAACGGTATAAGTTACGCAACACTTGTGCCCCACAGTTTCATGTCATTTTTTATGCCCGAATTCATCAGAAATCAATTACTATGCGAGTGAAACCGCGAGTCACTGTATGTAACAACGGGCTAGATGTTCATATTTCGTAATGTCCTAGTATTATTTCAACATATTATTATCTGATAGAATAGGAATTCTACGCAAACAATGGTAAGTGATAGTCTCACTCCCCCTGAGCCAATTACCAGGCTTTCAACTCAGCTAGCGGGTTGTTGTTATATTACTCAGTGCACTACTCTTGTCTACTGTCGTTAAAGTATTGAATTAGTACACTTTCATTTATTTACTACTCAAATTAGGCTTCACTGTTTACTATTTAAACGTAAGGAACTACACAGAAATAGCACTTATGATGATATATGATGATGATGATACCGAAGCTAAAATCATAAAAAACAAATGAACATAGACGTTCATTATTTTCTTTTTACGTCACGAGCATAAAAGGGTTTTTGGATTGCCGGCAATCAGTGGACACTGGAGGTTTACCGCCCGGCTATATTCGGAATCGGGTATCGCTTGACAAACATCGACCGCGGTAAACATGGGAACCGTTTACTCTTTGCGGCTACCAAACGCGCATAATATTTGCGTATGTCAATGGGTTGATGCGGGTTAGATGAAAGGGTCGCCGGGAAAAATTGATGTTATCAAAACGTACTACATTTCCATAAAGTAAAGAAGACCTTTTCATCTTGCTGCGCGCTTAAACGTATATGCGCACACAAACAAAGCTGTAAACGACATCCTTAAGATTTTTTTATTTATTGCATAGAGGCACTACGGTGGCACTTCAGTTCCGTGGTATTTGAAAGACATAGTCAGGTTACTAGCTTTAAATACTAAAGAGGAATATCTTCTTAATGATATGTAGCTCATCTGTGTTTTCAAGGAGGGTATGTAAATATATTTTTAGGGTTGGCAAAGGCGAAAGGAGCCTATGTTATGTTACCCTTAACACATACACTCGTGCCATACAGATTTAGGTGCAGGCGCTTAAAATATTTGTACTTCTCAGTCAGATGCAGATACAATTTATTCCTCAGTTACTTGTGATGTGACCAAGTGTACAAAATCTATGAAAAACTCATTGACAGTGGTGTACAAACTGTATATCCACTTGAGGGTAACTCATTAAGCCACATGGAGTTCATATATTACTACATTTTTATTTTTTTGTAGCTCCTAGATTTTTACATTTAAAATAGTTTAGGTTGTTCCACGTTCACTTTGTTTCATAGAAACGTTTTTGAAAAGAATTCCCTTAGTTTATATTTAGCCGGGTTAATTATAACCTCGTTTGTATGCAGAACAATCTGTCACGAAAGCAAAGTGCGCTCGTGTGGGGAATGACGAGCAAGGTCTCGCGTAACTTGTGGTGTTTGAAGTTTGAATATATAACATATTATATGTATGTATATTATGTACTCATTAAAAATATTGTAAGCTTCTCCGTAATTTTAATAGATATAATAATCTAGAAACACTTAAGCATTTACATTTCGGTGTGTTGGGTGTATCGTACAGCTTGTGTCATACCCACCCCCTTAAAAATCTCTCGCTGTTTTTACCCCACTATGATTTTTTTTATACAACAAGAGTGGCAAACAAGCATACGGCCCTCCAGATGGGAAACGGTTACCGTAGCCTATTTACGCTCACGGAAAATCCGTTATGCCCTACCTCTCTTTAAAAGTTATAGTTAAATTAAAGTGGAGCTTAAAGTAACAGGTATCAAATCGTCGTAATAACTCTGTTTCTGGTTATACTTTTGAATTAAGAGTAGTAATGTCTACCAAAAATTAAGGAAGCACGAGGAGATAAATCAGAGAATTTATTTTATCTGACAACTGAAAAAAATACGGCGAGTTAAATTTAAGATTAGGCTTCTATTTCATTGTGAATTATGACTAACCACAATCGGAGACATAAATTATCTTTTTAAATAATATTTTGAGGCTAGCCCGCCCGAATTTTCTTTCACCTTAAAACTTTCGGAAAACTTTCACCGTGCTGAGCTTTATTTCCTTTAAGTTATAATAATATAATATAATATATAATATAATAATATAATATCCTCACGCCTTCCCACAAGGGTCCCCGAAGGGGTAGGCAGAGGTGTATAGGTAATACCCACACACCTACTTTCCGCCAGAGGTATATTAGGTGCTAACGTGACAGATGGCGAGTCCATCGCCGTTACTCCAGCACGACTATACATACGCCTTTGAATTTCTTCTCAGACGTATGCAAGTTTCCTCACGATGTTTTCCTTCACCGTAAAGCTCGTGGTGTTACTAATCACTGTACTTAAGTTCAGAAATACTCATTGGTACAGACGGGATTCGAACTTGCGATCTTTGTGTCGCAGGCAACTGCTCGAACCACTCGGCCACCACCTCTTTTCACCTTTAAGTTCTTAGGTGTAATATTGGTACAATTATATATTAATATGTAAATAAGTATTTATTTATTTACAATAACAACAATTAACAATATTTACAAAGAACAGTTGAAAGTAAGTATATTCGTAAAGAAGTACATATATGGAACAGTTGCTGATAGAACAGACTGTGTCGGAGAAGATCAGTTGTCTTTGTGGGACCTTCAATAAGTTTTGTACCTTTTGTTGAATAAAAGTACTTCTGGGAACGCTCAGGCTGTGGAATGAGTTCCCCGTAGAGGTTTTCCCTAGAGAGAACAGCATGGAGTTCTTCAAGAAAGATGTGAAAAGATTCCTGCAGGGTCGCCAACGCGCGAGTGATATCCCTGGTGTTGCAAGCGTACATAGGCGGCAGTAACTGCTTACCATCAGGCGGGCCGCATGCTTGTTTGCCACCCAATCATTTAATTTTTACTTCGTGCCAAGTTTTAATTCGTTATATGTAATTAATTATCATACCAATTTGTTCATTTTATCTTTTCTTAATAAAGTTGTAGCAGAATATTCATACTTCTGACAAAGGACATAAATACTAATTAGATGAATTAGGCAGCGGAATGTAATAAAGTTTTTGTTAGCCTGACTCAGGGCTCAGGGCTCAGGGCCGTCCCACAACGGAATAAATATTATTTTTATAAATTACTACCTACCGTTTAATTTGCTTTACCTATCCAGTTTGTAATCTCTAAAGTCTATAAAGGTTGCTATAAGAGTTTATTTATTTGGCACCTTCCATCTCATCCATGACATCATCGATAATGTCAATGGACGTGTGGAACTGAGTGTCGACATTAGAAGGCAACTGCAATTGTGCATCAAAATTTCAGTACAATGGTAGTCAAGTGGTTTAAGTAGCCGTTCAAAGTCAATATTGCAGACTAGCTCTGGCTTGTAACAACGAGTTGGAAAACATGTAACAATAACAAAGATGTTTAAGTCTTGCCTGAGAGACGGCAACACTCTGCAACCCCGCGAGAAGCTTTGTGAAGTTATAGAAGATTTATACTAGTTGTCAACCCTGGAATCTCTTCAAGTTACTATATATCCCCACTTTATTGGTACGTTTTATAAGCATCTTTATTATCTATACTAATATAATAAAGAGGAAAGATTTGTATTTAAGTGTGTTTGTAAGGAACTGGCTCAAAAAGTACTGGACCGATTTTAAAAATTCTTTCACCATTTGAATGCTACATTATCACTGATTAATATAGGCTATATTAATTGCAAGAAAAAAACATATGCCAAAATGTTTAAAAAATAAATGTCCACCCGTGTGGTATAAAATAAAAAACATTACAGGGGCGAAGCCGTAAAGCATAGCTAGTTACAAAATAAAAAAAAAATCATAAGTACATATATAGTATTTAAATGATTTTATTATAGGATTCGAATTATAGTGGCGAGGTGAATCGTTCTAGGATACCGAGCTACCTACAAATACCTGCAAAGGCAACAAGACCTGTTGCTCGTCTGCTAATCGGCTTTAAGTAATCAATCAAGTGCGTAACGCGCGCCGCACAATATTGACACCCACTCGGCGCTGCGCTGGGATTAATATGGCGCCGAGCGAACGACTTCGCTCACAATAATTGATCGACTTACCTCAATACGGTGTAAGTAATGAGCGCAGTGGTCCTCATTGTTCATGAGTACCCACGGCCGGTAAGCTGCCTAATGTACACGTAATACTGCATGCAAGAACGTGTGGGGTATACACAAACACATTCACGGCCAAATGGATATAACATTATATCTAAGGGATTGATCCATCCATCCATCCAACCATCCTAGTTGGTAGTAGCTCTGTCTTTCTGCAATGCGCTGTAAGAGCGGGCATGCTCACAACTGACAATATTTAAGAGGAGAAAATCGAAAACGCTACGCTAATGACGGCTTACGTGTAATTTTTTTGACACCGGTAAGGAGAGTATACGACTTTATTTTTTATGCCTCAGAAAAATATTAGAAACAATTAAACAATATTAAGGTGTAGCTAGTAACGCTTACGTTTGAAAATCAGGAATAGAAAATATAAGTTACTTAAAAATAAAGAAGTAAGTAAGTAAGTCTAAAGAGAACTGGCGCTCTATACTCTCTGCCTACCCTGTTAGGGACTTGGTGTGATGATATGTATGTATGTAAAAATAAAGAAAAAATCAATCTTTCTTATTTGTCGAAAACTGAGCAGCTTCCGAGTCCCCATCAGTGTTCAGGGCTGCCATTAGCGCCTCGCAAGCTATCCGTCTGGCCTACACACATTAATTTTGTAAATAAGTAGCTCTGACTTGCTCAGAGAGCGTCATAAATGGCCCGAACTCCATTTAGTAAATTACATCACATCCACTTACATACAGCGCAGCGCTAAGCACGCTTTATTTAGTGGCTCCAGCAGTTTATTTACGAGAACATTTTAGGCCATCAATATTTAGGCTACGGAGTGGGCACTATACAGGTCCAAACAGATAGTATTACAAAGCCTTTTTACAAGTTAAAGGTAATGTATATTTAATTTAGTTACTATCCTAAGTGACTTTATCGTGCCGTGGTGGCCGAGTGGTTCAATTAGTAGCCAGTAGTAAACAAGTTTGCAAGTTTGAATCCCGACTTCACCAATTAGTTTTTCTGAACTTTTACCAATGCACCTGTCGCCATAGTTCGTCTCCATACCTCGGAACCAAAAAGGAACGCCCAGGCAGTGGAATGAACTCCCCGTTGAGGTTTTTCCTGGAGAGTACAGCATGGAGTTTTTCAAGAAGGGTGTGAAAAGATTTCTCCAAGGTCGGCAGCACGCGAGCGATACCCCTGATTTCTGAAGCGTAGGCGGCGGTAACCGCATACCATCAGACGGACCGCATGCTTGTTTGCTATCCGTGTGGTATAAAAAAATGGTTCTGCGTTTCTTAATTATGCTAGTACAGTAATTCCACCTAGTGTTAATACTCAGGTATTTTTATCAACTACAACGCACGATTGTTGGCGAATACGGTATATTGTTACACAAATTTTTATACACAGTTAGACACAAATGTTCAGATAGGCTTCATAAATAAAACCAATAATGTTTCGAAGTTACTAAATAGCCTGTTATTGGCGCCCGTGTCTGACCTCATCCTATTGCAATACGTCGTGAACTCAATTTGCATGCGGTCACGTAGTGCGCCGGGATAATGTGCATGCCGGCCTCTAATCCCTCCTTATGAAGAAGTTCCACAAATACCGACCGAGGCACTGCTCTGGACGTGAAGGATTCTGAATATATGTTCTGAAGAATATGTTATTTTGTTTGGAAACTTTGTCAATAATGTTTACGTCCAAAAAAGCAAACATGCTTAGGGACATCGCGAAACGAAATTGTTATCGATAAGCTATGACAGTCGAGTGGCCAGAGTAGTCGCCAGCAACGCAAAGATTGTCAGCGCGAATGTCGACTATAGACTTAAAAAGTCACCCCTCCCTCCACCACTCACTTCGTCCGTACTTTATTTTTCCGCTCATTTTTGTCATATTACCTTCCGTTTCCAATGGGTTTCATTCTACTATAATGTTCTTCCACTTTTTACCATTTTTACCATAGACTATATACAAATGAGTATTTTCCGAACTTATGTACAGTGTTAATCACACCATGAGTTTTACTATGAAGGAAACTTCGACACAAAAACTGTATATATTTGAGCAGAATTTTAAATTGGTATGTGTCTTGCTTAAGAATCGTCCATGGACTTGCCTTCTGTCACGTTGACACCTGAAAATATTTCCAACGAAAAAAGGGCGTGTAATACACACCTCTTTATCCTTTGGTGACTTTTGTGGGAGGGCGTGAAAATATAAGATATGATGTTATTTAGCTGCAATCTTGCGTGGGCATGAGAGCGTGTTACGCAGGCAGGTCACGGGAGGGAGTAATTGCCACTGACTGCTAGCACACTGATTTATTGCGGAGACGCGGTTGCTTGTCTCGCACACTCGTAAACATATATTATTCAGATATATATTATGTACTGGAGCAGCTCAGATGTTGAACAAAAGATCCCGTTGAGATTTCTCCACTTAGTCTGAAGTTATTAGGTGGTGAGAGCGAGGTATGAACGACGAGAATCCAATTTATCCCTAATTTTATTGTATGAATAATATTATTACTTGATCATAATATTCATTATGCGTCAACAATGTTTTATTATACATTACATTGCGATTTTGCAATTATTACATTCCATATTATCATAAACGTGTTATATAAAAGGAAACATTTCAGTTTTATCGTCATGTTTTAGAAACATTTTCTGCGTAGATAAGCGGTAGAAGCAGGTTGAATTGTAAGTGAATAATAATATTACTATGAAGAAATGAGTGCTTACTTTGGTTTGGTTTGCAAATTTATGTAGATCGTTAACATATAAGACCAGTCAAGAAATGTTGAAAATTACAGCCAAAGTGCGTGCAAGCAGCGGCAAAGGACAACCATGTTCAACTACTTACCTTGATCGAACACTAAGCGGAACCTCAAGAGTACTGCTAGCGGGCATGTATGGAAAGACTGATTAATGTGGATGAGTTCTGTTCATCTAAAGAGCTCTTCTCACTCTGCCGATCCGAAATTCTGATATACATCGATGACAATGATGATATAATGTTTAAGATAAATACCAGCTTTGATATAAGAGAGAAACGTATAGCATACTGGCCGTGCCCTTCGGCTACGCTCGTATCTATTTTATTTTTTTTCAACAATGAAACATAGTTTATATGTTAATCCTAATCTTGGCCCAAATGTTCGTCCTGCTTCCTATGGGACAGTTGAAATTACGTCAAGCAGATTAGACCTAACTAGTTAAAATAACTGATCGTGGAAAATAGCTGAAGGTGGAACTGGAGCACGGAGTCATTCAACGGCGCAAGTAACCGCAAAATGTTGGTCCAACGTTTACATTGAACAAATATTTGTTCGCAAACACTGGCTTTACGGGATAGTGTGTTCGCTCTCCTTTACAATGCACGAACCCGATACACTTTGGCACTGAATACGACGACATACGACACTGAAGATGGTCATATTGCATTCAATTATGATCATATTCATTACAATATATATCCTCACGCCTTCCCACAAGGGTCCCCGAAGGGGTAGGCAGAGGTGTATAGGTAATACCCACTACTCTCTAACTCTACGCGGTAGTCCTGAGGTGTAAATGTCCTTAGATCTATTGGTATTCAGAAACCGAATAGGAGTTAAGCGCTTTTTGACTCTTCGGGGCCCATTCGTCGGATGGCTAAGGAAATAAAAGAATTAATAATATAAAAAAATAATATATCCTCACGCCTTCCCACAAGGGTTCCCGAAGGGGTAGGCAGAGTTGTTTAGGTGATACCCACACACCCACTTTCCGCCAGAGGTATATTAGGTGCCAACGTGACAGATGGCGAGTCCATCGCCGTTACTCAGGCACGACTATACATACGCCTTTGAATTTCTTCTCAGACGTATGCAGGTTCCCTCTCGAGGTTTTCCTTCACCGTAAAGCTCGTGGTGTGACTAATCACTGTACTTAAGTTTAGAAAAACTCATTGGTACAGTTGGGATTCGAACTTGCGACCTTTGCGTCGCAGGCAACTGCTCGAACCACTCGACCACCACGGCCCTCGTGGTGGCCGAGTCAATAAAAGAATTACATTTAGAAATTAGCATGTATCTTACTAGAGTAATTCCGGCGAGAGGTTGCACCAGCCGCACTGTTGTGGCACATATGATTGGCTAGGACGACGTTTTCTGAAAAGCAAAAAAATATATTAAGAGAGGTAGGGCAAAAAGGGTTCCCGTGCAAATACGGAGTGCGAAGAGAAAGCGCAAGTGATATCGCATCAATAGGCTACGGTAACCACTTCCCATCAGGTGGGCCGTACCTACGCTTTTATTTTATACTACAAGTGTTGCCACGGTTTCGCTTATAACGCTTTTTTTGCTGTGAACACTTAATTAGCGCGGTCAATTAAATACTATTATTTATTAGTCAGTAACTAAACTTAATGTAAGCATAAAGTATTTGAGTAACAATAAAGGCGCCGTTAACACTCAAAATGAACGATAATCACCAGCGGCCATTATTGCATATATTTTGTAAACTCTGATGACGTTTATGAGTAAATTTTAATTTCGTCTGAAGCGAGGCTGAACATAACATTTTAATAATGAGTTTGTAAACGGTTCATAGCGTCGCTTAATTAAGAATGACTTGGTTTATTAATTGAAACGAATCGTTCAAGTAAATGAAGACAGAAGGTGGATTGACGGCTTGATATACATAGTGATATGATAAATCTTCAAACATTTACGTTGCGGGAATCGAGACCGTGACCTTTAGTACCAAAACGATTCCAAGGCTGTGCTACTTTGGTAACTGCACTCATGTAGACTCGGATATCATTTACAGGATAGTGCTTCCTCGAACAGGTGCTGACGAATAGAGGTCGGATGCAATAGCAATTGAGGGAGTACTTAGTAACATACATACATACATATAATCACGCCGAGTCTCTAACGGGGTAGGCAGAGAGTATAAGGCGCCAGTTCTCTCTAGCCTCTATACCTCTTTCGGCCAAATTCATCAGTTTCATCATACATGCTCGTCGGGTTCAAGTACTCTTGACATACATACGTATATAGCATTAACAGCTCGGTAGTGTTTCGTTCCTGCGTTAAGTAAGATCTCCAGACCACCTTAGCTAATTGCATAATATGTTCTCATACATGACAAAGATAATAATAATAATAATATAATATATCCTCACGCCTTCCCACAAGGGTCCCCGAAGGGGTAGGCAGAGGTTTATAGGTTACCCACACACCCACTTTCCGCCAGAGGTATATCAGGTGCCAACTTGACAGATGGCGAGTCCATCGCCGTTACTCAAGCACGACTATACATACGCCTTTGAATTTCTTCTGAATGACAAAGATATTATAATTAAATTCAAACGAATCGAAACTTGTCAGGTTAGTACTTTACATGTATCGCAGATGAGAAAAGTCACACAGGAGCAGGTGTGAAGAAATAATAATAAACATAAAGAATAAATCCCTACAACTCCCCCAGGAACCGTCAGATAAGGATAGTGGTATCGAACTAGAATACTTCACGCGTTTGACACAGGGGTCTGTGTATGAGTATGGGAAGGGTTAGGCAGATTGCGAATCCAGCTCCGCTTCCCAAGATCGTCTTCGAATTTCACCTCAAACGTAGTATGTAGATTACCTCTCGATGTTTTCCTTCAGTGTAAGCGCTCGGTGTGTTTAAACATTATGCTTGACTATTATTTATTAGTAAAGATGAATTTTCGCCGTAAGCATTGTAAACGTAGTAACGTCTTGTCAGATTTGTTGGAAATACGTTAATTGGAAGATCGTCTTTATATAGAACAGAGGGCTCACAGTTACCTAGCGATTGTTTGCTCATCATTAATATTCATTGCGAATCTTCCTTTGACTCTATTAGTTCGCCGAGACGCCATCGCTTCGAATAATTATCTTATTTTATTCCGCCATTCGTGTCAACTGCTGAATATTGAATTACGGCATTGATTCAGATTCAACAATATAATGCTTTGCTTTTTTACGCAATCTCTTTAGAGGTCTTATTTCGTTTTCTGTTTTTTCTATTGGTCTATTAGATAGCAAACAATTTAGTATTTTTATTATTAAGTCCAGTCGAGTTTATTTTTGAAATTGAACGGAAGCTGTCTTCCTAGAAATTTTTTATGTTACAATATATGTAAAATGCATCCATAATAACTTTTTTCGGAATGTATTTAACGCGGTCTTCTTCTCATTTCATGCATTCAATCCCTTTGTTCTTATATACCGAACGATAAATAACTAATTTTGCTTCATCCCCGTATCCCTGCTGTCGCCAGTATATCCACTATATTGCCGGGCGGGCGGGCGTTATACCGCCCAAGTATTTATGGCTCCTTTATTTAATAACAAGCAGGAAACATTTGTATGTGCAAACCTTTGTCGTGTAGCCATTGTGTGTATTATATCTTTAATGCGCTTTACGTGAGAGGCCTACTGAGTGGGCATATCGCATTTCCTCGAGTAGTTCCAATGTTAATAATCTCAGAGTAAGTACACGCTGAGGCGGAGGACACTTGTGTTGTTTGTCAATTAGTCGCTTAGTTTTATAAATGTATTCTGATACTTGTAGTGTTTAGATAGTGTGGAGAGAGTAATCCTTTACTTGGTAAACTAATGGCTTAATGATTACCAAAATTACTTGTAAAATCATATTGTTCTGAAAAAAAAAAGGTATAGATTTCTTACTATACATACATATCATCACGCCAAGTCCCTAACGGGGTAGGCAGAGAGTATAGAGCGCCAGTTCTCTCTAGACTTACATACCTCTTTCGCTCTTTCTTACTGTTACTTGGGTAATAGATAGCGGCTGACAGATGAAAATGTATGACCTATTTTTAGCGTCTATTATAAATAGTTTAAATTCTATAAAGTGGCAAGTATAAATTTAAATTAAATATGTACCTCCTTGGAGAAGTCTAAGGCCGTAAGAAATACTGCTTAAAAAGCAGCGCGGAAGTGTTGTGAAAGTAATTCAAATGTTCTGCAAGAAGTGAGCAAGCGCTCGGTGGAATTCGCAACAAACTTGCCACTTAGCCGGGTAAGAGGCAAGTATAAACAATTCCAAATGTATCGAATACATTAAACCACGCCAGGCCCTCGACAATACATGTTACAAATGGAGTTTTCATTTAAAGGAGGATGCTCCTTGCAACATTAGTGGGTGGCCAGTGGTCTGAATTAGGTTACGTGTAATTTAGATTACAACGTCCTTTGTCATACATTGTTTATATAAGCACATTCATAGTCTTTCACGGGGTAAGCAGAGAGACTAGAGCGCTAGTTATTTCAACACACACTTTCATTTCATCCACTTTCATCATACACGCTCGTGTCTTCCCTTGCCTATTCTTCCACATATTTTCCTGTCCTTTCGCTATTCACTTTTTTGTTCGCCGCACACCAGTTGCTTTGTGAATCTATTTTTGCGGATTCGATCTAAAAGGTTCCCCGAAGAGGTAGGCAGAGGTGTATAGGTAATAACCACAATATTAGTTTTGTGTCGTAGTCAAATTTAAATTAACTCAAACACACGACTGGATAATTTTATCTGCAGATTCAGAATATAGATGTTAGGTATTAACGCCAGTGGCGCGGAATGTCACTGTTCAAGCGAACCAATTGAATGATTAATAAAAGTTTATGGATTCTTTAACTGGCTTAAATGTAATATCCTCACGCCTTCCCAAAAGGGTAGGCAGAGGTGTATAGGTAATACCCGCACACCCACTTTCCGCCAGAGATATATTTGAGGTGCCAACGTGACAGACGGCGAGTCCATCGCCGTTACTCAAGCACGACTATACATACGCCATTGAATTGCTACTCAGACGTAAGCAGGTTTCCTCTCGATGTTTTCCGTCACCGTAAAGCAAGTAGTGTGACTAATCAGTGTACTTTGCTAATCACTGTACTTAATTAGCTTATTGTAGCTAATTTTTCATCACGTCGAGTCCCTAACGGGGTAGGCAGAGAGCGTCAGTTCTCTCTAGTAATTTACAGTTATATTCTATTATTTATATTAAGTATTGATGATGAAGAAAGGCATGTTACTTTGGTTTGGACACATAGAGAGGATGAGAAAGATTGACGAAACAGATATACAAAGCAAAAGTGTGTGCAAGAAGAGGCAGAGGAAGGCCACGTTCCAACTACCTGGATCAAATAGATCGGACTCTCAAGGACGGGAACGTTAAGAGTACTCGAAACCGACGAGCATGTATGAAGAGACTGATGAATGTGGACGAAGCGAAAGAGGTATGTAAGTCTAGAGAGAACTGGCGTTCTATACTCTCTGCCCCGCTAGGGACTTGGCGTGATGATATTTAAGTATGTATGTATTGATTAGTGTGTGGTTCTTTGGCTCCTCCAATCGTATATTATTTATTTGCATGTTCGTTTAAAAATGCAAATAAATAATAAATTGCTACTACGGAAAATACTTCATCAAAAATAACCTAATCACTGAGTAGTTCCCGGGTGCAGACTCATTTCATAGAGTGCTGCCGCTGTAATTAGCTTTGCCTGAAAGACTTCACCAACGACGCAATCAAAGGTTTACATTATATATAGTCATTTGCAATAAATTATAAGTACTTGCATAATATGCACTATTTTACATAGACTAGATATAAAATGAGCAAAAGTGCTTTTGTAAAAAGCTCGCAATGCACGTATGGAGGTTGTACAATCTTTGGTATTTCAAGTCTGAAAAAGTAGTATTTGATTAGTGGTACAATCGATAGCAGTGGGTCCATATTTGTAGTAAAGCATTCTTTTGAAAGTTTTACGAGCACGTTTCCGATATGGAATCGTAGTTGAAAGTCTTCGCTGACCGCCCGAAACTCCGGGCAATATGAATGAATTTATTAGAGAAATTCCAATTCGTCTCTTCGCCTTATTGTCTGTTATTGTCAAAGAATATATAAATGCCAATATGGTTTTGTGTTCATTCAACTACGAGACTGGCTGAGTACTTTATTACTTCAGAAAGGCCAAAGCTTAATATGATGTCTCCTTAAGAACACAACTTTTAAAGAAATGTTGTGGCTTCTCAATGCCAAGGAGCAATCTTCATTAATTGACAAACATGTGTCATAATGGAGTATCACGCTACCTGTCGGAGGAGTACTAGTCTGAAGTGAGAATCCCAATAACTGTCGATCAAGCTTCACTCCTATTCCATGGTGCTTGCCTATCTTTTAACGATAAAATGAATTTTATGAAAATATCAGAGTAAATAAAGCTTTGTGTCATGTTCTCGGTGATAATTAGATTAATTGAATAAAGCAGGTTGTTTTAATACAAAAATCTTTTTGTGGCGCAAATCCTCGTTCAAACGAGGATGTAGACAGGAACAATGAAAATTACTGGACCAATTTAAGAATAAGCCGTTTATATATTTTCCTGTAGGACCAGGAGTGTCTTTATATAAGGTGCGCAGTTGGACTACAATGCTTGATTTACTTATACAATTTGCGGTTGAAATGTAGCTGTCTTAGGAGTTTATTTATACCACCGAGGTGGCAAACGAGCATGCAGTCCGCCTGATGGTCAGCGGTTACCGTTGCCTTTCAACACCAGTGTTATTAAGGTGCAGGAGTATTTTTACACCCTTCTTATAGAAATACATGCTGTATGCTGAATGTACAGAGGGAATCACATGTTTGGCTCCTTTGTAAACAAATTATGAACTGGATGAATTATGAAATTATGAATGGATATGGATAATCAGGGTGATTGTGACGGATTGTGTGTGTGTGTGTGTCTTCTATCTAGTTAAGTAAAATACATACACAGGGCGAACAAACATGGCGCGTATACGTCAAACGTGACACGGCGCTCGCATTCATTCTATCAACGCTCAGGGTACAAGGTACCAGTTATATTAAAACATGCCTCTATGGAATTGGATGAATTCAATTTTAATTGTATTAAATGCTTTCAGAGAACGTACGGTTAGACATTATTCAATGTCATCGTGGCAATAAGCCGGTTTTACTAATAGCTGAGTTATTAAATACAATATAATATCCTCACGCCTTCCCACTGGGGTCCCCGAGGGGTAACCAGGGGTATATAGGTAATACCTAGACATCCACTTTAAACCAGAGATATATTTCAGATGTCAACGTGACAGATGGCGAGTCCATCGCTGTTACTCAAGCATAACTTTACATACGACTTTCAATTGCTTCTCAGACGTATGCAGGTTTCCTCTCGATATTTTCATTCACCAGGAAGCTCGTGGTGTGACTAATCACTCTACTTAAGTTCAAAAAACTCATTGGTACAGTCGGAATTCGAACTTGCAATCATTGTGTCTTAGGCAACTACAAGAAACATTCCGCCACCACGGCTTTTAAAAAAAAAACAATATTTCCGTATAAAATATGATATGATGTTTAGAAAGTCCAAAAAGAATGTTAGTTGATTTGTACCGGTGGCACCGAGGCATCGGATAAACAACTCTGTCGCAAGAATGGTACAGCGTTTGACAGGCTCCCAAAGGACCGGACAGAGTAGGAAATAAAGCTGCTGTTACACCTAAGCAAATATAGCATCGCGACCATCGTCGAAGGCGCGCTACACTTAATACTACTGAGTTACACTACTATTGTGTAACTCAGATTCAGCTACGTTAACTAGTCAGGTGTGTACAGTCCATAAAATGATTCGGGGCCGAAGTTAAACCTATCTTGTTTTCTAAAACGTTTCTCTTTTGGGAAGGCAGACAAAAGGTTTGTTTGAAAGATGTACACTTCTAATCCCTTTGGACATCTTACTTACAGATAAGTTTATTATAGACCTTTATAACACAGACAGGTCGAAAGATACCTATTCATTTTATTACAATGTATCTAGCACATATAACATTGGCTACAACGTGATAAATGGGGTTCTTTAAAAACTTAAGTAAAAAGTAATTTCAACGAGTCCATTTAGCGCCTTAAACACTGGATCCATTCACGGTTGATAAGCGGAGCTGCACCTCTGATTTACCGACACAATCCAGAGCCATTAGCGGAATTAGCGGATTACTCCCCGCTGAGTTATCGCTAATTGATCCCATTCATGCAGACAGCTTAAAATATAGTATTGATTTGCGTAATCCGAACACCAATCACTATGAAGACAATACTAATGCTGCTTTCATGGTGTAAACTACATTTATCGTAGTCTATTTACCTTTAAATATATACTAATAATCTTAATATATATAAATTACGTGTCACGTTGTTTGTCCGCGATGGGCTCCTAAACTACTTAACCGATTTCAATCAAATTTGCACACCGTGTGCAGTTTGAACCAACTTAAAAGATAGGATAGTTTACATAACAATTGGACCCGCGATAGGTGGCGCTGCGATCGTGTTTCAGGAAATTTTACTTTTTCACCCGGGCGAAGCTGGGCGGGACAGGTAGTATAATAATATATCCTCATGCCTTTCCGCAAGGGTCCCCGAAGGGGTAGGCAGAAGTGTATAGTACCCACACACCCACTTTCCGCCAGAGATATACCTTTAAATATACTGGAGATTAATCCTTGTATTCTAAAATAAACGATAACCTAATGAACGATGTACCTAATTATTCTACGTATAATTTTCTAGATTCGCTTTGGGTTCTGTCAGCTGGCAGCGCGCAAGCGGGTATGCTGGGCATACCAGGGGTATCCCTGGGGTCGCAAGCGTCCATAGGCAGCGATAACCGCCAATAATGTGGTATAAAAGAAAACGTAATTTTCCTCTAATCGACGTGTGCTATTACACACTTGCCTTCGAGAACTCTTGTGGGAAGACGTATATCTTGTAAGATAAAACAATGGAAAAAATCAAGATCGATAGCTCACGACAACTACCATCAATATTGTATAAATAATACTGAGCAAACATTTCCAGCTTTGGAGATTGATCTTCGCTCGTTGTACATTTACGTAGGGGCATAAATCATTCTGTTCAAATAACGGGGCACAAAAACTTTGGCCGCAATCTGCGACACTTCCTTCTACGATAATCATCCGAGGTTACTCAAGCTTATAGAGGTCAATTCATAATAATGTAATAAGTCGCCAGTCTGTTCTTGTAACTACACTAGTTTAGTATTATCAAGCCGCAGTTACAAGGTGCATAGAAATTGTGCAGTAGGTATAGATAGTGACATCCACGAAGACGCGCCCTACTATTCTTCCTCATAGTTTACAGTGTAAGTGTGCAACCTTCCACTTATGTTGAGTATTATCGGTATACACTGATTACCTATGAGTGCACACGCACACTACAATTAATAGAGTCGGGTCTTCCTCCACGCATCCCGTGACCCCCTCAAATAGAAATTGGTGAGACGCGTCTTTCATGGCATATTAACAACAAAGTTGCAATTGATTTTCCGCGAAGAAAAAGCACATTTGTATCATCTGACATGTAAATATATGTAATATCTAGTGGAGTAAAACTGGCTCGGGAGACGTAAGAAACTACATAATATCTTAATTCGGCAGTGCCTTCATCTTACAGAAAGTCGTAGTCAAATCGCACTGTAATTGGAATATGTTCCCGGCACTCGAAATGGAATGGCAGAAGCGAGACCCATTTTTCATTTACAGCAGTTTCATCTGGTAAGGTGGACACCTATGGTGTAATTATTGGTTACAAAAACTAGCAAAGAGTTAAATCAAATCAAGCAAAGGGTTGCTAATGATTTCTTGAAATCTTTAGGCTTCTTCAAAAACATTACTATTGATGATGGCTATAGGTATATATTGCAAAATATGATGCCTTTTCTACGGTTTTATAACGCAAGAATCGATTTATAAAATGTAAGATCAGCCCAGTCAGGAAAAAATATTGGACGATGAGGTAGCATTAATGGGAGCTGGGGTTAGAACAATAGCCCGGCCCGGGGTAGCCCGATAGCATGAGAGCGATAGTTGACTGATGATCTTTATATAAATAATCCTTTTTTTTTAAACCTATGCTTTTTAATCATATTTAAAATCTGATTAAAAAAGCCGTGGTGACCGAGCGGTTCTGGTTGCCTGCAACACAAAGATTACAAGTTCGAATCACGACTGGACCAGTGAGTTTTTCCGAACTCCAGTGCATAATTTATTTAGTCCCACCACGAGTTTTAGGGTGAATAAATCATTAAGATGACTAGTCTGATTGTCAGGCAAATTAATTTGCCATAATTTCGCCTTATAGGTATGAAAGTTTTCTCTTTACGATTTCCTTCACCGTTTAGCTCGTGGTGTGACAACATACTTAAGTTCAGAAATACTCATTGGTACAAAATCTCGGTTAGAACCTGCAGTTTTTGAATTGCAGGGAATCTTTGATATAATGTATAAGTATAACATTTCATAATGAATATTTCCTTAAATACATATTATTACGCTGAGTTCCTCACAGGTAGGCAAAGAGAATAGAGCGCCAATTTTCTCCTCCTCTTTCGCTTCGTCCACATTCGTCAGACTCTTTAATTCACGCTCGCCGGTTTCGAGCCCTCTTCATGTTCCCATCCTTGAGTGTCCAATCGATTTGATCTAGGTAGTAGGAACATCTACCTCTTCCTCTTCTTGCATTTAATAAAATAAAAGCATCGTAATTAGTTTCATATCAGCTTTGTTCAAATATTTAAAGTGTTAAAATATACAACAGCGGAGTGATAAAACCGCGCGCTAGGTCTAATTAATGATGCCAATAAATCCTATAGTTTCATTAGACGGCGTGTTTAGAATTTTAAATGTACTAGGCTTTTGCCTTAAAATTTATAGCAGAGTCACTTCACAGGATCATTTGGGACTTAAGACGACTTGGGCACAGCGGGACCTTCTTTCTTTTTTTTATACAACAAGAGTGGCAAGCATACGGCCCACCTGATGGGAAACGGTTAGCCTATTTACGCTCACGATACCTAAGTATCACTTGCGCGTTGCCACTCTGTGTTCAGAGAGTTATACTGTGTTGGCAACATAATAGGTCTAATCCCTCGGTTGCCAACACAATGTAACAATCCTCCCCCCTCCCCAAGGAGCTCATTACTGGAAACCTTATTCACCACGTAGGAACACAACACAATAAATTGTGTCATTTGGCTACGGACTTCTATAAGGTGGAGGTCCTGCCCCAGTCGGGCAGCTCCAAATTCGAACGGAGAATCCGTTATGCCCTACCTCTCTTAAACTTTTGTTTAACTTGAGAGCCACGACTTGATGACACGACTGATGTAAAACACAAATTCCCTTTATTCTCTTATGTTGTATTATCTTGTGTTCCAATTGTAATGTTTATTTATGATATTTTGGATATAAAGTAGGGGTGGACGATTAAAATTTATTTCATTAACGTTTTAACGTGAGAGACAGGTGTTATCTCATTGGATGGTAGGTAAAAAACAAATTCGTCATATTCACATTCATTCACACATCACTTTAGTCTGATTACGATCGTCGTACCTCAATTAAAAGAGATAAATTTCTTAGCTATTTTAATAACTGCTCTAAAACTCCGAATACATTTTAATCGTGGCCTTAATCTACTTAGCTTAGGCTTGTAGGCGTAGGTACTCTTTAAAGAGATTACTATTTTCGTCCACAATCATAGAATAATAGACAAAATTCATAAAACACGAACCAATAAATATGTCACTAAAATATTCTTTTGACACATTAAATATCCCGCCAGTGTTAATTGCTTAGTGTTTTAACGATATTCAAGGAAACGCTCAAACTATGTAAAAGTTTCATTTTGATCTTGATCTGACCGTTGTGTTACGTTACAGCCAATTTATTAGAATTACTCATTCGGAGAATACAAATGTTGTTTAATAATTGACGACCGTCTGGTCTAGTGGTTAGAGCTCCTGACTGTGAAACTTGAGGTCGCGAGTTCGAATCCCGCTGGGGGCAGATGTTTGTGTGATGAACACGAATATTTGTACCTTAGTCTTGGTTGTCCTATGTATTTATGTATACATCTATCGTTGTCTAGTTACCATTACACAAGCTTTGCTTGTATGTGTGTAAGGTGGAATTGTCCCAGGTATTTATTGTAAACAAAAAAATAATAATTGTTAAGTTATTATTATTAGCATGAACTTTAAGAGGTAGATACTAGGTACTCGTGCGTTGCCTTGTTCATATTATAGGCAATGTACTTTATGAACAATGGATGTACTAGCTATGTGCCCGCCAGGTATCTAATGTAACAGCCGTGGTGGCCGAGTGGTTCGAGCAGTCGTCTGCAACACAAAAACTGTAAGTTTACTGTACCAATGAGTTCTTCAGAACAAGTACTGTGATTACAAGATACACCACGAGCTTTACGATCAAGGAAAAGATCGATAAGAAAACTGCATACACGACAAAAGATATTCAAAGGCGTAGGTGTAGTTGGCCTTGAGCAACAGCGATGGTCTCGCCAGCTCTCTCGTAGGCACCTAAAATATATCTCTGGTGAAAAGTAAGTTATTTGCGTTTTTTTATGAATACTGATAATACACAAATACCTTTAGTCAGCGATTGAAATCTGTTTAGTTTTAAATGACCGGTGAAGTCGTCCGGCAACAACCCTATCGCGTCTTTATTACCCGCATTAAGGCGATGACTCGACTTGATGAGTCCCTTTGTCTTGCCTCACGCGTCCCCATCCCAGGCCCGTGTCGGCTCCGTCACGCGATCGCACAACATCTTCACTAAATTAACCTCTAATGTCTTTTACGCAAATTATAATGGTATTGTCTGATGTTATAAGTACCTTTCGGCAAGGATGTCAGGCAGGGTGGCCAAGACATTTAAATATTGACTATATATATATATATATCCTCACGCCTTCCCACAAGGGTCCCCGAAGGGGTAGGCAGAGGTGTATAGGTAATACCCACACACCCACTTTCCGCCAGAGGTATATTAGGTGCCAACGTGACAGATGGCGAGTCCATCGCCGTTACTCCAGCACGACTATACATACGCCTTTGAATTTCTTCTCAGACGTATGCAGGTTTCCTCTCGATGTTTTCCTTCACCGTTAAGCTCGTGGTGTGACTAATCACTGTACTTAAGTTCAGAAAAACTCATTGGTACAGTCGGGATTCGAACTTGCGACCTTTGCGTCGCGGGCTGCTCAAACCACTCGGCCACCACGGCTCTAAATATTGACTAAACAAAGTCAATATCCAATTACTAATGAGTTTTTGCAGTTAAAGAAAACAACGTAAAAAAACCAGCAGTGGATTCAAAGACCTTTGAATGACAGTCTTCTAACATGTTGGTACCTAAGTATCTTACCGTAACATAGCCATCGAAGGAGAATTCATTACCATACCTTGGAGCCACAAAGGTCTCTCACTGCACGGTTTCAAAGGAGTTGAACCTCCCATTGAGGTTTTAGGGAGGGATTCGTGCAGGGCTTGCATCGCGTGATACCGTATATATACCGGGTATACGCGTGGTATCACAAACTTCACCAGCAAGGTAGCGCTAACCGCTTACGATCAAGCGGGCTGCGTGCCTGTTCGCAAATTTCGAAAATATCTACTTCAGTACTATAAATGAATAGGGATTAATTACATCACAGCTTCACATTATGCATGTCCGAGTCGCAGTGCGCCACTCAATTTAGAGGCAATATTTAGTAATCGCGTGAAACACAAATACATTATTATGCTAATAGGTCTTTTTCAATTTCAATGCAAATCCGGTTGGTCTTATCGCTATTTTAATAAACCTTTGAGCGTAGAATTCACAACCGGAATAGATGTTCCATCGCTGTTCATAGACTATTTTCTAAAACATATGTATATATATACATACATTCATACATATCATCAAGTTGAGTCCATAACGGGGTAGACGGAGAGAGTAAAACGCATGTTCTTAGTATACATTCATTATACTCTGTTGGCACTCTACTCTGTTTGTCTAACCCGTGAGGGGCTCAGCGTGTTGATATGTTATGTATGGAAAATTTAAAGTTACCGGTATTGCCAACGCCTATAGGCTGACTTAGCTAACGTGCAGGCGGGCCGTATGCTTTGTAATATAAAAACGGTGCTGAATTGGTCGCGGTCACATTGGCAGGAAACCTGCATACGCTTGTGAAGAAATTCGTCGTGCTGCATACGTTTGTGAAAAAACTTATGTATTGTCGTGTACGAGAAACGGCGATGGACTCGGCATCTGTCACGTTGGCACCTATAATATTATATCTCCAACAAAAATGAGGTAAGAAGACTTATCGTACATTTTCAGCAAAGCTCAGCTCATCACATATATCGAATAATAATGCATCAATTTAAACGTATGGTTCCAAAGGCTAAACTCAATGTTCGTGCCTCGTTAATAATGACTGTACGAAATGCAAAGCTAATTTAACCCATGCTCGAGTCATGTACCTCCTAAATATATGTTGAATGTTGAAATATTAGTGTACCATTATAGCCGATAATGATCTACGCTCGCGACCTTAATTATTAGGCTCATTAATTATGGAAACAATTACTAGCTCCTGCGGCCATTCGTTGGGAATAGTTACGTCAAATGATTATGTATGTGTATTATTAGTATATTGGTCTGGTATTAATTTAAAATACGAAAAAACACGGTTTCAATTCATCCATAGCCGATACAGTAGTTATACATAGCAGAGAGGTTAAAGGTTCTCTCACGGTGGAGCGGGAAATTTTAATATATTTGTAGACAAGCACCGATCTCGATTCTGGACTCAATACTGCTTACTTTCGTAAGTTTTACTTGCGCATTGTTCTTAAGATCGAAGATCTCTAAAGATTGCAGGAAAAGTCTGGATTTATCCACGACACATATTTCATAACGTGCAAGTCAATCTAGCATGCATGTTGCGAAACTTCGGTTAGCTGTTTCTTATGGGATTTTGCATATTTGTGGGAGATATAAAACATTTTAAGTAATGCAGAGGCAGATTTATTTTTACTCTTTTTGGAATAAATATATCCTATGTGTTAATTCGGCTAAGGTATGTAAGTAAGGTATCTTTCTTTTCGATAAATGAGCGCCGTAACGATTTAGGATCGAGTCCGCAATGACGAGATTCGCAAAACAACTGGCGTGAATGAGGGCGTGATTGTAAAGTTGAAGAAAGGCATGTTACGCTGGTTTGGACATATAGAAAAGATGGGTGAAGAATGATTGACGAAACAGACATACAATGCGAAAGTGGCAAAAGAAGACCACGTTTCAGCTACCTAGATCGATTGGATATCCAAGGTCGTCAAGATTACTCGAAACTGGCGTGCATGTACGAAAGGACTAATAGATGTGGACGAAGCGAAAGAGGTACGTACATAAGTCTGACAAACTGGCGCTCTAATCCGACTCCCTACTATGATAGAAACTCAGGAAGATGATGTGTGTTATATAATTCTTATTTAAGTAAACTTGCTGAGGACAGTAAGAAGCATTTGACTTAAAGGGGGACATTATATTTCCATTGTGTTTTAATCTGACAACAAATACAAAGTGTCACGAGATGAATTAAATAACATCATCCATCATATTTATAAAAAAGGAAGAGCGGGCATAAAGTTTAAAAATGAGAATTAAGTGAGATGTCACGTCCCACGCTCGTGGCGGCTAGCGAGATGTACCTATTCGCTTAAATTACAGCCAGTGGCGCAATGAAAACGAAATTTTTCACTTCCACGTTATTTTCCTGAGGCAAAGGTCACTAGGGCAGATGTATTCGGGTATCTTCTCATTTTTCAACTTATTAAAATTCATTTTTATGGGGTAAAGTTACTGGATTGTTTTCAAGTTCCGCTATTATTAAAAGTTCCTTACTAAGCTGGTATATACGACGTTCCTATGTTTTAGCTGGGGCTAAATTAAGCACTTTTTTATATTTTTACGTTTTAATATTGCTTGATACTGGACATTTAATACACGACGAAAACAAACCTAAATACATCAAGTCTCGATTGGGTAGGCAGTGGTAGTAGAGTGCCAATCTTCTCTAGACCTCGTTTTTCCCTTCGTCTAAATTATACCTTTCATTATGGCTCGTCGGTTGGAGGACTCTTTCGGTTCCTTTCTTCTTCCTTCCTTTTCCAAGGTAACCCAGACCCTTTATCAATGAAAACTTATGTCCTGCATGGGTATCCACTCTTATTATTCCAATGTTATAAGATATATTATTTGATAAAAGTAAATTGCAGAATATATATTTGTCTTCTCGCCGACGCACAAATTCCCCGAAGGCGTAAGCGGGGCTAAGAGCCCCATGTCCAAGAAATACTTTGGTACCAACATGATGTCAATAAAAGTATTAGCAGAGGAAGTGTTTTTAACGATATTTTCCTTACCCTCAGGTGCGATAATATATAATTATTTAATAGCGGAAATACTAATGGGTATATGACGTTGGAATACGCATATTCTTTCCGTTATTCAAAAATAATCTAACATTAAGTGATCAATCTGTGTCAAATGGTTCTATAACATTGTTTTTTGCAATATATATTATTTATACCACACGGGTGTCAAACAGGCATGCGGTCCGCCTGCTGGTAAGCCTTTGGAGGCTTGCAACACCAGGGGCATATCGCGCGCTACTCATCCTGCAGAAATCTTTCCACACCCTACTTCAAGAACTCTAGTTTGAAATGCTTGAAAATAAACAACCTTTGTTGATTCTAAAGGCACCAGTAGTACATTGGGGTTTTAGGTTTACTTAACACAATTGAAAGTTTCAAAGGAAGGCATCAATCCGCTAAGTTAAGCCGATTGGGCCCAGTATACCGAATACAAAGGGAGACACGGAGAAACAAGGGACGGATAAAAGTGCCCTGTAGGAAGGGGCTTATATATTCCAACTCAGGCATCTACATTACGTATTTTAGAAACGGCCCCGCTCAATGTACGCCATTATTGAAATATTATTTCTTGCTTTTCAGAATTACCTGGCATTGAGTGATCCCGAATATGTTTGTTTAAGACTCACAGTTTAGTCTTGTCAGCCGTGGTGGCCGAGTGTTTGGAGTACTTGCCTGCAACACAAACTTCTTCAGTGGTTACTTTGATTATTTTTATATAAACTTAAGTTTATATAAAAATAATAAATAATAGTTCCAAAAATTATATATATATAAAAATAATAAATAATAATTCCAAAATAAGAAATAGTTCCAAAGTTTATAGATATCCGTTCAGCGCTGCAAAACGTATGACAGACATATTGTAAATTTTCTTATTACATCGGTATGGTGTTATAGAACTTCCATTAAATCATCGAAAGGTAACCGGAATTACAATCGAATTTCAAAATCGAGGCGAAAGTTCTCATCCAATGAAAAGCACGGTATCTGTTACGCGGCAGTTACGTCAAGTCAATGTTTAATTAAAACTTCGCCTTGCAATAAAACCTTCAAATCTGTCAAGTTGCAACTTGTTACTGGATACTTCGCGCGATCGGGTCTTCCGCTAACGTTCTACTACTCCCTGTAAAGCTGCGGTTTACACCTGAGCGTCTATTATAACAATGGGTTTGTTAGTGTATGTGGAGTCGAATTTTGTAACTGAATTTGGAACAATTTACCCCCTGAACGGCCAGTGCCACCAGATGACACATTATGTATTTTACCCATAATATGGGTATCACGTGAAAGGGTAAACAAAGATACAATGAGTAACACCAGCTAAGTCAATGTTCCAACTATTAAAATAATCTAATCAACGAGGTATCAATACTAGGCACCTATACCTAATATTGAAACCTAATATGGATTCATTCCTAATTAGGAGTCGAATCCTCGACTTCCACATATCGCATTAGACCAGACGGCTGCCATTGTAATCCATGAAGTAATTAAAGATTGTCAAATAAAACAAAAGAAGACTTTCTGGTGAGTACAATCAATTACAAAATTACTTTAAACTTCTTGTGACCTCGTTAATGGTTGTCTAGCTGAGTTCCCATCGGCCCTTTGTTCTTACCTGTCGAGCAGATGTTTTATTGTAAAATGGATTGTGATTTCCTTTATCTCGCGCTGGACGGATAGAGGAACTGACAGTCAGCGGGGCTCGATTTGCAAATAGAATTTTCTTTCATTTCTTGAGTCACGTCGCCTTATAAAAGTTTTTTAACAGAGTTATCTTGTGAAAGACAAAAGATTTAAATTATCAGTTTTTGCTTTATGTAGGTAGGTACCTATGTACACCTGTTGAAATTGAGTTTACTGGTTTATGTCAATGCTGCCAACATAATGAAATATTACGTAGTATGAAATAAAGCCATGAAGACACTCACGTTTGATGTGTATGAAGAGTAAAGATGTCTACAAATTGAAAATTCAACCTCAGTTTTCGGAAAGTTTTCTGAGAGTTCTTCTGAACTAAATTAGTCATATATTACCCGATGAAGGAAAATATGGTGAGGAAAAAGACAGTGCTGTCACGTTTCCGCCAACTCCTTTGGACCGTTGCGAGAAGGCCTGAATATCTGTAGGTAGTAAATAGCCGTAGCCACAGATATTTATGTATTTACTAGTTGTCCCGCCCAGCTTCGCTTGGGAGAAAAAATTAAAGCCACGGACCCAGTGGCGCCACCTATCGGGTCCAATTGTGAATCTAAACCATTCCCAGATCCCCTTGAACACACACAAAAAATTTCATTAAAATCGGTCCAGTCGTTTAGGAGTAGTTCAGTCACATACACACGCACACAAGAAATATATATATTAAGATAATCAGTAAAGTCAAGTTATATTAAAGGTCAACGTACGTATAATGTGTATCGAAAAGAGAAGGTATTCATTTGATACAGACCTAAACAAATGAATCCGGGCCCTTGGTATTCGAGTCCGATTAATGTTGGTGGCTATCGCGGCACGTCAGGAGGACTCCGTGCGGATTTATTGTATCTCTGTTTGTTCAATATTTGCCGAAACGCCATGTTTTTACAGCCGCCCACTATACCCCTGAGGGTATGAGGTATGATATGAGGGAGCGAATGTTTAACAGTTACACAAAGCCTGTATATATAAAACTTGTTCGCGCGTGCTAAGCCAATTTAGCGGTTATTTTAAAAAGGTTTAATTTTACGGTTATATTTAGGAAATCCTTAAATTATTCATTTATTAATGTATGTTTGTATGTGAAACTCAAGAAGACCATTTTGATATTTTGGCACTGAGTTCAATTTTGGAAACAAGTCGTGGGCGGGGTTGAGTAATCCTGGAACAATAACGACAATAAATACCTTGAATGAATGAATACCTTAAGACAATTCCACACAAATTGACATAGCCCCAATTTAATCAGACCTTGTGTAATGGTAACTAGACAACGCTTTATTTACTATCCAAGACTAAGGTACAAATACTCGTGTTCATCACACAAATATCTGCTCTCAGCGGGAGTTGAACCCGAGACCTATTATGCGGTTGTGAAAAGGAAATCGGATTGTATGCTTCCAAACTGTCTGTTTGAATTTCTAGCCGCAAACAGACACGTGATTTGGAACAGCAAGTATTCGATAAAACTATCGCCAATGTTTGAAACGATACCTGCGTAACAAGTCAACTTAGACTGAAGTAACTTTTATACGATAATGATATTAAACCTACTGTATTTAATATCATATTTATAAATGTTATCGTATTAAGGTAGGTACATACCGAGAAGCTCTCAGCCTCAGGCGATCTCCTAAGTAAAGCTATTTCAGGATTTATTGCTCGTAATATTCTATCGTAAAAATAAAACCTTTTCAAAGTCATAATTCAACGTTCGTTAGGTAATTGTTTTTCAGGGCTGTACGGCTGTACTTCGGCCCTCGGCGACCGTGGGTGCCGTGACGTGACGATCACAAATAACCTTTACACATTGGTAATTAACTAACTGCTCGTTCATCGCTCAACAGAAAAACATGGACTATTTGAAAACTTTTTTTTTTATACAACAAGAGTGGCAAACAAGCATACGGTGCACCTGGTGGGAAACGGTTACCGTAGCCTATTTACGCTCACGATACCGAAGTATCACTTGCGCGTTGCTACTCTGTGTTCGGAGAGTTATACTGTGTTGGCAGCAGAATAGGTCTTATCCCTCGGTTGCCAAAACAATAAAACAATCCTTACCCCCTCCCCCAAGGAGCTCATTACTGGAAACCTTATTCACCACGTAGGAACACAACACAAAAAATTTTGTTATTTGGCTACGGACTTCTATAAGGTGGAGGTCCTGCCTCAGTCGGGCAGCTCCAAATTTGAACGGAAAATCCGTTTTGCCCTACCTCTCCTAAACTCTCGAAAAATCGAATACTTAAATCTTAAAAGAGGTAGAGGTATGTAAGTCAATCAAGCGCTCTACTCTCTCTGCCTACCCCGTAAGGGTTTTTTAACAATTTGAACTCACTGCCCAATTACGCCACGCCTGACCCTTGGGGAAAAATACTTACCTGTTTTCGCACTTGCAAGAAATTGGGCATTTACGTATTTGTATCGCGACCACAGTTTGTGTTCGGCGGAAAAGGTTATTTATAATTTTGAACTATATCGGTATTACTGTGTATCAATATCCTATTTTTGCCAGCGATTTAGGTACCGGAGTGACAACAGAGTGTTTTCAGACAAAACTATTCAAATGTCTTTGAATGTTCTTACGTATACCCCACAACGTGTTCAGTCAGCTCAAAGAATGGGATCTGATAGATATATGATCTTAAGTTCACTGGGCCCATTGATATAGACCGCTTGCTGGGGTTCGAAGTGTTCGAACCTGCAATCTTGATTTTGCAGCTGACTACTTAAAACCACTTGGTTACTTATATTTTCGGACTGGATAATGTACCTCGCTTAAATGTACATGTCCCATATACGAGTGTATATAATGACCTCTCTTATAATTACCCGCGGTATTCATAACGACAGAAACACGAAATCTCGAACAACAAAGCGTTGGTGAATGGAGCCAAATAAAACCCATCCCGAAAAATGTCAGGCCTATTATGTGCGTAAATTAAATAATTTACCGAGATATCCTCATTATGTATAGATAATTTATAACAATACCACAATGGGCAGTATAATCGTGGTAAATTTAGTCCCACAAAATGGCAGCGCCAAAAGGACGCTTGAAAAATTAGCGCTCCAACTTACTGGTTGTTTATCATAACAAGAGTTGTCCTGATACTCTGCTCGTGGCAATTGTTTATCATAACAAGAGTTGTCCTGATACTCTGCTCGTGGCAATTGTTTATCATAACAAGAGTTGTCCTGATACTCTGCTCGTGGCAATTGTTTATCATAACAAGAGTTGTCCTGATACTCTGCTCGTGGCAATTGTACTTGGATTAATTTCTTTCTGACCTTCACAAAAAATATTTAATCGAATTTAAGATACACCGACTTTAGATGTAAAGATACGTTTTATACTTTCCTGTTGTTATTTTGTACGATTAAAAAGTGAAGTGGGTGTGTGGGTATTACCTATACACCTGTAGTAGATAAAACTTCGGGCAGCTAGTAAAATATATCAATTTATTTTATTTTATAAATTGTTATATGTGCGTTATGTTGGGTAGTATTATCAGTATGCTACGTAATGTCGAGAGAATGAATGAAGAACGATTGACGAAAAAAGTGTATAAGGCGAGTGTGAATGAAAGTGTTGGAAGGGGTAGACCTAAGCTGACGTTTCTAGACCAAATTAGGGACGTCTTGAAAAAAGGTCAGGTCAAGAGTACCCTAAACCGAAGAGCATGTATGAAGAGAATAATGAAACTGGACGAAGCGAAAGAAGTATGTAAGGATCGTAGCAAGTGGAAAGAAGTGGTATCTGCCTACCCCTACGGGAAAGAGGCGTGATTATATGTATGTATGTATGTAAGTTTTGTTTTTCAGCGTTTTCTCTTAATGCAAGTAGGCGAAGCGCGAGTAAAACGCTTGACATTGTTAAACAAAAAGCGCACGGTAATTGCGCACCATTACGAGGTTCGTTTGCTTGTTTTCTACAGGTAGCATTTATTCCCGGTTCTTCTCCATGGAAACGAACTTTTTTTTTTTTTTTTTTTTTTTTTTTATCGTGGGAAAATCCTGCATTGGACTCCCGCCGCCGCGGGGGCAGCGACGGGGAGTGTCAGACTCTTACTGACTAAAAACCCCCGGTGTACCATCTTATCGCCTATGTGGGGGGGGTGTGAGACCGCGTTTGCATACTATCAGTCCCCCCCGGCGATTCGGCCTGTTGGGCCACTCCACTGCCCGGCCTGTGTTGTGGCCGGGCTTTTAATTCCCTGGGAGGGCGCATCGGATACACGCGACGCGCCCTTCAACCTCGAGGGCATCGTGTTCGCGAGCGACAGGGCCCCCGCCCCGTCGCCCGCTGCCCTCTTAAGGAGGCATCTGCCGCACTTCGGCTTGCCTCCTGCGGCCGGTCCTCCGGCGGCGGCACGGGTCCGCGAGTGGGTCGCTTTCCCGTGTTCTTTCCGCCGCCTCTTTCTGCGCCATCACCTCCGCGCAGAAGGACACGGCCGCCTCCCACGTCCGTGTACTGCCGACCATGGACAGAACCAAGGCCGGCAGGGAAAGGTCACGTCCGGTAGTGGCGACGAGGGCACTGCGCTGCCCATGCTGGGCAAACCTCGAGCGTGTGCTGCGCAGTGTCCACGTCACAGTCGCAGTGGTGGCACCTGGGGGACGCTTCTCTCCGTGCCACCGTGTGCAGGTACTTGCCGAAGCAGCCGTGCCCGGTCAGCACCTGCACCAGGTGGTAGGTCAGCGCCCCGTGCCTGCGACTAGTCCATTCCTTGAGGGCCGGGCGTATGGCCTCTATGGTCCCCTGCCCGGCCCTAGGCTCCGCGAGCCGCTCCTGCCATTTTCCGAATGCGTGCTCCTGCGCATTTTGCCGCACGCGCCGTAGGTGTTCTGGCGCGGCGGCGCCGTCGTCTCTGCGGGCCTTCGGCGCTCTGCCGGTAAACGGCGGCGAGCACCTCGGCCTTGAGGTCCCAAGGCAGGGACCCCGCCAACACACAGGCTGCGCCGTGTGAGATGGTGCGGTATCCGCGGATTACCCTGGTCGCCATGACCCTCGGCGGACGGGCCAGCAGGGTCTTGTTCTGGCGATCCAGGGCGTCCGCCCACACCGGCGCGCCGTACAGGGCCATCGACTTGACGACCCCGGTGTATAGACGGCGGCAGCACGCACTCGGTCCGCCCGTGTTGGGCAGGAGCTGGCTATGCGCACCAGCCGCAGCGACAAGTTTGGGGGCGAGGCGCTTGAAGTGCGCGTGGAACTTCCACCTGCCGTCGAGGACGAGACCCAGGTACCTCATCTCAGCACCTATCTCGACGGCAGTGCCCCCCACGTCCAGCTGCGCCCCCGCTGGTGGCTTCCTCCAAGGCCCGTGGAAGAACAGGGCTTCGGTCTTGCTCAGGGCGACCTTCAGGCCCAGCTGCCGGATCCGGTCCACGACCACCGCGACTCCGGTTTCCGACAGCCGGCACGCTTCTGCGAAGCTGGCCGCCCTCGCAGTCACTAGGGTGTCGTCCGCATAACAAATGACGTCGACGCCCGGGGGTAGAGTGCCGCGCAGCGCCCAGTCGTAGCCTATGTTCCACAGAAGGGGCCCAAGGACCGACCCCTGTGGAACTCCGCATGTGACGCTCTGGCGCAGTAACTCCCCGTCCCCGTCGACGCAGACGACACTCCTGTCCTGCAGGTAGTCCTCGAGGACTCGTCGGAGGTACCCCGGCAGACGATGGTACCGGAGCGCCTCGGCTACACAGCTGAAAGGGAGGGTGTTGAACGCGTTGGCGATGTCCAGCGAGACGGCCAACAACACCCCCCTCCCCGCCACGGCTGCTTCGGAGAGGGACTTTACGCACATGATTGCGTCCACTGTGGAACGTCCCTCTCGGAAGCCGTACTGCCTTGTGGCGAGGTCCGGACCCACCATGCGTAGGTGGTCTGTGACGCGGGCAGCGATTATACGCTCGAAGAGCTTGCCCGCGTCATCCAGCAGCACGATGGGTCGGAGCCCAGACGAGTCCAGAGGATGACCTTCCTTTTTGAGCAAAACGAGCAAGCCCTGTTTCCAAATCGAGGGGAACCGCCCGCATGCCAAGCACGCGTCGAGCAGTCCCCTGAATCGGGCCTCCAGTGCACCCAGGGCCATCGCCAATGCGCGGCCTGGAACCCCATCGGGCCCTGGGGCAGTCTTCTTGGCGCGGAGCCTCAAGACAGCCGCCCCCATTTCTCCATCTGTGATGGGGGGGATGGGGTCGGCGTCGGTGTCATATCCGGTGTGGGGCGGCGCCATCTCGGGTGGACTGAAGTCGACACTCGCCGGGAATAGCGCCGCCACGACCTGCCTGAGGAGGCGGGGCTGGAGACTCTCCATGAGCGGGGCGGCCTGCCCGCGCAGCTGTTTGCGCGCGTAGCGGTATGGCCTGCCCCACGGATCTCGGCTTATCGCCTCCAGCATCTCTTCTCGGCCTCGGGCCTTGGCTTGGCCGATGGCCAGCTGCAGAGCCTTCTGGCTTGCTCTGTAAGCTTCGTACAGCTGGCCCTCCCTTGCCTCGTCGCGCGCACGCCGCCTGCGACACGCCTGGTAGGCTCGACGCTTCCTGACGCAGCTCTTGCGCAGACCGGCGATTTCCGCCGACCACCAATACACCTGTCTTCTCGGCGGTCGGCGGGACGCTCGTGGCATCGCAGCGTCGCACACGTCGGTCAGCGCCTCGCGGAACCACGTCGCTTCCTCCTCGACGTCGATGCGCGACTGAGGCTGTACGTGCCAAGACCCTAAAATGGCCGCCTCCTCTAGCAGGTCCTGGTCGAGTCGGGTGAGTGCCCACCTCGGGAACGGCGTCCGACCTCGACCTCCTCGCCTTCTTCGAGTCCCCGTCGTGGGGGAGACGTTAAACCGGATATAGCGGTGATCCGACAGCGTCTCGACCCCTTCGAGAACACGCCAACCCTGGACTCGCGTTGCGACGGTAGGCGATGCAAAGGAGAGATCCACGATGGACCCTCCTTGCCGCCGCACGCAGGTGTTGACGGACCCCCGATTTAGGACGGAGACTCCGGCGAGTGTCGCCCACTCCTCTAGGGTTTCGCCCTTTGCGTCTGTGGCCGGACATCCCCACGTCGTTGATTTGGCGTTGACGTCCCCCAGGACGACTACTGGCAGCGGTGACGCTCGTCTGACCGCCGACCCCACTTCGTCCAGGAAGACTTCAAATTCAGCGCGGGATTTGTTGGGGGAGAAGTAAACCCCAATAAGAGCCACCTCCCCCCAGGCCACGACGACGAAACCCCGTCCCCTCTCCTTGACTACAAGGTCTGCTGCGCCGGCGATGGCCACGACACCCGCAACATCGCCCGCCCAGTTTGCTCTGGCCGGGACGAAGTACGGTTCCGCAACCACCGCGATATCCACCGACCACTCTAGCATGGACTGCAGGAAAAGGTCCTGAGCCCTTGCCAAATGGTTGAGGTTACCCTGCAAGACCTTGTAGGGGCGACTATTGTCCATTTATGGACGCCGTTCCCTCCTCTTGGCTAGCCAGCTGGGCCGCTGCTGGGGGTTTGTTCCCAGTGGGCGCTGGCTGCCTGCGACTGCCCGGTTTGACCGGCGGAGCCTTGCACGCCTTGCTGCCGGTTTTGTGGCCAGCAGGCTTCTTGGCCTCGGCGCACAGGGCGCAGTGCGGCTCTGCCTTGCACTCGCGCGCCTTGTGGCCGGACTGGCCGCAGCGGTAGCAGGCGTCGCTGCGGTCCACCGCCGAGGCGCACTGTGGCGCCATGTGGCCGGCCCTGAGGCATCGATAACAGCGCGCGGGCTTTGACTCGAGTAACTCGACTCGCGCACTTACCCAGCCCACCAGAAGCCGGCCCGCCTGGGCAAGCGCCTTAGCGGTCGCCACCGGGCATCGCACCCAAAGATTTTGCAGTCCTGAAGGGGCCAGGCGCATTTCTCCCGCCCTCACCGCTCCTTCTGCGCAGCCGGTAGAGCGAGCTATGGCCGCCACCACCTCCTTCACTGTCGCCGAGTCGTCCAGCCCTGAGATGCGCACTTCCGCACACCTTTCGGGTCTGGAAACTCGCACCACGTCCGCGCTTAGCGACTCGCACAGCTTTTGGGCGAGGGCCTCCGCCTTGTCAGCACTGGATTCCCCACCCACCTCCAGGATGCGGGCCCCCGTTGCTGCCATTCTTAGGCGAACGGCAGGGATACCAAGGGCCTGGAGGGCTTCTGGGCCCATCTTTTCCTTGGCCTCCGATAGGACGGAGGCATACGACACCCCTTTTTCTGCTGCAGCTGGCTGCAGTGTCAGCACAACTGCAGCCGTGCGAGGGGGGCGTAACTGCGTCACTCGCGCTGGCTGCTGCTTCTTTGCAGCCTTCTGGGGGGGGCCTTTTCCACCTTTTCTCCCCTTTTGCGAGGTTTTGGATGGGGGTGTGGCTGGTGCCCTCTTTGGTGGCTTACGCCCCACCACCTTTGCCCACGACGTCGAGGCAACGGCAGGCGCCTCTTGTGGCCCTCCCGCCGGGACCGCCGGTAGGTCGAGCACTGGTGCTGGCCCAGCACGCCTGTTATTGGTGCGCCTCGTCGCCGCTGGCCTTTGCGTCTGTGCCGGCGGAGCTGGAGCCCTGAGCGGCTGCGGTGGCCCCTTTGCGCCAACCACACACGCCGCAGCGCGCTCAGTGGGCTGTGGGCGTAAGCGCCTCTCCAGCTCCGCGAACTTTTCTTGCATGGCCGCCATAACGACGTCGGCCACGCTTCCAGCATCAGCCGCCGGTTTGTGGATCGGCGGTTGTTGCGGCCTTGATGCGCCCAATTCAGACCGCAGTGCTGCCAGCTCCCTTTTCAGCTCCTCCAGCTCCGAGCTCAGGCGATCGCATTGCGACTGCAGCTTTTTGTTTTCTATGGAGGCGGAGCTCTCCCCCATCATTATGGCAGCCTCGCGGATAGAGGCTGCGGCCTCATTTAGGGCCCTTTGACAGGTGCCCTTTAGGTTTTTTGATTTGGCAGCCACTTCCAGGATCACCTCCAGATCCTGTTCGACCCTTTTATGAAGGGCTGCCACCGTCGGCTCCCTAAGCCTTATCGCCTCCTCTATTCCGAGGCTTTTTCGGCTTGCCACCATATCACACCCTCGTTTGGGCGCCGCCTTCTTTTTCCCCTTGGCCTTTTTCTCTTTGGCCTTTTCTCCTGCTGGGCCATCCTCCCGGCCCGACGTGGCGGACGCAGCAGATGCGAAGCTTGCCTCACTGTCCGCCAGCCTGTCCGACTCCTCTATCACCGCCTGGACTGCAGGGGGGGCGTTGATGAAACGCCCCATTTTATCCCGCATTTGGGAAGAGGACGTCCTTCGGTTACGCACTGCCGCAACCTTTTTAGAGGGCTCAGGGGCCGGTGCGTCCTCATCAGACGATGGCGACGTCGACCGACCCCTCCACAGACGACCACGACTATCCGTCTCTTCTCCTTCTGTGCCCACTACGGCACCAACCTCTCCTTGACCCAATAGGGTAACAGGAGTGCGTGCCACAACCACACGTAGCTCCTTCGCCACGAGGTCCTGCAGACCTCCTTCATCCTCCCTTTCGTCGACCTCCCTATCTTCAACTTCTCCTCCAACGTCTTTGGGTTTTTTTGAGTTATCCATTAAGACACTTCACTTTTGATTCATCCCGGTAGCTCCCCACCCTCCTTGGAGCCCGCACATTTGGGGATGCCGCAATGACACCAGGGCTACCACCGGGATATAGAACTCCGGAGTGAGTTGCCTACGAGACGGACGACGCTCGCTTCTACCACCACTTTGGTAGTCGCTTACGCCGCCGGCTGCAGACCCCATCCCCCCAGAGCTCTAGCCCCCCCCCGTCTGAAGGACGAGGTTTTAGCCGATTGATCGGTATGCGGCTACATACCAACCTCCCGTGTTAGAGGAGATCCAGACCAAAGAGGTGTGTTGCCGTCGCCGAACATTAACCCAGAACGACGCAGGCTCAACCCCCAGGACTCCTTCACCCCCCATTACGGGTCCCCGCGCACGGCACTAACACGCGGGAGGTCATTCCCCCCTCCCCCATCTACATTGATTGAGATGGCAGGACCGCGATGCCTGACCTCGATTACATCGCAGCGGAATTAGGATGGGTATTGGACAAGGAAAGGAACAAGGATTTTTTAGAAAGGATTTTTGGGGTTTTTTGGGAAAGGTGGGAAAAGGAGAGCGCCCGGAGCTTTCAGTTACGTCTGTTTCTGAAGAAACCAGACCAATAGCAGGCGGCAACCTCTAGCAGGATAGTGCTCCGGACTTGCCTTGGGGATCTACGCGACCTGCGCTACTCCCAAGACCAACGCCAAATTGCTCACTCGGAAAAAGTGAGCAAAGTAGGTGATGAGCTAGCACCCTTACTAGGACCCCTTGCGGGCGCCCCTAGGGGGTTCTAGCTCATCCCCCGCCCTCCATGGAAACGACCTACCGGAACCATGCACCTTTTTCGACGTTTTCAAACGTGCCCATTCTAGCCTATGGGAATAAAACATTCTGATCTTGATTTGATTTGGTCCAGAAATATAGCGAAGAAGAACTCCAAATTATGATGCAAATGGCACCAACTTTAATGAATTCCACGAAAACACGCACCAGCTGAGTTTTATCAGTAATTAAGTTATACATTCAAAGTATAAAGGTCTGTTTTCGCGAAGTGTGAATAAATCTCCATCGTAATTTCCCTCCCCCGTTCTCCTCTCCCCGTGACTTTTACTACGGCGCTTGCATGGTCACGGAGGTAATATCTTAATGCAAATTAAATGGAATTCGCAGTCGCCCAGGCCATTCAATTTGGCACCAAGTCTTCAGCTGCTACCATATGTAGGGGGGAGATTTATTTATTAATAAAAGTAAGGACATGTGATGTTTAAGTACTCATCTACTCCCATAATAGTTCACAGAATTTCCGTTGAAGATATGTTTAAGTTGCAACGAGACATATAGATTTCGTCGCCATTTCTCAAGCATTACAAACATAAAAATAAATAAATAAATATCCTCACGCCTTCCCACAAGGGCCCCCGAAGGGGTAGGCAGAGGTGTATAGGTAATACCCACACACCCACTTTCCGCCAGAGGTATATTAGGTGCCAACGTGATAGATGGCGAGTCCATCGCCGTTACTCAAGCACGTCTATACATATGCCTTTGAATTTCTTCTCAGACGTATGTAGGTTTCCTCACGATGTTTTCCTTCACCGTAAAGCTCGTGGTGTGACTAATCACTGTACTTAAGTTCAGAAAAACTCATTGGTACAGTCGGGATTCGAACTTGCGATCTTTGTGTCGCAGGCAACTGCTCGAACCACTCGGCCACCACGGCACATTAAAAACATAGTGTGATCAATCTCATCAACACTACAGGCTGGGACTGGAAAATAGTTACGCCGATGTAACTTGCAGCAGAGGTGCAGTCAACTGGGTGCAGATTTATTGATGGTTCTTTAAATTAAAGTATTGACTGACTATAGTATATACTGAAATTTTTTAATTGTCGTCTGTACTATAACATTTGAATTAAAACTTAATATGACTGAATTGTTATATGGACCTGGATTTGTGATGTTGGTTCACCATATAGTACTTTTAAATGCATCAAATTTGTCCTCGACTCTTCCCTAAATCCTGAACAGCAATAAAACCCTTATAAAGAGAGCATAGCGCAATGTAGCGTATAATTTTCTTGGCGAAAAGATCCCGTAATCCAAGGTGTGTCGCTCGTCGCCGCCGAGTCACGTAAAACGCTCGCGACATCCTCACGATTTACAACTCAGCATTACCATATTTTACTTGGAATACATTTATCGTGCACAATAAAAGTGGTAACAAAGCGATATGCCAGCTATTTGGCACTTAATTCCCGGTTTCATTGTCCTGCTATCGATTGTGAGGCTCGTTAATCAGCCAACATTGAATTGCAATGCCCGTGTTAGGCCGCTTTGATCAACGTTTATTGTTTTTTTACTTTCATTTGACTCTTTTCCTGAGATGATTCATAAATAAACTTAGTCTTAAAATTTGAATTCTGAAGAAAAATTTTGAAGTCATCAAACAAAATTCATTGTTTTTGCGCTGAATGTTAAAGACTGATAAGAAAATGTTCTTCTATAATCATTCAACAATCTCGTTCACGCCAGTTGTTTTGCGAATCTCTTCATTGCAGATTCGATTTGATCGTTATTCTGCACACTTTTCGAAGAGACCGCATTTCAACTGCATTTATGTTATTTTCATGCTTCCCCTGACATACCCAAGATTCGCTACCGTACATTAAAGTACCGTACATTGAACATCAATCAATATGAATTTATCGATGTTTAATAATTTTTATGTATCAACATATACATCAATGTTCCCAACTCATTTATATTTATGTACGGGATTATTTATAGGTATTTATATTTTTTATCTATTTCTCAATATATATGAATAATGTTAATAAATTTATAGATGCTGTGAAAAAATAGATTTGCTTGGAACTGTTCAGTTAAAATCAATGATTATCTTTCGGTCTGATCGTATCCGTTTTGTCCAGGACTGAGCCCACGACTTCATGATGCGATACTTCATTAGAATGCACAGTACTATCATGATACTGTCATTCCTACAACAAGATATATATTTTTGTTAGTTTTTTTTAACTATGTTTTTCCCAAAATCACGATTAATCAATTCAAATAATTAACGTCATACTTTAAAGTGTGATTTAACAAAATTGGCCAAGAATATTTAGTTTCATTCAACATTATCTAATGATTAACTAAATAGTTCATCGCTCCATAACCTCTATTAATAAATATTAGGTAACAATTCCCCAAACTAGATAGCGTTGTTCCTTAAGAAGATCTCGGCTTTGTAGAAAATAAAAAAACCAGACGTATACGAGAAACGAAAGTAAGCGCTAGTTGGTCTCAAATAGCTGGGTGCCGACGAAATTAATCTTCAATGTCTGAGCCCCAGAATGATTTTGTTGTTTTTATAGGTAATAAAGAGCCGTGATGGCCGAGTGGTTGGAGTAGTTGCCTACAACACAAATATTGCAAGTTTGAATCCCGACTGTATTAATGACTTTTTCTAAACCAAAGTACAGTGATTAGACACAACATGAGCTTTACGTTCTGGGAACATTGAGTAACATCGATAGATCAGTTGGACCTAAGTTTCTACGCAATACGAGTAGGTGTACGTGAAGCGGAGCCAAGATAATGTAGGGAGCAATGCATTTTCTGAGCCCGGACGAGATAATCAATCACAGCTAAAAATACACAATGTAGACCAACTAAGGCTTCGGACCCGACTAGTTTCTGTTCCGTACAAAACGTATTTTGTTATTTGATACTAACACGAGCCCCTAAAAGTGTGCCTGTCAAATAACAAGAAGGGTGCCGATACAATTTCCATAGTGTTGAATATTCATAGAGTCGCAGGGGCATTAAACTGGCTCTTTGTGACGACACGTTAATTAATGCGAACATAATCTGTATTCATAAACGCTGACTTTAGTGTATTTGTGTTCCTGAGCAAACCCAATCATTAAAATTTAATGACGCTCGTACAATGTTATATGACAGTGCGCCCTTCACGTCAGTGGGGGCTGTTGCTCACACCCACCATAAATGTATATACAATATTGACTTTAATACGGTTAATATGCAAACTACTTGTCTGTCAAGCGGTATATGCGGTTTCATACAATATATATCCTCACGCCTTCCCACAAGGGTCCCCGAAGGGGTGGGCAGAGGTGTGTATAGCTAGGAGCCACACACCTACTTTCCGCCAGAGATATATTTTAGGTGCCAACGTTACAGAGTCCATAGCCGTTACTCAAGCACGACAATACATACGCCTTTGAATTGCTTCTCAGACGTAAGCAGGTTTCCTCTCGATGTTTTCCTTCACCGGAATATTCACCGTACAATAAAATGGCAATGATATATTTATAAACAAAACAAGCTCCTTACGACAAGGTCGACACAATCCAAGCAAAGCCACCTTACATCCATCCAAATTTGAACAGGCGCGAAGGATAATGTACAGATATGTATTCACGGGACGTACATGTTATAGCGACCAATGTTTACATTTGATTGTTATATAAGATAATATATGTATAGCTATATAGCCATATATAGCTGTAGTCGGAGGCATTTTTCGTTATTTGAATACTTATATCTTTGTTGGGAAGATTGGGAAACAAACATGTAAATAGTCAGGTTCAGCCTTGAAACGCGCCGCTCTAAGCGGGCTGCGCAAATATTACATGTCTGGATATTCCTGCTACATGTAGGTTACAGGAGGAACATCCAGGCATATATATTTGAGTAGGTAATAAGCATAAGAAAAACTGTTGTATCGGGAAACAATTTGATTTTTCTCAAGTACCGAATTCTGCAAGAGAAATTATTCGTGAAGAGATTTGCTCTCGATATTACACAGCGAACAATGATATTGGATTCCCGGGAATTTTTGATTAGAATCATTCTAAAGAATCGAATTTATGGAAAGGAATAAATGGGTAGAGGGAATTTTCAATATTCTGCTGAGAATTTTGTGAGTAAAAAACCTATTAAAGAATAAATACTTTGTTAATTGCAGCACATTTGAAGGGTGACTTTTCACGACCAAGCCCTATCCAAGTGATTGTATTTTTTTTTTTTTTTGTATTGTCTCTCGTAGCATGAGTTCCGGGAACTTTTGCTACTTAACCGGTCAATGGCGAGACCTAGGCCTCCAGCCAGGCACTTTATTTTTAAGCAACACAGCTAAGGGCACCCCCTGTGGGGTACGAACCTCGGCTTAGGGCGTTGCTGGATCGCGAGCAAGGGAGCTGGGCTGGACTGGTCATTTTATTTAAATATTATTTGGGGGCGGGATTTACGCGTCTGGCTCGGCGCGGGCCGGCGTTTGCGCCGGAGGTCGGGGGGGAACATTACGGCTTATTCGCGTCGAGCCTCGCCGGCGATGACGGAACAGTGATCGGTTGTGTGTAGTGTTGGTATGTTTTTGTCGGGCGTCCTGGAGGACCGTTATGTCGTCATCCGGTTCGATGACGGCATGTCTTGGACGCCTTATTTTCGAGATAAGGGAAGGAGTGTATCGGGCGGCCGATACGACGAGGGGGTTGGGGTGATTTACAGCAGAATCGAAATGACGTTTGGACAGTTTTTTCAAAAACTGTTTTATAGTGGGGACTTTGAGGTCAACGTGGAGTTGACTATTACGCATGTACCACGGGGCACCTGTGGCTCTCCGGAGAAACCGGCTTTGGAGCACTTGCAGGGGGTTAAGTGTTGACTTGCTAGTGTGTGCGAACAAGTGATTGTAGCCTTTGTTTCACCTTTTATATGTAGACTATCCGTCTACTAGCCCCAAAAATTTATCCGCGTAAAATTTGATATCATATATAGCTCTCTTCTCTCCCTCTTTCTCTTTTCCAAATTTCATCATGTTCAGTACTTTTTACATGAAAGAGGAACAAAGCTCACAAAGTTGTATCCAAACTTGAATATTTACAATATTAGCAAGATATATTCGTGCAGTCATACGAAACTCACAAATTGAGCGTTAGGTATGTCTACATGTATTATATGTATATCTAAGAAAATCTTGCTTTTTAAATTAAACTGTTGGCAAGTATGTAAACAGGCTTAGATTTTACTGCTGTTGAATTTTTAATTGTATCAGTCAGCAAATAAGACCGTATATGCTATGACTGTTGAAAGACTCCGTATTCTCCTAATGAGGTGCTTGCGTTACTCTACGACGGGAAGTGCTCTCATTGCGTTATACTCTATAGAGTATCCGCTTTATGCACAATTGCTGAGTACACTATTCAAAGAAGCTTAATTTCGCTAGAGTATTACAATAAATCGTTTTTAGACTCTTTTCTTTAGAAGTCTTTTCACAGTAAATATATACCTATTCTTAATTCTCCATGGCTTTTAGACAATTATTTGTATTAATTTATAAAATATTATTAATAAAATAAATGAGAGAGATTAAAGAAAAATAAAGCAACGTCATTCCATCTCAATTTTGACTGAAAATCTCTGTCATTATTATTTGACATGAACATAGTGAATATTGCTACAATTACGATAAGCAACGCCTCATTCTATATACAATTTAAATTGAATTTCGTATAAGGTAACTTTATTTTTAAAATAATATATTTTATAATATCGCGTAGCACGTGTAACAAGCAGAAGCGAATTTTAAGGTAAGACAATATTGAAATACTTTAAGCGAATCCTTCCAATAAATTCCAACAAAATTAACAATAATAAATAATATAAAAATCTCTACCTCTCCCCAAGGAGCTCATTATTGGAAATCTTATTCACCGCGTAGGAACACAACACAAACCAATTTAGTCATTTGGCTACGGACTTCTATAACGTCGAGGTCTTGCCCCAGTCGGGCAGCTCTAAATTCAAAAGGGAAACCCGTTACGCCCTACCCCTCTTGAAAAGCAAAAACATTCCACCAATTGTAAACACTTTCTTGGCCACGGCACAGTGCCGTCACAATACATGTTTAGTAGCTGTGCCCCGCGGGTTCACCTTCGTAAAACTTAGTTACGTTAGTAGTTTTTTAATGAAACATGTTTTAATGCAGATAATATTTTATCTGTGTTCCAAATGTAATGTTCGTTCAGTAGTTTTTGCATGAAAGAGGAACAAATATCCTCACAAACTTTCGCAGTTAAATATTATAATAGGTAACAAAGGATCTTGTAGATTAGAGCACACATTGTTGTATGAGACACTTCCCTCGCGGCATCCTTTTAGCGGAGGACTGGTGGTGTACCAGAGCGTGTACGTCGCACTAATGTTATTAAATATTACATTTTACATGCGCGCTGCACTCACGCGATGTGGAGCGCCGCTTATCAAAATACCGCGTTTTAGAGGAAGCGTAACAAAACTGCCTTAATGAGATACAGGTGTGCCTCTAGTGTGTGAACTTATTTAACACGTTGGGAGATAATACTCTATATTGTATCTTAAGGTGTCCCGAGACGCATGAAAGTTTGCTCACGAACTCGCAAGCTCGAGGAGTGAAGTACTTTACTACTGTAAGAAACATTCATTGGCACAGTGCGGTGTGTGTATCAGTTTCCCGAACGGGAGGCAGAGGTGTAATAAGTACACACACACCCAATTTCCGCCAGAGATATATTTTAGGTGTCAACGTAACAGATGGCGATAGCTATAAATACGCCTTACAATGTCCTCTCAGATATTTTCCTTCATCGTATAGCTCGCGGTGTGACTAATCACTGTACTTAAGTTCAGAAAAACTTTCTGGTACAGTCGGGATACAAAGTTGCGATCTTTGTGTTGTAGATAACTACTCGAACCACTCTGCCACCACGGCTCATATATACCGTACCGTTTTTGTAACGTACCTAAATGGAAGGATTAGCATGATTTACTTGCAAACATGTTTATGTAAAAGGCGGTATGTTTGTCCTATATTCTCAAACCCTTATAACGACAATTACAAAATAAGTAAAATATACGAGTTTACAAAGCTGTGGGCGAGTGTCCTGCCCAACTAAGGGCTGAAAGTATACGCCGTTATTGGTCAGCCTCAGGTCATTGGACATATAACCGTATGTGTGATGCCACCATACATTTACCTACACTTTATGATCCTGACACTTCTTCTCTAATGATGGTACCTTAGTACCTTAAAAGACAATGTGTGTTTTGGTTTTTATTATTTTAATACAATAGTAACATGTGGTTTTAAGGTTCACATAATTATCAATTTCAAGCTGAACTTTTATTAAACAGGTTAACAAGTAGTTCTTCAGGAGATTTTCATTGGGGCGGCAGCGTAGAGTGATATTTTCAGTTTTCAGTTTGCCAAATAAGTATAAATAGATACTAATATCAAGAGATTTCACGGTATTTCAATAAAATGTAATGATTGAAATCCTAGAGAACAAAATATCAGTAAAATTAATTCGATTTAATTTCAGATTGGATCGCAGTGTTTTCGTTTCAAGCGTCTTTAATTAAGCAATTCCATTTATGACTTAAGCCGAATAGATCTTATGTATTGGGAGATTGATTTAAATTACATTATAAGACGAATGCCACCTTCTTAAGCGTGCATAATCCGTACCTCGGGATTCTATGGGATGCCTGGGGGCAGCAGGTCAGGCGCCATTAATGGAACAGTTTCCCGAGGGCCCCATAAATCACCACACCGCACTGACAGAGGCCTAAAACAGCCCCGCTGAGAGGATCCCGGGGATATAAACCATATTGAACTATTAAGGCATATATTACACCCATCTTTGAGTGAAATTATTAGGGAATCAAAACTCAAGTTTTTGCGAGAGCTCCGAATGGTGATTGGTTCTTACACAGGGTGGTGTCATAGAAAATCTAACACTTATCTTCTAGCATACGACAAGTACTGTAAATATATCCTCAAGACGATGCAATGAAATAAATAGCTCCAAAAATAACAATATGACAGTACTTAATAACACTACATTTTATTTATTTATTTAAAGACCACCAACTTAGAAACACTTATACAAGCTTGAGTTTACATGTGCATGGTGAGTGCCATTGCAATTATAGGTAACGACGGCATGCACTTAATGAACAAGAGCATCATGCAAGAGCTAATTTTAAAAGCAATATGTTTATTTAGTTCGAAGAAGGTTGGTATCTAATCTTATTTTCAAATGCATTATAAATTATTGCCTTGCTCTAACGTGATGTTGATTTTGTTGTTGTTGTAAACATTTAAAGTATGTCAAAGAATAGCAAATGAGTTCTTCCACCTTATATAAGTACTATTAGTGTAAAGAAGTTTAATGTGGCAAGTACCTGGGATGGTATCACGCTATAATGTACTTTTCACGTTTCTGAAATATACAAATTTATACGGTAGCATGTAAGGCGTGTTTGTAACTCCAATTTGGAAATAAAATAGCTAAATAGAAGCGGTGGGCAAGAATTTCCACAAATTGGCGTTGGTAGCCAGGCGGAAGTTGTAGTGCTTTGGCCGGCGGAAAATTAAGGATGTGATTAGGTGCCAGGGAATAAGCCGCAGCGGGAGTGAGAGAGCGATGAGCTTATATATACTAGGTACCCAATATCATAACAAAAGCTCTGCCAAAGACTGGCTGCCATTCCAACATGCCGGTAGATCCAGCTTATAGATTTTCTTATAGATCTCCTCTCGATGTTTTCCTTCACCGTAAAGCTCGTGGTATGACTAATCACTGTACTTAAGTTCAGAAAAACTCATTGATACAGTTGGGCTTCGAACTTGCGAACTTTGTGTCGCAAGCAACTACTCGAACCACACGGCCACCACGGCTAATGACGGTGACGTATTTGACGGCTCGTATCCAATCATAATAGCACTAATATCACGTTAGGTATAGTATTCATCTGAAGAAAAGTTTGAGGGTACTGTTGCTGTAACTCCAAATAAATTATCACAAGATCCGCATCTATTATGGTGGGTCTAGATTAGTATAGAAGATCTATGAGCATAAGATAATGCAAGATAATGTGAGAAAGACTTACAAACTACACGCTTCAGCTTGTGTTTAAGACTCCGTATTTTGGTGAACCGAGTACTCGAGGGCGGGCGGAAGTAGCCACATACACTGGCTACGGATAGTGGCCTTGTTCGGATTGAATGGTGCTATTAAAATGTTACCCTACCTTAAATTAAAACAATCGCATAATACATAATTACTTACGGTTGATATTTAAAATTATAACATTGTGATTGAGGGTCAAAACTGCGGAAGAAATCAACAGTTTGCACTTAGAAGTAGGGTTGGCTTAAAACCTTTTAATTTTTAAGAGCTATTTCTATATTGAAATTAAAGATAAGATGTGATCAGGATTTGAACGGGATTGAAGTAATATATTTTATTATTTCTTTTTTTTACGTAAAGGTACAGTGCTCCGCCTTAGTATGTCGGGATATGCTGTCTCTTTCTTGCACTAACTGTCAGCTGCCCCCGTCAAGTACATTCATAGGTTATGCCGAGAAGCGTAAAGAAATACTACACCCGCACTGCGGGCGCTGCGTAATTTGTGAACATTAATTACCATTCTACGACCCATTCACGGAATCGCGCCGCCCAGACAGACGCAGTTTAATACCGCTGAAAACGAACGTTGTTTGTTTCATATTTCCCTTTGACTCAAACGAATGATACACACTGTTTGAACACAACGTTGCAATTTAGGAAAATCATAGAACCAACGTTTATGGCTTTGATTTTATTTTATATCTTCTAAATAAGCACAGTTGTCATAAATAAGTTTCAACAGACTACGTATGTTTTCTAGAGAAAATGTCACCGTAAAAGGTTCGGATCATAATAAAACACAAATTTCCGTGGAATGTCAATGAAGTCTAAATCCTTGTACTCGTACATAGCATCGCTGTACGATGCCTCCTCCTTCCGTTGTATACACACCGATTCGTTCTGACAAAGGTCGACGTTTCGTTTGGGAATGTTCAAACCAAACATTTTCTTTCATGACTTAGGAAAGCAATCTAGATGCTGTGTTCGGCTCCATCCGTTGCGGCGACGCAGTGTATATATACATTTGTATTTCTAGGCCTGATGATGAAATTGTGAGGGCAAGATAATATTTACGTAGTGAGGAAGGAAAAAACTCCTCTACACGAAGGTTAACTGACTGTACTCTCGCTTTTAGCTTATTTCTTGTATCTGTCCTATAATTTTGACACAAGAGGTGTTTGATTTATGAAACTAGGATTACTGGGTATTCCCTAACATAATCATTATAATTAACGTGTATCTCTTAACACGTAAGTCGGTATACAACCGCATTCCTTAGAAAGTCTACTCGACGTAACCAATTTAATTGTAATAAAACTCCTTAATTAATAGGGCGTCAAATTATCGTATCATTTTATATAGGAATGAGGTTGGTAGAACCGCTGTCGAGGTGAATGATATACTCTCCAAATTTTTTACGCACAAAAAGGCGTTAGAATTTGCCCTTATCCGACCTCAAATCTAAGGGAAAATATTATGCGAAGCCCTTCATTAGAAGGTGGTATTAGAAGGAGGCCAAAATATGAACAGCGGCCGCATACAGAACGAAACCATTAAAAATAAAAGCCGCTAAATGAGTATACCCACATTTGGAATTAAAATGAAACCAAAATCGGATTACGCTACCAAATTAAATTCCCTGCTTTTTTACGTTGTTGTTCCTGGATTAGGAGCAAAGTGAGGGTTGCAATAATCAGTAGCATAGCCATGCCAGCAAGCCAGTCGGGGCGTTTGCTTAATGAATATTAATGATATTATATTTTGTTGTGGATAGGACACAAGGAGCGAGAGAGCGGGATACAACGAATGCGCTTGGAATTATTTATTCACAACATGAGAAAATAAAAAGTACCCTAGATCTGATTTAAATATAACAGTATAACTGACAATTTTACAATAACTGTTTTTATAATAACTACAGTAGCAAGCAAAGCATATGACCCGCCTAATGAGAAGAGTTTACCGTAACTGATAGGTGTAAGCAATTCTTAAAGTATAACTCGCGGGTTGCTACCTTATCATGGCTGAACTAACAGCATTAGGGACGGAAGGTCCCTTTTCTAACTGGGACAAGTGAGGGATACGTATCATACATCCAATCGTTATCGTTGCGCTTGTATCACTACAGATTGCGTGAAGAACTAGATACTTTATGAGGATAGTAACATATCTTCACGCCTTCCCACAACGGTTCTCCGAAGGGGTAGGCAGGTAGGTAGGCAGCGGTGTGTACCCATTTTCCACCGAAGATATATTTTAGGTGCTAACGTGGCACATGGCGAATGAATCGCCGTTACTCAAGTACAACTATAATGTTTTATTGAATTTCTTCTCAAAGTTATGCAGGTTTCATGTTGATGTTTTCCTTCACCGCAAAGCTCATGTTGTAATTGTACTTAAGTTCGGAAAAAGTCATTGTTACAGTCGGGTTTCGAACTTGCAGTTATTGTGTTGAATCATTCGGCCACCGCGGCTTTTTGTGTTTTGGCATTAAATAGCCCTTTATTATATTAAGACTATATAGACTATATAACACCATGTCTAACGATATTGATATATATCACCAGAGCCTGCCAAAACTCGCAGAAACGGCAAGACATAATTTAGAATCAAATTGATAATAAATAATATGTAATTTTCAAATTGTATTTTGTTATCTTCTAAAGTACTTTATTAATGTTCTTATTATTTGTTTTAACATCGTATTGGTATAGTCTGTAAGGATTTTAATATGTTTGTGAATCAATAAATAAAAATACTATCATACAACTACCCAAGGGAGCGAGCGGATAATAAAATTTTACGCGCAAGAACGGAACAAAGCTCGTATATATTTATTAGAAATCATCAAGATATATAGTAAATTTATTGCTTTACCAAATTTGAAGCTGTGGTTAATGTAAACTAATATTGAATATATACTCTTATGCAATAAAGCCTTACCCTGCGGGTACGTCCTCGTAGGTACGCCTCGGCTCGGAACGATTGTTCCGATTTTTTTTTTTTTTTTTTTTTTTTTTTTTTTTGTATTGTCTCTCGTAGCGTGAGTTCCGGGAACTTTTGCTACTTAACCGGTCAATGGCGAGACCTAGGCCTCCAGCCAGGCACTTTAGTACTAAGCAACACAGCTAAGGGCACCCCCTGTGGGGTACGAACCTCGGCTTAGGGCGTTGCTGGATCGCGAGCTAGGGAGCTGGGCTGGACTGTTAATTTTATTTATATATTATTTGGGGGCGGGATTTGCGCGTCTGGCTCGGCGCGGGCCGGCGTTTGCGGAGGAGGTCGGGGGGGAACATTACGGCTTATTCGCGTCGAGCCTCGCCGGCGAGGACGGAACAGTGGTCGGTTGTGTGTAGTGTTGGTATGTTTTTGTCGGGCGTCCTGGAGGACCGTTATGTCGTCATCCGGTTCGATGACGGCATGTCTTGGACGCCTTATCTTCGAGATAAGGGAAGGAGTGTATCGGGCGGCCGATACGACGAGGGGGTTGGGGTGATTTACAGCAGAATCGAAATGACGTTTGGACAGTTTTTTCAAAAACTGTTTTATAGTGGGGACTTTGAGGTCAACGTGGAGTTGACTATTACGCATGTACCACGGGGCACCTGTGGCTCTCCGGAGAAACCGGCTTTGGAGCACTTGCAGGGGGTTAAGTGTTGACTTGCTAGTGTGTGCGAACACTACACCCGCATATGTCATGATTGGTCGAATGCACGTCGTGTAAATCCTCACCTTGGATTTCAATGAGAGTTTACTTCGTGCATTCAACATGCTGTGAAGTCTACCGAGCGCGAAGGCGGCTCGCGCGCGTACCGCCTTTACGTGGTGTCGGAAAGAAAGGCGTTGATCGAGGATCACACCCAGGTATTTGGCTTTTTCTTCCCATGGAATGGGTTTGCCGAAGAGGGTGATGGGGGCTACCCGTGGGCGTTCGAGGCCTTTCCAGAATAGAATGGCTGCGCTTTTGGTCGGGTTCACTTCAATTCTCCATTTCCGGAACCACCGCCCCAGGGCTGTGACCGTGGATTGGAGGTTGTCGTGAATTCCCTCGGGAGTTCTACCTTTGTAGTAGATAGCCGTATCATCGGCGAATAGAGCGCTTTTAACTCGTCTAAGGAGGGGAATGTCGCTAGTATAAAGCGTGAATAGGAGTGGCGAGAGCACTGAGCCTTGCGGGACTCCTGCTCGTATGGGATGGGGGGAAGAGAGCGTGCCCTCGACTCTGTAGCGGAAGGAGCGGTTCGACAAAAAGTCCCGTACTATGCGTACTAGACGGTCCGGCACGCCCAACTGGTACAGCTTGTATATTAAGCCGTTGTGCCAGACCTTGTCGAATGCCTTCGCCACGTCGAAGAGGAGCATACCCGTGGTAAAACCGAATTGGAAGCCGCTACTGACGTCTTCCACAATACGGTGGACTTGTTGGACACAGGAGTGTTTGGTTCGAAAACCGAACTGTTGGTCAGGTATGACTTTCTTAGAGTCTGCAAAACTCTTTAATCTATTGTAGATAAGTCTCTCGTAAATCTTGCCAAGGACATTGAGGAGACTGATGGGGCGATAACTGGAGGCTTCGGTCTTGGGTTTCCCTGGCTTGGGAATACCTATGACCGTTGCACTTTTCCAGGATTGGGGGAAAAAGTTATTGCTCAGTGCGGCATTGAAGATGGCAGTGAGCAAAACTATGAGATAAGGAGAGAAGAGTTTGATAACTCTGTTAGTGATCCCGTCGGGACCCGGGGCTTTCCTGGGGTGTAGATCCTTGATCACTTTCCGGACTTCGTCGACCGTGATTGGGGCGATGACGTGGTCTGGGTCTTCGGAGGGTGGGAGAGATAGTTTGCTTTCGACCTCGGCTTCCACCTTATCGAGATGGCGCGGGTCTACCGGCAAGGTGCTGGGCGTACATTGAACCTCGAGACTGTCGGCCAGGCACTCGGACTTCTCGTCGTCGTCAAAGGCGGGCCCTTGATTTGAACGAGTGAGTGGAGGCATGGACGAGATTTTGTCCGATTTGAGTTTTCGTTGGAGATGCCAGAAGGCCAAGTGACTCGGTTCAAGTTCCCCTAGGAACTTGTTCCAGCGAGCGTCTCGCAGGTCTTTCATGCGGTATCTCAGCTTGCGCTGGAGTGACCTCAGAAAGGTGCGGTTCGCTTCAGTCGGGTGAGCTCTATGAGCTCGGAGGGCGGCGTTCTTTTCCGTCACTAGTTCACGCACGTCGTCGGGAAGTTTCCAGCGATGGTCTTCCATCACCGGAACTTGTCGTGAACAGGCGTCCACGGCTGACTGTACGTGAGCTGTGAGGGAATCGACCGCCTTTTGAGTGTCGGCTGCCGACTCTATGAGGGGCGGGATACTATCTAAGTGAACAGATGAAGAGGACTTGAGGAGTTCCTCCAGTTTTCTCCAGTCTGTTATCTTTTTCTGAGGCGGGGACTGACCTGAGTCCGGGGGGCCTAGTCGGGGGGAGAGCGCTAAGGTCACAGGTCGGTGGTCGGAATCTAATTCGTCGTGCGACCTCAACGAGTGCAAACGGAGGTTTACATTCTTGAGGATCGCAATGTCTAGTACGTCCGGTCGGTGGTTGATATTCTCAGGGTAGTGGGTGGGGTGCATAGGCGCAATGACGTCGAATTGGAGGAGCCCGCTGAGGTCCTCCAATTGGCGTCCTCTGTTATTTCGTGAGTGGCTGTTCCAAGCATCGCTCTTGGCATTCAGGTCGCCCGCGATAATAACCGAACTACTGAGGTTTATGAGGGCTTTGATATCAGCTTTAATATCGGCCGTTGAGTTAACTGGGGAACAGTATGCAGAGACAATCGTGATTGGCTGATGGCCGGTCATTCCTAATCGACAGATCGAGGTCTCAATGTGGGAGAGGGTTGGTGGTTGGATCGGGATACAGTGCAGGGACCTCTTGTAATAGATCAAAGTACCGCCGAGGGCGGATCGAGATCTATCGTTGCGAACTACGCAGTAGTTTGCAATTCTAGGGTCTCGGTGTGATAGTTTCAAGAAGGTTTCCTGCACTAAGAAAACGTCGATATTGTTGTCGCGGAGGAACGCGGCGATCTCTTCCTTTTGGCTTTGAATGCCGTTGGCATTAAAATAGCCAATGGAAAGTGATCGGGGTTTGATTCTGCTGCTTAAGTTTGTGTCCATTATTGGTTGGACGAGAAGGCAGCCAGGGACTCTGATACATCGGCGTAGTCGCCGAGCACCTTGAGGAGGGCCAGAGGGTCCTTCCGGACGGCCCTGAGGCTTCGTGCCATTTCGTTAACCCTTGAGAGGTTGACGGTGGAGAAAAGATCCGCCAGGAATGCCATGTTGGCGGAGGTTTCAGAGGGGGAGGAAGTGGGCTGGACCGCCTGGGGTCTGCGCGGGGGAGTAGCAGCCTGGGGCTGTTGAGGTTTGGCGGTGGAGAGCGACGGCAGAGGTGTAATCTGCGGGCTCGGGGCCGCTGAGGGGACAGGTGGGGACGCTTGTGGGAGGGGTGGAAAGTCCCTCGGAGGGAGGACCCTCCACGGGGAAGGTCGAGGTGGGGCGGGTTGCGTGGGGGGGGCGTTACGCCATTCGCGGGCCGCTGCCCTCTTTACCACGACTGGTCTGGGTTTGGGGGCTTTAGGGCAGCCCCTGTAATTGGCCGGGTGGCCTTCCTGGCGGCATAGCACGCAGCTTGGAGGCGAGTCGGCGAGAGTGCGGTCCTTAGGGCGAGAGCAATCGCTCGTCCCATGATCACCCAGGCACTTGACGCACCTGGGTTTTGCGTTACAGTTACGCGATGCATGACCGTATAGTTGGCAGTTGTGACACTGCCCTATAGGGCCGCCCTTGTGGGGGGTTTCAACCCTTATGCCAGACAGGTGGCATATGGTTTTTATTTTGAAGACGGCTTTACCGTCGGGGGAGTTCTCGCAGATGGCGAGGACCATGTTAAATGCCTCTCCGGCATTTTGTCGGTGCATGCGGTGCACTTCCTTCACTGCGACATTCTGAGCCTTGAGGTCTTCTTTGATCGACTCTGTGTCGATTTCGCAAGGGACGCCGCGGATGACGACCCGGAGTAATCGGTCCTCCGGCAGATCATAAGTGTGGTATTCCACACTTCTGGCCTGCAGAAGCTTCGTGAAGGCTCGGAACTCGGTCGAGTTTGGGAGGTGCACCTTAATGCCTTCGGCTGTGGCAGTAGCGCGAGTGAAATTTATGCGGTTGGTTTGGCACCAACCGGAGATTTCCGTCCACTTGGCCTTTGTGTGGACGAAAATAGGGGGACACGAGCGCTCCTTCGTCGAGGAGGGCCGCGTGGGTCGCGGGACGGGGGAAAGCCGGCTAGCCTGAGTGGCTTCGGCTTCCGGAGAGGCGCGGGGGGCGGGAGAGGGGGGTGCCGGGGAGGGGGCTACCGTGGAGGACTGTGCGGAGGGCACGGGCACGGTCTTGGGGGCTTTAGTGGGGGGAGAAGGTGAGGTTGAAGCCTCCTTCTTTTTTGCGCGTCTGGCGCGCTTCTTGGAGCCCGTGACGGGCGTAAATTCGTCCGAGGAGCCCTCGGACGACTCGGATTGTAATGACTCCATTTCGGAGTCCACAATGACAGATTCGGGGGACAAGGGGGAGTCTTGAGACTTATTGGCCTCGTTAGTGACGGCTATGATTGCGCTCTTGTCCAGCGCTGCAGTCGCCTCGGCGGTGGGGGTACCCGCGTTTATATCGCGGGTGTACTCGTCATATTGACGTCGGAGGGTGGGCACGGCGTCTAAGAGCCGCGCGAGAAAAGCCAGTGAGGCTTGGGGGTCCACACTTGTGGACATGGTGGATGCAGACGTGGGAGGGCAAGGCGGTAAGGGAAACGTGTTTCGGGGCGCGGTCGCCCAGGGGAAGAAACACGTAAAGAAACCCCTGGTGACTTAAACGTTAGGGTCCCGATCCCCGGGGGGTTGACCCGGGGGTGTGTACTGAACCCTCCCTGTCGGGTGTAGACAGGGAGGTGAGTGTGCCTATGGTGTGAGCCCTAAGCTTGTATTCCCGCTGCCAGTCTTATTGTGCAGCGGGTCCCTGACAGTTCCGGTGTAGAGAGCACTAGTCCGTGGACAGTGCCCAAACTAGCACCGGAGGGTAGGAGGTAAGGGATAGGTAGGGTGGGTGGTGGGTGATAACCAGGCGCGACTAGGGTAGGCCCCAAGGCCGGTGAACCTGGTCCCGTCCGTTTGTAGCCTTACCCTGAAGGGGCAAGGCTAAGAGCGCAACGGGGCAGCGCCCCACTCGGTTTCGTTGGCACCGTTTGGTTTCCACCGAGTGACCACGAAACTGTGGATTTTCCCAGAAGGGGACAAATATTATTGTCGAGAAACAAGAATTGTGATTGTTGTTGCCTTGAAAAAGGCGACCAACAATCACCACGTGCGGTGCGTAGCGGCTAGCTAACGCGTGGCGATTTGCGTAGCGGCGGGTGTGGCTTCTGCCGGTCGTAACGGGCGCAGAGCGCGGGAGCGGTGGGAGCACACGTCTGCTCGGTACGGCGGCCGGAGCGAGAATCACGATTGTTCCGACAATGCGCTTCAAATTAAATGCTCCGACGCGAACCTTGGCTTTCATTCGAACAACACACGCTATGGCTGGAGGGCAACACGAGTATCGCACCAGATAATATACATATTAAGGTACATGATGGAACAAATATATCCTCAGCCGTAGATACAATTTATAGTAGTTACCCGAGAAGCTCAGAAACTCATAATGAAATTGAAAATAGTACGTTAATATCAAAGTGAAGGAAGCATGAGTGGAGAATGATTGACGAAATAGGTATACAATGCGAAAGTGTGTGCAAAAAGAGACAAAGGAAGACCACGTTCCAACTGAATCAAATCGGTCGGACACTCAAGGATGGGAACGTCAAGAATACCCGCAATAGACGAGCATGTATGAAAGGATTGATACGGATGTAATAAAAGATGTGTGAAGTGTAGAAAGAACTGGCACTCTACTCTTACTGCCTACCCCGTGCGGTATCTATGTACCTCGCATCACGATACGTATGTATGTATATCTCACAGCCTATCCACTAGTGACATATCGAGTGTTCTTTAGTATGTTAAGCGGCAGACCCCTCGGAGGAAATGAGGCGCGCCGCTGTCACGGATATTGGATTTAGGGCGACGGCGGTGCGAACTGGAGCACTGGCTACGATACGTAATAGATTGCTCACATAGCTCGCTTATAGCCATATTTCATGCTATCGTCAGCAGATAATGTCCGAACTAATGAGTCGTTGTAATATTTATACTAGTTTTTCAGGTGATAGTCCTTTTCTTATTACTATTACTCATAATACCAAAAAATTACTATATATACTAACTAATTACAGATAAAATATTAGTGCCAAATCGGTATCCCGCGCAATGTGCCAGGAAGACTAGCAACATTGCCAAGCTGGAAAGCAATGCTGATTCCCTGAGTGAATGGTTATAGAAATATGTATCTTAACTCCTTCCCACAAGGTTCTCCGAAGGGTTAGGCAGAAGTATATAGGTAGTACCTACACTCCCACTTTTCGACGGATATATATTTAAGGTGCTAACGTGACATATGATGTCTTTGACTTTCGTATCAAACGTATGCAAGTTTTCCTCTCGATGTTTTCCTTCACCGTAAAGCATATGGTGCTACTAATCACTCTGCTTAAAGTCAGAAAAACTCATTGCTACAATCGGGATTCAAACTCAAATCGAACCACTCGGCTATTACGGATATTACGAGTGAGTAGTTATATTTTACATTCAACTTAGATGTTATTATATTCGTGTGCCGGGACTCAAAGCACTATTTTCGAATTCGGCAGGTAACAGACCACCCTTCCACCTCGGCTCTTTAATTAACTAATGGTTTTTAATTAAATTTTAGAAATATCCGATCGAAGCTTTCTTTTCATTAAATGAAAACGGTCGTTTCCACGTCAACAAATTGACTCGGCACTGAATTCTTTGCGACCGTCCCCTCGGGTGGCCATTGGGGCGCACTAATGATCTGTCCAACGAAGACAGGCCCGGCGCGAGAGTCACTAGGTACTCGATGCTTTCTTGTTATTTGCAAGGAAATGTCAATATAACCAGATCGACAACAATATCTCAGGTCAACTCAACCGATTATATGGAAAAATGGCCCGACACGACCTCGCCACCACACATAAATAAGATATATACGTATTAGCAAAACCTATTTAGGATATGATATATTTGTCACATGTATGTGTTTTTAATTGTTTATTTACAATAACAACAATTAACAATATTTACAAAGAACAGTTGAAACTAACTACTTACTCATAAAATATTTGTCCCAAATCAACGTGGCAACGTGCCAAGAAGACTAGCAGCATTGCCACACTGGATAGCAATGCTAATTCTCTGAGCGAGATATCTTCCAGCCCGCCTGTCACGAGAGGTCTCGACTAGACGGCGCGAGACCTCTTTAAAAAGATGGTGAGCCTCAGGACCCCAAGGCCCCAGAGTTTCAACCGCAAATGCAGCAAATATGTAACTTGACCCGAGACAGGCATACTTGCGGCGCTTGAGGCACTGCTGCTGAGCAGCAGCGGCGCCGGCCGCCACCGATGTGTTAGGAAGATGGGAAGGAGCCAGTGTATCGACACACGTGGCGTCCCACACTAAGGGCCGACCCATCCTCCACGGCAACAGAGACATTTATTTTGGTATGGAAGTTATTTTTGTCAGCGTAATAAATTAGAAGTGTCAATCGTTTAGCACAAACCATCTGCTGCCTTCACTCTACTTGTATAAATGAGTGAGCAATTAGAATCTAAATAACTTTTCTAAACTACATTACGAATGCCAATTAGTTATATTTTAAGCGATTAAACTCCTTAAAGATATCGGGACTTTAATGAAAACAGATGGAACTTAAAAAAGTTTCTTACTCAATTACTCGCCTCCACCGTAGCCTTGCGCGGGTCATTACTGAAATTTATCAAAACTTCTGTCATTATAATGAAATATTGCAGATTCTCAAATCTTGAGTGGACTTGGCCTAGCGCACTCCATACAAATGATCCTTAATCATATAACAGTTCGGTCATTCGTTAATCAACCGTAATTGGAGCCACATTCCGTTGAACGATTTTAAGGGAGGGAGGGCATATCGGGTTTCCCGTTCGAATTTGAATATGCCTAACCGGGGCAGGACCTCCATGTTATAGAAGTCCCACAACACTATTTTTTTTTAGTAGACAAACAACACTATTTTTTTGAGTTGTGTTCCTGTGCGATGTATAAGGTTTCCAATAATCTTTGGGGAATATAGTCGTGCGCAAAATGTTGCAACGCGCAAGTGATACCACGGTATCGTGAGCGTAAATAGGCTACGACAACCGCTTAATACCCGGTGGGCCGTAGGCTTGTATGCTACTCTTATTGTATAAAAAATATGTCGTAGCGAAATTCTCTAGTTTGCGCTACATTGCTGAAGAACCAACCATCGACAAAAAGTTTTAATACGCATGAACGTTACAATGTTTCAGGCTAGGTGTCCATGTTATTTTTATTTATGTTTACAAATTATTATCTTATCTTGAATTACCATATTCCAATTGCTTTCACTATTCACAATACCTAAACGAAAAGACTCACTGTGAATTGAAATCTGTCTGCGACAAAGTATGTCTTTGTCTAGCCTCGGAGAATATAATATCGTTATTTTAACTTTGAGCAGTATACATTGTAATCTTTGACTTTGAGCAACATGAGTACATTTGTACTGGAGAAGAGCACAGTAGTCAATGTAATAAAAAGGGTTATGATTCGTTCGAAATATTTGTGTTCATAATCATTATTGTATCTGCGTACGAATGAAAGTACTGAATATCGTTCTTTCGTACTTCTGTCATAGTTTGACTCCTTAAATAACTCCTTCCCATTGCTTCTAATAATTAGTAATATTACAGCTTATGTATTAGTTGGGTGTATATGTCAATAGGGTCGGCAGCACGCGAGCGATAACCCTTGTTCTGCAAGCATCCATGGGCAGCGATAACCGCTTACCATCAGGCATGCTTGCTTGACACCTGTGTGGTATAAAAGAAAATGTTACAGCTAAATCAATTATTGAATAAATAACCATTTAATACTGACTTCGCTATGATTCTATGTGTGATATACCCGATTCCAATCCGCCCTACCGACAGGTACAAATTAATTCTCGAGGACAGTAATTCATTTGGTACCTAAAAACCAAATGAATTCATTGGGTACTTAGGTACCAAATGAATTACTGTCTCGGAGAATACCTGTCTAATAATAAGGATGGTATTAGAAGTAATACCCGCATTTACTTCTGCGATTCTGGCAACATAGTTGTAATATGAGTTTACAGTTGGTGTTGCCGTCTATTATAGTTACCGGGCAAAGTACTAAGGAACATTATTGCATCAAATGACCTACATTCATGCATCAATCATATAACATACGTGTAATTGTAAGCCCGCAGCCGAATCGCAACGATTTGCGCCGCATGTGCATTACCTGTGTGTTTTTACAGCGCTGTCGTCTGGCGCATTGATTGCCTATTGTTCCCACTGTGACTCAGTTACGGCTCATTTTTGACGCTGGGAAATAATGGCTCTGCAGAGGTGGATATTCAAGTATGCTGACATAAAAATAAAAAATAAAATGAATTATGTTTTATTCAACGTATGGAACACTTATTGACCGTCACATAGTTGTTCAATATTAAACGACAGTTACCACTGTTTTCAAGAAAAAACTGGATACTATATGGTGAAGGAACGGGGAAACAAACTTCCAGGCTTTCTTTTTTAACGCTAGTTTAAACTACTTGTCCTTACTACCTTGACGTACGGACAGGGAAAGATTTTATTTATGTACATATAAATTGTTTGCAAGAGGAGCAATATCTACTTGTATTTTATTACTTACTATTCATCAAGTCACTTTGTCTCTGACGACACTCGGATATTTGATAGTATAGCTTAACCTGAAATTATATACACTTTCAGAGAAGTTACACCAAACAGGCCACAAATAGAGTCCACCCCACCCACATACGGTAATTATATGAATGTTACACTGCATTCGACATAACGCTGAATTGTCTGTGGTTGCTGATGCTCGCGCCGATTCAGTGTGTGGCCACAATGGACGATGAGATTGATACAGTGGATATAACAGAATGACAGCGTGTCATTAGCAGGAGTGATTGCTACTTGAGCAATTATAGAATCAAGCTATTCTTGTCAAGGGCATGAAGTTAAAAAGTTTTCCAAGTTTTATTATTATAAGTTTGACAGTACATGTAAATTGGAATTTGGTGATACTTCTAAGGCGATATCCATAAAAATGTTTTGCTTTCATATAATGAGGTTGTATTTGTACAAAGTATGTTATAAATAATAATATAATATATCCTCATGCCATCCCACAAGTGTCGCCAAAGTGGTAGACAGAGGTGAATAGGTAGTCCGAGTCCATCGCCATTACTCAAGCGCGACTATACATACGCATACGAATTTCTTCTCAAGAGTATGCAGGCTTCCTCTCGATGTTTTTCTTCACCGTAAAGCTCATAGTGTGACTAATCACTGTACTTGAGTTCAGAAAAGCTCAGTAGTACATTTGGGATTCAAACTTGCAGTCTTTGTGGTACAGGCAACACTAACTACTCGGCCACTACGGCTCTAAGTATTTTATAAGTATCACTAAACCTGCTGTCCAATAACTAGAATAATTCACAAAGTCCATAATGAAAGCGCATGAAGAAGGGTAAGTTGAGATGGAGGTTATATCTAATATAAGCAACCATCTGTGCTCCTGACGCTCATATAAAAAAACTACTCCCAAGTAAACAAGTAAAACAAGTTCGCTGCACTCTGCAGCAGCTTAGCTTCACTTAACTTCAGCGTATACAGTGCTCATGGCTGCCAGTCATTTATGTTACAATGTTACCTAAGTTTCTTAATTAGACTCGGGATTAAGTTGAAAATTTGTATCGAAGGAAAGGCCAGTACAACCGCGTAATTATTTGTAATATGTCAGACTGTACGGGTATAGTTTGAAGCAGGGAATAAAATTTGGTTCCATTGGTACTTTAATCAAGTATTCATATATCAAATTGTTTTAGAATATTAATCGGCCTTTCATTACATTTTATTAATAATATAATATATCCTCACGCCTTCCCACATGGGTCCCCGAAGGGGTAGGCAGAGGTGTATAGGTAATACCCACACACCCACTTTCCGCCAGAGGTATATTAGGTGCCAACGTGACAGATGGCGAGTCCATCGCCGTTACTCCAGCACAACTATACATACGCCTTTGAATTTCTTCTCAGACGTATGCAGGTTTCCTCTCGATGTTTTCCTTCACCGTAAAGCTCGTGGTGTGACTAATCACTGTACTTAAGTTCAGAAAAAACTCATTGGTACAGTCGGTATTCGAACTTGCGACCTTTGCGTCGCAGGCAACTGCTCGAACCACTCGGCCACCACGGCTTATAAACGGCACAAAATTATAGATATACATATATATAGCAGATGGCGCCGTTACTCAAGCACACTTTTTTCTTCTCACCTTCACGTTGCGTCACGATGTTACCGGCAACAAACCAAAGTAGTGATTAGTCACACTAATCACTACTTTGGTTTGTTGCCGGTAACTCGAACCACTTAGCCACCACGGCTTTTGTATAAATATTTTTCATCCATTTACATACAACACTAAGTGCAAACTAAATGTTATTTTTAAGTTAAGCTTTACTCCAGTACCCCGCTATTCTAATATATTTTATTAATCGTTAGCACTGCTTAAGCTGTCTCTAGACGGCCACAAAGGATTTAACTTCTATACACAGTAGTCCTCTGACAAAAATAATACCCTCTCAGCTGTAGTTATATAAATTAATATTAAATAACTCATAAACAAATGAGCAGTTTGCAGTAAAGCGAGCCTCTCGGGCAGCTCGAACCGTAGTGCCTTGGTTTTACGAGATGCACTAATGCGCCACTTAGCTTTACACACTCATACAAGTAAACATTTTATTACCCGAGCACTGCGCTTTATGTCTCCGCTCTCTGCGAGGCCTTCGTTCATTACTAATTATAAGACTCAACCATGCATTTAAGTAACTGTACGTAAGACTATACATATCAGCACGCCGAGTACCTAACGGGGAGGCAGAGTCTAGAGAGAACTGACATTCTACTGTCTTTACCAACCCCACGAGGGACTCGGCGTGATGATATGGTAATGTGCAAGGATCTGAGAAAGAAAGTAGAGCGCACGTTCTCTATAGGCTTGCATACCTCTTTCGCTTCATCCACATTCATTGGTCTATTCATATATGTTTGGCGATATCGCGAATTTGTGACGTTTACTTTTATCTGCCAATGGGTTGGTGTAGTACACATGGATGAAAGCATGAATAATATTACATGTTTAAGCGATTAAAAAGCTCGTAATGCAATTCTACGAATTTACATGAAAAGCTTTTGTATTTCCAAACCTAATAAAATTTTACGTATTTTCTAATATTCGTGTGTGCATCTAATAATATATCTAATGTCGGCGTCATTGATTAGTGTAATTAAGTAACGTTTTTATTGGTCTCAGCAAGAACACCAAACAAATCGATACTCGAGTATGCTGGTCGGGTGTATCGATACTCAATATATCGTTATAGTTTTAAAAACATTAACGAATGCTTCATATTCCGACATTCATACTTATGATATTTCTTCAACCTCAATTGTTTATTGATAACGCCTATTGTCGCTTACTCAATAGAGAAGTTAGTGTGTCTTACCCAAAGATAGGTAATTTTTTTGGCTCCTGTAAAGTGTACTTCGATTAATACTTTCAAATAGCTACTAGGCTAGTAGATAGGTTCACAGATACAGATCAGTTGCCCATAACTACCCTTAAACATTACGCCTTATCCATACGCCTTCCCACAAGGCGTATGGCCGTGGTGCTTAGGCCAGTGGCTGTGTGGCTGTGAAGGCCACTTGTAGTCAAGTGCCAACGTCACAGATAACGAGTTCATCGTCGTTTCTCAAACACAAGTAGTTACATACTTCCTCGAATGCTCGATGCTTACATCATACCGATCATGATGTTAACAGTCAACATCTCACAGTTCTTAAGGAGAGAAAAAAACTAAATGGTACAGTCGGGATTCGAACTTGCGGTCTCTGGCTTGCAGATGACTACTCGAACCACTCGGAATCCACGGATTTATATTTTACTATTCATATGGTGAGACCATATTAATGGTATAACATAAATCCGTGAATTAATATAAATTATAAACAAAGTGGTCTAAATAATCCGAGTATATAATTGGGTAAAAGTAATTAGGTGCCAAATAAAATAACCTTTTGTTGGCAGAACAGGTAGGAAGTTGAGATTGATGAGTTTTGTTTCCATATTGCTTTTTAAGTAAACACTCGCGTGGAGTGGAAACAACTTCACAACAAACAAACATTATTGTTCACAATTGGAGACTTTAAGTGATTTCAGTGTTCAGTTTCTGTTTACACAAATATTTGAAGCCGCCTTTTTATTTTAGACCATCTCCGGGTATTTATAGCCACTAGGAAACTTTCTATAAAATTCATAATATTTGGCTTTTGTATCCAGTCATCTTAGCCCAGATGTTTTAGTAAGAAGCGTTCTGGTAGTTATTTACAACACACGTTTTGTCTAAAGGTTGCCTGTATGACGGATATACTAAAAAAATATACGCTTTGTCCCAATACTCAATTCATGACTACCTTAACTACTTAAATTCAAACCGACTGCCAACAGACCTTTTCTACATTCAACAAGGATAAAATTAACGAACAATGACGATTATTTCAAACAAAACGAAACAAGTGTCCCATAATCCGTCACGAGTTCACGACAGTCCTACAAATCAGGAACTTTTAGTCAATAAAGTAATTTCTGTCGACATGACGAGCTGAGACTAAGGAATGAAAATGTATTACTCCTCGAGCGCGGCCCTGCGGTCAGAATAGGGATGTGCAATTTATTTACCGATAGATATTTGCAAGCGGATATTATTAAGGAAACTATAATTATTTAAATTAATTCCTGTCACTGTATAATCGGCGTGTAATTACAATATTGATAACGATGAAAAAGAGTTTGTGGTTTATGTAATTGTGAGCTATAAAAAAGCGAGAGTGGCAACCCTACCGGAAACCGCTATTATAAAAGGCTCGTTAACCTTTTTCGTGGACATAAAGGGAATTTATGATTTTAATATTAGTCGAGGGCGGCCCGATTCCCAACTGATTGCTGCTACATATAACATTCATAAAGAGCTCGATGTCTAATATTAAAGGCACAAAAGACCTTCGGAGACTGTCTGTATGTCACAAGAACTCGGACCTCTATACACCATTGCGTGAAATTCAGTAAAGGGTCCGTGTATTTAACTGTATTTAACTATAAATGGCCAAAGGAAAACATCGTTTGAAAAAAGTTCAAAGACGTGAGTATGTGCGATGGTTCCTGAGAGACTAGCCATCTGTCGCAATATGTATCTCCGGAGAGGCGTGAAAATAGAAGTTTATACACAATATAAAAAACGATGGTCACCGAGTGGTTTCAGTTGTCGCCTGCATCGCAAATATTGCAAACTCGAATCCCGACACTAATAATGCTTTTTTTTATTGAAATATATAAATCAGTATTTTCAACGTCATGTTTAAAAATTTTGGTATTATGATGCGAAGTATCAAAGATCTCGTTAAGATCAGCAACGGTACTTCAGCAATTTTCCAATACGACCAAAGTGTACATGCTAACCTCAAGCAATAATGTAGGTACTATCACAATAGAGTATTCCAGACAGGCACAATTTTATCAAGAAAATTAAACAGAAAGTCTCAATGAGTTTGGTAATTCCTACACAAGCAGTAGTCTGAAGTAAACAAGGGCTAGCAAAACATCCTCGAAAACTTGTATATTTACTCTTCGATTTTCTGACGCAATACACAAAACTTTGAAGTACCTCATTTTCATCAGCAACTAAATGTTCACTTCGAGAATTTTAAACACTGGATTGGCCAGCTAGATATTTACCTTTTAGCTGATTTGAAAAGCTGTCACTATTTTTTATTTATTTATATCCTCATGTCTTCCCACAAGGGTCCCCGAAGGGGTAGGCAGAGGCGAGTTGGCGAGTCTATCGCCGTAACTCAAGCAGGACTATAAAACACGCCTTTCCTCATTAACCGTAAATTAATTCAAAAGGCGGTAAAACCGTACCTTCGTTGTATAAAGGAAAGAAAATATGTTATACCACCTATCATACGTTATTCTGTCTGCAACGTCATATGCCGCTGTATGTGTGAGAGTAATGGTGCGTTTTAAATGATCTATTGTGAGACTATGCGAGAGTTTTCGTGGTAGATTAGGTACTCATTGCATTAGTTGATTGTGGCATCTGGGGCTTTTATTGGCCTATAGATTTTTTATTTTTTTATACAACGAGAGTGGCAAACAAGCATACGGCCCATCTGATGGGAAACGGTTACCGCAGCCTATTTACGCTCACGATACCGAAGTATCACTTGCGTGTTGCCACTCTGTGTTCGGAGAGTTATAGTATGTTGGCAGCATAATGGGTTTAATCCCTCTGCTTCCAACACAATGTAACAATCCTCCCCCCTCCCCAAGGAGCTCATTACTGGAAACCTTATTCACCGCGTAGGAACACAACACAAAAAAATGAGTTATTTGGCTACGGACTTCTATAAGGTTGAGGTCCTGCCCCAGTCGGGAAGCTGCGAATTCGAACGGGAAACCCGTTATGCCCTACCTCTCTTAAAGATCTTTCTTCTCTCTCTTATCGATGCTTTAGAGCTCCGCTTATATCACGCACGTCAGCGCCCAGGCTCCGGAATATATTGTATTACACTGAAAATAAATTTAGGGAACGTTATGGAAACAGGCATCGTTTAGATTGCCTATCTCATTCGTGGTTGCGGTCTCGTGTAAACACATCTTTAATGGAAAATGTAAAGTATGTAATTTAAGATCCGCTTGTACATAACAATTTCCTATTCCTCGATTACATGCAATCCTGGAGGCAATTTAATTCTAAACAAAAACGGCCCTAAGTAGGGAAGTAATAAAGTCTACGGGTACATTTGCATAATGGCCGCAATTCGGAGAAGTAGGCCGCAGCCACACTTTGCCGGTGCGCTTATCTGCAACCAGCTTTACACTTCATTCTTTTAAAATGTCGGTATTCATTTCCTCGTAGGAGTTACGTATGTAGGTTTGGAAACAAAGCGATAGGTATATGCGTGCACAAACTCAATTTAGGTTTGGATTGGACTTGCTATCTATCACGTTAAATGTATCTGCAGCGAAAAGTGGGTGTGTGGGCACTGGGGACTAATATATAATAACACACGTGTGCCTAAACCCTTCGGGGACCAATGTGGGAAGGTGTGAATAAGATATTTAGTTTGGAATGGGACATTGTTGATAGGAATGATTAACACCAACGGTATATTACAAAAAAAAACTAAAAATATATATATATATATATATATATATATATCCTCACGCCTTCCCACAAGGGTCCCCGAAGGGGTAGGCAGAGGTAGGTAGGTAGGTAGGAGGTAGGAACTAATAATATATAGGTGTATCTTCTTCTTCTTCTTCTTCTCAGCATATATGCGTCCACTGCTGGACATATAGGTGTATACAGCACTTAATTAATTAAGTCATCAAGGCCGCAGAAGCCTTGTATTTGCCTGACAAAAAGGCTGGTACTTATCTTACGTAAAGAGTCAGGATTGACATACAGCATGGCAATGCTGCCAGCTTTCTTGGCACCCTCCCGTGGGCCAACAAGTTGGGACAAGTGTTTTATTTGGTTTAATTTAATCTATGTTATTTTTAATAATAGAAATCTAACGGATACTCAAGATGGACGGGATTGTCAAGAGTACTCGATACAGCGAGCATGTATGAAGAGACTTTGAATGTGGACAAAGCGAAAGAGGTATGTCTAGACTTCGTCGAAAGACGAAATCTAGAGCGAGCTGGCGCTCTACTCTCTCTGCCTACACCTTGAGGGACTCCGCGTGGTGATAATTATGTACATATGTATAAAAATTATAGTATTTTTTTTGTATAGTATTGTTATTTATGCCGTGGTGGCCGAGTGGTTTGAGCAGTTGCCTGCGACGCAAAGGTTGCAAGTTCGAATCCCGACTGTACCAATGAGTTTTTCTGAACTTAAATACAGTGATTAGTCACATCACGAGCTTTACGGTGAAGGAAAACATCGAGAGGAAACCTGCATACGTCTGAGAAGAAATTCAAAGGCGTATGTATAGTCGTGCTTGAGTAACGGCGATGGACTCGTTATCTGTCACGTTGGCACGTAATATACCTCTGGCGGAAAGTGTGTGTGTGGGTATTACCTATACACCTCTGCCTATCCCTTCGGAGACCCTTGTGGGAAGGCGTGAGGATATATATATTGTATTGTTACTTCCCCAACTTTTCATTTTAGCTTCACAGTACAAAATTATACCCATATAAAATGTGTTGGTCCCCATGTATCAAACCCACTACCATCGGCATAGTTAAGACAACGAAAAGTTGGTTTCTTGCACCACCCATTGTAGCAAATAGTCCAGTGATGGTTCTTATGTAAATCCCCCGCTTTGTCATATTATAACCCTCACTTTGGGAAATTGGGCATAAACAAGATTTATTCGTCGCCATGTCACCACTTTCTCGTTTTATGAATGTTCCGAGAATTGCGAGGCCAGTGGTTTTACTAAATTGAACATGTTTTTTGATGAGTTTGAGTTGTTTCATACAATTGCAGGTGTTATTCACCGACCTATTTCTGAGTAAGCCTTCAATAGGTGCCTGTCCATCCCAAGGTAGTTGGTTCTACTTGCTTAATCCGACTCGGGGTGGATGATCTAATTTTATATTAACCCTGTTAGTGCTGTCCCGTCCTGTTTCATTTGAAAAAGGGAGAAAAATAATGTGTAAGCACCCAAGAACCCATGCAAATAAACACAAAAAATATATCGGAATCGATCATGGCCTGGAAGAGGCCTATGTTCAGCAGTGGACTGCTGTAGGCTAATGATGATGACGATGATGATGATCAGGCTTCTTGAGCTTTTGCGATCTTCCCCACAGGAATCCCCGAAGGGATAGGCAGGGATCTGTAGGTAGTGCCCACACACCCACTTTCCACCGGAGATATATTTTAGGTTCCATCACCGTTACTCAAGAACGAGTATACATTAGTTTATTGAAATTCTTCCCAAACGTACTCAGGATTTCTCTTGATGCTTTCCTGGCTTCGAAGGCTTAAGGCGAAAGGCTTTCCTTTCGATGGCTTTACGTTGAAGTAAAGCCCGTAGTGTCAAATCACTGTACTGTACTGTACTGTACGTTGAGAAAAACTCATTGATACAGTTATAATTGGAACTTGCAATATTTGTGTTGCAGGCAACTACTCGAACCACTTAGCCACTTGACTCTTAAATATTATGAAGCTTTTTCTACTTATGAAGGGGCTTTAATTTTTCTCGTTTAAAAATATATAAAAATCCTATAGGTACAATGTCTCCAATCCATAAAAAATGCAAAGCTTACTTTTTCTAAAAAGGTTTTGCCGCACAATATTTACCTTAATACATGTAATGTTTACCTTGTTCCCGGGAACTTGCGGGCTCTACTTTGTACGGATTCTGAAACATAGAGGAGATCGCTGTTTGAAAAATTGCAAACACAAAAATGATGACTATTGCATTTAAATTGCTCTGCTCGTATATATAAATGACTGAATGAAATTCTCAATTTTAGATATGAAGATTTATTCAAAGAAATGTGTTCAAGATTATAGATTGTGGAAAAATATGAAAAAGCGTCTGTTGCAAATGACAACAGTAATAGCTTTGTATACGATCGGGTTCATAAGTGGTGCCAGCGGCATCAACGACAAACGACGAATAAAAAAACACTATAAATACGATCGATTGGTCGTATATAAGCACATGTTTTTATAACGTATCTCCATTGCAATAAATTGAAAATAACTTATCTCAAAACATTTTCTATACTAAAGAATTAAACATTTTGAGATTTTGTATAGCGTATTAGCTTCATTAAACATGATAGTATTTGTGAAATTGTTCTAGGCTTGATAGCACATCATCAATGTTCATCACTCTTCATATTTATTGTTCGATTCGATTCATAGTTATTCCTCTACTAAGGTATTCAGAGGTATCCTCTTCATCCAACCTCCTACTCCTACAGTTAAGCGGGCCACCTTCTGTTTCAGTGATACCTGCCTTGCAAGTAGTTCATAACAAGCTCCACTAAATCACCAGCAGCTCAATTAAGCAAGACACACATAGCTCTATAAATCCAGCATCGCATGGAACCATTAGCCTCCGATACAGCTCAGATAGGGAATAAATTAAAGCGCTCGAGCTGAAATGCCAGACACGATTGCTTAATACTACGACTTATGTCGGGATTGAAAAACTGCTCACAACTATAAGCCCATGATATAGATAGTGCCATCCAAGAAGACGCGCCCCACTATTCTTCCCTATAGTTTATATTGTAAGTGTGCAACCTTCCACTAATGTTTGATTGTCGGTATACACTGATTACCTATGAGTTCACACGCACACTATAATTAATAGAGTCGGGTCATACTCATCCTGCGACACTCTCGACTAGAAATTTGTGGGGCGCGTCTTCGTTGATGGCACTATCTATACAAGACTAGGACTCCAATTACAAATTTCAGTTTAAAATTTTGTGGTCTTCCAGTACTTTCTCGCAGCTGGTACACGAACCAACCAGAATACCTGATATCGAGGGCCATACAAGCTCTTTACTGGACCTTCTGCTGACCACGCGACCGGACAGCTATTCCATCTCGGTGGGTGCGCCGCTTGGCACATCCGACCACTGTCTGGTCCGGACGCAAGTGCCGTGCGCAAAGGCCGAAGTGCCCCGACCCCCGGGGCGGCGGCGCATGTGGCACTACAAGGCAGCAGACTGGGATGGATTGCGTGAGTTTTACGCATCGTACCCGTGGAGGCAGATCTGCTTTGCATCAGAAGATCCAGACCCCTGTGCAGCAGCCGTCGCTCAGACGATACTGGCGGGAATGGAATGCTACATCCCAAACTCGCTAGTAGCTACAGGGGTAAAGAAACAGCCGTGGTTTAATAAGCCCTGCAAGGAAGCTAAATTATCCAAGCAAGCCTTGTATGAGGCGTGGACCACGGCTCGATCCAATCTGGACCCCAACATATCTGATGCAAAGCGGAAACTTAATGCTGCCTCGAGGCACTGTAAGCGAGCGATTGCCAGGGCGAAATTCGATTTCGTCAGCAGAATTGGTAAGAGACTCGCTAGCTACCCTTCTGGCAGCCGTGCTTTTTGGTCCCTTGCCAAGGCTGCTGAGGGAAACTTTTGCCAGTCGTCCCTACCACCACTCCGTAAGCCGGATGGTAACTTGGCCCACAGTGCCAAAGAGAAAGCGGATCTATTGGGCTCTCTCTTTGCCTCGAACTCGACTATGGATGACGGAGGCGCCACACCGCCAACTATCCTGCGGTGTGAGAACTCTATGCCGGAGATAAGCATAACCCAACGGGAGGTCCGGCGGGAGATGCTGTCTCTGGACGTCCATAAGTCGAGCGGGCCAGACGGTATTCCAGCAGTGGTGCTTAAGCAGTGTGCTCCTGAACTGTGTCCTGTTTTGACGCGCCTATTCGCGCTTTCCTACTCCACCCAAAAAGTCCCAACTCCGTGGAAGACCGCCCACGTGCACCCAGTGCCCAAAAAGGGCGATAGATCAGACCCATCGAATTACAGGCCGATCGCCATCACCACCCTCCTCTCCAAAATTATGGAGCGAGTGATTAACACGCAACTCCTGCGATATCTAGAGGGTCACGGTTTGTTGAGTGACCAACAGTATGACTTCCGCCACAGTCGCTCAACGGGTGACCTTCTAGTGTATCTCACGCACCGTTGGTCACTCGCCATTGAGAGTCAAGGTGAGGCATTAGCTGTTAGCTTGGATGTGGCGAAAGCGTTCGATCGGGTCTGGCATCGCGGTCTTCTATCGAAGCTTCCATCCTACGGACTGCCAGAGGGATTATGCAAATGGGTCGCCAGCTTTCTGTCCAGCAGATGCATAAGAGCCGTTGTTGACGGTAGCTGCTCCGAAAGCATGGAAATTAATGCTGGCGTCCCGCAAGGCTCTGTGTTGTCCCCGACTCTGTTTCTTCTGCATATTAATGACATGCTTTCTATTGAAGGCATTCATTGCTATGCAGACGACAGCACTGGGGACACTTACTACACGGGCCGTGCTAATCTCCCTCGTTCCACTGTGGAGGAAAGTCGCGAACGACTTGTGTCTGAAATCGAGAGTACACTTCGCAGTGTCTCCGATTGGGGTCGACTAAACCTAGTCCACTTCAACCCCACTAAGACACAAGTTTGCGCGTTCACCGCAAAAAAAACTCCATTCGCTGTGGCTCCACAATTCCAGAACACTCCCCTGAACATCTCGGAGAGCATTAGGATCCTTGGGGTCGATATTTCTAGCGACGTTCAGTTCCGTGGTCATTTAGAGGACAAGGCTAAGCTGGCGTCGAGGAAGCTCGGTGTGCTCAACAGAGCTAAGCAGTACTTCACACCGCAACAAAGGCTGCAACTTTATAAGTCGCAAGTTCGGCCACATATGGAGTACTGCTGCCACCTGTGGGCTGGAGCCCCTGGATACCAGCTTGGGCCTTTTGACACGGTTCAGAAACGCGCCGCTAGAATTATCGACGATCCCATGCTCACAAGCGGCTTGGAATCACTAAGTCTGAGGAGAGACTTTGCCTCCCTGTGTGTGTTCTACCGCTTGTATAACGGGGAGTGTTCTGCAGAATTGTTCGATATGATGCCCACTTCCACCTTCTACCACCGCACCTCTCGCCATCGACGGGGAATTCATCCCCATACCTTGGAACCACAAAGGTCTCGCACTGTGCGCTTCCAAAGAAGTTTTCTTCCACGAACGCTCAGGATGTGGAATGAGCTCCCCGTTGAGGTTTTCCCTGGAGAGTACAGCATGGAGTTCTTCAAGAAGGGTGTGAAAAGATTCCTGCAGGGTCGGCAACGCGCGAGTGATACCCCTGGTGTTGCAAGCGTCCATAGGCGGCGGTAACCGCTTACCATCAGGCGGACCGCATGCTTGTTTGCCACCCAAGTGGTATAAAAAAAAAAAAAAAAAAAAAACTTGAGTAAAGTTTGTCCCAGAAGTGGGACATGCGAATGGGAAGATTTTTCATTCGTTTAGACACTGGAACACCCTCACTTACTGACATCGGTCAATTCAATATACTTCCGGGGGAAAGACACGACGGGCAAATATAGATATAGATATAAATATATATTTTACGTATATATTTTTCTTTCTGCTCGCAATATCATTACTTAGCAAATTTAATTCATTAGCAACTACTTACATCAATAATGTTTTAGTCATCTTTATCGGGGAAGTTTTTGTTGGAACAACATTCTATGTACAGTCCAATGAAATTTATTGTTTATTGTACACTCGTACGTAAATAATTATCATCATTAAACATACAAAAATGTTGTGAAACAGTTTTAATTTTATATGGCAAATATCCATTAATCCAGCACGCTATTGCTAGGGACAGTACTAGATCTAGAAGAGCACTTTTGTGCTAGTTTTTCTTCTTGAAATACATTCAAAGTGCCGCAGGAAAATGATAACAAAGCCGGGCGGACGGTCGGAAATCACGAAACGCCGCAAAAAGAACGGTCAGAATACTCACAAGTATTCCAGCGGACTTTAGCGAAATACATTTTTATTGCAATTCTTATTTTTATTAACAAAACCTTTGTGAATGAATCCTGAAAAATGGTGAAGCTCCGTTTCATTAAGTGTACTTCCTAGACACGCGTAGCTAAAATATGTTAAATATATATAATAGAATAGAAGATAAAATATTCTCTTGCTATATAATAATTATGTAAATTTGGCCAGAGACTAATACTATTTGCGCCGCTGACAAATAATTTGGTCAGGAAAAGCGACATGGCAATGAATAGGGCACATACTGAGCTTGTCGGATGTTAACACAACTTTCTGAAGCTTACATTATCCGACCTTCATTGTTAAGCTTGTGGTGTGAATAATCACTATAGGTAGTATTAAGTTTAGAAAAACTCATTGGTACAGTCGAGATTCGAACTTGAAATCTTTGTGTTGTTGGCAACCACTCGACCACTTTTATCTTCACATCTACCTACAAAGGACCTCGACGGTGGGTAGTAATGTGACAATATCCTTTTCGCAGTCATTTCTCGAGAACTACCCATACATGCAAACATCATAAAATTTCTTCTACAACGTAAGCAGGTTTCTTCTCCATGTTTTCCTAGACGACCAAGCTCAAAGTATTATTCATATTATAATACTGATTATATATAATTCATATATTACAATGCAAAAATACAGATATCTGAAACTGCATTAAATTTGTTTAACAACATCTCGAGTCTTCCGGAGGCACTTCAAGTATTGCAAAGTAAAATAATAAATCGAAGATGTATTCTTTTGAATGGCAAAGAGAACTGCGACTTATCTCCAAGTATCGCTACAAAAGCTAATTAAAACTGATGCAATGAATAAAAGGAATCCAATGGTTAAAAATCCGGCCGGTGAAACGATGCAGTTCAATTAAGTTTTCAATTGGTATGAATGAGTTTTGCAGTATTCCCGGCAAAATATTTTTTTGAGTTTATTTACCTGTCTCCCAACCTACAAATGCCTGTGAAGCTTTTATTCAATATCACGACGGAATAATAATCGCGATGTTTGATTGTTTATATGGCACTCGTAATTCTACTGCTAGTTTAATTACATAAGTGTAGTTCCGATGAGTAGGGAATATTGTAAATAGTTCGCCAAGATCCCAGCAGTTTCAATAATAATAGTGTATTATGAGAACTTACATGTCATCACCGGGTCGTTCACGGGGTTAGGCAGAGAGAGAGAGAGAGAGTGACGTAATTCAGGGCACAATCATAATAATAATACGTCTCACCCGTAAACATCTATCATTTTAATCATCATCACTTTCTAATTAATATATTTATGCATATTACACGTTTATATATATATATAGATATGTATATATGAACAACAATCTGTCACACTTAGAAGAAGAGAGGTAGGGCATAACGGGTTTCCCGTTAGAATTTGGAGCTGCCCGACTGGGGCAGGACCTCCATCTTATAGAAGTCCGTAGCCAAATAACACAATTTATTGTGTTGTGTTCCTACGCGGTGAATAAGGTTTCCAGTAATGAGCTCCTTGGGGTGGGGGGAGGATTGTTGTATTGTGTTGGCAGCAGAGGGATTAGTCTCATTATGCGGCCAACACAGTACAACTCTCCGAACAACTTGCGAGTGGCAACGCGCAAGTGATACTTCGGTATTGTAAGCGTAAATAGGCTGCGGTAACCGTTTTCAATCGGGTGGGCCGTATGCTTGTTTGCCACTCTTGTAGTATAAATAAAAAAATTAAAAAAAACACTTTTTTATATCCCTTCATTTTGGGAGAAAAAAAAATTTTTGCTATGTGTGTGTGGCTGTATGTCTATGTGGGTGTGTCATGACAAAGATACAATACTTATTTTGAAATAAGACTAGGATCCAGACGGCTTAGAAGTTAAGGCTCCTACTAAACAGCACATGCTACGCCACAAAATTAAATAACCTTTTAACATTTACAAAAATTATATTCTTGTTGTTCATTCGAAACAAACTTCAATATTACATTTAATAATCTCCGTGTAATATAGCGTGTCTTCATTAATCACTACAGCTCTTCCCTTAAATACTTATATATGTGACGCTATGTTTGTATTCGTTTATCTCGTATTCTACTGTCACTGAAATAAATATAAGTTTTCACGAGCAACAACCGCGTCGCATTTTGCATACTGACTTCGTGATGTCACATACAGACTCGCAAGCTTTGAGCCGTATGTGCAGGCTGGATTCAGATCTACATTATGCATTTCAAAGGGGATATATTTTTGATACTTTAATGTAACCTGTATATATTATTTATAAAATGTGTAAGTTTTTTATGTGTACTCTTAATATTAAAACATTGTAGTTATATTTTAGAAAAGTGAATTTAACCAGCAATTCCTGTAGGCGCTTGCAGCACCAGGGGAATATCTCACGTTGCCTACCGCATATAGAAATATAAGATTTTTAGACACCGACTCTTAGGTTCCCTTTGGGTGCAATTCTTTGTATAACGGAGCTGCTGTCCCATTCGGCCTAGTTTAATATTAAACAGAAGATCCGATTTACTATATATCTTCGTATCAGCATGTAATACTTAAGATTTCTCAGTTGCATAAAGTAAATTTGAATATTTGGAAGAGGCGTCGTGCTATGACCATCATTACCCAACAGTACGAAACATACCAATTTATACCTCTTTTTTGCACCAGTCCCCTTCACACTCGAGAACTATTAATGACAGCTGTTCCAAGTCGAGATCTCTCAGTGCCCATGGCTTACGCACACGGGATGAAGTATTTGTTTCATCTATGTATTTCACTAGAAGAGAGACCTATATCAACTACCCACACGAAAAAATCTCATTTCTGTAATTTATGATCGTTATCTCGTGTAGTGAAGGGTAAAACACAGAATTACAATTTGCTACGTTGACGTAAAATGAATTATCTGAACTAGCCGATATAATTTATGGTCTTAGAGCAGCCAATAATAAATCAGGCATAATGGTTGAAACTTATCTAAAGTTTCAGCTGAAAAATGGTCCTAGGTTTTTACTTTAAGTCCTATATTTAATGATGCACCAAGAAAAAATATACATTTGTATTAAAGTGTAGCTCGAAGAGTTGCCTGCAACGCAAAGATTTCAGCTTATGTACAGTGATTAACAGCACCTTGAACTTTACGTTTAACGTTACGTTTGTATACGATTGAGCAAAAAAAATAGGACATCTGTATAGTCGTGCTTGAGAATCACTGATGTAGACACGCCATCTCTCACTCTCTTGTTACCTGCGAAGAAAAGTGGATCCTATACGATAACCTATTCGATTCAGTTTGGGATTCGTAATTCGAATTAATTGGAATTTATTCCATCAGAGTATTTACACATGTTATAAGCAATTTATCTGTAAGCTGTGCTAAGCACACCTAAAAGGCAACGTTACCAATCCAAATGAGTCGAACTACTAATTGATTTTAGAGGTTTAGCGTCGACTGTTGCGTCCTGTGATTGACACACGTGGTAATTAAATCGTCGCGTCGGTGTATACAAGAAATTACTACATTTCATCCAAGTATATAGTACGTATGAGAAGAAATTCAAAGACGTATGTATCGTCGCGCTTGAGTAGCAGCGATGGACTCGCCATCTGCCACGCTAACACCACAAATATATATATTATCTCCGTCGAAAAGTGGGTGAGGGTGGGTACTACCTGTACACCTCTACCTACCCTTTCGGGGGAGGCGTGAAGATATACGAAGATTAATTCACAGCTTAATAAAAAGTGTAAATTGATAACTTTATAATGAATACAGCTCTTCGTAATATAATTTCCATCTGGTTATGGATACATTCTTATCGTGTTGAAATATTATTGTTAAAATTGAAACGCACAAATAATACTCAATTAAAACGTCGGCTGTTAGGGTTGTCAGATGCGGGGCGCTTTAATAAATTGTCTTAATATAATTAACTGAACAAGTTACGGCTGATCAAGGTGCGGCAAAGTACATTTGAGTAAACGACTACACAGACGTATATAAACCTCATTGTTCATAGTCATTGTTAGAAACTGATTGCAATTTAGAAGGATGTTTTGTCATAAATTAAGTCATTATTCTAATACAATTGCTCAACTAGATATTTTTTATGCTACAAAGGTTGTAAGCAGGCATACTCGCTTGATGGTAAGCGGTTATCAAAGGTACGAATCGCAAGCCGCTACCTCCTGAAGTGCGGTAGGGAACTATGCAAACAACAGGGACGATAGTATATCGGTGACAGCTATTAGTCGAGACCTTGCTGACCGCAAATTCCGTGAACGCACGTCGAGCTGCAATTTCGAGACTAATGATATGAGAGATTCCATTATGCTCTCTCTATGACGACATCAATAGAAAAATTACCGCCGATTTTAAACCGAAAATTTGATAGAAATCAATACCAATTCGAACTCGATTGCATTACTCGATTTGGCATCCCTACCTTCAATGGAAATGCAGAATAATTAATAACGAGTGCCATGTAGTCGTACATTTGGTTCGTTTGAACCAATAATTATGCAGTTTCGGGTTGCCAGAGATTTTTGCCAGCATAATATGACATTAAACACAAAGAGGAAACGTTCACGTGATTGTGGGATTGCGGCAAGTGTGCAATCAATGCTTAAATGCTCTGCGGTAGCACTGAATGGGGTTAGTTACAGTTGCGCTCAGTTTTTTTAGTGCTTGCTATCGAGGGGGGGGTTTTCTTTGGCGAACGCTCGGGCTGTGAACTCCCCGTTGAGGTTTTCCCCAGAGAGTCTTCCCCAGTATGGAGTTCTTTATGAAAGATTCCTATAGGGTCGCCAACACGCGATACCCTGGTGTTCTGTTGCAAGCGTCCACAGGCAGCTATCAGAAGGACCACCACATTGTTTAGTAAAGAAACACAAAATTAACATTTTACTTGCATTCATCCACATTTCAAACAATTAAGTTATAAAGTTAGTACTGCCAATTATATACCGCGCGCTGTATACAGAGTAATGGCCGGCTATTCTGCTTTATTGGCGATCATTACTCTGCGTTACATCTGCAAGTAAATAAAAGGATGGTAAAAACAAACGCGTAGACGCACTTCCTGTGATAAAGAGGCAGTATCCGGACAGGACGTGTCATTAGCAACGGGAGGCGGCGTTGCCCCTTCCGGGGGGAGCTGTTCATTATATTCCTACATTCATAATACATCACGCCGTGTACACAGAGGTAAATATTGAATATTTTATTGGGAATATAAAACTGAATAAGTATGAATGTCAATGTTATCCGTCTTAATGCAATTTATTTTATCCTTCTCGCTATCGGAGAGCCATCAAACAGAATCATAAAAACTGTGAGTGATATAAATTGGTGCCGAGAAGGATTGTATACACCAAAAATACGTTGCGAATGAAAATATTTCATATTATTATTAGGGCCGCACATACTTAAATTCAACCTTTATGTGAAGCTTATTCGTAATCATAAAGAGGAAATATTTGTTTATTAATAATAATAATAATAATAATAATAATCATTTATTTGCAAAAAACATGGTATAAATTGGGTGTTAATAAATAAATAATGTACATACATGTTTTGCCGAGTTTTCAGCATGCAAATCCAGGTTAGTGTTCAAAAAATTCTTTAACACTATAAAAATTATTCTCATTCAACCACTTATACAGTTGAACTTTAAACCGCCTATGGTTTAATAACTTAAATTCACTAGGTAACTTATTAAATACTCTTATACACATGAACATACAACTTTTACTATATTTACTTAACCTAGGAATGTCACTAACGACAAGTCTGCATGGATCTCTACGATTTCGCGCGCAAACGCCATCTACTGTTTGAAAGAGGTTTTTATGTTTCCATACAAACATACACACTTCGAAGATATAAAGAGAAGGTAGTGGCAGAAGTCCAAGACTCTTAAACACTGGTCGGCACGAGTCCAAAGGACAAAGACCAAAGAATGCTCGAATGCACTTCTTTTGAGCTATAAATAGCCTATTCTGGTCAGTGCTATTGCCCCAAACTACAAGTCCGTAACGAAGCAGTGATTCAACGTATGCACGGTATGACATTATAGCTGTATTTGTAATGGATATACTCAACAAATTCGCATGATAACTATCTCTTTCTTAAGAGAAAATATTATTCTTCTTTGTACACCCCGCGATGCACTCACGCTTAATTTGGCTATGGTAGTGTTTTTTTGTTTTTTAATAAACATATATATTAGCACCTAAAATATTTCATCTAATTCTGTTCAGCCATGCCTGCTTACTTCAGTAACAAACACACTTACACTTACAGACCACAATCAACATTAGTAAATTATTTATTTTGGTACACAAGATATTGTATAGCGTAAATATTTAACATCCCTGCTAAGCTTGCCCAGCAATATAGCTGGGTACCTTCAAACAACCCTCTATCCCGTCCCTAGTTGATCCCTAACCCAACTATAACTCAGACTTTCAGAGACCTGAGTACAGCTTAGCCTAGACCTTTAGCCCTAGGTTTTTTTAGACAAACCCTGTTTGGTTTTCGGATGGAAAGGCAAATAATATATCCAGTTTATGGCTCGAAAATGTATTTATCTGGGTTTTAGTTTAAGTGTAGGATAAAAGCTAGTTGTTAACATTCAATATTCATAGTAGGTATGTAAATAGCATAATCACACAGTTTTTTCTTTACATCAGTATCGTTTGTTCAGTATTCCATGCCAGTAATTCTCAATGTATCTAAAAGATTATAGGTACTTAAGTAATATTCAGTAAAACCTTAATGGGTTTCCCACTCATGTCTCACTAATATAATACGAAACTTTACGAGGACGTTTGTTCCTATTAATTCTACTGGATATTACATACATACATACATATCATCACGCCAAGTCCCTAACGGGGTAGGCAGAGAGTATAGAGCGCCAGTTCTCTCTAGACTTACATACCTCTTTCGCTTCGTCCACATTCATCAGTCTCTTCATACATGCTCGTCGGTTTCGAGTACTCTTAACGTTCCCGTCCTTGAGAGTCCGATCTATTTGATCCAGGTAGTTGGAACGTGGCCTTCCTCTGCCTCTTCCTGCACACACTTTTGCTTTGTATATCTGTTTCGTCAATCTTTCTTCACTCATCCTTTCTATGTGTCCAAACCAACGTAACATGCCTTTCTTCATCTTTACAATCACGCCCTCATTCACGCCAGTTGATTTGCGAATCTCTTCATTGCGGATTCGATCTAATATCGTTACGCCGCACATTTTTCGAAGAGATCGCATCTCGACTGCATTCAAGCTATTTTCATACTTCCTCTGACATACCCAGGATTCGCTGCCATACAATAAGGTAGGTACCAATATCGCGTTGTGGACAGCAACTCGAGCATTCTTGCTCAGACTTTTACTGCCCATCAACGCCCACATGGCTCCATTCACCTTATTTCCGGCAGTTATCCTTCTTTCAATATCTTTTTCATACTTTCCATCTCGTGTGAACATGCTTCCAAGATATACAAATTCATTCATTCATTCATTCATTCATTCATTCATTCATTCACTGGATATTAATTAAAAACGTTTTATAATTTTTATATCCCCGAAGCGGTAGACAGCCACACCCACTTGAAATATGGAGCGAAATTTGAAAATCTTTTGGCCGGAGATATTGTTTACGAGTCTATTGCCATACTCAGGACTACTCATACGTCTTTGAAATATTCATTGGTACAGTCGGTATTCGAACTTGCAAACTTTTTGTTTTAGGCGCCTCTAACCACCCAGCCACCACTAGTCACTTTTTTGCACCAACTAGCGCCTTGAGCAGGATTTGAGTATTCCAAAATCAAAATATTTTTATTTCACATAGGCCCAGGTGGGCACTTATAAAACTTATTATTATTATTATTATAAAACGTCGAAAAATAAGCAACCCGTTCAAGCATGGCTATAACCGTTTCCGATTATTGTACAGGATCTATTTTTCATCGCAAGTAACTAGACTGCTCAAACTGTTCTCGCTATTGTGCCGGTATAGTAATCTAACACAACACTCGACGCGTGCTTGTTGGTGGTTTTTCCCGTTTCAATTTGTTTCGAGTAAATTAAAATTGTTTTGTCACACATACCAAAGCCTGCCGCGAACTCTCTATCTGACGTGCTTCGCGCTAGCTTCGACAATCATACATACATACATACATATCATCACGCCAAGTCCCTAGCGGGGTAGGCAGAGAGTATAGAGCGCCAGTTCTCTCTAGACTTACATACCTCTTTCGCTTCGTCCACGTTCATCAGTCTCTTCATACATGCTCGTCGGTTTCGAGTACTCTTAACGTTCCCGTCCTTGAGAGTCCGATCGATTTGATCCAGGTAGTTGGAACGTGGCCTTCCTCTGCCTCTTCTTGCACACACTTTTGCTTTGTATATCTGTTTCGTCAATCTTTCTTCGCTCATCCTTTCTATGTGTCCAAACCAACGTAACATGCCTTTCTTCATCTTTACAATCACGCCCTCATTCACGCCAGTTGATTTGCGAATCTCTTCATTGCGGACTCGATCTAAAATCGTTACTCCGCACATTTTTCGAAGCGATCGCATCTCAACTGCATTCAAGCTATTTTCATACTTCCTCTGACATACCCAGGATTCGCTGCCATACAACAAGGTAGGTACCAATATCGCGTTGTGGACAGCAACTCGAGCATTCTTGCTCAGACTTTTACTGCCCATCAACGCCGACATGGCCCCATTCACCTTATTTCCGGCAGTTATCCTTCTTCCAATATCTTTTTCATACTTTCCATCTCGTGTGAACATGCTTCCAAGATATACAAATTCATTCACTTGCTCTAGAATTTGCCCATTTACCGATATAGCACACTCGGTCACTTGTTCATCTCTTTCGAATACCAGAACCTTAGTCTTGCCAGCGTTCGACAATCACTTTTATTGTATCATTTAAATTTCATATATTTTTTAAGAGAGGTAGGACATAACGGGATCTGTTCTTATTTGGAGCCACCCGACTGGGGTATGACCTCCAACTTATAGAAGTCCTTAGACAAATGTCACTATTTTTGAGCTCCTTGGGGAGGGGAAGGTTTGTTATATTGTGTTGGTAGCAAAGGTATTAGTCCCATTACGCTTCCAACACACTATAACTCCCCGAACACAGATTGGCAACGCGCAAGTTATACTTCGTTATCGTGAGCTTAAATATGGCGTAAATATAGCTGGGTCATATGCTGTTTTGACACTTTTGTGGTATAAAAAAAAACAGCAAAATATAAACTTTCAAGCAAGGTTCTCCTTTACTGTTTACTGTAAGGTCGAAATTTCCAAAAAGTGTTGGAACCAAACTCGGGCTATGTTTGCGGACTATGTTATAAACCCACAGAATGTGTAAAAGCTCAAATCACAAGCTCAAAATTGGGTTTGGAATACCTAACCAAACACTAGATATCAGAGTTCAAAGTGCACAAAACGCCAATTCCAACTGTGCATTAATATCTTGACGACTACACACAAGGTGTAATGAAAACACATTTCTTTCATCAGAAATAATATGTTTGGGTACTAACGTGACAGTTAACTTGTCATGGTCGTCAAGTTCATACGTCTTTGAACTGTTTCTAACACAAATTGAGCATATAATAATACCCGACTTCATTGAAGTAGAGTTGTAAGTTTTACGTGCTGATAAAATCCTATTCATTTAAAGCTTCTAATTTGTTAGAATTAAGGATATCAGTTTCATTGGTGAGCGATCAATGTGAAAAGGGTTGGGTAGATAACGTTTCAGTATTTAATCGCAGCTTTGGCAGTTCCAATAATGGAATTGGATTTCAATCGCAGATTCCACAGTTATGTTTAGAATTTTTTAATTTAATTGCAGAACATTATCGCTAAACATTACCGACGAGCATGTATGAAGAGACTGATGAATGTGGACGAAGCAAAAGTGGTATGTAAGTATAGAGAGAAGTGGCGCTCTATAGCCTCTGCCTACCCCGTTAGGGACTTGGCGTGATGATATGTATGTATGTACATTATCGCTATATGCTTTGCATAATAGAAAAAGACGTCATATAATTTCAATGTCAACCAGAGTATTTACACTAAAATAAAACGCGCGTTCAACAAAACATAAAAGAAATTAAGCCCCAAGTGGATATATGCATAGGGAACCGGCAAACATCAAAATACTTAACAAAAAGCTTTCCTCGCGGTAAAAAGCATGATATATGTGTGTTTGCATTAGTAAGGCGTATTTACTCAGCGCGTAAAGCAGATTCTCCCTTGAAAGCATCAAGGAATGTTATTCAATACCATTCCTATACATATATTTTAAAGAGAAGGAAAACAAAAGAGGATGTTTGAATTTCAGCTTTTAGATTCAACGTGGCCGTGGCTAACTGAGGCCGCGCCCTCAGCGCGCGCCATCGTAGCTATGAATGACATGCTCGCTCAGTACCCACAGTTGGACTTGTTTAGCGACACTGTCGGCACAATACGTCGGCACATACATTTGTATCTCAGTATGTAGTCATATATTGATTCATTGTATAATATGTCTAATTATTTGTATACAGCATATGTTTTTTTTTCTTTTTTACTATAAGTGTACATATATAAAGTGCTTCGGCTATATAGATGCTGGGGTTATATATATAATTTTTGTAATAAATAAATATTATTATCTGGATTCTATAGAGTAACAAAACTAGCGTTGTTAGCAGTGTAGAAGCGACCACCTTACCCTTACCCGATAACACACTATGCCTTGTTCTGGACATCTCAGCCAGTGCCATTTAGCTAAAACCTTCTCTAAAGTGCCTATTCAACGAGAGGTTAGGACAGCTCGAATTTTGAACGTAAGAGCTATTCAACCGATGCTTAAGCCTACGAACAACATCCATCCTCGCCAAAAGTCCTTATCAAAACAATAGAATAGGTACTAGATATGCTCGGCGGTTTCACCCGTGTAAAATTTTATTTATATATCTCCACGCCTTCCCACAAGGGTCCCCGAAGGGGTAGGCAGAGGTGTATTAGGTAATACCCACACACCCACTTTCCGCCAGAGGTATATTAGGTGCCAACGTGACAGTTGGCGAGTCCATCGCCGTTACTCAAGCACGATTATACATACGCCTTTGAATTTCTTCTCAAACTTATGCAGGTTTCCTCTCGATGTTTTCCTTCACCGTAAAGCTCGTGGTGTGACTAATCACTGTACTTATTAAGTTCAGAAAAACTCAATGGTACAGTCGGGATTCGAACTTGCGATCTTTGTGTCCAATCCAATTCTTTTCAGCCATTCTGATGTAACAAATATCCTCACAAATTGTCGACTTATAATATTAGTAGGATTAACAAGGATTGAACACACGACACACAAGCACAAACACACTCGATAGTTCACTTTGCACAGGTTCCTAAAGACCACAAACAACACACAATGAAATCCTCCCTTCGTTAATATTATTTTGACGTTATCGTGGAACAATGGGGTCGGCGATTGGTTCAAAATTAAATAACGCAAACGCCCTCAATATTTAACTTAATTCCGAATGAATTACGAGCGAAATTTCCTTCTCACTTGTTTATGTTTCGTAATTTGATTACTTGTAAAGACGTGCCTTTGTGTATTTGTGCAATAACGACGATTGGAAAAGGCGACGGTAATGCTGGCTAATTGGGCCCGCTAACTTAATATTGTATTTTACTTATAATACATGTAATCAAGCTTTATGAAGCTTTGGTTAATCAGATGGAGCGGGTTAAAAACACAGTCATAATATAATAAACTTAATAATATATAATCTATAGATGTATTTTGGGTGCCAAAGTGACAGGTGGCGAGTCCATCGCCGTTACTCAAGCACAACTACATATAAATACACCTTTGTATTCCTTCTCAGACGTATGCATGTATGTTTCCTCTCGATATTTTCCTTCACCTTAAAGCTCGTGGTGTGACTAATCACTGCATTTAAGTTCAGAAAATTTGTATAGTCTCATTGGTATAGTCGGGATTCGAACTTCCAATCTGTGTGTCGCAGGCAACTACGCGAAGCACTCGGCCACCGCGGCTTTTATACTAAATAATATTTATTGTCTGTACACAAAGCTGTTCTGTATACATTACATTATATATACAGAACAGCTTTGTATATGATATATATTGGTGTTTCTATCTTATTGTGTAACAAAGAGAACTCCTGGTATTGCTTTTGCTCGCATAATTTAATAAAACAATGTCCATCATTGAGCTGAGTCCCTAGTTACCGAAAACAAACCGATTACGAAAGCGCTTGGTAGCTTCTAGACCAAAGTAAGTTAAAGATGCTAAATCGGAGAACTCCAAAACAACAGTGAGCCAAGTTCTTGTAACACTAATTGAAGATTTTACGCCAACGAGCCAAGTTTATGAAGAAAAACTTAGAACATTGCTCGTGAACAGCACTTTTATAAGTTGTAACCGAACATCAAGAGTCTACGAGCTTACAATAATAAAATACGCAAACACACTCACTGCGTGGTGGAATAATGTCTGGACCAATCGGAAAACGTCTGAAGGCCGTAAAAATCTTCGTGTTAACAACACGCCCTAACAAGTAAGTACTAGTACGTAACGAACACAAGAACTCTCTGATAACTCAAGTTGGTTAGGTACTTGCTCAGTGTTCATTTAGATCCAGCAACGCCCTAAGCCGAGGTCCATACCCCACGGGGGGGTGTCCTTAGCTGTGTAATGTTGCTTAGCACTAAAGTGCCTGGCCGGAGGCCTAGGTCTCGCCTTTGCCCGGTTTAGTAGCAAAAGTTCCCGTAACACACGCTACGAAAGACTACGAACTACGAAATAAAAAAAAAATATATCCATAGTTCTAAATTTATTCCTAATTCAAAAACAATTTCTTCGACTTAAAGACGGGGAACTTATTCAACGGTAAATACCACCATCCAATGAAACACTTTCAGAAGAAAATACGCCGAAACCAAGATACCATTTTGGAGTAGGGTAAGACAATGATATTCGATACATATAATTTTATATACTGAAAGCAAAAGGTGCAATTAATTACCATGCTTGGTATAGTTGACATTCCCCGGAGAGTTGGTGCAAAATCATAGCGTTACCGAAGACATAGTTAGTAAAGCTTTATGCAGTTGGCGGATACTCGTGTTGAGGTGTGGAGTGGACTCCTGCGACACAATTCTTCTTTATTGTATATGATATAGTTCTTCATATTAACAGACGTACCTACCTAAGTGAGATTGGGAAAACTAGCATGGCGCACACAGACATTTTTAAATGGTTCTATGCATTTTTAGTTCCCAGAAAGCACAAAAAAAAACGAAAAAAGTTTATTTCTCACCACTTGACTTAGCTATAACATTAATATATTACGTTTAATGACTTAAGAATAATATTGCTTTAAAATAAGTCACAAATAAATCACGAAAGTATATGTTAATATTTATATACCTATTATTATTTATATATTATAATATTATTTTGAATGGCAACGATTCAATCCCTGATCTGTATTTTGTTATTTGACGACCTCCTCTGGTGGGCTATTTATCATTCATAGCCGAATAATGTGGAACTGCTTCCAGCTTCCTTGACGCTCTCCCACGGGAATGCCCTTTGGGGCAAAAATACTGTTTAAATATTTCCGGGCTCGACATCGTCCGTGCTTAGAAACTTAAATCGTATCGATTCTTATATTGTTTCACAAGGCGGTAACTATGTAACTATGTATATCTTCACTTTCTACAAGGGTCCCCGAAGGGGTAGAGGCATAGGTGTCCGGTACCGCCGTTTCCCAAGCACACATCTTTGAATTTCTTCTCAAACGCATGCAGGTTTCTGCACAATGTTTTCCTTCAATGTAAAGCTCGTAGTGTGATTTATCAACTATGTTTAATAATTGAAAACATTTCCAAATTCTCGTTATCATACGATCTAAAACACAATAAAACAATTATGAAAATACCTACATGTATAAAACTCGATATGAAAACAACATATCAGCATTCTGATATCGAGTTTTTGTCTCAATTACTTGCTTTAAAGAAGTACTGACAATTCATTTTATTTGCCTAGCGACTGCAAACCCTATATCAACGTCAACAGGTCTTTACGTAGTTCTTCATTCTTTGCCTTCAGTCGTGATAAAGATTAGAAATTCGTTTCCGAAATGTATATGCCTATTGAATATAAATGGTCATGAAGCTCGAATGAAATTTAACCACAGAGTAAGAAAATAAAAATAACTCCACAAAATTTTGTTGTGAGAAGCCATAGTGGCCGAGTGGTCCGAGTGTAGTTGCCTGCGATACAAAGACCGCAAGTTCGAATCCCGACTGTTCTCACTACACTGTACTGTACACACACCGACTGTACTAATAAGTGCTTCTGAACTTAAATACCGTGACTAGTCACACGAGCTTTACGGTGAACGAAAACATCGAGAGTTACGTAAAGTAATTTTATCTCTAAAATCTGATAAAATTCGATTTTTGCTGAAGCAATTTTGCAGTTCGTCAAATGATCAAATAAATAGAAACTGTTTTAACAAAAGATCCGAATTAAACGTCTCGCAACCAGAAATAATAATTAAGCGTTCAATTTTAATATATTCCAGTTACATGACTTAATCTGATCAGACAGCTGTGTTAAACTTCATTCAAATTCAAATTTCTCATGAATCGTAATGAAAGGTTAATTAATATTTCGTGCATTAGAGTCTCATTGACGTTGCTATTCGCTATCTAAATCTACATATTATAAGCAACAGTTCAACGTACACTAGAACAGATTTGTAGATATATAGTAGATATTTCTCCTACTATGTGTCCTGCTATGTGTCCTACTATAGGGTTTCCACTTTCCAGTATTGAGCTCCTTGGGGAGGGGGTAGGATTGTTATATTAGCATAATGGGACTAATCCTTCTGCTGCCAACACAGTATAACTCTCAGAACACAGAGTGGCAACGCGCAGGTGATACTTCGGTATTGTTAGCGTAAATAGGCTATGGTAACCGTTTCCCATCAGGTGGGCCGTATGCTTAATTGCCACTCATGTAGTATAAAAAAAAAGGTTACGATAATGTGACATCATTGTAGGTATGTATTTTATTACAGGTAAAAGTCTAAACTGTTCAGTATCCCCAGGCATATCCTGGCCTGATTAATTCGGTTACCTTTGACTGGGCCAGTGCGACAACCGTCCCCTCCCAGGGCTCGATCAAGTCATATATGCTATTTACATCTAGTTAATGGAAATGTTATTCCTTTGAAATTCGATATGTTTTCGTCACGTTTTCTATCAAAAAGAAACACGAATACGTTGATCTAAATCAAAGTAAATAAGAATTATTGCTGTATCTGAGAAGCTGGTTTAAGAAACGTATTTATTTCGTATGACAGCTATAAATATCAGAAAGTAAAAGATAAAAAGGCGTATAAATAATTCTCATCTCATCCTCACACCTTCCCATAAGGGTCCCCGAATGGGTAGGCAGAGGTGTATAGGTAATACCCACACACGCACTTTCCGCCAGAAAAATTATTCTTCTTTGTTTAAATATATTATACCTTTAACCACTTTCCACCTAGATCAAATCGATTGGACACTCAAGAACGTTAAGAGTACTCGAATCCGAGCATGTATGGAGAGACTGATGAATGTGAACGAAACGAAAAAGATTTAAAGTCTAGAGAACTGGCGCTCTACCCTCTGTACCTACCCGGTTAGGGACTCGGCGTGTGATAAGTATGTATGTATATATTTAAAGCAATCTTTATTTGAATATATTCTGTATGCAGAAATGGATTTACATTTTGTAACTAATGGAACACCAAACCCTCATTACAAGCATAAAGGTAGGATCTATTCCAAGCGTGGGTGACCTATATCTGATGGTAATATTCGGTAACGATCTCCGTCAATTCAATTTGAATTTTGATCCTTAATCTTAATTGTACTCGAATGATCGCTGCACATCCGATTTGAATGATCAAATTACCTTAACGATAATCTACTTTACACACTTGACTAAACGCATTATATATTTAACCAAACTTATAAGTGCGTGTATAACTAACGAAAACAACATGAAAGACAAGCAATTAAAGACATTAATAAAAAAGAAATGGTACACATATATTAACTTTCTTTAAAATATATTTGTTATATTTTTAACTGGTTATCCAGCCGATAGATAATATATAATAATAATATATCCTCACGCCTTCCCACAAGGGTCCCCGAAGGGGTAGGCAGAGGTGTACAGGTAATACCCTCACACCCACTTTCCGCCAGAGGTATATTAGGTGCCAACGTGACAGATGGCGAGTCCATCGCCGTTACTCCAGCACGACTATACATACGCCTTTGAATTTCTTCTCAGACGTATGCAGGTTTCCTCCCGATGTTTTCCTTCACCGTTAAGCTCGTGGTGTGACTAATCACTGTACTTAAGTTCAGAAAAACTCATTGGTACAGTCGGGATTCGAACTTGCGACCTTTGCGTCGCAGGCAACTGCTCGAACCACTCGGCCACCACGGCTCTTACCGATTCCGGCCGATAGATAAGGAAGTCCAAATAGGTTATAATATCATTGTACACTTTCAGTTCACACACCTAAGTTTTCCTTACATACTCATAATATAAAATAAAGTCGCTTCCCAACATCCTTTCATTTAGCTCTTTAACTACCAACGGATTTTAATGCGCTTTTCATTAATAGATTCAAGAAGAACACTATATGGAGTACTGCTGCCACCTGTGGGCTGGAGCCCCTGGATACCAGCTAGGGCCTTTTGACGCGGTTCAGAAACGTGCCGCTAGAATTGTCGAAGATCCCATGCTCACAAGCGGCTAGGAATCACTAAGTCTGAGGAGAGACTTTGCCTCCCTGTGTGTGTTCTACAGAATGTTCTGCAGAATTGTTCGACATGATGCCCACTTCCAACTTCTACCACCGCACCTCTCTCCATCGACAGGGAATTCATCCCCATACTAAAAACATACATAAAAAAAGAACGTTAATGTGTAGTTTAATTTTGAGCTATACCATTTAACGCGAGTGAAACCGCGGAGCATTGATAGTTCAACTTTAAATACAACCAAAATTGCAAAATCACAGACGGTATGACTGTTCGCGTATAAGTTTAATAGCTTTAGTAATCCCTTAGGTAGACGTCATTATGAATTTGAATCTAATTTGTACGCGTGTGCGTTGAATTTGTAGTAGACTTCTAATCACGAGTTCCATTAGTGTGATTTTGATCGAAATTCGCCTATACAGAGCATACAGAGCAAATTACTGGAACACGCACCTTTGGCAGAGCATGCTTAATTAGATTCATTATTTATTCATATTAAAGCCGTGGTGGCCGAGTGGTTCGAGCAGTTGCCTGCGACGCAAAGGTCGCAAGTTCGAATCCCGACTGTACCAATGAGTTTTTCTGAACTTAAGTACAGTGATTAGTCGCACCACGAGCTTAACGGTGAAGGAAAACATCGAGAGGAAACCTGCATACGTCTGAGAAGAAATTCAAAGGCGTATGTATAGTCGTGCTGGAGAAACGGCGATGGACTCGCCATCTGTCACGTTGGCACCTAATATACCTCTGGCGGAAAGTGGGTGTGTGGGTATTACCTATACACCTCTGCCTACCTAACCTACCTAAGGCGTGAGGATATATTATTTTATTATTATTATCATTATTTATTTCATGAAGGGTCTACCCTTACAGCACGTAAATCAGATTTTATAGGAGCCCTATCCAAAATATTTTTTTTCTCCGTCTTAAATATACTCCGTCAAGTACATTTGTAGGGAAACATAGATATTATAGTCAATAACAATATGTGAGTTGTTACTAATGTGAACAATGCATTCTGACTTGAGATATTATTCGTGGGAATTCGCTTTAGTGGGAACCATTATATGCTTATTACATGTATTTCGCACTTCCTCTAACGTAAAATATTACATTAATATTTGCCACCGACGGGAACCGACTCTGAGCTTTAGCACAGACTACTGAGCGATCATCACATTAGTTATTTAGGATATACTTCGAACGTTTGAAAATGGTGTCAAAAATATAAAAAAATTAAAATAATGTTACATTGTACCGTAATCTAATACTATGTTGAAGAACACATTAATACGGCCTCATGAGATCCGAGTTATCAAGCACTTATATTTATTGTATCACAAAACTAATTTAGATTTTCAAGTATGGCAGAACTTCGCCAAGTTTGAAATAGTTCAAGATAAGAAGTTTAAATTAAATCTCACCCCACTCATATGAACCACATATTGTACAGGCAACTCTTTGAAACAAAGTCTTGCGCATATACAATAAGATGTGGAGTGTGTCTGAAACTTCCCCGCCGAGAGCCCATGGAGTGGCTTCGTCAATGTCACATAACTATTCACTTCACTTTTTTATTTGTTTATAATTTGGTTACCCTCCAGCATCTTCGACTACTCCCAACAAGTTTAGCTAGCAACCCCTCGCCAAACTTATATATTCAATTTGTGTGAAGTTCTTTCTTGATTTGCATTAGGGTACCTACTAATGGAACAGGAAATAGTTCGGGCGCAGTTTAGTCTTGTCTTTTTGGATGGTTATAAGCCTGTTTGAGATATTCTCCGAAATTATAAGTTTTCATTACATATTTTTAAAATTCACTATATAAACTAATATATATCCTCACGCCTTCCCACAAGGGTCCCCGAAGGGGTAGGCAGAGGTGTGTAGGTAATACCCACACGCCCACTTTCCGCCAGAGGTATATCAGGTGCCAACGTGACAGATGGCGAGTCCATCGCCGTTACTCAAGCACGACTATACATACGCCTTTGAATTTCTTCTCAGACGTATACAGATTTCCTCTCGATATTTTATAAACTAAACTTTATAAATAGTACACACGAACTAAATAAAATGTTATTCCGTGACCAAAGACATGATTCTACTACTAGTCTTATTGAATCACGAGGTCACTTCAAGTTTTTTTATCCTACATCATGGGGCTTGTCCGTAATAAGCGGTTGCTACCACCTTTCGACGTGGCAACACCGAAGGTATCATACGCACTACAGACTCCGAAACAAACGAGACACATTTTAGACATTTACAATCTTACCTTTTTCAGCAATGCGACACAGATATCACATTTGTCTATGTATTCATATTTATAACGTTCCGAACATCTCTTCGTAAGTTTCATATTTCCATTGCGCCACGAATTTACGGTCACTTTCTGACACAAATTTGTTCTCAACTACACATTTTCTTTTACCTGTGTCCTCCATGCTCTTTGGTGTACCATATTTTGGACTTCAATGGCTTAATAATAAGAACCATATGCTGTGAATGTGGAAAATTGCGTGTGTTGACCCGTCATAAATCCGGGCACGGCGTCCATATGTTCAGTGATAACGTACGTTACTCTTTCGGGACGGATGACTTGGTTTGCGATCACTTCTGGAAATACTGCCAGCGAATGTTTAGTTTATAGTCGTCTCTCTGCGTGGGTTTGTTGAGGGTTAGTGCAAAGCGGACGTGGCATCCGGAGCTTTTATTGAGCATTTTATGGTTTTTTATCTGTCGAGTTTAGAAACATCTGGCCGTAAAAACTTATATTATTAAGATCCGCACGAGAGCTGCCTTAGACATAAAATATAAAGGTACCTGTTCGAATCTACCTTCCCCGAGATAAGTTGTCTCGTAGAAAAATATTGTCTTTTTATGAAACATATGTCCATAATTAAACTGTATGTAAATAAAAAGCTTCGGACTAAGATGATGATTTGGCTATTTGCTAGTGTGTTATGTTTATAATTCAGGAAACTCAAATATAAAATTTTTGACGGGCATTTGATTAGTAATTTTAAGTGAAATAAACTATTGTAAGGAACACATGTTCAAAATCAAAATCAACGCCAACTGTTCATTTAAATTTTAGGCGACAACGGACGAATTATAACCCTAGTAATAATTCAACACGTCAAAAAATATATCTTCCCACCTTCCCTAAGGGTTACCGAAAGGGTAGATAGAGGTGTAACATACCGACTTTTCGCTGGAGATATATGTGACAAAGTGGCAGACAGCGAGTGTGTGACGTGATACCATGACAATATACGTTAAAAAAAATACAGATATTCCTTCATACCCTCGAAGCGGTTAATTGCTGCATGAGCCGAATGTTGACGAAACAACGAACAAGCCGCAAGCTATAACAATGCGAGGGGAAGGAAATGCAAGATCGTTGTGAATGGCATGCAGCCAAGTCGCTGTAAAGTTGGTGATAAATTCTAGCGCAGGTGGCCCGCTCTGCAGATTGGCCTGGTACCTGACTCCGGTGTTTTGCTTACACTTTACAAAATTGGCCAGCCACAGATTTATACCGAGTTTTTATTTGACATCTTAGATACTATAAAAGAAAAATATTCGATATATTATTGAATATCTTGATGATTTTCTTATTCAAATTGAGGTAGATGCGACAGGACTGGAACTGAGTAAGATGGAAAGTACAGATGTGAGATGAGATGTAATTATATATCCATATTATATATCTTCACGCCCTTCACAAGGGTTCCCAAAGGGGTAGGCAGAGATGTGTGTAGGTAGTACCCACCTGACAGATGGTAAGTCCATCGCCGCTACTCAGGCCCGATCAGACATACCTCTTTGAATTTCTTTTCAAGCGTATGCAGGTTTCCTCTCGATGTTTTCCTTCACAGTAAATCTCGTGATGTGACTAATCACTTTACTTAAATTCAGAGAAGCACAGTGGTCCGGACGGGATACAAAATTGCAATATTTGTGTTGCAGGCTACTGGAACCACTGGGCCATCGGGGCCCATATTTAAATATGTCTATTTTACTTTAATAAGCACGTAGAATATCTTGTTAGCAGATTAATTAATAAAATCCACAACTAAAACATCTGCAATATGCGCAATTTCAATTCATCTGATCCGTTTTTTTCTAAGACAGCAATATAGATGAGGATAAATTTGCTGATAGCCAATGGCAACAAAGGAACGAATTAAGTGTTAGTGAAAGACCGATACGCGGGGTGTTTGAATGGAGCCCCCTGCCTGGGGGTCCACAAAGCGGCATTTAATAACGATCCAGATACTCGTAGAAGGGTCGATGCAATATATAGAAGGGAAATTAAACGATACAAATATTATAGAAGTTGAAATAAAATACTGTATTTTTATACAAATATGACCTGTATGCCGTTAAGTAACGACCTAATTTTCTACCAACCCAGTCACTCCTTGTCTCTACAAGGTATTGTGTCCTATGGACAGTCCTGTAGGAAGGTTTCCAATCCATAAATCCTCTGCATCTCCACTGCCTTTAATCTGCGATCATAGGCCAGCGGAACTTCAAATGGGTAAACAAAATAATATCTTTAACATATAAAGTTTGTTTGAAAAAAGTGATGAAGACTCGATTGCGCAACAGGCAATATTCTGGGACCAGAATTATATCTCTTTTAAGCTGTGTCGAAGCAAGTGTTAATAGTGCCCGTTGCCAAGAGCTCGCTTTCGGACACGAAGCGTCTCCATTTAGCTAAGAGTTACGGAGATAAGTTAGTGCAATAAATGGCGCACCATTGTAGTTTGTTAGCAAACTAGAGCTATGCAAGTCTTTGAGACGGCAGCTGGCGGATGCTTAATAGTTAACAACCGAAACTTTGGAGTATCATGAAATGTACATGCCAAATACAGCTTTGCTGTATATCATGCGATATTCAAACGTTAGAGTAGCGTATTCTAATTACGAATTTAGAATACCTTACTAGCCTGACGTCTTCCACCGCCTCGTCATCATCAACGGAGAATTCACCCCATACCTACATAGATCTCAATAGTTTCAATGGAGATTCCTTCTACTAACATACAGCCTGTGAAATGGACTCCCTGTTGAGGTTTCCCAAGAGAGTACCTACAGCATGAATTTCTTCAAAAAGGGTGTGAAAATATTCCTACACAGTCGACAATGAGCCATACCTTTTGCAAACGTCCATAGGCAGCGGTAACCGCTTAATGCCACTTTTGTTGTATTAAAAAATCGAGGATATCAAGTAAAGGATCCGTATTGATTGATTGTGGTATATTTGTATTACCTTCGCATCCGGTTTTATCCGGTTAAAGCTTGGGATACTTTTTACTATATTATATAACGACTTGTTAGTAGTTGCCTGCAACACAAGGATTGCAAGCTCGAATCCCGACCGTACCAATGAGTTTTTCTGAATTTAAGTGCAGTGTTGACACCATGAGCTTTACGGCCAAGGAAAACATTGAGAGGAAAGCTGCATACGCCTGAGAAGCAATTCAAAGGCGTATGTATAGTCGTGCTTGAGTAACGGCGATGGACTCGCCATCAGTCACGTTGGCACCTAATATACCTCTGGCGGAAAGTGGTTATGTGGGTACTACCTATACACTTCTGCCTATCCCTTCCCTATTCTAAAGCAAATGAAATGAGACGCGCATCTTTCCTCCAAATACATATTCATTCCCCTTTCTGACGTCAATGAATTTTAACCCGAACGAGGGACCGAGGTACCTGTTGCTGTGACCAGCTAAGGGACGTCAATTGACGTGTTAACCCTTCGTTGCCCTGCAATTTGTTGCTTTGTTAGGTTCAATGGACTATTTTCAATGTCTTTTATCAACGCTTGTGATTCCGGAAAAATATAGATACTTTTACGAAAAAAAATCCTTCTAAATTCATATTACTTGCGCTCACTTGATTTTTTTTGTTTAAAGAAGGACTCACCGATAATGACTGGATTGTGTCTAGGGAACTATGGCTATACCGTAAACCTTATCTCGACTTCACGCCTTCTCACAGGGGTGAGAACCCTTGTGGGAAGGCTATATTGTAAGGGTCATATTTAAACATCAACAAACATCAGCAATCATCGAGAGAAAACCTGCCTACGTTTGAGAAGAAATTCAAAGGCGTATGTATCGTAGTCGTGCTTGAATAACAGCGATGGACTCGCCATCTGTCTTGTTGGCACCACTAATATATCTCTAGCGGAAAGTGGGCGTATGAGTTCTACCTATACACCTCTGCCTACCCTTTCGGGGACCCATGTGGGAAGGCTTGTGTCCGAACGGTTTGATCAAGGCAGTTGGAACGTGGTTTTCCTTGTCTCTACTCTTCTCCTCTTTATTTCAACTGCATTTATGTTATTTTCATGCTTCCTCTAACATGCCCGGAATTTGCTGCCAAGTACTTAGTAATAAGGAATTATATTTAACGGGGAAGAAGCTCTCTACTCTCTCTCTTCCTACTCTGTGATGGACTCGGCATGATGTGTTTTACGTTTAATTCACTAAACATAGTAGTTACAATAAGTATTTACACAGTCACCGCACTGCCACGAGCGTGCCAGCGACTCCCTATGAATCAGACCTTGATGTAAATGAGCTTTGATTAAGACTGTAGTCTTGCGATGAGCCTCTGTTTGCCAAAGTTTAGTTTATAATGAACGGTTTGTTTGCAGTGGTTTGTGATATGTAGTTACAGCATGTTGCTTATAACCAATGACCTCAATTCAAAGTGAAACGCTATAGAACACATTGTTACATATTCACTGTCGTCAGTCGTTACCTTACGAGGTTTGAAACCACACGTGATGAAATAAAAATATACGTATAAAAAAATGGTTTTCAATTATCAAGATCATCGTGATTAATGTACTGTATATCGCAATAGTGCTGTGCAGTGCTTGCAATAAATGATACTCTTGCTAATGCTTTTATAATACTTATTACTTACCAGTACTTACATCTAAATGCTTCATTAAATGTTTCAATATAGGTACTAAAACATATTATCCGAATTTCAGACCTATTGATAATCGTAAGGAAGCCCCTCCCGTATTCCATCTTTTAATTAGGTTCGCAGTGCTCGAAGTTCCACGGATTTATAAAGTGTTTATTGAACGAAAATACGATAAAATATGAGTGTCAAATTAAATGTTCAATAACAACCACTTCGCGTACACAACCCACGCGCGACTCCAATGTAGAGCCCCTGAATACACGTACCAAATAATACAGCCACTGAATAAAGCGAACCATTTAATATAAAAGATTTTTCCAATTAAAATTCTTTTATTGGAATCCAATTCTATCGTATTCGGTTTTCCGGTGCGATGGTCAAAAATTGTGGAAGCGAAGCGAGCGTGGTCGGAATTACTTTTGGCATGTAGCACACGAACCGCCCATACATGCCTGCCTACGTACATGCCGTACTTGTGTTGCAGAATATAAAATACAATTATTATCACGCTTTCACCTTCACCCAAGGAAGCCCTCAGAATATGAAATAAACTCCCAAATGCCGATTTCTTAACAACAAAAGGTTTTTGTACAAAACCTTTTTCTTGATGTACGAGATTTTGAAAGGTTGGTGGAATGAAACGGATACCGTTCACATTTTAAGCGTCCATAGGCCATACTTATTTTGAGACAGGCTTATCCTGTCTGTGTTAACTGTAGTATAATATATTACGTAAAGCAGTCTTCGAATATTATTTTTAGTCTTTTGCTACCTCTAAAGATTAATATGTTAAGCAAATAGAAATCAAACTATTTCGCTCGCGTGCGCCACAAAATAGGCTAATTGCGTTTGCAGACGTATTCCGCGGAAGTCCTTTAATTCGGTTAACTTCGCTGCAAAAATATAGGTTTGAGTATGATGCAATACACACAAATGTAGAAGCATTGTGTACACACCGTTGTTTATTACAACAAAGTTAGCAAGCATAGTGTGAAGCACGGACCGCCTATGAGTGATTACAATACCGGCGACCTCACCCACACCCTACTACTACTACACCGCATTGTACTGAGTTGCCTATTCTACCTGCTTAGGCATTCTTTGTGGTGATAAAGTCCTTATTCATCGTAGGCGTACAACCTACCCTTAAATATTTACCGAAGTCTTCTGTACGCAGAAGAAACTGCACGGAAATTTGGGTGTCGTTTGCACACAGCATCTCTTCCAACAATAGTTTTATGTTAATAATATTTTAGCCGTGGCGGTTCGAGTGCCTACAAAACAAAGATTGCAAGTTCGAATCCCGACTGTACAAATAAGTTTTTTTCAGAACATAAGTACAGTGATTAGTCACACCACGAGCCTTACGGTGTAGGAAATATCGAGAGAAAACCTGCATACGTTTGAAAAGAAATTCAATCTATCTAGATGTATCTAAGCGTATCTAGGAATTTTAGTTGGGTTTGAGTAACGGCGATGGACTTCTGTCACATTACCATCTGCCACATGGCGCCTAAAACATATGTATCTCTGGCGGAAAGTGGGTGTTTGGTTACTTGGGAACCCTTGTGAGAAAGCGTGAGGATATGATTTGATAATGTGATGTTAAATTAATATTTCATGTACAATTAAGAAGGGCTATAATGTAATATCGTTGTAAACTGATGTTGATATTCATTACTCGTGTATATCAAACCTCGATGCTCAGTTGTCGTATTTCACGCATTTTCCTATTAGGGATATATATCGTATTAGGGATAATTCCAACATGAGCTACTTAATATTTTACACAGTATTAATACCGTTTTATTTACTAACACTATTATGTAACTTTAGACGAAATAAAGAGAATACGAGGTATGTCATACATTACTTTATATTTTATTATTAAATAATGTGTGTTTTATGTAATAACAGTAATGTTTAATAATTATTTTTGGGTAACTTGTAAGTAAAGCCGTGGTGGCCGAGTGGTTCGAGCAGTTGCCTGCGACGCAAAGGTCGCAAGTTCGAATCCCGACTGTACCAATGAGTTTTTTCTGAACTTAAGTACAGTGATTAGTCACACCACGAGCTTTACGGTGAAGGAAAACATCGAGAGGAAACCTGCATACGTCTGAGAAGAAATTCAAAGGTGTATGTATAGTCGTGCTTGAGTAACGGCGATGGACTCGCCATCTGTCACGTTGGCACCTAATATACCTCTGGCGGAAAGTGGGTGTGTGGGTATTACCTATACACCTCTGCCTACCCCTTCGGGGACCCTTGTGGGAAGGCGTGAGGATATATAACTTGTAAGTTTTTCCGAATTACCGACACAGATTACATAATAATGGAAGAGGCTTTATACTCCGTAAAGCTTGTGGTGTGGCTAATCGCTGTACTTTAGTTTAGAAAAAATCAATTGCTACAGTCGAGATTTGAACTTGCATTATTTGTTTGCAGGCGACCAATCAATCGCCATGACTTTATAGTTTAGTAGTCTTGTATGTTGAAGTCAAAGCGTACAATAAGCCAGCGCCTAGTGTGCCGATGGCCAGTTCGCTCGGGGCCACAAGAAAATGGTTCCATTTCCTGACGCATTCGATGTCCGCTTTAGACAATAAATTTACACGTACAATGATATTTCAATAAACTGGAAAGTATATTGTCTATTAAAATTCAAATATGTATTTAGATCTTTAGGGGTTGGGCCCTTACTATATATCCAAGTTCTTTTAAATATGAGCAATTTTTTCGTCTGTCCCTGAATTAACCCTGAATGCACTTACTTAAACTTGTCATCACGGAAACTATTTCTATTCTCGCGAGATAGACTTTAAATATTTCAGAAGTTCTGTTAGCAATTTCGATGAAATTTGGAATTGAAATATTGGGGAGACGGTGTAGTTTAATTTTTATTTTGTTATCAATAGTAACAGGTGCTGGTTTGTCGGGACTGGTATTATATTTCTAAGCTGGAAAAACGGATACAAATTTGATGCCATTGAATGGACCAACTGAGGACGGAGAAGGAGGAAGTAGACACAAACATCTATAGTTAGACTTGGAGTTGCGACATAGCGTGCCTTTTGTCCTAACGAATTTTATTAATTCAATAAAATTTTCATGATATAAATACTAAACGGATTATTATCATCAAATTTTGCATAGACATCATTATAAGCAAGGGTACAATGCTATTCTAAGTCCTGTTGGACTTAGAATAGCATCTTTACTACCGTACCGTATTTCCGAGGAATAGTAAGAGCGTCTCGTAAACTATGACAACTATTTAGTTACGGTATAAAGCAAAAACAAAGCACTTAGATGCAAAATAGCTGAAAATAAGGCATATTTTGTGATCACACGAGACCGTCGTACGACGGCTTAATCCATTTGTTTGCGCCGAGGACTTGCAAACTTAATAACATTAAGTCAGTTCTTAACTGGAAAAGAAACTAACCAAGATAAGGGGACTTTATCGTAGCGCCCTCTAACTAACGTTTTATCTAATGTAAATTTAAAATGCTATCACGTGCATTCTTTATAGGAATCTAGTAAGAATTTGCCAATATGTATTAAAACCTTATCAATAAAATTCAAACTAATTGACTTGTTATGAATATAATTAGCTTGAAACAATGATGAGAGAGATTCTGCATCCAATCCTCAAATCACTCCGTACATTTTCTATTCATACAGTATATGAATACAGCTATAAATAAAGCTCAGTAGTAGGTTGTGCTTGAGATATAGTCTTTAGTATCGTGTTGGTACTAAAATAACTTAAATAAGTTCTTCGGGAACATTTAAAAGAGGCAGCGCGCTACGGATATTCAACTTTGGAATTTGAGTTTTCCCTCTGGAACAGTAGCTCTACCTTACAGAAGATCAACGCAAAACTGGTAAACTTATTCTGGTAACCATTTGATTATTATAGTACTAGCAATTTGTACCTTCTCTTCATATATCGGTAGCCCAAGTGATATCTCTGCTGTTACTAACACCTTTAGGCTACAAATTTGCCAATATTGTTGAATGAAAAGCCTACCTGTTTTTCAGCCGGTAGGGTTACAGGACGAGGCAGGAGTGTTGAAATAAGGCTGTATGATTTAAAATACCCAATGTCCAAGAGAAAAAAATGTATATAATAATAATAAATAGAAAATATAGTATTGTTAAATAAACATCTATAAATATAACTATATATTAAATAATAACAGATAGGTGAATATTCCATCAAAATACATTTTACTCTACTTTTATACAATATTCAGACGATAAAGTCCGCTTAAAAGTTCATACCGTGGAGTTGGATGCACTGAGTGTAATCAAGACAGAGTACTCTAGGAAATTAAAAGAGAATCTACTTGGTGAAGTTGCCGTTCTCATCTTTTCGCCTATTAATAAGAAAGCAAGGCGCCAGTAAGGAAATGAATTAAAAATAGAGCTCATCCGTATTCCAACTACAAGATGTGTCTTTATACAGTGTAGAGTTTCAGTTATTTACTTCCTACGCGACTTATGAAGTGGCGTGTCGCTTTTGACTCGAAAGGAACTTTGTACCAAGATTACTTTTGAGAAGCACTTTACATCAAATGTTTGGTCTTTTGTTTTTCATTACATTTAAAGTGTACTCGGTAAGATGATTCAAGTCGTAATTGAGTTTCTGATGTTAAATTAGATCCCAATTTCATGATAATTGCGTAAGCAGTCTGTTTATTTCTTATACAAATAAACAAACATGCGGTCCGCAAGTTAGTAAGCGGTTACCGCCACTTATAGATGCTTGCAACACCAGGGGTATAGATGCTTGCAGCACCAGGGTCGCCCACGTGCTTGCCTCGTACTCCTAGGATTGTCCTGTTTTGGTCTGTTGCAGGCATATATTGACTTCAACGGGGAGTTCATTTCACAGTCTGAGCGTTTGCGGAAGGAAACTCTAGTGCATTGGTAATTCTATTAATTTTATAATCCAAACTCCAAAGAACATAATATGTTACTGAAGTTTAAAAGCGACAGTTTAAAATCATCACTTTAAATGAAAACTCTGCGTAAGCCCGTATTCAAACTTGCTTGACTCCAAGCTCGGATTTCAGTAAACTTACTCGACCAAATTTATACTTTGTTGCTTGTTGTTTTAGAGTTAGTTTCTGGTTGCCAGTCTAGTTTATTTGCCTCACGTATTAAGGAAGGGTTTAGGTTGGTTCTGGATGGAAATGTTTCTGTGTAGACTGCTATATTTACTCACAGATATATCGGCGAACTAAGTTATGTGGGGTGGCTTACTCTGCAGTCAGGTGGCAGGAATAATTCCTGCTTTCCCGAACCTTATTATTGAATATTAAATAAATTATATACGCGAAGAAACTTATTGGCTAATTATTTTTCATTGCTCCGTATTTTCTCTGCCTACCGCTGAGAGCCCCGGTGTGATGCCTTGAATAAAGCAATTTAAATTTAAGTAATTTAACGTACACGTACGTAACGTAACGTATCGCCAAGATTGCAAGTTCGGATTCCAACTATATCAATAAGTTTTTCTGAACTCAGTACTTAAACTAACTAACGAGGTAGTCATTAATTAGACCAGCTTTACGGTGAAGGAAAACATCGAGAAGAAACCTGCATATATTTCACTGCACAGATTCAAAGATGGAATCGGCATATGTCACTTTGACACTTAAATATATCTCAGACGAAAAGAGGGTTTTATATTTTATCTCTGCCTACTCCTCCTTTAGGGACCTTTGTTTGTAGGCTGAAGAAATAATTGTATTATCATTGAAACACTGTAGCTATATCGCCTTGTATTCAGAAATCACATTGAATTAGAGCGAGTCAGAATTAAAATCTGTTGGCAAGCAACGTTCTATTTCGTACTGTGTTTGAAGTGTAATAAGTCTTTGTAGGCCATTTTCTCTAAGCAAAGTATCTTATTGTGTTATTTCTTCATGAATAGCTTTACAAACTATCATTTGAGTTATTCTACGAAGTAACAAGAAATAACAGCAGTACTGGCTTGGTATTTACTGCAGTTAAATTACTTTCTCAGCGGATTACCGTTCCTTGCTCCGGGCTGCAGGTGGGTCTCGGAGACTACTAACTCCGCCTGCGCCTTACTGACGGTAATTTAATTGTTTCCATTTTTGTATAACTGTCAAGTGAATGCAATATAACTGTAGGTGGGCTTTTGTAAGATACATCTGTCGCTTTAGTACTTAAATACAGTGATTAGTCACACACGAGCTTTACGGTGAAGAACAACATCGAGAGAAAACCTGCATATCTTAGAGAAAAAATTCAAATTGAATAACGGCGATTGACTCGCCATTTATTACGTTGGGACCTAAAATACATCTTTGGCGGAAAGTGCGTCTATTCATCTATTTATCTATCTTCTGATCTATATCTTTATATCTGTTCATTTAATTCCGCTCACACCAGGGTCTCCGAAGGGGTACGCAGAATGAGTAGAGCGTCAGATCTCTCTAGACTTACCTCTTTCGCTTCGTCCATATTCATCAGTATTTAAATACGTGCTCGCCAGTTTCGAGTATACTTGACGTTCCTGTCCTCGAGTGCATTCATATGCATTTAATAAAGAATATTATACCTACTAGATATCAATGTTTAATTTCTAAAAACTCGTTGAGCTACGTCACCGCACTGCGCCGTCAATACGTTGATATTGCTACCCTATACTATGTGGATATTGTTCCCCATACTATGCCCGGTTCTATTACATTGAGAATAGACAGATACGTCAAATACGATATTCCGGGAACCTCCATTTGCACACGATCCCTAAGGGTGGCGATACTTTATCGTGCGCTCAAAATATCCCGTGTCCTCCCACTTGGGACGCGGGTAATTGGTGTGGATATCCTATTTTGTACAATGTTTTATTGTTATCTGATGGAGTGGGAGACTAATTTTATTAATATTGTTATAATATATGTAAAGTAAAAGTCTTTGTACCAAACAGATACCTACAACCGCCTTTATTAAGTTTGTTGTTTTGTTTTTTAATTCAAAGCTTCATTCTTAATTAATAATTAAGAATGGAAAATAAAATACACTACACACTTTTTCGACAGAGTTTTTGATAGGCCACGTGACAGCGAATGCGTCGCCATTTCCGAAGCCCGAATATAACAACATTCCTTCTTAATCGTATGCAGAGTTCCTTACGATGTTTTCCCTCACCGTGAGTATGCCTAGCAAGGACGAGGCTTGTCTCCACTTCACTTTCTCTACGGCACTCCGACACGGCGTGTCATTATCGCACCGCGCAGTGTCTACGTAAATACTAGTAAGGTGCAAAAACAATGGAAGTGCCATTACGAAGCCTCATGAATATTCCTTCCCTGCGAAGAGCTCATCCCGTTTGTGCTGCTCGTGTTTATATTGCCTCTCACCTACAGTTTGCTTAGCGCTAACGTATAGAGACACTGTTGTCTTATTTGTTTTCAAAGGCAAACTTACCCACTAATTCATGTTGCTCAAAAGACGGAGCCTTTTTCATACTTCGTTCATTCATGTACTAATCGTATGTTTTAGGTATCGGGACAAACAATGGTTTTTATAAAACCATTTTAAACTAGCCGTGGTGGCCGTGTGGTTCGATTAGTTGCCTGAGACACAAGGATCGCAAGTTCGAATCCCGACTGTACCAATGAGTTTTTCTGAACTACAGTGATTAGTCATACCACGAGCTTTACGGTAAAGGAAAACGTCCGGAAGGAAACGTACATTAGTCTGAGAAGCAATTCAATTCAAAGTATGTATAGTCGTGATTGAGTAACGGCGATGGACTCGCCATCTGTCCCTTGTGGGGATCTGTCTCTGAGGTGCGTACTGAAATCACTCGGCCACCTACCTGTTACATAGATAAAAAATAACTAAAACATGCTTGCTATACGTCTACCTCATTTAAAATACGATAAAAAAAATATGTGTGTTGAAACAAGTATTTCATAAGGTTATATAAAACTAGCAATAATATTGAAAAGAGAGTGCACTGTTGCAGCTAAACTGGAGAACTACCAACATTAAGTCAGCGTATCTCATAAGCTCTTACTATTGGACTACTTTGAGATATCACACTCGATTTCTTTTCATCTTATATCAGATTTTTAAACTGCTAAATATATATTTAATAATCAATGCTGAATAATATTTTTGCGATACATACAAATTACAATTTTTTGCGAAAGATACCTTTTACCTATTTTTGCGATAGTAACCTGTATTTAACGGTGTATTGCAAATGTGAAGAAGAAAATTATTACAAGATGGTGGAAGAAGTTTGCCAATAAAACTGTGCTGCATTTTTAGTAATATGGCATGTGATCGGACTAAAGTAATTGATTATTTAACATGACTATAATGAGTATTCCGGATTGGATAGCATACTTTTCAAAACTGAGTAAATTATATAATAACCCAATGAACAGACCAATAGTAGAGGTCAAGGCGCACGCTTAAGAGGTGAATATTGTAGACTCAATCGTTTTGCCGTTCGAGTGAGCTCCGCTCACGCTTTCTGAAGCCATTTATTCTGCTGCGCTAATAATATTAAAATTAAAGTGGTTGCTACTCCATTTGCACCAGTCACGGTGAAATAAATTGATCGTTATATCTAATATTGCTGTGCGTGTTGTATCCAGGAAGCTATAGGTATAAGAATGCACGTATAAGTCGGAGTTTTGCCTACGCGTTCTATATGGTACTACATGATAAACTGACTTACCTGTCGGGCCGTCTGCCACGTGAATTCTGACCCTATTATGCCTCAAGGATGGTTAACAAGCTTGCGGTCCTTTTGCAGGAATATTTTTCCACCCTTGTTGAAGAACTTCATCTTGTACCAGGGAAAACAACAACTGCGAGCCCTGCCTGAGCGTTTGCAGATGAAAACTCCTTTGGAACCGAGCGGTACGAGACGTTTTGAGGCCCTTCTGCAATCATTTGTGTAATTCATTTTTAATCAGTTTCAATGTGGTCCATATATGAATGATTCACATACAAGCAAAACGGGTTATGTTAGGATATCCATTTGAAAATCGAAAGTGAAAATTTCGAAACTGGCGAAAATTTATGAAGAGATTGATGAATGTCGATGAAGTGAAAGAGCAAACCTCTTTCGCATCATCGACAATGAGTCTAACAAGAGCTGGCTGGCTATTCCCCCTGACTACGAGAGATGTGATTATATGCAATGTCTTTAATGTATATAAATTGTTTAGTGTATATTATAGATCTATGAAATCCATAAAAAGTGCATCGTTCATAAATGTATTTCCTGTTACTAGAAATAAATATGATGAAGATCTTTGATTGAATTGAAGTGGCTTTTAAAACCCATTCTTAAAGCCACTATAATTCGTTAAATTTGAAAGGATCGCTCCAGTCACACCGCCCTTGATCAAGACTACACATTTTCCAGAGTAAATATGAGCAGGCAATAGGTTACTGTAACTCTCCCAATTCGGAGGTTTCATTACTTAGTTGTTTAAATGAAAATGATCCTTAAGTCAAAGCTCGTAGTATATTTATGTGTTCAAAGTCATTTGGCGGCTCAAACAACTTTGAAACCCAGTCATTTGTTTCAACGGGCTCAGTGATTCTGCAGGCAACACTACAGGTTTCCAATCACTTAACCAAGTCAAGAAGGATAGCGGATTGAATTATACATGAGCTATTGAGTATCGTGCTTGTATACTAAGCTTTTGCGTCATATGTGTGAACAGGTGCTAGTTATCTTAAGCATATTCTCTTTCTTACTTGAAGTAAAACTCTTGATATATTAATCACATAAATACTTATATACATCAATTTATGTCTTTAAGTAAAAACTCTTTGGTACAGTCGGGATTCGAACCTGCGATCTTTGTGTCGCAGGTGACTACTCGAACCACTCCGCCACCAGGGTCTTATAAGAGCCCTAAGAGCCCTGAGATTGTGCCAATGAGTTTTTCTGAACTTAAGTACAGTGATTAGTCTCACTGCAAGCTTTACGGTGAAGGACAGCATCGAGGGGAAACCTGCATTCGCTTGAGAAGAAATTCAAATGCGTATGTATAGTCGTGCTTGAAAAACGGCGACGGACTCGCCATCTGTCACGTTGGCACCTAATATATAATATCTCTGGTGGAAAAGGGGTACTAACTATACACCTCTGCCTACCCCTTCGGGGACCCTTATGGGAAGGCGTGAGGATATTATTATTATTACATACATTTAATCACACAGAATTACACGGATTAGACAGAGCTAGAAGAGTAGCAGCATAGCTTTCTCTAGATTTACAATCCTCCTTTGCTTTATTTACATTGATCAGGACTTTCATACATGCTCGCCACATTCAAGTAACCTTAAGGGTCCCATCGATTTGATCTAGTCTTCATCTGCCGCTTCTTCCACACATTCAAATTATATACCTATCTAGTACACTAAATAATAATAATAATAAATACCTGGGACAATTCCACACAAATTGACCTAGTCCCAAATTAAGCAAAGCTTGTGTTATGGTAACTAGGCAACGATATATTTACTTATATAGATAGATATATACATAAATACATAGGACATCCAAGACTAAGGTACAAATACTCGTGTTCATCACACAAGTATCTGCCCTCAGCAGGATTCGAACCCGCGATCTCAAGTTTCGCAGTCAGGAGCTCTAACCACTAGACCAGACGGCCGTCATAATAAATAAAGTAAATCCCAAAATTACCGTTGTAAGTAACGTATATTGCCTTTTTCTTTATGTAACCGACATAGCAGATATTTTCGTAAGTACAAGTAATGAAACGTGTATGTAACATACATAGACAGATTGACAAACAGGCGACACAAATAAATCATCGGAACACCAGTCTCCCCCATAAATTTCCTGGTACAATGTGTACACATAATTATTTATCAAGGCTCTGCATAAAAAAACATTAGAATATACGTAGGCAAAAATCCGAGCATGAAACTAATTGGGCTTAAGTGTTTCAAATTATCTAGTAGTAAAGTGCGGCACGTTATATCAAAGCTGGCAACTTTCATTGCCACTTAGACGCTATGATTGGACTGATATCATTATAACCTGCTGAGTATTTTAAGTCCGGCATTTTATACTAGACCGCTGAATATTAGAAATATTTAGTCTAATTCACTTTATGGCGGTAAATTTTTGTTATTACATATTATTTGGAGGCATTTAACATGTGGTGCTAAAGAAGAAAAAGTTTCTTTAAGAATATCTTACAAGGAAAAATAGAGGAAAGAGGGGAAGATGACCAACATCTCATCCGAGAAGACAAAAAGATTGCGCTGGACTATCTCCATTTTAACCAAGTGTGTAAAAATACGTTTTGTAGTATTGTATCAATACAAATTGTGTATAAACTTAATTAAAAACTAACGTAACCTTGGCTTGGAGAGACCAGCCCTAAGATATAACACCATTTAACAATTATGACGCAAGAGCTAGCTACATAGCAAGCGGCCTCAAATATTGTACTTGTTTAGTTCAATTTTCTAGCCACCTAGAGGTAGTTAATATGCAGAGAATACCTAAGATAAGTACTGCCTATAACGACCGCCTCCGCCTGCCAACATTCCCCGGGGTCCGCTCTATCTGCGCCTAGCTATCTAATTTACAGGCGGCACGTCGGAACCTGATCTGTGATCACGGTCTGATGTGCCCAGACTAGCTAAAGACAGGGCACAGCGAATCTTGTTTTAAATTAATCCTATACACACTGTTTTTGAACAAAGAATGACAGAAGATGGAATAAATCAAAGGTTAGCATGAGGCACTCATGAGGACCTGAGACTTGCAACCGTTTAATCGCAAAAAAAAATTTATGGTTAATATTCGCGTACCGATTGGTTATGAGAGCAAATTATAGCCCTACAGGATTAATAAGATTACATGGCTTCTTGGTGTTCTGATAGTCAGTGTTCCAATGAACAGGTTGCTTTGCTTTTGATTATAACTAGCCCTATTGAAGTAACAATAATTATGTCAATTATTCATTCTTCAAATTCTAACGATTGGATATGTCAACTGTACCTACTTCACGTCTGACAAATGGAACACTACAAGCCTTGATCGCACGTTTAAATTACACCGCTAAGTTGACAACAGGCTCTTACGCCTAACAACTATATCTATCTCGCGATTTTCGCCATTACTGCTTTTAAAATAAGGCCGCAAACACGGCGCAGATGTCTTGTTTGAAGCTCAGCGTGTGTTAACAAAGTTGCAAACTTCATTGTTTAATCATCACTAGTTAAGTTTGTGCGGAGAGGTAACTTTAGACAACTTACGATTTTGTTAAATATTTGATTTGGAACATTTAATGTAATATTCAGTGAGTATAGTGTTGTGTATCCACAACGAAACCACTTATATGGAGTTAACCATGTGGATGTAAAGTAAAAGGATGAGCAGGTAAGTTTTCTCGTAAGTGAGTTTTAGGGGAGGGGGGGGGTAAGAGTATTTTAGTACATAACTTCTGAGAGAGAAACTAATTTGGTGGAGAAACGAAACAAAGTAGCACATAAAGTAACCAAAAGTGTAATTAAAGTATGTTTTGTCCGATCAGCAAATACCTGTGCACTCCAAAGTACATCCATACATATCACGCCACGTCTCTCACGGGGTAGGCAGGGAGTATAGTACGCCAGTTCTCTTTAGACTTACATACCTCTTTCGCTTCGTCCACATTCATCAGTCTTGCCATGCTCATCGGTTTATCGATTTGATCTAGGTAGTTGGAACTTGGTCTTCCTCGGCACCTTCTTGCACACACTTTCGCTTTATATATCTGTTTCGTCAATCTTTCTTCACTCATCCTTTCTATGTGTCCAAACCAACGAACATGCCTTTCTTCATCTTTACAATCACACTCTCGTTCACGCCAGTTGTTTTGAGAATCTCTTCATTCGATCTAAGATCGTTATACGCCAAGGTAACCTCTGCGATAGGCCAAAACCCTGGGTCGCGTCGCGTTCCCGTTTCAGTATCGTAACGAGGTCGTCCGTCATCCCGGCGGCTGTACATCACCGCGCTCGTTATATCAACTGCGGTGATTTACACCTCGCTATATTTATGGGGTCGTAGGCATTCACGTTGCTCGCTGCGATACTACAAGCAGCTGAATATAACATACATACATACATACATACATATTATCACGCCAAGTCCCCAACGGGGTAGGCAGAGAGTATAGAGCGCCAGTTCTCTCTAGACTTACATACCTCTTTCGCTTCGTCCACATTCATCAGTCTCTTCATACATACTCGTCGGTTTCGAGTACTCTTAACGTTCCCGTCCTTGAGAGTCCGATCTATTTGATCCAGGTAGTTTGAACGTGGCCTTCCTCTGCCTCTTCTTGCACACACTTTTGCTTTATATGCTTGCTGAATATACAATATTTATAATCATAGACAGGTTAGGGAAATCCAGATGAAGTCACGTTTCCCGGAGCAAGCTTAAACATAAACCAACACTAATGTTATAAAGAGGAAAGATTGGATTGTTCGTAAAATTATTTGTAGGGAATGTAAATCTCGAAAAATTTCTTTACAGATGTAAAAAACAACCTTTTCAGTGCTACCTTGTTCCGGACTAACATAAACATACATACGAATATATAAAATAGCAAAGTACATACAAGACTAAGGTACAAATACTAATCACACAAACATCTGCCCCCGGCGGGAATCAAACCCGTGACCTCAAGTTTAACTGTCAGGATCTCTAACCACTAGACCAGACGGCCGTCCAAAGATTGCACTTATTGTGCAGCACAAAATATGTCTTGATATGAATGATATTTTATATCTATCGGTCACTGTCAATTTCCTCCTTATACGTTCCACAATTGAACAGTGGTGCCAACCGTCAACGTCAAGGGAGGTTTTAGTCGATTGAAACTTTGCAGACACTGCTAAGATGAACTGGAAGTACCAGTTGTAAAAATTCACGCCTCCAAGAACTTAAAAAATTATAGAATAAATTTTATTGTAGACAGTAGAAAAGTTTGCTCCAAGCTTCAGATAAAATGAATTACTCCTGGTGTCGAGGTAACGACTATCTGGACAATTTCATATGCTCGGTGTAGACACTCGTAATGTATATTGAAACAGTAAAACTTCACCTACTACATTTCACAGCGTAGGTGCTGGAATTCTTTTCTATTTTTCGTACATCCACAGTTCTAGCGGAAATTTAGTTTATCTCAAGTACTCTAGACTTTATATCCTGTAAAATTTTGCCAGATTTTTTTTCCTAAAAATTTTATAATATAAGCAGTATATGTATATGATTAGCTATGTAAATTACAACTCGTACATTTTAATCTTTCTTTCAAAATCATTGAAACTATGAGATGGATTTGATCAATGTTGGTAACTTCTGAATTGTTATATGTCATATCCTCACACCTTCCCACAAGGGTCCCCGAAGGGGTAGGCAGAGGTGTATAGGTAGTATCCTCACAACCACTTTCCGCCAGAGAAATATTTTAGTTGCCGACATGACAGATGGCGAGTCCGTCGCCGTTACTGAGCACGACTATACATACGCCTTTGAATTGTTTTTCAAACGTATGCAGGATTTCCTCTCAAAGTTTTCCTTAACCGTTAAGCTCGTGGTGTGATTAATCACTGTACTTAAGTTCGGAATAAGTCATTGGTACAGTCGGGATTCGAACATGCGATCTTTGTGTCGCAGGCAACTACTCGGACCACTCGGCCACCACGGCTTTTTTTATATCCTGTTAAATAAAATTAGATTTTTTTTTAAGTTTTAGACATTAAAAAATTGCAGATAACAATATATATATATATATATATATATAACAATATATTACGACAATACATCTTAATAATTCTTTCAAAATCATTATAACTATGTTATGGATTTTATCAATGTTGGTAACTCCTTGATAGTATACCTACAAGTCTTAAAAGTTCTCCCTATAAAGGTCGAAATCGAAACTAGGTAATGATCAAAATCAAGTTCCCAGAGCCTTTATTACATTTCCCGAAATTCTCGCCTCTTTTCCTCTAAAGCTGTAGTCACACCTGAGCGAACACAGCGTTGGACCGGACCTCAAGCGGCTACCGTTGCATTTACTATCATAAAATGACGTTCACGCAGTCGCACGTTCAGGTGTGTTTAGGCAATAAAAAGGCGATTTATTTATAAATCAACCTTCTTACAGGCTTGTAAATCACTGAACACAGTAAAGGCAAGGGCGGTAGTGGAGCAATAAAATAATTTTACTACCTGTATGAATCTGGGCGGTGCGTGAATAATTTATTTAACAACCACTTGAGTTGTTACTTGCGTATTTCGAGGGCCATATTTATGGAACCGTTTTTTTTATATTTAATGCGTATTATGCGTTAGAAACGCCCTGAGTTTTGCTAAAATGTAGACCCTATTTACTAACGATATGTACCGTAGAGAACTAGGTATCGTTGTATTTTAACTTCGGGTGAACTTACCATGAATACATACAAGTCATCACGCCGAATCCTTCAGGTAGCCAGAATAGAGCGCCAGGTCTCTCAAGGCTTACACTTTCAGTCACTTTCACTTAAATGGTTACAAAATCTGATATTCCTTAGATAATATGCAGAAAGTTTAGCAAGCAATGTATGAGAAAGAATTAAATCATAGAAGAGAATTCTAGAGGGAACTGGCGCTCTATACTCTCTGCCTACCCCGTTAGGGACTCGGCGTCATGATATGATGATGATTATAAGAGAATATAAACCCAACTCTCGATACCGGACCATGTTCATTCGGGAAATTTAAATAACTACAAACTTATCGCGATCGAAATAAGGTTGAAAATGTTATGCGCACGCGGCAAGAATTTGAAAGACTCAAAATGCTTGAAACATTACCGTTGCAGCAGCCAATGCTTTTGTATAATGCTATATTATATTTAAAAGATGGTATCTTCGAGAACGGAATAAAAAATTCTGCAATTTGTTCTTATATGTGGTCAATATAAGACGCCTTTGCTATTCCTCCATTCAAACTTTGTTACCCTTTTACCACGAAGGGGTAGACATTTTTGCTACACTACAAACCCTATTTTCGCCGGAGATATATTCAGTCGCTTAGATACCACTGCTGTTCCTCAAGCACGATCATACATACATCATTGAATATGTTCTTAAAAGTATGCAGAATTCTTTTTAATGTTTTCCTTACCCAGAAAGCTCTTGGTGTGACAATTTAATGTATATGTACATTAAAATTTCAGTTCAGAAAAAGCTCATTGGTAAGTACAGTCGAACTTGCAATCTTGGCGTTGTAGGCTGCTCAGAGCCCCCGGCTACCACGGCTCACGACTGTTGTATTTTTTTTTAAATATCGTAGCCTATTAGCTCTGTTCCTAGATAGTGTTGTGATACTGTGTTCAAAAGAGACTTGTCGACAGCATACTTATGACACGTTCTTTCACCAGAAAGCAGCTTTTTATTTGTAGTGCAAGTTTCCCACATAATGGGCCCATAAACACCCCCTAACGCTCGAGCAACCGTACACTCACACAGAGAGACAGTGCGTCTAGTGCTGTGTTGTGCTTGTTGCAGCAAACTCTCCGATGCCATAAAACGTAGCAATACTACGATATTTCAAATCCACACTTGCCTAGAATACGTGACGTCATCCACAAGTCCGTAGCACTAAATATACGCCACAAAACTTAATTAACTACACTAAACAGAAACTTAATTTTAAATCGCTTTTGCCGCAACATCACTAACTACGGTAGCTTTGTGTATAATTAATTTCATTATAACATCGCTAACGGCTCGATTACCTATGTTTAGCAGAGCGATTGCAATGCATGCGAATATGAAGCGAGGAGGCTCTTGAAATAGATGCTAATTTCCTACTGATAAAATAAATGTGAAAGTTTGTGGGGATGTTTGTGGCTCTCTTATGCAAAAACTATTTAACGGAATTAAATGAAATTTGTCATAGTGATAGATGATTAGCGGGATTAACATATAGGAAATAAATAAATAAATACCTTGGGACATTCCATACAAATTAAGCAAAGCTTGTGTTATGGCGGCGTTCTTTCTCCTTTACTTATATATATATATTTATAAATACGATTTGCAATGGACTCTCTTCCTTCCACCTATATGCAGATGATCTTCAAATTTATACTCAGGCTCCTGAAGATGGACTGACAGCGGCTATTGTCTCAATAGTGTGCAATAAAGCATATATAAATAAAATAAATAAATATAGAACACCCAATACTAAATTATAAATACTCGTGTTCATCACAAAATAAATAAATAAACATCAGCCCTCAGCGGGAATCGAACCCGCTACCTCTAGTTTCGCAGTCAGGAGCTCTAACTACTTGACCAGACGGCCTTCTAACTAATTAGCACGTAAGTTATGTTTTATTCCAGATAAAAATCACGATTAAAATCAAATATTATATCAAATCAAATACAAATCAATCAAATACAATAATAATCAGATATTGCTCTGGTGAGCGTGCAGAGCAGACGTGTCACTCGAACATAATTTAAATATTTTAATTCGACTTCATTGAAACTTGAACTTTACATCGTATTAAAAAGAATAGTAATTAGTTTGCAAATATAAGTGCATCATATAACATTACTATACTAACTGACGCCGGCTAACGTCGAGGTAACCGCTCCTCTCCACCTTGGGTAAAAGAGACGGGACCATTAACTACCTTCTTGCTCTCTCCATCTTTGCATATACGCCTTTCAAGTGGGTAGTCATACCAAGGATATACAATGAACAAAATTTTGCACTCGCCTACTAGAAGTGCCATTGCGGACCGAAGTGGCTCACAACCGAACCTATCAGAAATGCATGAATCACCGCTGATCACCTTCCGCAGTAAGAGAAAACATGGACTAAATGAGGACGACCAGGTCAAAACTGAGCTTGGTGAAATTCGAAAACAAATGTCTGAAATGATGATTCTCTTAACTACAGTGAGTAATAATCAGATAGAAAACATGAACAAACTCGCTGCTGACATTACCACAATTAAGAACCAAGTTAATAATATTAACCAGACAGTCGAACTATTAGCGAATGAACAGGATAAGATAAAAACTGAAATGACTGTAATAACTAGCACCACAAATCAAACTGAAAAAGGGTTCAAGCACTTGAGACCGAAATGCTTTCACTGAAAAAAGTCCCATACGTGGAATCCACTACTTCGAATAATACTGCTGCGTACGAATCTATCCTAGCTGAGGTAAATGAGCGTAACATTCGAAGTAAAAATATTGTAGTCACAGGTATAGCTGAGCCAGAAGGCATGAGCGAAGTAGAAAGAAGAGAATCCGACTCACGTGAAATAATAAAAGCTCTAAGGTTAGTAACCCCTAACATTTCAAACCCAATACGAGTCCTGCGTCTCGGAAAGTACACTCCCGGTAAAACACGTCCAATTAAGGTATGCCTAGATTCACAAGATACTGCAATTACGATACTAAAATATAGAAACAACAGTAACTTAGATCCCATCAAGATATTTCCTGATCAAACGCCACAGCAACAAAAATATCTGAAGGGTCTTAGAGAAGAGCTTAAACTGCGCACTGAAAGTGGTGAAACGAATCTCACAATAAAATACACCAAAGGAATCCCAAAAATAGCTAATATGTCTACAAAAAACTCATAGATGGAATACCCCATTATCCTCTTGTCATGAATAACAACACCTCCTACCAACTTATTGAAAACTACGGAGACGCAATAACTGCCATAAAATCCTTAAAATTCCTTTATGCCAACGTTCGAAGTATTGTAAGACCTGGGAAATTTGATGAGCTCCAATGTGTTATAGATTCTTTTTCAAATATCATCCACGTCATAATACTCTGCGAAACATGGATCAAGTCTGACGATGAAGCCAAAAGATTCCAGCTACCAGGGTACAAGCACTACTATAACCTCAGGACTGAAAGTCGAGGGGGTGGAGTGTCAATCTACGCTCATAGCACCCTTAAACACCATCACATTGACGATCTGTGCCAGAATGATAATCACTACCTCTGGATCCACCTTGAAAAGTTCTCTTTAGACATAGCGGCTATATACAAACCAGGAAGTACACGATCAAAAGACTTTCTTGATACTTATTCTCAGCAGTTACAGAAAAGTAACAGAACGATAATATTCGGTGATTTTAACTACGATATACTGAGCTCAGGTCGAGATATTGATAATTACAAGGATACTTTGACTGAATGCGGCTATAAAATTTTAAATAATATTGATGACAAGTACTGTACTCGACAAACGGAGTCTACGAAAACAATTTTAGACCATGTGTGTACTAACCTAAGAAATAACCGTTTCCATTTAGCAATAATAGAATCTGCAATGTCGGATCATAAGCAAATATATCTAGAAGTAAATAAATATGAACAAAGCCCATTAATTAAACAAATATTCGAAAAGATAGACTACGACAAACTTTATACAACTGTTAAAGAAGAGAGAGGCTGCCATCTTAATGAAAAATATATATATGAAATACTAGAGAAAAAAATTATAGCAGGTATATCCGAAAGTAAGGAAATAAAAACCAAAATACTAAACCCACCAAATAAGGATTGGATCAACAGAAAAATTATAGCAGATATAAATAAAAGAAATATTTTATGGCACCAATACAAGACTAATCCTAAAGATAAGACTATAGAACATAATTATAAAAAGAAAAGAAACGAAGTATTGAACGCAATGCGAAAGACTAAGAAACAATTCTATTATAAAGAGTTCATGGGCTGTAAAGGCAAACCAAAAAAGATGTGGAATTTAATCAACCGCCTATCCTGTAATAAGAACAAAGAAGTAGTAACAGTACCAAAATTAAAAACCCAAACAGGCACAACAACAACCGACACGAGGGATATCTGTAATTGCTTCAACGCCTTCTTCTCGACGATCGGCCCAAGTCTGGCAAATTCAATACCCAAAACCTACCAAGACACTGGGAAGAAATCGTCTCCTCCGATACATAAGCTTACTGAAATTGAACCGGCCACCGCTGACGAAGTGAGTAAAATAATTGATGATCTAAACTCTAATACTAGTTCAGGTATAGATGGTATAAATACTAAGTCACTAAAACGAATTAAGCCATTAATATTACATGAACTAACGAAATGCATTAATAGGTGCTTAGAGCTAGGAAAATTTCCAGATACATTAAAAATTGCAAGAGTTACACCGATTCATAAATCTGGATGCAAGTTAGACGCAGGTAATTACCGCCCAATCTCAGTGCTGCCAGTACTGTCAAAGGTATTTGAAAGAATTCTTTACAAGCGACTAGAAAAATACTTGGATTCAATCAAATTTCTCTACCCAAAGCAGTACGGATTTAGACCTAAATCTAATACATTATCAGCAACAACCGATCTCGTTACAAAACTCAATATTAATATCGATCAGAAAAAAATTGGACTTGGGATTTTTATTGATTTGAAAAAAGCATTCGATACGGTTAGTCATGAACTTCTACTGCAAAAGTTAAAGAATATTGGAATAACACAGAAGGCTCACAATATTTTTCAATCATACCTCACCAACCGCTTTCAGGTCGTTAAAATCGGTCAGCATCAAAGTGATAGCATGCCTATAACGTACGGCGTTCCACAGGGTTCAATATTGGGGCCATTGTTTTTTCTTATATATATAAATAGTATACAACATATTGGTCTAGCTGGTGACATCACTTTGTATGCGGATGATACCAGCCTTTTTTACTTCGGGGAGTCTATTGAAACTGTGATCAATGACGCACAGGCTGATCTTATATTGCTTAACAAGTGGCTCCTTTCAAACCTATTAACAATTAACGTAGCCAAAACAAATTATGTAATTTTTTCTGCCAAAAACAAAATAATTAAAAGTCATCAACCTCTAAAAATTAATAACAACATTATTACAAAAAAAACTCAAGAGAAATATTTGGGCCTTACAATAGATAGTAATTTGACATGGAAGGTACATACTGATAATATTAAAAACAAATTAACGTGTCTAACGGGAGCACTCCGAGGTATTGTCAGTTGTCTACCACAACAAGTGCGGTACACAATATACAACTCTCTGATCAAGCCACACATTGATTATCTCATAGAGGTCTGGGGCACATCGGCTAAAGTAAATCTTGATACTATACAGAGAGCCCAAAATAAAATAGTAAAAACCCTCTTCAGTTACAATTACCGAACGCCAACTGAGAAAATATACAAGGAAACTAGGCTTATGAATATAAAACAGACATACATATACTATACTTGCATACTCATACGTAAAATTATAAACAAAGAAATACACATACAAATAACATTCACAAAAAAACACCAAGTACAGAAAATAATGTTAAGACGGGCAAACGATTTATGCTTGCGATCACCAAGAACCAACTATGGCAAGAAAAGTATAGTTTATGCAGGGGCACAATTATATAATAAGCTCCCAAAAGACATAAGGGAGGTAAAATCTATGTATATATTCAAAAAAATATTAAAACACTACGTTACTCAATATATCTTTTGACTTCTATATTCTAATAATATATATTCTAACTTAATACATCATACCTGAACTAGGCCACTTCCAGCAAACTGACTTTGTGTCATATTCCAACAACAAGTCACCGCGTGGCCGGCCAATTTATTTTTCTACCTTATTATTGTTATGTTATTTGTTTTTGTTGCACGCTCATTAGACTAAAATGTATACTTTTGTAATAATCTCACGCAAGTGAATTTGTATATAATTCTTGTGGGAAATAAATTTCTATAAATTTAATATCATGCGGGTGAAACCGCGAGGATCTGCTAGTATCATATTAAGCAGAGCAAACCACCACATTATTGATACACACATTAAAGAAATCAAATGAAGAAGCCAATTTTGACAGGGAATTAGCCGGTATTGGCGGGACAGTTTATCTGAAATATACTGCAAAATGCACCGTTTATCCAAGTGTTGTATGTAGGTACTGTTAGTGTTGACTTAGGAAATATGTTATTTTAATGCCTTATATACATTTGATTCGCGCAACATTGATGAATATATAATAATAGTAATAAAAGATACGAGCAGCTCGTTCAATCTCTTCTGAAAAAGAAATGGACAAGTTTTGTACCGTCCACTCGACAGCTGCAATTTATACGTAATCGATCCACAGTGGCTCGTACTAGGAATAGGCAAACCTACCCTGCTGTTGCTTTAAAAATTATATCTATGAACGCGGTAAGGTTTGAATACCAATTTTGGGAGGCGTATCCAATAAGCATATAAAATTATCTTCACGCCCACAATGGTCTCCGAAGTGGTATAAAAAAAAAAAAAGTGGCAGGCAACGGTATGTAGGTAGTACCCACACACCAAATGTGCGGAAATATATTTAAAGCATTACGCAAGCACAAACAGAATAAAGATGATTTTGATAATGTATAAAAACCCAAAAATGAAATGCTCATTTGAAACAAAGGCCATTAATCAGTTTCATACTTTACAGGTGTAGGCATCACAATGCTAACAAGTAAGTGAATATATTGTTTTCTATTAAATAAAGGGAACTGGTCGTCCGGAGGACATTAACAGAATAGTTGAAGGATAAAATTGATTACCTAGCCTCTGCGCTACCCCGGATGACCAAGGCATTCGAGCGAAACGAGTAAAGATGTCGAGTCAAGCGAAGCCTTTTAAAAGATCTCTACTATGTTCAGGATTGTGCTGTATAACCGCTTTTCCCCTCGAATTCTTTATAGGAACTTTTAGATGGTTAAATAGAATATCGCATTTTATGAAATACACAGAGTTTACTCATCAATTGATACACCAGTACTTATACTTTTTTGTCCCCGATAATTACCTTCGAAGCCGGAGACACACTGTTCGCCGTGCCACCGTTTCACACCTCGGCGCGCGCCCACTCTCCCATCCCAGTCCTGGCCGCGCTCAACGCTCTCCTGAACCAGAACCCTGATTGCGATGTGTTTGCAGATGCGTGGCTCAAAATATTTTTGGAGTGCAAGAAGTTTTGCGAGCGGGATGCGTGACAGTGACATGCCTTTTTTTATATTTCTTTATTTTTGTAGTATATATTTAATGTTTAATATTTTTTGTCGTTATTAATGTAATTGGTATGTTTATGCCGTTTTATTATGTAAAATAAATAAATAAATATCAGAAGCGGAAAGGCAATACAATGATACATACTAAATTCGTTCATAGTTTTGAATATGCAAATCTAGAGAGAACTGGCGCTCTCTATTCTCTTTGCCTACTCCGTTAGGGACTCGGCGTGATGATATGTATGTATAATATGTATTTCGTACACATATTGATTCGATTCAATATGAGAGCTGACTTGCTGTTAGTATTTCATTATAATATATAACAGTTTAAAAGGTCAATGCTGAGTGAATGCAGCAAAGTTCAGGTAAAAAAAAATTGTTCAGATACGCGCTATATATCTTTGCGTTGCTCATTCTGCTCTTCATTACGTTTTAATAAACTTTTTTTTTCTTTTTCTTTATTATAATAACATATTAAGTAAATCTTTTAATATTCGCATAAATCATAATATGATTATATTTTATTAATATATCTACTGTTTCTATACACAATACAATTATAATAGTGAAATTATCCAGAATATTTCGCTACAATTTACTCTAAATATACGTTCTTTTTGTGAAACAGGAATGTGAAGAGCGTGGTTTGGACCGTTATTGCATAGGATAATAACAGCGGTTCGTTCCATGCTGCAAGCGGAACGGGGGCAAAGGGAAATAAGATGTTAAGCAACCCGGTAACGCAGTTTACTGGGGCTGGCAAACAATTATTAACACTGTTGTTTAGAAAAGCCTGAAAGGCAACGCTTGTATAAAGGTTACCTAACATGCTAGCAGAGTTAAAATTAAACTAAAAATAAACTTGCAGCCGAACTGTACAGGGGTATTTCTGAATTATCGCTTAATATTCTTACGCTAGGATTTACATTTAAAGCGAGCGCTTACGCTCGATGTACCGCCATAGTGGCGAACATTGTATAACGGGATGAGCAATTAATTCGCGTATTGTATATGCAGAGAGAGTACTAAAGGGATGAGCAATTAATTCGCGTATTGTATATGCAGAGAGAGTACTAAAGGGATGAGCAATTAATTCGCGTATTGTATATGCAGAGAGAGTACTAAAGGGATGAGCAATTAATTCGCGTATTGTATATGCAGAGAGAGTACTAAAGGGATGAGCAATTAATTCGCGTATTGTATATGCAGAGAGAGTACTAAAGGGATGAGCAATTAATTCGCGTATTGTATATGCAGAGAGAGTACTAAAGGGATGAGCAATTAATTCGCGTATTGTATATGCAGAGAGAGTACTAAAGGGATGAGCAATTAATTCGCGTATTGTATATGCAGAGAGAGTACTAAAGGGATGAGCAATTAATTCGCGTATTGTATATGCAGAGAGAGTACTTAAGGGATGAGCAATTAATTCGCGTATTGTATATGCAGAGAGAGTACTAAAGGGATGAGCAATTAATTCGCGTATTGTATATGCAGAGAGAGTACTAAAGGGTTGAATCAAGTATGGCCAGACATCGCTGAACATTTAGTATGACTCGATAGTCAATCTGGACTAATGTTAGGCATTAAAATGTGACAATGACTACAAGTAATTATTACTCGCAGATAGTTAAAAAAAATCTACATTTATTTTAATATCCAGAGGCAGAGGTGTATAAGTATCGAATGTGTACATCATGAAATTTATCTGCGTTCTTAGATAAAAGAAAACCCGATCATGACGAGATGAAAATGAAAATAAAAATAACGTTAGCAAATTTTACTTGAATATTAAAATAATCCCTCGCCTATTTCATAGGCTGATAAAGCTTTTATTTTGTGAGTCATGTACCTAGAAAGTACTTTGGAACAAAATTTATATTCGTAGTCCTTTCAGTATATATCTCAATGCTCAGAAAGGATCCTTTGATCTCGATCTAGGTTATTAGTACTTTTACGTACATGTAGAAATAAGTCAACTTAGAATTATTCTACTATGCTTAAAATAAGTACTATTTGCATGTTAGTTTCAGTTCAGTCCAGTTTAGCTTAGCCACACCATGAGCTTTACGGTGAAGGAAAACATCGAGAGGAAACCTGCATATTCGAAGCAATGCCTGAGAAGACATTCAAAGGCGTATGTATAGTCGTGCTTGAGAAACGGCGATGGACTCGCCATCTGTCACGTTGGCACCTAATATACCTCTGGCGGAAAGTGGGTGTGGTATTACCTATACACCTCTGCTTACCCCTTCGAGGACCCTTGTGGGAAGGTGTGAGGATTTATTATATATAGTTTCAGTTCGTTTTACACTGCCGAGAAATATAGATAGAATTGCCAACATGTTCCGAAACAGTTAAGAAATCAAAATTACATTGAGTACTTATTACAAGTTCTACATTGTAATTAATTGTTCTCTATATTACTTCGATTTCAAATATATATTAGTAGCGGCATATAAAACACATTCATACACAAATTTAAATAATCAGATTAATATGAGTTTACACAGCACATTGTTCAAAACATAATAAATCTACAACCAAGCGAAATGAACCAGGCATGTCTGAATTAATTACTGATAACTAGATAAAATGTACAACATGGCATGGTTTAGGAGGCCTTCGGAGCACGCGTCTAGTGAACAGGTCCTGTTTATTAATTGTAATTGCCTATTACATACATACATATCATCACGCCAAGTCCCTAACGGGGTAGGCAGAGAGTATAGAGCGCCAGTTTTCTCTAGACTTATGTAAGTCTAGAGAAAAGAGACTGATGAATGTGGACGAAGCGAAAGAGGTATGTACCTCTTTCGCTTCGTCCACATTCATCAGTCTCTTCATACATGCTCGTCGGTTTCGAGTACTCTTAACGTTCCGGTCCTTGAGAGTCCGATCTATTTGATCCAGGTAGTTGGAACGTGGCCTTCCTCTGCCTCTTCTTGCACACACTTTTGCTTTGTATATCTGTTTCGTGAATCTTTCTTCACTCATCCTTTCTATGTGTCCAAACCAACGTAACATGCCTTTCTTCATCTTTACAATCACGCCCTCATTCACGCCAGTTGATTTGCGAATATCTTCATTGCGGATTCGATCTAATATCGTTACGCCGCACATTTTTCGAAGAGATCGCATCTCAACTGCATTCAAGCTATTTTCATACTTCCTCTGACATACCCAGGATTCGCGAATTGCCTATTATATAATAGGCAATTACATGCTACATACTACAGGCTAAGACTTATGTTAATATTAACATCAGTCTTAGCTTATATAAAAACCATAGGCAAATACTTCACATAAGAACTTAGGGGTGTGATCCTCGTAATAAATAGATAAAGTTGCCAACGTGATAGATGTCCAGCCAGACCAGTTTGTCGTTGCATTCTAGCAAAACGTTACATATATTTTTGTTTGGAGTGGAAAGCATACAATGTAAAAAAAAAACCATACTTATCTATTTAAGTAAATGCACTGATTTAAATCTATATGAATGAATTTGTTTGCTGAAGAGTTTGTTCATATCGAGGTAGGCTAGAGAATAGAGGGTAAGTTCGTCCACATTCATCAGTCTCTTCTTGCCCGTCATGAGTACTCTCTATGCTCCCATGCTTAAGTGTTCGATGGATTTAATTGTATGTTTTTTTTTGTATGAGATAGCCTGTTTCTTGAGGAAGTCTAAAAGGTTAAGGCTTTGATACCAAAGGAAGCAAAGCAGTCAAATTTAACGCGGCAATAACCGCGGGCAGCTATTCATGAATATTTAGATGGTCGGCCACCATAGCTTTGGATTTCCCTTAAAGGAAATTATACATAAATGTAAAGTTTTCCTATCGGTGCACCAGTTGCCGGACTAAACGATAAACTTTATTTAATGGCTCGGGTCTTAGTCTACTGTAGAGCGCGCCATCGCACGTAACAGTTTGAATGAAGGCTGTAATTTCCTCTAGGTGCAATTAGATGCAATATTCGCAAAATTTGTGTAGAACATTTAAGTTCTTAGTTGTTGAAACGAGGCACGAACGAGGCAATGTGTATGTAATTTACAAGTATACCAAGCGTCTACAAGCTTCGTCAACTGTCTGTGCTGTTATATAATTCTTAATACTTTTCGGATTAAAAAGTTACACAGGGCTATAGCTCACATAAAATGTTTTGGACCTAGTTTTATTCCTAGCATATTTGATCACCGCAGGCTTCGTAAAGAAAATACTACAAATACAAATTGTAATCCGCAACATGCTTCGTCAAACGCAAAAACTGTCCTTAAGGCAGTAAGTTTTAAGTAGTTTTTCATACTTACATACATATCATCAGTTATATACATTTTCTCATTACACATTTTTAAAATAAATGCTTACGTCTTCCAGACTCATGAGGCTTAGTTATGGAATAATTACAATTTTAGATCTAGATTTAGGGGAGGAGGGGAGGCCTATGTCCAGCAGTGGACTAGAGTGGGCTGATGATGATGATGATGATGATGATCTAGATTTGTACCCTCATCTGAAAAAATGTGACAAATTCATGAATGGTACACAATTAGATCTAAATTAAGAATACTTTATTTCAATGTTGAACCACTTTGAAGATACGAGTTCAAACCAACACTGGATTTCTTTGTTCGCTTAGTTTAAGTGAGGAGGGTTAGAATTAGACACTTCTATTTATAAATACAAAGAGGGTCTTACAAAAATGTTAATTACTAAAGTCCAAATAGTATATAACACAACGAGAGTAGTATTGAAGATCTTTAAATGCAACTCGTCAAGATTACTCTACATACATAGTAGTATCATCACGAGTCCCTCATGGGTAGACAGACACGGAGAAAGCTCTTTTACTTCATGTATATTCATCAGTATTAATAAGGCTAAGTGTGTTATCGTTTCATTGCGTATTGCGATACAAGGCTAATCAATTTTTTTTGTCATATTTCCGTAATTAACATTGCTAACATCATTATTTTTTTTGTTGGATATCTCAAGTTAGCAAACCATCTAAGAACATAATCTATTATTATGAAATCTTCATACAAGATGATAGGCCACCTTATACGACATGATAACTTCTTTAGAAATATCTTGGAAGGAAAGGTAGAGGGGAAGAGAGGAAGAGGAAGATTAGCATACGTGGGTCAGATCAAAGAAAAAGTGTCTCTCATGACATATACGGAAGTCAAAAACGTTGCGCTGGACAGAAGCAAATGGAAGGGACTGCATCAGAGACGCCGACAGGATCCCAGCTCTTAAATTTATGATGATAGTGTATAAAGACAATAAATCTGTAAGTAGTTCCAGTTTCAGTGAACTGAAGGCACAAGGTTAAATAATAACGAGAAGTTTTATAGCTAACTAGCTGTCCCACCCAGCTTCGCCCGGGTGAGAAAGTAAAATTACCTGAAACACGATCGCAGCGCAACCCATCGGGTCCAATTGTGAATCTAAACCATTATCGAATCCACCTGAAGACTCACAAAATTTCATTAAATTCGGTCCAGCTGTTTACGTTTCTGTGAAAGACATACAGACAACGGTCTGAATGTTACGGTGAAGGAAAACATCGAGAGGAAACCTACATACGTCTGAGAAGAAATTCAAAGGCGTATGTATAGTCGTGCTGGAGTAACGGCGATGGACTCGCCATCTGTCACGTTGGCACCTAATATACCTCTGGCGGAAAGTGGGTGTGTGGGTATTACCTATACACCTCTGCCTACCCCTTCGGGGACCCTTGTGGGAAGGAAAGAGGATATATTATTTATTATTATTACATACAGACAAATGTTCATTTTTATATATATAGAGTCAGTCAGCGTACGTCTTTGCAAGCGACATTAGGTCTTTAAGGGCAAGGCTAGGTTAAAATACCTTAAACTGTCCGCTGGTATCCTTGTAGTCATTCATTACGAGTTAATTCAACGTTATGGATGAGTTTTATACCCGAAAGACGTTATTATGGGTACAATGTTATGGCGCCGTTACACATTATTGCTCTTCAAAGTTTTAATCTGGTCGGTTTTCAATGAGAGGGTTTTACTGCGCCGTAATTGCTAACTGAAAATATGCGATATGATATATACAAATGGTTTATGTAATTATAATTCGTACTGTAAATTGGCAGTAAATTGTCAGTATGTATTGAACACTGAAACTGATAGAAACTGATCAAGAATACATGAACACACACACCTATGTATGTATACCCTTATGTATGTAGTATTAATATAGATGTATTTTATGAAGTAAGTAAATTTGATTTCACAAGGACTAAAATACTTTAAATGTGTTGTCAAGTGGGTACTTATATACAACGCAGTGAAGTACTTAGTCCGATATTGTAAACAATTTATGGCTTCAACTTTTTATGTGACAGTCGTAACTTGGCTTCTTTTTGACTGCCGTAAAAGATAAAGTACTGTACTTGCCATGGCAATATACAAGTATTTTTAAATGCATTTTTATTATTCACGTCAAACTGGTAAGGTGAACTTCCTTTAGAGGGATTTAATAATAAAATAGAGGGATTTACAAAATTAAAAGCGACTGCCATAATAAAAATACCCGCAGTAAACATGAAATTGTAATCCCGAAATACAGATTATCAAAAACGAGCAAGTCATTTATTATAAATAGTATACGCTTTTACAACAAGCTGCCAAAGTCAGTTATAGAACTGACCGATGTAAAGTTCAAAAAAATTATCAAACGTGTTCTGATTAAAAAAGCATATTATAAAATCAAGGACTACGTTGAAGATAAAGAAGTTTGGCTCTAGTTCCTTCTGCGCATGCGGCTTCCCTGGTAGCTCATAAACGGCACAAATTTGTGGATGTCTCTAACTATTCTGAATCTTTTTCTTTTCTCAATTCGGGTTGTTTTTTATTTTTATACAATAATAATTTTACTTTTTTTTTTTATTATTTTAATTTATTCCATATCTTGACCAGAATTAGTTACAGTACTGATGGCAATATTTGTGTCACTTGTTTAATTTGTCTAATTTGTGAATGTGAGAACATTGTAGGCTTAGTAGATTCTTAGATCTTGCTAACATTTTTATAATTATCTTGTTTTATGTATGCTTTGTATAGTAAGCGACGACCTATTGTCGGGCCTACGTTGTTCTCCCATACTTGGGTACTATTGCTGTAACGAAAAAAAAAAAATATTGTATATGCCTAATGATCTGAAAAGAGTAACCATGGAGTTTCTTGCCGGTTCTTCTCCATGGAAACGACCAACCCGAACCGTGCTTCTTTTTCGACGTTTTATAAGTGCCCACCTGGGCCTATGTGAAATAAAATGATTTTGATTTGATTTGATTGATTTGATTGACTTTGTAGTGACAACTATAAGGTAGTTTTGGAGGACAAAGTCAAGCTGGCATCCGAAAAGTTCAGTGCTCTCGCGTGTGCTAAATAGTAGTACTTCAGGTCGGAGCAAAATTTGACGCATCCAAAGTTCCGCCAACATAGATTTCCAGTAATGAGCTCCTTGAGGAGGTTTGTTTTATTGTGTTGGCAGCAGGAATTAGTCCAATTATGCTACAAACACAGTATAACTCTCCAAACACAGAGTGGCAATGCGCAAGTGATTCTTCGGTATTGTAAGCGTAAATACGCTGCGGTAACCGTTTTCCATCGGGTGGTGGTATGCTTGTTTGCCAATCTTATTGTATTAAAAAAAAACTGCCACCTACGGGCCACCTTGTTACCAGGGCCCTTAGACGATTCCATGCTCACGACCGGCTCGGAAAAACAAGTCGGGGAATCCATCTGGTATAAGTATATATTATAAGGTAATATTGGATTTATTAACCTATACTTATTTGAATACGTCGTGAAGTGTTCCTAGCAAAATCTCCCGCAATGCGGCTAGTTCATTCTATGGCATCGTCAGTATTATAATAATAAACACTCGAGTATCGAATTTTACATACATACATATCATCACGCCAAGTCCCTAACGGGGTAGGCAGAGAGTATAGAGCGCCAGTTCTCTCTAGACTTACATACCTCTTTCGCTTCGTCCACATTCATCAGTCTCTTCATACATGCTCGTAGGTTATAACAACAAAAATACTTCTAAATCACTTTCATGGTTGAATTCTTCCGCCTAAAGGATCTAATCCTTTTATATTCACACTAAAACCGTATTGGGCGAGAATTCCGTCGATTGCGTGCCGATATTGTTGGAGGAAAAAGCGCTATTCTGAAAAGCTTCCACAAATATTCCAATACCCCATAACGGTATAACTAACTGTCTGATCGAAAATTCATTTTATTCGCTCGTAGACCTCACCCGCGGAATAGATGCCTTTGGCGCTACAGCACTACGAAATACGTAGCGTTGGTGCTACGGCGTAGACACAACCCAATATGGTAAAAGAAATCGTTTTTTGTGTCAAAATGACGAGGAGACCAATATCCAATAAAGGTTCAGATAAAAGGTTACTCAAAAAAAGTGAAATCATGAATCGTGATGTTATGAAAAGCGATCGTGTCACCATTAGGTGGCCAAGAAGTTATCATTGACAGGCCGTCTGACTCGATGGTCATGGCCACACCACAAGCCCTGCCCGCTGGGTCACAGGTTTGATCTCCATCGGCTCAAAACATTTGTGTTATGAATATGCTCATCATATCTCCTTTCGATGTTTTCCTTGCTACCATGGCTTACTGTATATTAAGTACAGTAATACCCCGCTTTACGCGACCCCGTTATGCGCGGTTTCACTATAACGCGAATTTCAAATTTCAAATTTTTTTTTGGTTTGGACATATTGCAGAGTATCTTACTAATATTATAAATGTGAATGTTTGTAAGTTTGGATGTTTGCGGTTCCTTCACGGCCAAACGGCTGAACCGATTTGGCTGAAAGTTGAAATGGTGATAGCTTATACCTAGGAATGGGACATAGGCAACTGTTTCTTTTTATCTTGAAAATTCAGTTCTAATATTATAAAGTATGATGCTATTTCACGGCATAGCGGCTGAACTGATACTAGCAGGAATATACATAAGCTACTTTTTCACGTGGGCGAAGCCGCGGGCATAAGCTAGTATATAATAATTTTGACCGTGTCTTGACCGTGTGTCAGACAATTAAGAACAGTGCTGGGTGTTATGAACATATTTTACAAGAACGTAAAAAAAACGCTACCCTACAGACAATAGATGTATTTTTCCGTAAAAAATAATTAATTGTATGTACTGCATAGTGTTCATAGAATTAAAGTGATTGATTAAAATTATTATATATTATTATTCGTATTTTTTTGTATTAAATTTTTACTATGTTTAACCATTAACCTCGATATACGCGAATTTATGTTAACGCGATTTTTTCCGGAACATATCCCTCGCGTAAATCGGGGTATTACTGTATATATATATATAACAATAACGCCAGGCTCGTGTAGCCTCAATAACACAGAACTAATTACCACGAACATGTGAGACGATGTATTCATTGAATGTAAATACAGTTAAGCGTATTCATACGATATCGATAATTTCAATGGAATAATGCTTCAGCATTTACATTACTATGTTCCAATGTGAAGAATTAGGTGTATAAGTAACTAAATCTTTTTACTTATGAATTTATATGAAAACATATTTATCTTCACGATTTTGCTTCAGGCAGAGGTTTGTAGGTAGTGCCCACACATCTACTTTCCGCCGGAGATATAGTTATAGGTGCAAACGTGATAGATGGCGAGTCCATGGCCGTTACTCAAGTACGACTATACATATGTCCTTGAATTACTTCTTAAACGTATGCAGGTTTCCTCTCGCTGTCTTCCTTCACCGTTAAAGTCGTGTGACTAATCACTGTACTTAATTTAAGAAAAGCTCAGTTATGATTCGAATTTGCAATCTTTGTGTACGTATAAAATAACAATTACGAAGTATATAAATTCATACCTACGAGCGCCAGTGTACAAGTCCGCCAGCTCGTCCGCAGGGAAAAAGCTAATTTGTATATAAACACATTGGTGATGCGAAACTTATGACCGCCATTTGTGTGGTATATGCTAATAGTTTACTTGCAAACGATTGACAGTAAACCGCCATCACTCTCATATTTTGTCGATTACTGTCGCAGTTGAAGTCGAGTAGGCTAGACGTTTCTACCTAATATAAATTTAATAGCACAGTATTTACATTAACCGCCGTGGTGGCCGAGTGGTTCGAGCAGTTGCCTGCGACGCAAAGGTCGCAAGTTCGAATCCCGACTGTACCAATGAGTTTTTCTGAACTTAAGTACAGTGATTAGTCACACCACGAGTTTTACGGTGAAGGAAAACATCGAGAGGAAACCTGCATACGTCTGAGAAGAAATTCAAAGGCGTATGCATAGTCGTGCTTGAGTAACGGCGATAGACTCGCCATCTGTCACGTTGGCACCTAATATACCTCTGGCGGAAAGTGGGTGTGTGGATATTACCTATACACCTCTGCCTACCCCTTCGGGGACCCTTGTGGGAAGGTGTGAGGATATATTATATATTATATTATTATTATTATTATTTACATTAACAAAATACTCAGTGCCAAGTAAGTTGCCGTGTTCGTAACTGTACTGTAATCCGTTACTAATTACGTACCTATGACCTATTTTAGGTCCTCAAGTAATTTAGTTTATCAGAATTGAATCTAAACACATACAAGAGAAATGCTTGTTTTAATTTTCTGCTACTTTTACATACTATGTTATCAAATATTACTTTATTTAATGTTTTCTAGGCGTCTGTCTGTTCGAGATAAATTCCTTAATTGGACGGATTTTCATGCGATTTTCACCAAAAGATTGAATAATTCATACAAAAGTTCCAAGTGTATTTGTTAAAATTTGATGTTAATTGGTTGAAATAATGTTAATTATTGTAAATGTTTGAAAAGAAAAAGTCATTGAAAACCCTATCTTAATCTAATTAATATTTAACGTATAAGTCAGGGCAGGTCGCTAGTATCAAGTGCAAACACTTGGTTCCTAGTTCACATTCTTAGATATTCCCGGAAGGTTCTGGGAGGCCTTGGAATATGTATAATATGCAATTTGGGCCTGACTTCGCATTAATGAGTTATAAACTCCGAGCGTAAATTAGGGCTCGATCATATCGGCGCCCGTTATGGCTGTTCTTCACTTAATTGCTAATTATGCTGAACTTTAAGGTTTTGCCCATGCGCTAAAAGCATCGGAAAAGTAAAGTTGTTAAGCCGTGGTAACTGTGTGATGTAGGGTGGGCATCTGTTCAAGCTAACCTACATAGCAGGTTCGAATAAAATATAAGCGGATATTTATACAGCCAAATATATTTCTAGCGCCGTGGTGGCCCAGTGGATCGAGTAGTTGCCTGCGACACAAAGATAACATGTTCGAATCCCGACTGTACCAATGAGTTTTTCTGAACTTAAGTACAGTGATTAGCCACACCACGAGCTTCATATATACATACTAATAAATTAACGACACTCAGCACATGGTTTTTTTAGAAATGATTTAGGTCGTCCAGTCTTACCATGTCAAAATATATTTCCATATTTTCTAAACCTTCGCCACCTCTTCCTGAGAAAATCCTAATTCACTGTACTGTCAATAAGTAGCAAGGAAAGTTGCGTCAATAAGAGGGAAGACAGTGGAATATTTTATGGACCCTATTATATTTGACAGGTGCGTGAGAGGGTCTTGTCTCTGGAGATCCGTTGGCCTGGACCCGTGCACAATGATACCTATCAAACTTAAATTGTTGATGGCCGCCAAATGTGTCAGAATAGGCAGGATATAAATGTTTTTTTCAGAATATTAGCATTCATAATTAATTAATTAATAAACTTTCTAACTAAGAACTGAATTTAATTCTCTAAGTATCCATATTAACATCTACTTGCCCGTGTTATTCCACCAGTTAAACAACTGTATATTTGCCTTCTTTAAGGAAAACGTTACTTTCCCTCCTCCAATTTGAAATAAAATGTTTTACGAATTAAATATTATATGCTCGGCTTACTTTATGGACGGAACAAGATATTTTTTATATTAAAAAATAAAAAGGAAAAGTTATTAAGTTTTTTACCTTTATAGATATAGTAAGAACCGATAAGAAAACAGGACACATTGCGTATACCTTACCTATTACATAATTCTATATAGACACCTATACTGATAAAAAAAAATACGGCACGTTACATATATCCTCATTGGCCTTGTGCGAAGGCCACAAAGGTGGGCAGAGGTGTAGTACAACAACGTCTTTAGGTAATAAATAAATATATGCAATGCCAACGTGACAGACGGTGAGTCCGTTGCTATTTCTCAAGGACTATATATCATCATCATTATCATCATCATCATCAGCCCACTCTAGTCCACTGCTGGACATAGGCCTCCCCTAATGAGCGCCATAGCGCCCTGTCTTCAGCTTGCCGCATCCAACATCTGCCAGCAGTCCTTCGCAAATCGTCATCCCACCTGGTCGGAGGGCGTCCTACACTACGTTTGCCTAGTCGTGGTCTCCACTGTAGAACACGTTTACCCCAGCGGTTGTCGGTTCTTCGCGAGATATGGCCGGCCCACTGCCACTTCAGCTTGCTAATTCTTTGAGCTATGTCGGTAACTTTGACTATATATACATAAGTCTATATATATACATAAGTCTATGAAAGGAATTTTAACATATATACATATCAACACGCCGAGTCCCTGATTGTGTATATGGAGAGGGTAAAGAGACAGTTCTCTCTAGACCTACATAACTCTTTCGCTTCGTCTTATAACACATAATCAAAATAACCACGATGGTTTGAACCATTGTCCTTACTGAACGGTCCAGTGATTTTCAGACAACCACCTATAAAACTGTGAATAAAGCTGAAATCCGCAAAACTTTATATTAGCTCAAAGTCTGAGGGACAGTTTCACATCTGTCACGTTGGCTACTAAATATATCTGCAAATTCCCGGTTTTATTACCACTCTAACCCTTCGAGGACAATAGTCCCCATAATAAAATCTCGTGTCTTTCGATAAGCCTCATAAAATACCATCAAGTTCTCATAGCTAAAACATTAAATACTTTCTAAGCCTTTTCCAAATACCCATCCGTCGTCATAACGTTAGTTGGAGAAGTATTTCACCTGTTATTGAACTATTTAGCGATGGGTCGCGTACTTCGGATTCCAGGCTATCTAACTTTGGCGTAGAAACGGTGATGTTAATACTACATAGGTGTATTTAATGTGCGGTCTGGTGGTAGACTAAACGATGTATAAGGTATTGTTATAAAATTTAATTAAACGTAAATGAGTTTTAGAGAGCTAAGTGGGAATTGGTGGTTCTCGAGAAGATTACCTCCGGGCACCGTGCTTATGAACTCTGGTGGCTAAATGAGAAGCTGGAGATAGCACACAACGCAATCAAAATTGTACTTTCCCTAGGAAGCAAAAGAAAACATGGTTGCGGAATATAAGAGAGTGGACCGGAATCAAGAGTGCAGAGCAACAATTCCGGATGGCTCAAGACAGGGAGAAGTTTTCAGAGCTAACGGCTAACCGTAATGGAGTGGCCCTTTGAGAAGAAGAAGAAGTTTCCCCATTAGACACTACTAATAGAAGATCGCAGACAAATGCCACATTCAGGTGCTTTAAGGTGAGTAAGGTTTACGATAATAACACTTTTGTGATTTAAAATGTATATTTTTTGATTGATGAAACCAGAAGTAGGTAAGAAATAACATATTATATAGAAAACACAAGCAGTGTTAAAAGCAACAGGTCATACTAGACGAATACAGCATTCACAACTTAGCAACTCGCGATTTTTTTTTAAATTTATTGTTGTAATATGGGTCAACAGTATTTATCCATAAAGAATCTACAAACGTAATCCACGTCGCAGGTTTGCGTGGATTGAACATAAAACGTATTTACCAAAGGCTTCGAAATCCACAAGAAAAGCTATCGTGAAATTCGAAACTAGCAAAATATTTTTTGTTAGTAACGTGGGCATACAAACTCATCGGATGAAAATGGACAAGTATTGACTATGCTCCATCAAACTAGTCTAACCTGCCTATCAGGAGAATATCATAATTTATAGCATAACATTGATATTCAGAATTCGTTCAGACATTTGAGATAGCATTTAGCATATCAATAGGTGCAAATTGGGGATAGAAGGGACGGCAGATAATGTCGGGCCATTTGGATAGTTTGCCTGTACGGGTGGAACCGAATGAATTTGGGACGTATCGAATATTTGCACAGATTATGTTAGAACTAATTTCGTCGGCTCGTACGGGTTGTTGAATTTATGGTCCGCTTACTGGCATAAATAACTTTTTGGTCAACCCACTCCGATAATAATAACAACAATAAAAAATACATGGAGAGTTAGAATATGACCTCCGTCTACCCTTTCTAGGACCCTCGTCGGAAATCATGAATAATATAATTTCTCGAGGCTCATATAGTTTTATCAATAGTTAGTCTTGGCCTGATGAAGCAAAATGTAATTCGAATGGCTATTTTGATAGATGGTTGTTGGTAGATTATTTTGGATGGTCGTTTCATTTCGCATCTGGTTACGGGAAAGTCGCAATTTTCTTACAAATGAAGTTGGTTTATCTAATAATAACACCCATTAGCACACAAAGACTATTAGAGGATAGTATTAGGCAGTGCGGGTTTTGTTGTAATGTCCACTGATCTGGTCAATGACCTACCTCAGTAAAATAAATAAACAGAAAGATTAGAACCGTACCACATGTTATTAAAATAATATGCAGCAAGACGATACACTGGACAAATGAAAAATGACCAAAAAGGACACAGGAGCTATATTTCCACAACGCCAGTAAGATCAATCAACAATCATCTGAGTATAAATGCGCACCACTCTCGTGACTAATGGCGAAACGAACACGAGCTTAATTCACATTCTGAGTGATCCCTTACACTGCTCTGTAATCACTAACCGAATTAATGGGCAAGTGAAGCCACTAATTATGAGGACTTGGGTATATTATATAAAATAAATAGTAACAAATTTGAAGGTGTAATAATTATGTAAATTTAATCAGTCAGGATATCAGTTAAAGTAAGACCGTAAAAATTGTATTAAACAAAATATCCGGCAGGCATGTATGTAGGCAGACGTCCGTCTAGTCTTCTGGTTCGATTCCCGCTGAGTACAGATATTTGAGTGATGAACTCGAGTATTTGTACCTTAGCCTTGGATGTCCTATGTATATATCTATTTATATAAGTAAATTTACGTTGTCTAGTCACCATAACACAACCTTTGCTTAATTTGTCTGGAATTGTCTTAAGGTATCTTTTATGTAATTGTTATATTTTTAGTGTAAATCAGTGTTCTCATGGATTATTACTACATCCGTAACAGCATTGCGCGGGTAGATATATTTTTGTACCAATTTATGGCTTTGTATCTTCTGTTCATATAGGCATACAATATAATATGTTATAGCAAACTACAGCTTATAATAGATATTAATTGAAATGAGCAGTTCACAGCGTTCATTGTCTCACCACGACATTTTGATAGCATCTACGTTTAATGTAAAGTAAGGTATTTTAGCAGTCGTTTAAACATAAGGCTGTGCCGTTTCAAAACGTTGATGGTAATGCAAAGATGGCTCTCCATGAAAACCTCTTGCTTATTAACATTCACGTTCATTTGCAAATACATCACAAGAGTGGGAATTACAATAGGGTATGTTCTTGGTAATACGGCGTTATATCCTAATGAAATCTTGAATATCTTAATCTGCTCGATTTCTGGCAGGCCTTTATAAATACACTAATGAAAGGAACTTATACATAATAGGATCACTTAAGGAATACCGTAAAATTATAAAGTTAAATAAATAAATAAAAGCTTATTTGATTGATAGTTTTAATCGATTTAAATAATCGTTCTGTGGTAAAGCTTGACAAGTACAGTGCAGCAGTGATAACAGCGCCACACGCACGGAAACACAAAAGAGGGAAACTAAAATGATTGCGTTTCATTCCTCCCTCATACCTACACGTTTTAATTTAACCTGTCATCAAAAGTTATATTATGTTAGTAAGAACAACTTAAATCATTATACCAAATGATTTGAAAATATTAACTATGGAGTTACTTGGCGGTTCTTCGCCATGGAAACGACCAACCAGAACCGTACACCTTTTTCGAAGTTTTATTGGCCCATGTGGCCCAAGGCGCAAGTGAGATAAAGTATATTGATTCCTACTCAATATTAAATTCATCCTAGCTTTTAAAGTAATCAAAATACAATTAGAGAATAGTTTTACATAAAAGTACAACTACAAGTAAACATCTTGAGTATCCCAAGAACGATTTTTCTTGTAACATCTGCAGAAACAATTCGAGATTCGTTCTGTTCCTCTATTTTGCAAACAATTCCTTTGATAAATCGTTTTTAATCTCTGCGAAAAGATTATTCCAATTTGGCGAGCTGAAAAAGATTTTCATAATGGAATTAGTTCATTTAAACAGGTTTTTTGCGCGGACATTGGATCTCTTTGATCTTGTGAGGTTTAAGAATAATCTACCTCGTCACACCCGGTGTTTGAAATGACGTTAAACATATTTAAGAATATCATTAGCTTATCATAATTAGGTATATTAAAAGCCGTGGTGGCCGAGTGGCTCGAGTTGTCTGCAAAGATTGTAAGTTTGAATCCTGACTGTACCAGTGAGTTTTTCTGAATTTAAGTACAGTGATAAGTCACACCACGAGCTTTACGGTGTAGGAAAACATCGAGAGGAAACCTGCATACGTTTGAGAAAAATAACAAAGTCGTATGTATAGTCGTGCTTGATTTACGGCGATAGACTTCGCATCCGTCCCGTAAAATATATCTCTAGCAGAAAAGTAGGTATGTGGCTACTACCTACACACCTCTGCCTACCCCTTCAGGACCCATGTGGGAAGGCGAAAAATATAATCTTCAATATGCAAAACTGCACTCAATATACCTAACTACCTACCTACTACTATATGATACTACTAGTAGTCCCGCCCAGCTTCGCTCGGGTGGAAAAAAAAAGATGGTGGCGCCACCTATCGGGTCCAATTGTGAATCTAAACCATTCCCAGATCCCCTTGAACACACACAAAAAATTTCATCAAAATCGGTCCAGTCGTTTGAGAGGAGTTCAGTGACATACACACTCACAGAAGAATTATATATATAAAGATGTTCTGACTTGCATGTGTTTTGAGTTCCAAGATAATCAATCACCTTCGATAAACTTACTGGGTTTTATCTTCAAAAAAAGATTTAAAGAAAATTAGTAAGCTGTTATTTATCTGTGATTTTCCATAATTTGCGATCCTTGTTTCGAATTCAATACGGATATCGTAATTATAGTACCAAGTATATTGTGAAAGCACCAACAGTTCAGGAACAAAGCGCACATTTAGAAATTATTTCAGATTAATCGATCGTAATATTCCTATGACTGTTCTAAATTAAATGGCATTCATTCATTCATTCATTGAATCAGAATATAGCCCATTGTTCGAGAGCGTAAGTGAACGTCGCCTAATGATTTCACAAATGAATCTTCAGGGTTCTATGGACCTTTTAGCGTCTAAGATAATTAGAACACTGTGGGTTAGACACTGAATAGCTATTCCGATAAATACAGGTTGGAAAGTCAACGGCAAGTGGCAGAGGCAACTCCGTAAATTTACTATACAATACTAAGCTGGAATCGAAACTCGTCAAATATAGTAAACTAGCGATGCTAGCCGTCGTGGCCGAGTAGTTGCCTACGACACAAAGATTCCAGGTTCGAATCCTGACTGTACCAATGAGTTTTCTGAACTTAAGTATAGTCATTAGACCCTACCTAAAATATATATCTCTGGCGGAATGGGGGTGTGTGGGTACACTACCTGTACACCTCTGCCTACCCCTTCGGGGACCCTAGTGGGGAGGCATGGGGATATATATATATATTATATAACCTTACTATTATGTGTTCTCCGTATTTGTATTTGGTTGGAAAACATTCGTTGAATGTTATTTTCACCAAATGCACACCATTTTCCAGCGCACGAACCTCTCGATCGCGCCGGTGAAGATTACTGGCTGGCTCTAAAATATTGTGATTTTATTCCGTACTAAGCTCCACCTTATCTTCCAGGGACTAAGGCTTTCGAGTAGAGCAAGTGAAGCAAAACTAACGTTGGATTTAAACATGGTCAATATACATGAACATGAACACACCAATGCTTCCACCAAAGTTACAGTCACTAGCTTTATGGAATACATCTGAAAATTTCCCCAAGTTAGTTTGAGCCCACGTGGCATGCTATTGTTTTAAACTTAATTCGATAATGAGTACTACAAGGCATCTCATACAAATAGTACATTCGTATTTTAAGCCCATATTAGACCATTTAAGTGTAGGTTACTGGTGTAGGTCCCACAAGTAAGTTGTGCTATTTGAGCTTGCTCCGTAATAAATATCATGTTAATTCATGTGGCACCAGGACAGTCTATATTACATTTAGTATAAGCCTTATTTGACCAAGCACTTTTAGCTTTATCAAATTAGGCTGAGGTAGACAATTTCGAAGTTTTCCCAGAATGTAATATATTAATAGTTCAGTGGAGACTAAAGTATTTTAATATGTATCTGAAACTAGATGTTTCCGTTCTTTCTACATTTCGAATGTCTACATAGCCGAATGAGTGACAAAGTTAAGTCGGTTATTATTTGTACCCAGTAACGCGGTAGTCTTGCCGAATCACAATACATTCGTAATATCTTTCATCGTCGGGAAGACAAACTGAAAGTGACTACAATAATCCTTCCGCTCGTGTCTGGTGTAATTAAGCTCATAGGAACCAAGCGACATATTGTCGGAACGAGACGAACTTAATGTACGCTGCATGCTAATGTTATTACTACGGATAAATGGAGTTTGTGACGAATTCCTTATTGCGCGGCTGCGAGGCTACATTAAAATAATTGAAGCATTTAGGCAAGACGGATCTTCTATTGTTGGTGGATTTATATGGATTTATATTGGGGAATCGGAGCTCAGAGAAATTTATAGCCTATATACCCTTATTGGGACCATTCGGCTTTGGCGTTCAACTCAGACATGCTTCATAAATAATAGTTAGTTTTTATGAGGTGGATGTGTCTGCGACATTGCATTGCGACGGTAGCGTTATATTTGTTGCTGTACGTAAGAACTGTTTAAAATTGGCTGTGCTAAAACAATAGGGAACTGTTAGTCCTCACGCCACTAGCACAACTACTTCTGATATTGCTACAAATACCTATACCCTAAGATAACTGTTTACTCACGCTGGTCTTATTTTAACTAAATATAGTTTTATTAACGTGGAGAACCCTCAAAAATACTCGTCACCGCGGGGGCGGCGACGGGGTATGCGGCATACCGTATGCCAGACTCTTAATGTCTAAACTGCACGGGGTCCACACTGACTGCGTGTCACCGTGTCACGTGATCGCTTTCGCTTAATGCACGCGACACACCATGCGGCAAGCCACCACCTCTTTGCGGGGTGAGCTATAAACTCTAGGCCAGAGTCAGTCCGTGCTAACTTAATATGTTTGAAATGCAACATGAAACACATCACAATTACATACATAAATATCATCACGCCGAGTCCCTAACGGGGTAGGCAGACAGTATAGAGCTCCAGTTCAGCGTAAGTACATATATAATATATTCACGCCTTTTACAAGTCGTAAGGATAATGTCTAGGCGGAATTCGAGCTAGCAATCTTTTTGTTGTAGGCGACTACTAGAACCACTCGGCCACAACGGCTCTTTTTCACATGTAATATTAACTGCTGTATAGTCTGGCAGTGCACTAAACTTGTCACAAACACTGTTTGCCAAAGTTTGGACCCTAGTCTACTTGTTTTTTACAATCCTATTAGCATCTCCGCAGGACATTAAGTGCGCATTAAGTTGAAATCACCGGAGTTTTTGGCAACACGGTATATTCAGGGGAGGTAAGTGAGTAATTTTTTGTTTTAATGAACGTTAAATCGTTGCGTAAAGTTATGACATTACGTGATAAAACGTTAAATTAAGATATACATTATAAATCATAATACTTTCATGGCTTTTATTTGTTTTATGCGCTGTGTTACAATATCATATTATTTGTCCTGGTATACATTTTTGCACGAGGTATTTAACGCAATTGCTATAATTGGCGAACCCGTAGTGAAGGGAAGGGGAATTATTTAAACTTTGTCTACTCTATCTACTACATTGGGTAATTTTGTAACGATAGTTGTAAGAAAGGAAAAAGGAAGTTAAATAAATACAAAAATAACTATTTTGTAAAAAAAATTGTATAAAAACTATCGTCTGTAGTGTAGAATGCCGCAGATTAATAAAGTGTCTATCTACTTCACACAAAAGTGCTTGCAACTATTTATCTGCCATTATCATCGTAACCATTACATTTTGGTAGACACAATTGTTCAATTCGAGGAAATTGCACATAGAATAAAAATACCGATCTGAACCATACATCACAGCTACGACTATGATTTCTACTGTATCCAACTTACACCGCATGCTGAAGCTGAGCTGGATGGTCATAAACCAAGTCCCCCAATGCTTTTATGACCGCAATGAGTTGCTGTGTTCCTAACACAGCTAAATACACAAAGAAGTACTACATAAACACATATAACCGCGCTGAGTCCCTAACGGGGTAGGCAGAGAGAGTAGAGCGCCAGTTCTCTCTAGACTGACAAACTTCTTTCGCTTCGTCCAAAATCTCGCTCAGTCTCTTCATACATGCTCGCCGGTTTCGAGTACTCTTTACTTTCCTGTCCTGGAGTGTCTGATACAAGTAATAATATTATATTTACGGGAACTCCAATAACTATTCCTTGTTGGGCATATTCCATTGTACTGTTATTAAAAACAAACTAGTAACTAGTCCCACAGAGAAGTTCATTTCAAAATCCTCCAGGCGCTGCGCTTGTACGCTTAATTAAATTATTCAACTAACAAGCTACTTGCAACGCAATTAAATGCAAATTCTCAGCCACGCTTTCAATTATACTAAACATTTTGGTCGTCTTATTACTATTGAAAATCATCTCGTGTGATCACTTAATTTCAATAGATGTGGTTTATTTAAAAACAGTTTGGTTTAAATATAGTCTTCATTTACCCAAAAGCAAGGGTTTAAGGAAAAATATGTTGTGATAAGTTTAATTAAAAACTGTCGAAATATGTGGTTGAAACTAAAGAGTACATAAATAAGGTTAGAGAGAATTGCTATTCTACTCTCTCTGCCTACCCCATGGCGTGATGATATATATGTTTAAGTATGTAGGTCAGCAATGGGCATCCCGTGATGGAGCTGCTATTTGTACGTAATCAGAACAAAATTATTTAATACATTTGTGACCGGTTATAATGATCATCGTTCTGACAGCTTCATTTCTTTCATTTTCCTTTTGTATATTAATTTTATTTAGATATACACATATCGATGTGAGAGAGTTTTTTATACCACATGGTTGACAAACAAGCATACGGTCCGCCTGATGGTAAGCGGTTACCGCCGCCTATGGACGCTTGCAACACCAGGGGTATCACTCGCGCGCTGCTGACCCTGCAGGAATCTTTTCAGGCCCTTCTTGAAGAACTCCATGCTGTACTCTCCAGGGAAAACCTGAACGGGGAGCTCATTCCACAGTCTGAGCGTTCGCGGAAGGAAACTCTTTTGGAACCGCGCAGTGCGAGACCTTTGTGGTTCCAAGGTATGGGGATGAATTCCCCGTCGATGGCGAGAGGTGCGGTGGTAGAAGGTGGAAGTGGGCATCATATCGAACAATTCTGCAGAACACTCCCCGTTATACAAGCGGTAGAACACACACAGTACATTATACATTAATTATGTAAATTTGTATTTTAATATAAGGTAATAAACATTTCCACACCTAAACTACTAAAACCTGAAGCCGTAGGCTAGCCCCCATTTTTGCGACCGATATATTTAGGTATCTTGTTTTTGATGGTAGGTACGACCAAAGTCTTGCAGGTACGACTAGCTATAAAAAGACAGGTAAAAACAATCTTAGAAGCCAGGGCGAAATTCGATTTCGTCGGCAGAATTGGTAAGAGACTCGCTAGCTACCCTTCTGGCAGCCGTGCTTTTTGGTCCCTTGCCAAGGCTGCTGAGGGAAACTTTTGCCAGTCGTCCCTACCACCACTCCGTAAGCCGGATGGTAACTTGGCCCACAGTGCCAAAGAGAAAGCGGATCTATTGGGCTCTCTCTTTGCCTCGAACTCGACTATGGATGACGGAGGCGCCACACCGCCCACTATCCTGCGGTGTGAGAACTCTATGCCGGAGATAAGCATAACCCAACGGGAGGTCCGGCGGGAGATGCTGTCTCTGGACGTCCATAAGTCGAGCGGGCCAGACGGTATTCCGGCAGTGGTGCTTAAGCAGTGTGCTCCTGAACTGTGTCCTGTTTTGACGCGCCTATTCGCGCTTTCCTACTCCACCCAAAAAGTCCCAACTTCGTGGAAGACCGCCCACGTGCACCCAGTGCCCAAAAAGGGCGATAGATCAGACCCATCGAATTACAGGCCGATCGCCATCACCTCCCTCCTCTCCAAAATTATGGAGCGAGTGATTAACACGCAACTCCTGCGATATCTAGAGGGTCACGGTTTGTTGAGTGACCAACAGTATGGCTTCCGCCACAGTCGCTCAACGGGTGACCTTCTAGTATATCTCACGCACCGTTGGTCACTCGCCATTGAGAGTCAAGGTGAGGCATTAGCTGTTAGCTTGGATGTGGCGAAAGCGTTCGATCGGGTCTGGCATCGCGGTCTTCTATCGAAGCTTCCATCCTACGGACTGCCAGAGGGATTATGCAAATGGGTCGCCAGCTTTCTGTCCAGCAGATGCATAAGAGCCGTCGTTGACGGTAGCTGCTCCGAAAGCATGGAAATTAATGCTGGCGTCCCGCAAGGCTCTGTGTTGTCCCCGACTCTGTTTCTTCTGCATATTAATGACATGCTTTCTATTGAAGGCATTCATTGCTATGCGGACGACAGCACTGGGGACACTTACTACACGGGCCGTGCTAATCTCCCTCGTTCCACTGTGGAGGAAAGTCACGAACGACTTGTGTCTGAAATCGAGAGTACACTTCGCAGTGTCTCCGATTGGGGTCGACTAAACCTAGTTCACTTCAACCCCACTAAGACACAAGTTTGCGCGTTCACCGCAAAAAAAACTCCATTCGCTGTGGCTCCACAATTCCAGAACACTCCCCTGAACATCTCGGAGAGCATTAGGATCCTTGGGGTCGATATTTCTAGCGACGTTCAGTTCCGTGGTCATTTAGAGGACAAGGCTAAGCTGGCGTCGAGGAAGCTCGGTGTGCTCAACAGAGCTAAGCAGTACTTCACACCGCAACAAAGGCTGCAACTTTATAAGTCGCAAGTTCGGCCACATATGGAGTACTGCTGCCACCTGTGGGCTGGAGCCCCTGGATACCAGCTTGGGCCTTTTGACGCGGTTCAGAAACGCGCCGCTAGAATTGTCGACGATCCCATGCTCACAAGCGGCTTGGAATCACTAAGTCTGAGGAGAGACTTTGCCTCCCTGTGTGTGTTCTACCGCTTGTATAACGGGGAGTGTTCTGCAGAATTGTTCGATATGATGCCCACTTCCACCTTCTACCACCGCACCTCTCGCCATCGACGGGGAATTCATCCCCATACCTTGGAACCACAAAGGTCTCGCACTGTGCGCTTCCAAAGAAGTTTTCTTCCGCGAACGCTCAGGCTGTGGAATGAGCTCCCCGTTGAGGTTTTCCCTGGAGAGTACAGCATGGAGTTCTTCAAGAAGGGTGTGAAAAGATTCCTGCGGGGTCGGCAACGCGCGAGTGATACCCCTGGTGTTGCAAGCGTCCATAGGCGGCGGTAACCGCTTACCATCAGGCGGACCGCATGCTTGTTTGCCACCCAAGTGGTATAAAAAAAAAAAAAAAAAAAAAAAAAAAGCTAAAAACTAGCTTAGAAGCTAGGCAGAATTTAAATGTTCCATTTTGCGCGCATATGTACTAAGTCTTACCGCGTATATCACACCGACACTGAGTAACATCATACTTAAGTGCCTGGCTGGAGGCCTAGGTCTCGCCATTGACCGGTTAAGTAGCAAAAGTTCCCGGAACTCACGCTACGAGAGGCAATACAAAAAAAACATCATAGTTAATTGTATTTCTTCTAACAGCGGAATCGTATTTACAACCTCTCACGAAAACAATGCTAAATACTTATTTACATAAAAAAAAAACAAAGATATCCCGAACAATATCAAACTAAATGAAAAATAAATAACAGAAGACGAATGACAAAAAGCTTTCAGCGCGAATTGACTAGACCTAAAAGTAAATAACCTTGTTTACCAAAAAAAACCTAGAGTAAATTAGGACAAACAACAAGGGTGGATCGGCATTTAAGTTTCCAGACTTTAACTTAACTTCTTCACACTTACTATGCGTGGCAGGCATTACAAAGATTCTGTTGCTTAATATTTATCACATTGTTTCTTAATATTTGTCACATTTTATACAACAAGAGTGGCAGACAAGCATACGCCCACCTGATGGGAAACGGCTACCGTAGGTTTAGTGTATCACATCTGCTAAGAGCATCAAAATACATTATGAATGTTTCACACTAACGTTCTAAGTAGGCAGAGATGGAAGTAGTACCTACACACCGAAACCCATACAGATACTTTCAATTTCTACTCAAAAGTTTACAGGTTTCCCTCTCGATGTTTTCCTTCACTCGCTCGTAAAGCTAAAGCTCGTAGTGTAACTAATTACTGTACTTAGAACAACTCACTAGTGCAGTCGGGATTCGATCTTGCCAACTTTATGTTACAGGCAACTCGAATCTCGGCCACAGCGCCACGTTTTTTTAATCCCTTGTGGGAAGGCGTGAAAACAACTTCTAAGTGAATATCACAGACAAAGCTTTTAAACTGGGTCGCTAATTCAACGCAGATGTAATAAATCACTCATATATTAATACAACGAGCCGGGCACATGAATTATTGATGGAATATCGTATAAACGGCGGATTAACATGGCTTACATCGGAAATACAATTTGGTGCTTCGGCGCAGCTCGCTGATTTATTAGATCCCTAGCTGTGAGTCCCGGGTTAGGCTAACACTGTCCTCGCTCATCATAGACAAGAGAGCGCAATATTTACAGGTACCTAATATAAGTTATTTAACATGTTGAAGTATGTATTGCCATATTTTTTCATAGCGAGGTAAAGTAATTTCCCCCTTACAAATAATACGTACTTCGATGTAAAAACAAACCGTCGATAATCCAATCCGCATGTTCGCGTTATATCCGCGATGGAACCAATCCGACGACATGTTCTGCTAGCGGCGGATATTGCAAGGAAATGGTACCCTCGCGTGAGAGCTTAAAGGTATTGCTCCGTGGGTATACCACACAGACGGAATTTCAAACGGTGGCACAAGCTTATTTCAAAGAAACACAACTTTAAAAACAATACAACTTTAAATTTGGAAGCAGGATGTTATTGTTGTTTTTATTACAAACCTTATTTATATCACCTGCCAGTAGTTTTTAATATTACGCTATAATTCTGGAATCGTTCGATAAACATTCTGATAAAGGCAGACATCTCACCTTGCAATACTCAGTAAGCACACACAGGCTATGTATAGGCTAGGCTAATATATTTATTTAATTGTTTATTAAGAAAATAGCTAAACAATAACAGACAGATGGTTTTCTCCTTTGGAAACCCTTTCTTTGATTTGTTCGCTTTGGAAGTTAAGTCTTTAATTGATAAGTCAGATATTTGACCGACCGATACCATCAAAGAGGCGCCCAAAGCCTTTTAAATAAGCCCTTAACGTTCACTCAAGTTCATTAACAGAAATGATGAGTTCTTACTTCGATTCGGCAGTTTTACCCAACATTTTAATTAGTACTTAAAAGTTTTAAATTTGGGCAGTTAATTTTCTATCAGGTAAAATGTTAAAGATATTACAAAACGTAACATATATTATTAAGACATAGACATCTTTAACGTAATTGCTAGGGACTCTTAACTGAGCCTCGCCTTATCAGATTGCCACAATTTTTTCTATAAGGGGGGCAATCTAGCAGACCCGCCTTTGCTATATAAGCGTTACCGCAAGTTGTAAACGACTGCATCTTCATTCAAAACTGTTATAGTCTCTCCACTTTGGCAGGCAATACATACATACCTACATATAATCACGCCTCTTTCCCGTAGGGGTAGGCAGAGACCATATCTTACCACTTGCTACGATCCTTGCATACTTGATTTACTTCGTCCACTTTCATTATTCCCTTCAAACATGCTCTTCGGTTGAAGTAAAATCTAATACGAAAAGGTATGACGCTATATTTTATAACAACAAAATCCCAGGAAAAAATATTTTAAAGTAAAGTTGTTAAACACACATTTAAAGAAAATATTATGGATAGTCCAGCAGAACATAACCTCTAAACCCAAGCCATGTTTCGAGTTTGAATGGAAATGTTCCGTAAAATGGCCATTTGGGCTAAACTTTGACCCTTCAGGACCTGAGGTGCTTGATAACAACTTTACTTACACCTAATTTTTCAGGGTCTCATATTTCAGCAATTATCCTACTCTTTAAAGTTTTCTGCAAGTGTTAAGAATGTATATATTACTTTAGTCATCAAATATAACGTAGCCGTGGTGGCCGAGTGGTTCGAGCAGTTGCCTGCGACGCAAAGGTCGCAAGTTCGAATCCCGACTGTACCAATGAGTTTTTCTGAACTTAAGTACAATGATTAGTCACACCAGTAGCTGAACGGTGAAGGAAAAACATCGAGAGGAAACCTGCATACGTCTGAGAAGAAATTCAAAGGTGTATGGATAGTCGTACTGGAGTAACGGCGATGGACTCGCCATCTGTCACGTTGGCACCTAATATACCTCTGGCGGAATGTGGGTGTGTGGGTATTACCTATACACCTCTGCCTACCCCTTCCGGGACCCTTGTGGGAAGGCGTGAGGATATATTATATTATATAGTCATCAAATATGAAATGACCCTTTAAGTTTGAAACGAAATATATATTTATACTAGCTGCCCGCCCCGGCTTCGCACGGGTGCAATATTGATACTAATGATAATGTAAAAGATAAAAATGGTTATGGTGGTTTATCCTTTAGAGATAATTAAATACCATCGCAAACTTTTATATCGATCATTTTAAGATATACTAATCCGTATTAAATTCATTTGATCTATCTCGTAAGGTTTACCCAACGTATGCGATTTAAGCGCACAAAAATATGTGTCTATCGTCACATTACAAATCTTTGAATATTTCGTTATTTATTAAACATATGATATAAACCTTCCACTTGAAACACACTTTATGTATTGCTGATAACCGCATTGAAATCCGTGAAATAGCTCCATTTCAATCGAATTATTGTTATAAAACGCAAGTGAAGTACGACTCTCTCGCAATTGTTTTCCCAGATGACATTTGTATTTCGCGCCATAATCAATCTTATATACTTGTTATCGTCTATAGTATCCCATAACAATATTATATACGAAGCTAATTGATAGAGGCGAATTTGGAATAGTCTTGGTTTCCGATACATGGTTGTCATTAATATTGTTTGATATTTGAGCATCATCGATGTTTATGGGTTGAAATAATTAAAATTATTATGAAAGTCATAAATAACACTTGGTTAAATGAATAAATAATCGATTACTCATAAAATCAAATAAGAAGAAATTATGTTTAAAAACTTTAAATAATAATGAACAGATATTGCCATGTTTCAAACCAAAAGGAGCTTCAGGTCAAAAGTTTTTTTTTTACCTTTATCACCCCCGCATTGTCCTTGAGGGATGGAATATCGTCAAATCCATTCTTGGTAATTAATATCATGCCAAAAAGAATATTTTGACAAAGTTTCATACCTATGAAAGTAAGGAAAATCGATCCAGCCGTTTACGATTCTATAAAGGACAAACATTCATTTTTATATTTATAGAAGATTAAATAAAAGAAAAGCCTTATAATAAATATGCATATTATACGTATTAAAAATAAATAGCTAACATAAAAACCAATACATATAGTTAAATTATTAGCAAAGCAAAAGCGATTAAACGACAAACACAGTACGTTCACGTGTTACCTACGAACATTACAAAAGTATAAGAATATATATTGCTTGCATAAATTACTGAACGGTATTGGATGAAATAAGGCACAGAGATAGATTATTAGCTGAATTAACACAGGATAGGACCGCTGTGTCACAGAGAATACAACAGTTGTCTTCTAGAAGTTATAGTGTTGTGAATATCGTTACAACAGATTTCTTGCCTTATTACCATAAGGGTAAAGAATTGAAAATATACATATCATCACGCCAAGTCCCTAACGGGGTAAGCTGAGAGTATACAGTGCCAGTTCTCTCTAGACTTACATACCTCTTGCGCCTCGTACACATTCATCAGTTTCTTCATACATGCTCGTCGGTTTCGAGTACTCTTGACGTTCCCGTCCTTGAGCGTCCGATCGATTTGATTTAGGTAGTTGGAACGTGGTCTTCCTCTGCCTCTTCTTTTACACACTTTCGGTTTGTATATCTGTTTCGTCAATCTTTGTATATGTCCAAACCAACCTAACATGCCTTTCTTCATCTTTTCAATCACACCCCCGTTCACACCCGTTGATTTGAGAATCTCTTCATTGCGGATTCTATCTAAGATCGTTACTCCGAACTGAAAAAAAAAACACAAAAATTGCCCGACTTGTCCCGACTCTACTAAACGTAAGTGAAAAACGACTCTCTCGCAATTGTTTTTTCCTGATGGCATTTGTATTTCGCGCCATAATCAATCTATGGTATGCGCCAGTTTTACTTGTTATCGTCTATGGTATCCCATAACAATATGCAATAAATACGATGCTCCTTGGGGTGGGGGGAGGATTGTTACATTGTGTTGGAAGCAGAGGGATTACACCCATTATGCTGCCAACACACTATACTATAACTCTCCGAACACAGAGTGGCAACACGCAAGTTATACTTCAGTATCGTGAGCGTAAATAGGCTGCGATAACCGTTTCCCATCAGATGGGCCGAATGCTTGTTTGCCAAGAAAAAAAAGGTTCTTGGTTTCCGATTAATATTGTTTTATATTTGAGCATCATCTATGTTTATGCGTTGAAATAAATTTATTAAATGTATTAATAACTAATTTAAATTATTATAAAGGTCACAAATAACACTTGGTTAAATGTATGAATAAACGATTACAAAAAAAAATGTTTAAAATCTTTAAATAATAATGAACATTGAATCGATCGAATTCTAGTTTTAAAACGCAAGTGAAGAACGACTCTCTTGCAATTGTTTTTCCCAGATGACATATGTACTTCGCGCAATAAAAAGCAATGGTTGAAAAACGTGTTCTTTTTTGTTATTTAACGCCTTTAGGGTGGAGTTTCACAAAATCCGTTCTTAGCTGACCTCTATATCGCGTAAGGAATGCTCCTACCAAATTTCAAGTCAATCGGCCTTACAATTCCTGAGATTTCGTGAAGAGTCAGTTAAAAAAGGGGATCTCCTATATATATATATATAGATACTAGTGGTCCCGCCCAGCTTCGCTTGGGTGAAAAAAGTAAATGCCCTAAAACACGATCACAGCGCCACCTATCGGGTCCAATTGTGAATCTAAACCATTCTCGAATCTCCACGAACACACACAAAAAATTTCATCAAAATCGGTCCAGTCGTTTAGGAGGAGTTCAGTCACATACACACGCACACAAGAAATATATATATTAAGATTCACGCCTTTCCACAAGGGTCCCCAGAACTAGTACCTACAAACCCACTTTTCGCCTGAAATATATTTAAAATTAATAATATTTTATTAATTTACTTGTATGTGAGGTAGATTGGAAACACATAAGATAGGAAAGGTTATTAGAAGCCCTGCATACTTTGTTACGACTTACTTGCAAGTAGTACAGGTATACTATAATAAATTTAACAATATTAATTAATTCTATTGATATCGTTAAAGTTTTAAGGGCTTTGGGACCTCGAGGGCCATAAACTGTTAAAGTACCGATTAGTTTAACAGTTTCTCGTGTTGCGGAACGCTCCCAGTGTTGGTTATCTACCCTTCAATAGGGGAATAAGTGTGTTTGCAGTAGAAGGAACGAAAAGTACTTCTGTCAGTACTTTTATATTGTGGAACTCCAGTAATACAATAATATCGAAAACAATGCAATTTGGCTACGTCCTTCTATAAGGTGGAGGCATTTTCCCAGTGGGCAACTCCATGCTTGCACGGGAAATCCGTTGAGCCCGGCCTCTCTTCGGTAATTGTTTACGACTTATTAGTTATAGTCCTAACGGTTTGTGTCACGGCATCACTTTAAAGGTACGTCTATGAATTATCTTCTCAAACAATACACACTTTCCCTCATGTTTTTATTTTCTACAACGTAAGCACACAATGATGTACAAACCTCATTGTCACCAAATCACTTATTAAGCAAACTTTTACTTATCTTTGCGGATCTTTGATTACACTTATAGAACTTTATTTTGCTTTAAAAATTACAAATTCACTTACAGAGATTATAGCTAGGTTAGTGTAGTGTCGGATTAATGAACGCTTTTAGAATAAACACAAATAATAAAAGAATTATATTTAGAATAAAAAACATATGTGTTTATGTATCTTTATTAAATGTAGGTGACCCCGGAAACTTCAATGTATTGATAAGTACCTGATGGTAAGCCTTTCAATTAAAATAATCATTAAGTCCGGTTGCTATGTAAATATGTACATAAAAAAAAATCCACTCCAAACTCCAAAAAATTCTAAAATATTCACAGTATAATATTCCCGCATGTGCTTAATGCAAGACCGTTTAGTGCTGCAGTATTTTAAAATTAAGGCATTGTTGAAACAATATTACAGCAGTTATTCCATACCTATTATATTCTACTGAAAATTTACGAAGCGAAAATTTGATAATAATGTAGTGTTGATCCAGTTATAGTGGAACAATATTTTACGATAAAATTTCGCAGATTAAGTTTACTTCGAAAGGTATGTGTTATTTCCCCAGGCTACTTTATCTTTCGAGCTTTATTTAAGTTTCAAAATAATATTGAAATATAAGTAGTTATTTCGTCTGATGGATAGCGGTTACCGTGAACTACGGACTCGTAGTCAAAATATAAAGCGAGCGATACTCTTGATTACTCGTGTGTTGCTCATCTTTGGGCCAAATAGCATTTGGGTGTTGTTTTTGCGGTAAGGAGTGTGCCAACATGACACAAATATAACGTAATAGCCGTATCTAAGAATATGGCACCGGATAGTTGCAGCTTAGTTAGCGTTGTAACATTTTGAATATTAATGATAAATAGTATTTACGTACACAATATGAGCATAAATAGAGCGACCAAACGAACTCAATTCCAGCGCAATAAATTGTAGATCGTTCAGGATACGCCTGAACTGTCCAGATTACCGTAGCTAAAAAATAGGTCTTTTACGTAATTAAAGAACCTTCACACTTTAAGCTTATCGTTCGAGCAATAAATTACATTTATCTGCCTTGGAGAATTTAACATTTTACAATTTAGCTTTGTTGTGTTACTGAAATTAAACATTACTGGGTGAAAATATAAATATAGCAACTTAATCGTATATTTTTAGGGAATTTTGATTTATGGGCGTATTTGTAGTAATTATTATTAATGAACGCGCTTTCCCGTAAGATTTCTACGAGTTGGTCTACTTTTCGTCGGTTAAATATAAAAAAGCCAACGTCATAGATAAAAACGTGAAAAAGCTCATCAAGCATCAATATCACAAGACATTTAGTGTATCGATAAGATTTATCGAAACCACCCGCAGCCTGCGCCCCAAATTTACATTTAAATTACACGGCAGACCGCGAGTTCCGAACTTGCTACTACGATAATTTACGAGGGCTCGAGTCACAAAGTAGCCTATACTTCTTCGGCATTCACAAACTAGGCTCTAACTCCAAGGCCGTGGTGGCAGAATGGTTCGAGTAGCCTGCAACACAAAGATTACATGTTAGTAAATGCATTTTCGTAACTAAAACCGAAACATACCTATAGTGAACTCTATAGACAATGTAATACTAATTTGTCTATTACCATCGGCGCGATCGGCTGCGTGCCAGCCTGAAAGGAAATATCGACAAATATTCGCCGATGCAGTAAACTGGATCGGCTATTCACAATAATTGGCCATGACTATATTATAGCAATTTATGTTTCAAATTGTATTTTGATTCTGTTTCGTTGAATTGCTGCGTCGCGTTTAATGCTAGCATTTATTTGTCAATTTACTGCTAACTAATACGTTTGATAGCAAGTAGAGCATTACTGAATTTACTGGATACATTTAGATACAATTTCATTAAGGGAGCAGTTGTGGTCAAGTTCGAACACCGACTGTTTTTCTGAACTTAAGTAAGGTGACCACACCACAAGCGTACGTTTGAGAAGAAGTTCAAAGGTACATATGTATAGTCGTGCTTGAGTATCGGCGATCGATTCGCGATCTGTCATGTTGGGACCCAAAATCTTTGGCGATTTATTTATTTAAAGTAAGCGATAAGTGGGTGTGTGGGTACTACCTACACACCTCTGCCCACCCTTTCGGGGACCCTTGTGGAAGGGCGTGAGGGTACATAACTCAAACCATCAAACACAAACGAAACGACCTACCTTGAATTTAATAGTTTATTGATCCATTCGTATGTAACAAAGTAAGACAAATTCATTATGTTGGGATTGTAAGCACGCATTCAATCTACAATTCAATTTCGTTACGATACCGCGTCAGAAGGCCCTAGCTGGCATGTTTTTTTTCATTACAGTTATCTATTCATAATATCCTCACGCCTTCCCACAAGGGTCCCCGAAGGGGTAGGCAGAGGTGTATAGGTAATACCCACACACCCACTTTCCGCCAGAGGTATATTAGGTGCCAACGTGATAGATGGCGAGACCATCGCCGTTACTCAAGCACGACTATACATACGCCTTTGAATTACTTCTCAGATGTATGCAGGTTTCCTCTCGATGTTTTCCTTCACCGTAAAGCTCGTGGTGTGACTAATCACTGTACTAAAGTTCAGAAAAAACTCATTGGTACAGTCGGGATTCGAACTTGCGACCTTTGCGTCGCAGGCAACTGCTCAAACCACTCGGCCACCACGGCTCTGAAAATATGAAAAACCAAATACCTAATAAAATATCTTATAAGGTCGTAATGATTCGCCCAGCTGTTACCTTTATGTCAACTAAAACGCCTTAATATCATCTAATAGACGGTCATAATTAATATCTGTGGACTGAGCAGTAATGGAAAATTTTCCTGTATGAGCCACTATGGTTTTTATAGTCATGAACATAGTTATTATGTAAACTTTATCTATTGGGATAGGAGTTTTACTGGAAAATGAATAAAATATGGCGAGGCTAGATCTGCACAGAATATTTAAGAAGCTCGTTGAAAATTCTGGAGACTGTGGACCACTTTAAGATCTTCGGAGAGGAATTAAAATCAGAATTAATTCTAATGATACTGACATAAACATAAACGTTATGTATAATGGCATGAAGAATACGGTGTACAACTTTACTATGATATTACAAATTATAAGCAGGAGACGTGTTTGATCTTTCGTCTCGAGCCATAGATAATGTGGGAGTTGATGTCAAATCAAATCAAATTAAATCAAAATATTTCAAATTTATTTCACATAGGCCTAGGTGGGCACTTATAAAACGCCGAAAAAGGTGCACTGTTCGGGTTGGGCGTTTCCATGGATGAACCGGCCAGAAACTCCATGGTTACTGTTTTCAAATCATTAGGCATATACAATAACAATATTTTTACGTTACAGCAATAGTACCCAAGTATGGGGGAACAACGTAGGCCCGACAATAGGTCGTTGCTTACTATACAAAACAAGATAATTATAACAATGTTAGCAAGATCTAAGAATCTAAAAAGCCTACAATGTTCTCACATTCACAAATTAAACAAGTGAAACAAATATTGTCATCAGTACTGTAACTAATTCCGGGATGATAGCACCAGCATAATAAGCGGGGTATAGTGAAATTTGGAATAGCTCGTGGTAAGCTGATAAAAAAGTATTGTGTTGTATACCTACGAGATTATTAAAGTAATTGAAGGTGTAACGTCAAGCTCGAGCCCGGCTTACGGTGAGATATCGCAAATACTTTACATTGTGAGGGGTCTGTAATAAAAAAAAGTAATTTGCTACACATAGGCCTCATGATCCGGCGTCATTGTCCAGTAGGACAATACGGCATCTGCAGTGTGAAAGCCTTCAAGATAACGTTGACTCAATAGCCATTGTGTTCCGAGACGGCGAGATAAAATTGTGTGTGGAGATGGTGGGGTAGTTGAGTGGTGGCCTCTCAAGGAAACTCTAACGACTAACGCTCTCAAACTATGAAAACGACGCTCGTGTTACGATTTCCAATTACGATACCAGCTTCTTAGGAAATTATGCAGCTTTACCAAATTCCGGCTCAATACGTTGCTTCGATGGATAAATAAGGCTTACATTAATCATTAAATTATTATGATAAAAAATATATGTTTCCGTCATTCAAATGAAACAAATAAGTTGTTACCAATAAGTTTAATCATTTGCTAATAAAATTAAATTTTGTCGTAAAATACTTTCATAATTTGTGGGAAATTTATTGCGTCAATATCAGTACTCTCTTGCGATTAACTTATAATTATCCTTATTTAATTGAGTTCTTAAAGTATTTTATTTAAAAAACATATACAATTACATTCTTTTTCATGTAAAATATAGCCGCTCACCGGTATCGGATTAGGGTCCTAATTAGCGGCGGCTAGGGTCCTAGAGAAAGAAACCTCACAGTACGGGCCGTGTCGAGGAGCAGAGCTTTCTGCATCAGGCCTTTGACCCAACCAGCTAACGAGAGCCTCTTGAAGTGTTGGTCGTGGCTCTTTGCCATTAGACCATTGGCCGTTATGTCTATCGGCACAAAGATTGCGGAGTCTTCTAATATAATATTTTATATATATAATACTTTATTTATTTCTTTACACACATACATAAGTATCATCGCCGAGTCCCTCACGGGGTAGCCAGAGTGAATAAAATAGTAGTTCTTTCTAGACTTACAAAACACTTTCGCTTCATCTACATTCATCAGTCGCTATAAAAATGCTCGTCGGTTTCGATTTATTAACTTATCTCAATATTAAAATTTAATTTAAGCCGAAGGCACAATGTTAAAATATAAAATATATCTAATGTTTGAAAAATTAATGTAAATATGTGTTCACGTGAAGCTTAGATTTGGAACAAACTACGGGGGAGCCGCAAGTACCCTCGTTGACTAAAACTGCAAATAACATCTCCCGGGGTACGCCATATCTATACAAATAAATATGTCTGTATGTAATATTAAAATAACGGTTTTTACTTAAAGCATATTAATGTTTACACGGTACATATACCAAAATATAATTTCTTTTTTAATATTTTTTTTAATATAAAATCCAATGGACAACAAAGCTACAGTGGAGTTTGTTGAGCTGCGTTTTACAACAGGCAAAATATTATATTCTCATAAAACGAACAGCTTTTGGAGCTTTTATGTCAACGCAATCGGAGCTGGGGGTAAAGGACGAATTGTCCCCTGACTGAGCCTTGAAACATGTCTTGCATCATGAAATTGGGTACTTGGGCTTATTACGATGGTATTACTGAGTTTTGAGTTATTGCATTCGTTACGAGCGATAACTCTCTGCGGAGACTTAATTTGAAGCTCTATATTTTAAATTCCGGGCGACCCCATCATTACACAGATACCCTTATAATGGCGACTCTGGGTATGATTTATGGATAGTAATAAATATTTTTAGCTCGCCTCGCTAATATTGCGGTAAAGTCATTAAAACTCTAGCTGCATTCCAACGGTAAATTGATTATACGAGTATTGCCTGTATCGAGGCGAAGTCATAAATGAAAAGTATACTACGCTGCTAGACTGGGAATCCACCCTACGCTATATTGGAGACTAGCTGTGCCTGCGACTTAGTCCGTGTGGAATTTAACTAAAAAGTTAGTACTCAATTTCTTAAGATAAAAGTAGCCTCGCTAAGTTACTCCTTATTACATCAGCTATCTGCCAGTGAAAGTCCCGTTCAAATCGGTCCAGCCGTTTCAGTGATTAGTCGAAATAAACAGAAACATACGAAAAAAATTAAAAATATGATTTTGCTATATGTACCCTTTATACATCCATATGCATTTAGTAAAAAGCTGTTATTTTAATATTACAAACAGACACTTAATTTTAATTTATTTGTATAGATATGTTATCCAATTCTACTGTGAGAAATACATACCTAGTATAATACAAAAAAATTACTAGCTTTCCCTGGAGAGTAGAGCATGGAGTTTTTCAAGAAAGGTGTGAAAAGATTCCTGCAGCTTTGGACCCAGGATACCTCTGGTGTTGCAAGCGTCCATAGGCGACGTAGTCCGCTTACTCACAAGCTTACCGCAAGCTTGTATGCGACCTTTGTGCCATTAAAAATATTAAGTAAATGTTATGTGAACTGGTATTAGATCGCTACTGCTTTTGTATCACTTAAGTAAGACGAAAAAGCGAAAGAGGTCTGTAAGTCTTGAGAGAACTGGCGCTCCATACTCTCTGCCTACCCCGCTAGTGACTTAGGGACTAGGGACCAGCGTTATGATATGTATGTAAGTAAGACGATTTCGGTCAGGTAATACGTCACAGGAAATGTAAGCAAAATTGGCTTCTTCTATATTTTGGAGTCCATAATTCCTAAATCATATGTTGCTCGCCCAGTTCATTGCATTTGGGACTCGCCTCTAACTCGCATCCCATCAAGCGATGGTGCACGAAACTAATCCCACACAGCTGATTCGGTTATCCCATCCAATTATTTTAAAATTGGGCCAAAAGAGGACTAGACCGCAGTCGAGCGCTACGTTAATGGAATATCCTAGCGGAATATTGAAAGACTTTTACATTTCACGATCTTTGGGCGCACAGGTCACTTATTTTATGCAAACTTCCTTCATAAAATAAGTTACCAACCTGTAAACATGCTTCCCCCCTGACGATAAGTGGCTATCGTAGCTCGTAGGCGCTTGCAACACACAACAGAACAACTGCACTGGCGCATTGCCGACCTAAGGTATACCCTAACATAATTATCTACGGATGCGATAATACTTCGGCAGCGTAATCTAAATACTACATAAGAAATATACACAAATAAACAAGAATCTTAAATAAAATCCGCTGTGGTAAATGGCATCGGTTTATTTGTGGAGATATACCTATTTCATGAAATGCAGAATTGATTAGGCGGTATGAGGTTGTATGTATATATATACCTACCTATACAAATATAATATTGTTGAACATTTTCCACCAACGATATCACAATATTTTTTTTAGGCTGCAAGTTGTGTAAGTTTTAATTATTTAAATTTTTACGTCTAACCAACTTCTTGGCACTGGGCAGTGTTCTAGTGAACCAGTACGTCTTAACGCCTGCACAATGATATGCTGAGTGGTATTGCCTACGTTCATATGCTTATAAGTAGTACGAAGTCTAGACTATACCACCTTCAGGTAGAAGGGTACTTTTATGAAAACTTATTTTCCTAACGTAAAAATTCAGGTTTGTAACGTAACAGGTGCCTTCTGAATATCTATAAGCTATCTTTTTATTACACAGGTTTAATTTAATAAGGTACTGTAAATTCATCGTAACGACATTTTCATGCAAGCGGAAATAACTCATTTGCTAATCGAATCAAAGATATGCGCAAAGGTTAGTCATTGCAGTCCTAAGCCTACTTAACTAATGGACCCAGCCCTCAAAATAAATTTGGTTCAATAGAAACGAAATGCATTTTTGTTATTTGCATTTTGGCCTCTTGTAAAATTTTCTGATCCCTAATGAAAAAGTTTTTCGCACCTCGATTAAGAGGTACCTCTTCAAGTTGGTACTCGAGTTATAAAAGTTTACCAACTTTTAGTACGTCGATTTTACTACTCACACTAGATACCTACCAGCATAGACTACTCTTAATTGCCTACCAGTCCAATTACAAAACTTTATAAACGACACCCTCATGGTAGTCATTAGACACGCGTTTATTCATGTAGGTAATTTTATGTGCTTATCAAATCTTGCTCAGCATAGAGGACTAAAATGCTATTAATTGTAAGTTGTTAAAAGTAAAAGTTGTTTAAAGTAAAATGTTAATTGTAAGGTAGAACATACATTAAATAGTAGACTCTGGTAAAACTTAATTAACTGCATTTTATGGTGGTGGACTCTGTATTAAGTAAGCGACCTCTATTGCAAAATCGAGGAACTAACTACTCGAAATACTCTATGATTATGTCGGGTATATCTCGTCAGAGGGACGTGCTATAAAATGACAGATACATTTTAATCTTTGATAAAATGGTTGGCGTAGAATCTTACATGTAAAACGAAACCATAATAATATAATACAATAGGTATAAAAACTATACAATATTCAAACCATCCTGTTCAAGAACTAGTACTTATTTTTGACATATTGTGTCACGTATATTTGTTTATGTCAATCTGTGACAAAAAGAGCATTCAAAAACTATTAGCCTACGCTTTGATTAAGAAATGAAATTATTTATTCGCCAGAACACGGCTTGTTACATAATTTTATTTTTATCTACGACAATGATAGCTGTTTTTTATCAAAAAAATATAAATATGTTATATAAGTACATACCTAAGTAATCGCAAGAAAGGCGAAAAAAGTATTTCAAACGCAAATTTTAGCAAGACTCAAGTTTCAGAACTTTTGTTTATTTTAGGAAACGTCAAGAGAAATCTTGTGATTACGAAAAAGAATTATTGTCAGTTGTCAAGTCAGTACATTTTTTAAACTATAAAATGAAGGCGGGAAGTTTTCCAGTGTTCAATAGTAGTCATTGCGGGAAGTAGTACCTATATTAATAGTAGTTTATGGCGGAAAGGTTTCGTTAGAGTAGTACAATGAAACAGTACAAATGTGTAAATTGCGGACAATCGTCCGCAGCACTTTTTAAAACATATGGGCCTACAGTTCTGAAGTTAAGTAAATGTGTAAGTACTGTTTGCAGTGAATTATTGTTCGTTTAAATGTATTTTTAATTTACTGAAAAAAAAGCAAAAACAATATACAGATTTTTTTATATGACTACATCTGAAACACTACTAAGTAACTACATGCAATTTCCGCACACTAAAGAAAAAAAATCAAAAACAATAAGATATTTTGAAGTCTTAGTTCTTAAGTCTTATAAATATCTATATTCTTAAGTCTGTCTGTATTACATAAAAATATTACTTAAGGTACACCTTGTGGAATAATCAAAGCTTGCCCCTTCTAAAACCAATTCATGGTCAGGATTTGCTATCATACATAATTGTTATGCAATGAATGTAGCAACATCTTCTTAAATTAGTATTTACACATATAGGAATCATACCAAGGTTTCACATATGAATAAAGTATTTGTATTTATTACAGGAAAACTGTAATGGAGTGGTGGATAAATACATAGAATATGACCCAGTGATAGTTATCATTGACCTTGTGCTGGTGTCAAGGGAGGCGCAGAGACATATACTTTACAATACTGAGTTTAAAGTGAGTCAGATAAGATATAGTGTAAAAAAAGTTGCGTCTGCACCACAGAGGTGCCATCTCCTAAACTAGCAGATTAACCCTTATCTTTGATCTAACATGGATGATATTGAACCTCCATACCCATTTGGATTCTTTGTAGAGTATGTCTTTCTCAGCATAAAAATCAAGAAAATATTTTCTTATGTATGCATAATGTGGATGATTCTGTATTAATGGATGTACCAGTATAGTATTTCTGAAGCACAAAATTTTGTATATAAATATCATGGCTTCAGGGTAGGCAGAGAGAGTAGAGTGCCAATAAATTTAGCATTGCTTGCATACTTCTACAGGTTAACAAGTCATGACAGTAACTTATTCAAGCCTTTACATTTTACATTTTCAGTCATTCTGGAAACTGTTGGTGATCTTAATAATGTTGGAGACCTATGGTGTGTGGCGCAATGATAGCATGTTCAACATAGCCATCAACTCCCTATGTGATATCCAGAACAATAGTACTGTCAACTCTACATATCTGTAAGTACCATGCATAAAGGTACACAATAGCATTACTATTCATTGCTTACCTTGAGTTTAATGTGTAACATACTCGTTATAATGGCTATACATGGTGCCATAGAAAGATAGTTGCTCAATATGTGATATGACACAGTGAAAGGAAGCAAAAAATATATACTTTTGACATGTTTTTGATTTTATTTTCACATATTTTCTTCTTCAATTCCATGTTTTTTCCAAATAAAACCATGTTTCAGATGAAGATTTATGCCTTTTAATAGTGTTTCCAGTCTTTTATCTTTGCAGCTATTTGTTTGCATTGTCATGAGGATATATTCAAAATACCCTATAAGTTTTAGAAGACAACTATTTTCTAAGTCGCCATGTATTGTTCTGTCAGGTCCAAAATATACAAGTTTAATACTTGTGATGGTGATATATGTACCTTTTAAATATGTGTAACTGGTAATTCATATGAGGTAATTATTGTAGTGACATGCAAAATTTTTAAGTAAGAGAAACTGTAGAAGTCTGTATCACATAAAAATAAAATGACAGTAAATTTATATTTTTATGTGCCTTTTAACTTATAGTCTGATAATAACATAATTGAGGATTTATTGTTATCAGACTTGAAGTTCTTCAAGTTTTTGCAGCGAACACAGTATGGGGCACTCAAGGAGGGTATCATGCCTGGTATACATACAAATCACCCATCCACTAACTTAGCAGATGTATGTAAGCAGATAATTCCATACAAAATCACAAGTGACATTAATTAATTCATTACAATTTCCAGACACATTCCTATGAACATATCACTGTCTGAACTTTGGAGCAATAGTTGTGTGTCGTGGGCCCAAGAAGGAAGAGGCGACGATAATGATCTATTCATATGGGAGAAGGACTTCTACATACACTTCCTCTCTACATTTGCTGGTAATGCCTCTTTTAAACAAATCTCACTGGAATTAGAATATAATTTTTATCTTTTTTTTTAAGAACATTATTTGTGATATCAATAACAGCTAATTGTAGGCACTATTTTCATATAAAATGTGTTTATCTTATTTGTCTCTATATATTACTTAATATTATATATATATATATATATATATATATATATAGGTATAATATTTGTTTATTAACAACAATTAATAATATTTACAAAGAACAATTGAAACTAACTACTTACAGATAAAATATTTGTCCCAAATCGGTATCCCGAGGCAACGTGCCAAGAAGACTAGCAGCATTGCCACGCTGGATAGCAATGCTGATTCTCTGAGCGAGATATGTTCCAGCCCGCCTGTCACGAGAGGCCTCGACTAGACGGCGCGAGACCTCTTTAAAAAGATGGTGAGCCTCAGGACCCCAAGGCCCCAGAGTTTCAACCGCAAATGCAGCAAATATGTAACCTGACCCGAGACAGGCATACTTGCGGCGCTTGAGGCACTCCTGCTGAGCAGCAGCGGCGCCGGCCGCCACCGATGTGTCAGGAAGATGGGAAGGAGCCAGTGTATCGACACACGTAGCGTCCCACACTAAGGGCCGACCCATCCTCCATGGCATCAGAGACATACCGTCCGGCCTCCGGCCATCGCCGCGAGCGAGACCGACTGGTTCCAGCACAGCAGGCACGCCGGCGCTGACCAGAGCCCGGCGTATCAAGTCATTTATGGAGGAATGACGTGATATCCGGCCGGCACTGCTGATGCAGGATAGACCATGGTGTCCGGAGTCATTGACAATATCCCCGCAGTGACACCGATGTGGGACAATACATTTAGCGCCTAAACGTAGGCTCGCACACAATCTGAAGGTTGCATCATCTAACAGCGTACCGATATTAAAAGAGGGCAATGCATGAAGCCAGAGTCCGGACTCCCATCTAGCGATTGCCAGGAGACGGGCTCTATCAGCAGAGTTGAATGCACTATCGAGAAGTGCATTATAGGCCAACCTACTGATAGGCTCATCCCATTGTTTTTGTATGTGTGGACTAAGGGGAACGTCTGTGTTTGGGCATGCCATAATCCAGGCATCTCTGGCCTCAGCCAAGTGCGAAACCTCACAGCCACTAAGTGACGTAATAAGAATATTTCCTATGAGGTCATGCACACCATGTACGGAAGCCAGAAAAGCCGGTAAAGCCACATCGGAAATTTTGCGTATTCCCAGACCTCCGAACCTAATAGGAAGGGAGGCCTGAGACCACGAGCGGTCGTCAAAAGATATATTTAAAACTGATGAGAGGGTAGACCTAATTGTGTCATCTAAACTGTGTAAAATTTTACGGTCTTTCCACATATGGCTACTACGTAAAACGTAGGTAAATTTGGGTACAAATAGACAGTGCCTAATAATGAAATAAGCCATGTGGCTCTTAATTTTGACTAAGTGATATATATATTATATTAACAAAACTCTTTGTCCAATTTCAGGTATTGCCATGTTTATAGCAACATTACAGAGTTCAATGATGTTGCTGAAGCAATTTTCATCCCAACAACACACTGGTAAAATCCATTATGAAAACACAATATTATGTACCTTCTAGGGTCTGAGTTATACTCGGCTTTGCTGAAGAGCCAAGGTCCATGGTCCAGGTGAAGGACCATGAAACTACCTATGTAATCTTGTCTGGGTGAAGAAGAAATATTAATAAGATTGTATTAAGTACAGAAGTTTTTAATCTCTGCGGGTCGAGTATAGTAGGTTCAATCCCAGTATTTTATGGAGATATACCATCGCACTTCATCATATAGTTCGGTATATTTGGCTTTGTTTTATGATTTTAATTTCTTCTTTTCCAGTGCCCATTGTGACAATAATGAAGGCGGTCTCCCTAGCTAACGTGAGCATTTTGTTCACCTTGCCCATGTTGGTGTGGGGTAATGCTGAAACATCAGCCGAAACTAGAATTATCCACTACACACTAGTTTTTGCCTACAGTTTTGCGGTGTTCGTCAATGTTTTCACAGGTAAGACAACTCAAGTACTTTTTAATAGCTATCTTAATATAATCTTTTTGATACTCTTTTTTTTCTCACTGAAGGCAATATTCGTCTCGTAATAGATAGAAAAACAGCAACTATGAAAATAGTGATAAAGATAATAAAAGGAAATAGATTAAAAAGAAAACAGTGATAACCGAAGGAAGAGACAAAATCTCTAACCACCATTTATTTTTTCTTAAGAATCTTAAAAAGAGTATATATTTTATATCTTTCTGACCTTGACTTATCTTTATCTTAGACAACTATGTATCTAGTGATCAGTTAGTTTACCTTTGTTGATAATCTGGATAATCTAAATCTACATAGTTCTCAGGCATACTATGTTTGCCTCGAAAACTGTTTAAGCTTATACATAATTTAATTTTTTTATTTTATCTTAAAAAACGTTGACACCTAAAACGTAGACCTGTCTATTCCTTCGGGACCCTAGCGGGAAGTCGTAAGCATATCTTTATATATATAATTCTTCTGTGAGTGTGTATGTCACTCCTCTCAAACGACTGGACCGATTTTGATGAATTTTTTTGTGTGTGTTCAAGGGGATCTGGGAATTGTTTAGATTCACAATTGGACCCGATAGGTGGCGCCACCATCTTTTTTTTTCCACCCGAGCGAAGCTGGGCGGCACAACTAGTATATATATATACTAGTTGTCCCGCCCAGCTTCGCTTGGATGAAAAATTAAATTTCCTGAAACACGATCGCAGCGCCACCTATCGGGTCCAATTGCGAATCTAAACCATTCCCAGATCCCCTTGAACACACACAAAAAATTTCAAATATGTAATTGTATGTATTTCAGTAATATACGATTGTCCAATGCCGTTGACGATGCTAGTATTGACAGCCAGCAACATTATGAAGTATACGACAAGTTTCCACACCACGCCTTACCTAAGGTCTTTCGTCACGTGAATAAAACGCTTGCATACAGTATCACAGAGTATTTATTTCAACATGTATATATAAAGTATATTAATCTTCTAAATACATACAGTATATACCTATTGGATACAACGAATGTCGAACGTAATACGTTGATGGAAGCGATCTTGGGCAGTCATCACAAATGGAAGATTTTTGATGCTACTAGCGCCATTAGGTGATATCCGACAGACCTTGTCACTCCGCATAGTCTTAAGCAAGAGGAAATTCAAAGAGCCATGGGTTAAAAGTTATCCTCATATTGGATATACGTTGAGTAAGTGCGACTGTGCAACAATGGAAACTTCAACTTTATGGTGCTCAGGCAGCTTAACATATCAGGTATCCTATCAATAACCTATGTTCCAGTTCCACAATGATGCAATAAAAATCATTTTACACGCTGCAACCATCTTGCTCAGTATTATAAACATACAAGGTGGAAAAGTTTCTACAACTCGGTAAAAATGCTAGCTTTATACTCGAGTAAATATGTACTAAGAGTACATAGTAAGGTAGATTTACAGAGAAAACTTGTTTGTAATGTAGTATTTGCAGTTATATTACCAATCATCAATGTCAATAGTATAAGGAAAAGTTTAATTATGTATAATTTTTCCTGTTCCATTTAATTTATTTCTGTAAAATTTAAAATGTCTTGAATATATTTTTATACCTGATGACCATGAAAGTACTTGATGCTCTCACAGTGCACTAGTAGAATATTCAAAAATAATGAATATTTAATAGCTGCCTTTGATGTATAACATTAACATAAGTATAAAAGACAATATTTTGATGTTATAATCCAACACAACACAATCACAATTTGGGTTCATACAATTGATACTCATATTAATAAAAAAATACAAAAGAGCATAATTAAACACAATACAAAATACACTATACTGCTATATAAAAGTAAAGGTTTTACTGTTCTATCTGTTTATCACTTTATACAAGCAAAGATATATTGCCAGCCAACAGGGAACAATTTCCCTTTGTAAATTTTGGTGTGACAATGACGACAGATTCTTATCAACATACCTTTCAATGTCCTTCTTGTCATTACATACATATAAATAATGGTGTTTATAATAAATATCAGACAAACGGATAACATAAGCCTCAGACTATCCGGCTATCAACCTTTCATCAATTATTTTTAATAATAAATTATTGGTATGATGAACCAGTATTTGTGCAAGTATGCAAATAAAGTAACAATTCACCTTACAATCCTTAATGTTAAGTTTAACTATAACTAAAACCGACAATATCCCTATACCTAGTCTTTGGCTGATGAGAGCCAAGTTCATAATATACAAAGAATAATTATTTTTATTATATCAAGATAGAAAGCATTTCCATTAAATATCTATAAAACGTATGTCTAGGTAATTGGTACATAGGTTTTAAAGAATACAAAGGTGGCTTCCCAAAGTTCAAATTTATGAATTTGAATAGATTATTATGGTTCATACTATGGAGTCTGAACAATATATTGTTAGTTTCCCAGTGTGTAGTGGTGCAAAGAATGATCCACCCTCAAGGCTGATTGCCTTAGTGAAAAGTGACATTGCATAATCAAACAAACAGAGGCATAATGTGCAAAAACTGGTCAGATGGAGAGAAAAACAGATATTAGTTTTTCCTGCAGTTATGCAGATGGAAGTATTACTGTGAAAGTATGTACAATGCTACTAGTATGTACAGGCTTGGTGGCTACCACCATACAAAAGGTTTGAGATTCCTTAAATTAGAATAAATAGTGCCACTTCACTCAACTATTTTTAAATACTTCAAGCTTCATATTAGTATACATAAGTTGTCTTTTTTCATAAAGCTATAATACTACTTGCTTATCATGTAATTTATAGGTATTTATTTTCACAAAGTCAAACGCTGTCTGACAGATAGTCCTTCAGGGAACCTTGTGGAAAGGTGTGGAGATATAAGATACATACATATATTCAATAAGTGCTGCATTAAAGGTGTCAATAAATGAAACCAACCTCTTCCAAAGGCAATTGTGACATTGAGGCCGTAATTTAATTCAATAAATAGTTACAAGTAAAATAACATTGTTCAAGGAAAAAATATTTATATACAGTAGTTGACTTATTATATAAATATTTATCTTGTATGTTTGTCTTTGTCAAATATTTGGTCCAATGCCAGTTATATGCTATCCTTAATTAGGATGTTGTTGTTGACCTCGTTGACTGTTACTAAAAGTAGCCATCATCACAATATTGTCCATTGACAGTATTAATACTTTGCATGTGTATTATTATATTTAGACTTGCATAAAAAGACACAAAAGCTGGCAGCTTTGTAATTGTAATTATAAATATAATATTACATTACTTATAGGTAGAAATAATTAACAAAACTTATACCAACTAGGGGCTGAGTGGAGGATCATCATTCCCAATCATTACGTCTTCATACATGATATCATTATTCCTTCTTGCATTGATTTTTTGACGGACATAATCAACCAAGTTATATTTTCTGACAACTAGCACTAAGCCACAAATAATGAGAGCCAACATAAATATAGAGACTACAGCTGTAGTAGCATTATGAGAGGTAGGAGTATCGTCGCTGGGCGCCTCGCAGTCGGTCCCTACAAACGTATAGCCTTCCAAACATACACACTCATGTGAAGTAATATTGCACACTTGATTATGTCCCGGACACGGCTCGATCGAGGTCTCATTGCAGGACAGGATGTTCTCTGTTAAAAAGAATAAAGTCTAGCGTAACAGCTACCGAACAAATTGGTTCAATTAAATAATCGTTGGCTACTTACCGGAGCGAGCGTATTGTATCAAATTTAAAGCTAACGCGGCGAAAATATTGAAGGATATTAATTCCATGTTGTAGGTTTAAGTGCCTGAAACTTATTTACATCACAAGTTTGAACTCCACAATGAAAATGTTTGTCTTATTTTAATATCGAACGACGGACTTCAATGAATTGTGCATTGTCGAGAAAGCAAAACAAGAAACGTCAAACAAATACGGGCTGTCATAATACGTCAGATGTCAGTTTCGTTCCGTTCTACGTATGGAACGTTGTTTCATAGTCATACATACATACATATCATCACGCCAAGTCCCTAGCGGGGTAGGCAGAGAGTATAGAGCGCCAGTTCTCTTTAGTTCCTTTTAAATAATTTATTATTTTTGTAAACTACATAAAGCGGCATATGAAATGTTTGTTTTGTTAAGTTTAATTAAACATAAGATTACAAATTATATAAAAAATATTGAATTTACGCTCTATTTGTCTCTGCCTACCCCGTTTGGGATTCGGCGTGATGTTATTGTACCTATGTATAACAGAATTGGTAATTTAGTTTCTACAAGGGTTTACCGAATCAACTCCAAGATTCTAGGAACTTGCGCACAAAAAACTAACTATGTTACTTGAACAGGCAGTATCAATATTTTTTGTAAGTCGGTTGATTAATAGAAACTTAGGAATCTTATAAACAATTTTTATTTAAACTTAACTCTTAAATACAGGCGTTAAAATTGGTACTAACACTTCTTTTCGCGTTTAGGAAAAACAAATTGTTGCTTACGATAGATGGAAATTTGTTTTACATGATTTCCTATGATCAAATTTAATGTCAATACTTTGTTGAGGCTAATATATTATGAAGAACCTTCGCACGACTAGTCCATTAAACCATAATGTTCAGTTCTGATCTATTCCTAGAATGCTTATGAGTCATTCTCTTCTTCATCTCCTCCGTAGGTGTACTTTTCAGGAAGTACATAATCTTTGGGGTCGTGGCCGAAAGACTCAGTTCCCCCATTGCCGTCAGGTGCACCTTCCCTAAAAAAAATATTTACTTAGAAATTTGCGTATGTGCGCTCTTATTGTTGCTATCGTAGAAATCGTGACATGAGAACATCAATTCATACATATTACTTATGCAATTAATTAGCAATATTGACTATCTTCTGTTCTTGTCAATCCCTTGCCTTATGGCACACAGCTAGACTTTAACTTATCTGAAAACTGAATTTAAATTTGGAAAAGACTGCATAGACCTGAAATATTGCACTAAAATATACTAATACGCTATGGCGCTCATTAGGGGAGGCCTATGTCCAGCGCTGGACTAGAGTGGGCTGTTGATGATGATGACGTGTCTAATCTCATAAAGTATGGAAAAAAATAACATGATTATAAGCTATACTTAAGCTCCGCGTGTCGGTCCTCCTTCCTGGCTGAGATGGATTCTCTGGACTGTCCTTCGTAGTCATCATCTGCTGGGGCCTGACGTTCTTTATCGGCTGAAACATTTTCAAGTATAATTTGATGAAAACCCATAACAAAATTAATCAAACGCACAAGTGAATATCTAAAAGACACAAATAAAATGCAGGTTTCAGATCATATCGTTTATTTAGGAGGTAGTTATTCATTTCATATTGCTCCATCACTACACATGCGTACTAAAATAAGATCAGTGCTAGTCTTGATAACCTAGATAATAATTCTTTATTAAGTTATAATCCCACTCTAGGCAAAGCCAAAGTAAAGCCTCTCTCGCCATAGAATAAATCAAAAAGGCGTTTATTGGCCGACAGAAGCACAAAGGTGGGACAAGTCGCCTAAAAATTCTAAGACAAATGAAAGCTAAGCGTAATCAGGAACAGTGAATGCGACTCATATGCATATATATATATATATATATATATATATATATATATATAATTTTAATTCTAATTAAAAATCAGAAGAACCAGCGCAATAGCCTTTTGATAAACTTGATCGGTTTCCTAATAAACTTCGCTGGTCGTTTTAGTTCACCTCTCTGTTCGTGGCGATGGCTGTGAGCCCCGGCCTGGCCCTCATTTTCATGCCCGAAGGAGTCTTGCTTCTCAAACTCATAATGGTCTCCAGCCTTCTTGTGGTAAGAGTCGAAGTGCTGGTATCCCTTCTTGCCTCCTCCGGACTTCTTGCGAGAGTAACCGATCTCGCCATCTCCTTCGCTCTGGTATGATTTGTGGAAGTTTTCCGGCTGGAACAAGTGTAATTTCTTTAATCATTTGTATAAGAGCTGATTACTGAAGATCACCCAGTTATCACATCACATATCATCACGCCGAGTCCCTAACGGGGTAGGCAGAGACAATAACTGGCGCTCTATAATCTCTACCCAGTCATCAAATAATTATATCGTACGACTAGCTGTCCCGCCCAGCTTCGCCCGGGTGAAAAAGTAAAATTTCCTGAAACACGATCGTAGCGCCACCTATCGGGTCCAATTGTGATGTAAGCTATCCTACCTTTCAAGTTTGATCAAACTGCACACAGTGTGCAAATTTGATTGAAATCGGTTAAGTTGTTTAGGAGGCCATCGCGGACTTGCGATAAAAATTGCCATAAAAAAGGTGAGTCAATCTTAAAAGATAGACATATGCTGTCGCGGACTTTTTTTTAGATCTTTTAATGAGGAACAATTCCCTCATATATTATGATATTTGTGTAACTTAAACCGTTTACGCAGCGCCTGCAACGGAAGCTCTCAAAAAGGAATATTTCTTCCCGTTCTGGCAACATGATTCATTTATGCTTCGCTCCTATTGGTCGTAGCGTGATGTTATATAGCCTAAAGCCTTCCTAGAGAAATGGACTATCCAACACAAAAAGAATTTTTCAATTTATACCAGTAGTTCCTGAGATTAGCGCGTTCAAACAAACAAACAAACTTTTCGGCTTTATAATATTAGTATAGATTCCTTTGCAATGGTTATTGATCCATCTCGCTTTCAAGTAGATGGTTACAATACGAAAGTACTTTTATCACGTACCTACCCTATCTAAATATTGGGACTACATTGTTTAATAATGGTAATAACTGGTTGCTGCAGCTCCTGTAGGTAGTATTGTCATTCAATATTAATCAACAAGTTAATCAACAATTTCATACATATCATAGGGCCCCGAGGCCTTCACAGGCAGAGAGAGAAGAGCACCAGACTAGACTTACAAACTCTCGTTTCATGCACATTCATTAGTCTCTTCATACATGGCCGATCCAAATCGGATTTCTGTTATCCCGCAATGCAAAAGTAACGAAATAATAATGTTGTTTAATTGTTTTGGGCATGCTGAAAACTATTTGCTCGTTAATATAATTATTCAACTTACCGGTGCCGCTCTGGTTTCTCGTACATAAGAGCCTACTGACATAGTGTCATCTGCTACTTCAAGATCTTGCAGTGTGGTGGATGGCAGAGCTGCAGCCAAGTGCAGTAAGGTCACAGCTATGGACATGAACTTGATGTCCATATTGATTATCCTGAAAAGAAGACCGCTCTTATACTAATGTGTCAAACAGTCCATTACAAAATTGTTTTTCTTTCGAAAACTTCTCAGATTTAATACCTTACGTTAAATCGACAAAAACTGCAGTTGACGGCGCAGCGTTCTACTCCAACTCTACACAACAATTCAAAGCTTGTATTTTATATAACTCGAGATTGCACCGGACTTGATCTTTCACAACCAGCCTAGTCCGCTGACCCTTGTCTTATTCTGCTTGCATGACGCCAAACTACAGAATTTTTATTTGTATGTCGAGTTGTGACAAAGCCTTCAGATATACGCGCGTAGCTGCGTCGTGTCGACGCACTTGGTGGCGAGGAGTACCAATCGTTGTTTAATTTCAATGAATTACTCTGAAAGTTTCTCTAACCTTCACTCAAACTCTGTTTCAATACTGATTTTGAAATGTTAATGACCATAAAATGAATGCTCATTGCTTGACAAATATCTTGTACTTACCTAAAGCCATTACAATAAGTTTGGGTTCTTGATGAATAATCCGCATTCAGCGAAGCGTTAAGTTGATTGCAATCAAAAGATACACTTTGAAAGTGTAGCGTGATGTTAGCCTATGGACATTTACAGACGTATCGTAATTGAGGGACAAATCTTTCATTGTTTCCTTAAAATTATAAAGGACATTAAAACATTAATATTTTGCCAATGTTTTATTACGCAGCCGTCATTAAGCCGTCAAATTACAATTTATTTATTGTCTACACTTTCGAATGTTTTCCGTTTTTCTGGTTGTGTAAAAGCTGTGTACACCGAAAGAAATGGCCCTTCTGCAGGTGTTCCTTTAGGCGCTTCCTTTTCCGTTTTGGCTTCTGTCCCACGTCCGCCGCCAACGTTGCCTTCTTTGAGGGTCTCAGGAAGAACATCGTATGCTATTTGCCATTCTTTTTTCATTTTTATTTCCTCTAGCGATTTTGCCCTGTTCATTAAAAAATACTGTTAATAAGCCCCGGATCATAAATAACATTTAAACAAATATTCTGTGTATCTATGTATATGCTTAGTTTATCGAGCTTAGATATCTGTGCTAATGCCCAAAATATACCTAATGGAGGTCTTGAGATTAATAGGCAGCGACGCGGCTCTGATGGGTTAGGTCTGAAGGGTTCCTATTAGATTTTTTTATTTCTCACCACCCCTGTATATGGGCAACCCACGACGTAGTAGAAGCATAAGACAAATATAGCCTTGTGTTATGAATGTTGTATATATATTTACGAACACAGAGTCATCGGTAACGTCGAACCGCAATAACGGAAAGCCGACATCCCGTCCTCTCTGTATTGCATTCTTGGCCAAGATGTGGATTATCTCCGTGCTCTTCGGACTCTCAGGCGGTACTATCAGAATAACCTGAAACGAGTATTATTAAAAAAAATATATTTTTGTGGCATTCCGAGCCTATGAAAAGTCAAGTAAAATAAACATAGTGGTTCATCCCATTAGTTTGAAGCGTTAGTTATATTGTTGCCCACAAGTTCATGGTATAAGAAAAGAATAACGCCTTTCTGACCGAATGGATAGAGTTATAGAGATAGAGATAGTTGCCTGCAACACATAGATTGCGAGTTCGAATCCCGAATGTACCAATGAGTATTTCTGAACTTAAGTGCAGTGTTTAGTCACACCACGAGCTTTACGGTGAAGGAAAACATCGAGAAGAAACCTGTATACATCTGAAAAGCAATTCAAAGGCGTAAGTAGTCGACCTTGAGTAAGGGCGACAGACTCGCCATCTGTCACGTTGCACCTAAAATATATATTTGGCGGAAAGTAGGTGTGTGGGTATATACCTATACACCTCCGACCAACACTTCGGGGACCCTTGTGGCGTGAGGATATATTGAAGTTTCTAGGCCAAATTAGGGACGTCTTAAAAAAAGGTCAGGTCAAGAGTACCCTAAACCGAAGAGCATGTATGAAGAGAATAATGAAAGTGGACGAAGCGAAAGAAGTATGTAAGGATCGTAGCAAGTGGAAAGAAGTGGTCTCTGCCTACCCCTACGGGAAAGAGGCGTGATTATATGTATGTATTGAAGTTTATAATTTTTCACTCATAGTTCCTCTTTGCATTGTGTCGGTTTGTAAAGAAGGTGTTGTTTCCCGTGATTGTTTACGACTGGTAATAGGTATGTGTGTACCTGCAGTATATTGTGCACGCGGTACTTGTCGTGCAGTGCGGGCGCGCGCAGGCAGTGCGCCGTGAAGTGCATGAGGCGGCGCGAGCGCGAGCAGCGCACGCAGCGCGCCCACTTCTCCAACATGCTCGCATCCCACGGGCACACCGACATGCCTATCGCGATGCCGCGGATCTGAGACCAGCCTCGGCGAGCCTCCTGCTGTTCCGCTAACATTGAGTGACCTGCCGATACATCAATCTGAGAAATTTCCGCTGACAGCATAGGGCATGGAAAGTGTAAATATCCAATTGCCTATGATTTAAAATCCTTAGCTAGGTGTACTTTTAACCACTCTAATAAATATGTTGTAAATAATATGTTTGGTAAATATCTTAATGTTCCCACATAATCTATATACCTAATTAGTAAGTGCTAGCAGCAGTTACGTTAAGACAGCCCTGTATGTATAACATGCCTTGATAGTTGCGTAGGTACCTACAGCAAATCGTTCAAATGATGTTATGCAAAGATTATGATGTCTGCTTTTAGACTTGATGTATTTGAACCCGGGGCCAGTAGTACCTTGTGCTAGCGCCCGTGCCACGTAGTCGCACAGTACGAGATGGGAGCCCGAGGGCGCTGCGACGAGGCTGGGCCAGACGCAGCGCGCGTGGTCGCGCACAAAGCGCAACACACGCGGCACGTCAGCCGGCCGCGCTCGGCGCACTCTCACACGCTCTTCATTCTCGGAACCCTGCACCTGAACATAATATCCTACTAATATTATAAATGACAAAGTTTGATAAGATTTTTCTTACTCAAGCACGCCAGAACGGCTGAACGGAATTGGAGAGAATTTGGCTCTGGATAAGGACCTCTTAAGGATAAGAACGTTTTTGTCAGAAAAAAAAACGAATAATATAAACGGTAATTTTTTATATAGAAATTGGTAATTTTCGGCCGCAGCGTCATATATTGGAAATATATACTATACGCTTAATCCGTTGGGGATTAGGCGTGTAGATTTGTACGTATGTATTAATAGTATAGAGAGACGATCATTGATAATGATTATGAGATTTAAAGAATTATGAGCCATGGATTCACCACCTGTGCTGTGTTATATTATCACATTTGACTTTACCCTCTCTGCGTACCCTGTGAGGGACTAGGCCTGCATATCGTATATATCTTGGGGAAATCTGAGTACCTCAGCTCTACGTCGTATCTCGTTAGGCGATAACGTACGAAAATTTTATAGTCACTGTTTACTTAAAATTTTAAACTTCGGTCATGCAAATTGTTTTATGCAGTGTTAAATCCCCAACGAGTTACACTATACCATCTGGGGTGGATTGAATGTCTATTGCCATTCACTTGCCACACACATTAGGGCTTTTGTTTAGAGTCGTGTTGGACAGTTAAGAAAACAGGTTCCACTTTACCACAATTTGCTTTGAATTGACATCTGTCGTAGGCGTGTCAGAATACTTCCTCTTAATTTTTGTAGCGATACAACCGTAGAGAGGCATTCTCCTGCACCCTTGCCGTATGGACAGCAGTTTGAGGAAGCTGGAGATCAATGACATAGTGGGGCAGCCGAGAATGAGTTACGGATGTCTGGACCTTTGCGGCATCTACTCACTTCACCGGCATATCATGTTTATGGCTTTAATTAAAACTTATAATTTAAAAATTAAATAATCAAAATATATAATATGGTGGCATATTGACGGCTGTCGTTGACAATGCCTGTCATTTGAATTTTTTGTTTTCCGAATTTGAAACATTACGCACCGACCAGTGCAAGCTCAAATGTAAGTAAGCTTACATTATTTCGATTCCTATTTACACCGAGTTCATGAAATAATTATGTTTGTCTAATTTTGATCCATTTTCTCCAATGGTTTTTGCAAGTGGTTAAAATATTCGATATTCTTTCTGAATTGCAAAACCAGTACCTACCTCGTCCGATTGAAATATGATATTGTCATCTGTCAAATTCTACCATCACAAAACTAGTAAATTTTTAGAGATGTAACCTAACCAATAATAAAAATACATAACTCTTCGGGTGTGGATGTGTCAATCATGTCTGCAGAGGAAATAAGATTGCAATAAAATGAACTTCCTAAAGTGTATGAGCTCTGGAGTCATCAGGGTTGCCTCTTTGCCAAGTCAACCGCTCCTCAACTATTCTTTCAAGAGGTTTCGAAAGTCCTCATTTTGCGACTCATGCCTCTTGCCACCGGATAAAAAACCGGTAAGATTGAGGAATGCTAAGGGCATACATTTTATGAAATACGTACCTACCTGGCTTATATTATATAAGCCAGTTCCCTCTAGACTTGCATACCTCACTCGCTTCATCCACATCTCCGACTTTGTTTCTGATTGTAACAGAATAAATTTTATTATTACATAGATTATATGGTTTGGTGATTTTGAGTGGGAAATATTGTCTGTTCCCTCAGTGTTTCGACATCCGCAATGTGTCTATAGAGATCGCAACCCAGGCTAATGCGAAGTTAATCCGTGCGTTCTTATACACACACCACTGGCCCCGGGAGCCGACTGTCGCTGCTTTGTGGATGGCCCTGGACTGTCCGTACCTCGATGTCCTTACTGAAAAATACGCGCATAGTGGTAAGTGCCGACGGTCGTTTATTAGGTACTTTGTTTCTAATCTCTATGGTCAGATGGAAGGGACCGTCATTTAATGATCATAATTAATCTTTAAGAGCTCACGGCTTGAAATTTGGCAGAAAATCTTTTGTCTTAATTATCCAGCTAATAATCCCTTTGCCAAATTTTATCTACTTCTGTTTAGGCGTGATTGAGTAACATTCATCCTCAAAAACTTTCACAATCATAATATAAGGAGAAATTTGTTTTATATTTAAGCCAAAAAATTACTGACTTATGTTGAAGTTTTTTTTTAATTTGTACAGGCGATCGCTTTTTGGCGCTGGAGCATATAGAACGCACTGGCGAAGACAAACTGATAGGTGTTCTAATAGCTAACAGGGTGTGCCCCTGGATGGCAGACGAGCTCGAAGAATGGGCTCATTTCTCTATCTCTAAGCCGGAGAGACATAGAATGTACTTCTGCGCTCATTGCTATAGGAGTCCAAACTTCTACAAGAAATATCATGTGGATTATATCTATGACGTAAGTACAATAATATATATACCTCATCATTATAAAGTCTTTTCAGTTATTGTTGAATAGAAAAAATAGGCACTACATGTTTAATATAAAACGCATACTTAACGACTTTTATACTTAAACTGAGAACTATGGATGGAAGATCAGGTAAGCAGATATTCTATAATTCAATGTACTTAACCTTAAATAAACCTTGAGGCTAACAAGGCAGAGTAGTACCTATTCAGTAATCAAATATAATGTAGACCTGAATCTTTAGGCATTTCAGACGGCTAACCAATAGTGGTTGTTCTAAGGTGGAAGTGATAGCTACGGCAGCGGAGGTGACCGGCCAAGGAGTAGCGACTCTGCTCCTCAAACGACTCTTGGACCACGCGATCGACCTGCGTCATCCATTGGTGCAAGTCGTCGCTACCAGCTCTTACCTGTGAGTTCCACAAGAAGCTGACACGAGCTATAGAGTTTGTAGGGACAGCTGCATACGCATATTGGGACATAAATAAAATAGTTGATTATCAAGAATATTGTTAGTATTCTAAACAAATTTTATTATCACACCAGCCTCTCCGACAAGCTTCACTTGGGTGAAAATCGCGTATGCTTCTACTCGAGCCACTCGGCCACAATCCTTAGCCAACTTAATATTTAAATGTGGATGTAAGTTTGTTTGTGATGCTTTCACGTAAAAACTACAGATCATCGTGAAACTTTGTACACCTATTCTCTAAGGTATTGGGAAGGATATAAGATACTTCTTATACAAAAAAAATATGAAATCGATTTTTACGCGGGCGAAACCGCGGGATAGGTACAGCCAATTAAGAAAAAATATAACTAATGCATTTCTGATCTTCTTAAACCCATTACATGTGTGATTATTTCTACCTTCTTGAGTATTAAAAGGTGTATCGAGTACATTTCTGACCTACGGAAATCCATTTAATCCGTGATAATTTTCTTCAGTGCCAAGGTGTGCGAGAGGGCGGGCATGAAGCGGGAATGGTCTATGGACTACGCGGAGTTTGTGGACGACGCTGGCCAGCGCGTGTTCTACCCCCGGAGACCTCATCACACAGTGCATATTTACACCAAGTACTTCGACCCTAAGCAGAGTATTACCTTACCGTGTAAACCCCAGTACTTTAAATGATTCCAACACTGTGTTAACCTCACATAATAGTTATTATAAAAAAATGGTAGCACAAAACGCTGTGGTTTTTATTAACACGACCAGTTCGTAATTAGAAAAAAACTAAGTTATAGAGAGAGAGAGAGAGAGAGAGAGAGACAAGAAAGAGTAAAAAAGCGCATACAATCAAAACACCCTTGTTGTTCCACAAAATGTAGACAAATTACTGATCCATTGAAACTCCTTGGTAAATATCCATTCTCTTTTATTATAAAATGGTTACAAAAATAAAATTATAATACTTATTTAAACAATTAATTGTATCTGCGATCAAAGTTATTGTTACTTACTTATATAAATAAACTAAGATTATCGATGAAATACGCAATGCAAAATAAGTAATTGCTTTTTCCAGCAGCCAATAAAACAATGTTGCTATCCTGTTAGTTCTGCCTGAAGAGGAATCGACAAAATGATATAAAAAAACATTATATAATACAATTGTTATGAACTTCTTTTCAAATAAAAAGAAATTCAATATCTTATATAATACAATTAATTTACGTACTAAAAATAAAACCAAAAATATTTTGCATCACAAACCACTTTTGTTTAAGAAAACGTGTGTTTGAAAAAATTGAGTTGCCAATAAAAAAAATGGATAGATAATATCAACTTTATAGGTAAACTGAAAAAACAACATTGGCGTGCTTTCAATCTTCTTGCAAAACCAACACGATTAAGCCGCAAAATTAATATATATGTACTACAAAAGATTCTAAGAGCTCACATAAATAGTCCGACATTATAAAAAGCAAAGTTTACCTAAGCAGTGGTAATGGGTCGCCGGTCAATTCGACATGGCCGGTTGCGCAAAAGCTTTTGTAAATTGTAGTCATGAATCGTTTTAATTTTTTTGGCGCACCTCGTTAAAAAAGATTTTCTACAGCTACTGTTCTTATAATATAAATGAAGTGTGTATGAAAATGATTTTCATATTGTTAGCGATACATAAAAAAAATAAGGAGAAAAGGCGAAAAAAAAATTAAGGCAGGTATAAGAAGGTATCGATTGTGTAAGGAAATTAGAAAAAGGTAAAGTGGAATTTTAAAGGCTGAGTAAAGTTAACATAGGCTGAGTCGCATCGGACATGAGACCGTTTACTACTTCTAAGAAAAGGGCAAATCATATAGGTGATCGAAGGTGTGCGAATTTAAATTGAAAACATTTCAACATTCTTAAACAAAACATTCAAATTCAACAATATACTGCTGTAGAAGCAGGACCTAAGATGGCGAGTGATATTTCATAAATTACATCGGATCAAATTTGAGTTCCATTATAACGCAGTTAAGGATCAATTTCAAATATTATAATGTAATGGCATTATTAGTGGCGTCAGTGCAGTCGAAGAGCCATACGCACTAAGGTCATCACTGCACGAGTTGAATATAATACTGTTAGCAATGCTATCACAGCTCACCAGACCTATGGCATCCAGTACACGAACAAAAGTCCGTATGTTGAAGGCGATAAGGTCTAGTGTTTCTTGGCATATCCCCAGTGCGAGCCGCCGGCGTCGCCGCCCTTCTTGGCATGTTGAGAGTGTCCATGGTGGTGTTCCTCGTGACCATGCTTACCGTCGTACCCTTTATGATCAGCGTCAACGTGACCCTTATTGCTGGAATTAATAAACAGTCACAAATTAGAGCTGCGGTGGCCGAGTGGTTTGATTTGTTGCCAGTATGACAAATATTGCGAATTCGAATTCCGACTATACCAATAAAATTTGTTTTTCTGAATTTTAGTACAGTGATTAGTACCTCTAGTTTTACGGTGAAGGAAGCATCGAGATGAAATTCAGACGTATGTATGTATAGTCGTGCTTGAGAAACGGTGATGGACTCGCTATCTGTCACGTTGGCACCTAAAATATATCTCCGGCGGAAGACCAAGGAGGAAGGCAAAGGTTTTCGGTAGTATGCTAGTAGTAGATATGTATATATAATATATATATAAATAATAATATGTACCTGTATCCTTTCTTCCCCCGCTCGACGAAGTCATGTCCGGCATTGACGTGGTGCGCTTTCTTCTTGCCGCTCTCATTGCTCTGGTGCTTGGCGTTGAACTTGCCGTAACGGTGGTGCTCCCCACTCTTGTGGAAGTCATCGTAGAACTTGTGCTCCTTCTTGAACTCATCTTTGTGGTACTTGTTGTGGTAGCCTGCAATATAAAGGTCATTTTGGCTCAATTTTCTGATGTTAAAATGAGACACTACGGCGCGCAAGCTAGCTTGAGATAGTCAGCTAAAGCATGCAGTGAACTGCAGATTCGAGTCCTGAAGGTTTGTACCAATGTGCAATTCTTATCTTAAGTTCAGTGAATTATGTGAAACACATTGAAGGAAGTATTGTAGGGAAACCTGCAAACGTCTGAGAATAACTTAAACGTAGGCAATGTTGTGAAACACGGCGAAATAGTTGCTTAACATCTTTTACGTCGGTATTTAAAATCCTTCCGTGAAATGAGTGTGTTAATACATCTCTGCCTGCTCCTTTGTGGACTCTTTGGGGAACGCATGAATATATCATCTTAATAATAGTTATTTCCTTTCCACAGACAAGCGACGCATGTGTATCTGCCTGTAAGACTGATATAACAGAAGCTTCTAGCCGACATCTCCTCATAGATACAGACTACCTGCAAATACTGATCATTGTATAGATAGCGCCAACCACGAAGACGCGCCCCACCGACTTCTAGTCGAGGGGGTCGCGGAATACGGGGAGTGTGCACTCATAGGTAATCACTCTGTAACGATAATACTCAAACGTTAGTGGAAGGTTGCACACTAACACGGTATATTAAACTGCTGGGAAGAATAGGGGGGGGGGGGGCGTCTTCGTGGATGGCACTATCTATATCCTACAACGATTAATAATAATGATTTAAAATTCTTAAGAGTATTATCAGTCACTCGTACGTTGCATTTTCCTCTCACCCCCGCTTTAGTTTCTCGCCTAGTTCGTGCCACCGGCATAGCTTTTGTTTATTTTTTTTACAACAAGAGTGGCAAACAAGCATACGGCACATCTGATGGGAAGGGAGAAGAAGCTATTTACGCTCACGATACCGAAGTATCAATTGCGCTTGGAGAATTAAACCGTGTTGGCAGCATAGGGACTAATCCCTCGGCTGCCAACACAATATAACAAATCTTCCCTCTCCCTTCTCTCCAGGATATTGGAAACCTTATTCATCTCGCAGGAAGGCAACACAAAAAAAAGTGTTACATATTTGGCTACGGACTTCTATAACGTGGAGGTCCTGCACCACGGCAGCTCCAAATTCGAAAGGGAAACCCTTTATGCCCTACCTCTTTTAAAGAAGAAGCTCTTTAGTAAAAGAAAGCTACTTTATCATTGTAATGGAGGCTGTATTTTGTCGCAGATTAATACAAGAGAGTGGGTAAGTGCTTGACAATTGATTGTGGCGGTATACAATAATAATGTTGCGGTCGAGAGAAACTTATTGTACCCGACTATTGCATGTTGTTTTGTAGTTGTGTTTATGAGTTGCGTTAGAAATACTTATATTGTATGTATATCGAACCGTACGTACGTATCTACCTGACCGATTTGTATAATATTTCCTAGGCTATGATTATATAGATTGGCTATTCAGGATTATACAATAGAACTGTTGACTTCTAGTTGTAGGGTATTGTGAATATTATATCCTCATGACAAAATAAAACGTACATATATCCACACGCCTTCCCATAAGGGTCCCCGAAGGGGTAGGCAGAGGTGTATAGGTAGTACCCACATACCCTCTTTCCGCCAAAGATATATATTAGGTGCAATCGTGACAGATGGCGAGTCCATCGCCGTTACTCAAGCACTTCTATACATACGCCTTCGAATTGCTACTCAGACGTATGCAGGTTTCCTCTCGATGTTTTTCTTCACCGTAAAGCTCGTGGTGCTACTAATCACTGTACTTTAGTTCAGAAAAACGTATCGGTACAGTCGGGATTTGATCTTGCGATCTTTGTGTAACAGACAACTGCTGTAACCCCTCGGCCACCACGGCTCAGTTGGTAACTAACAAGATATTTTTTTTTTATTTACGCTCACGATACCAAAGTATCACTTGCGCGTTGCCACTCTGTGTTCGGAGAGTTATAGTGTGTTGGCAGCATAAGGTTTAATCCCTCTGCTTCCAACACAATGTAACAATCCTCCCCCTTCTCCAAGGAGCTCATTACTGGAAACCTTATTCACCGCGTAGGAACACAACACAATAAATTGTGTTATTTGGCTACGGACTTCTATAAGGTGGAGGTACTGCCCCAGTCGGGCAGCTCCAAATTCGAACGGGAAACCCGTTATGCCCTACCTCTCTTAAGGTCTATCCGGCTCTGTTCGCCTATTATTTGTGGAATTGTTATAATTTTGCGGTCAGTGAAAGCGGCAAGTGTTACGTAAAGTATTATTTGCGTTCAATTGATAATTTGACCCCGGCACCGATACAACGGACAGTTTCCATTTGTTTGATAATACCTTTTGTCCGGATGTACTGGCCGCTGGCCCAATAGAAGGCAGCGAGCCAAAGGGAAGGTCGCTGACTATTATTGTCGGTCGTCATTCTTTACTTTCTTTATACCTACTTCATTACCTAAAAATATTGCGTAATGGACGTATGCTGCGTTTTGAGTCTTGTCTAATATATCTTGTGTTATATATTTAGTAAAAAGTCACTAGATTAATAACATACATATTAGTATCTAGTATGTATAAGTACGAGCCGTCCCGCCTGGCTTCGCTGGCATGAAAGATTCTGAAACACGATTGCAGCGCCACCTATCCAGTATTGTGAATCTAAACCATTCTCCACTTGAACACCCACAAAAAAAACCACCAAAATCGGTCCAAACCGAACAAGAATTCGGTTTGGACCGATTTTCAAATTGACTATTGATTAACTTGTTTACTCATTAGGCACATATTTTATCACATATTTTATTACATCTTCATAGATGTATATTTATTTATATACATTTATTATATAAGCATACACACATTGCTGTTCATCTTCTATAGTAATTCATTCGAAGTCAAAACCAGTTTCTAGGTTCATTAGACATTTTTGTGATCAAATCGTAAGGGCTATCTACGTTACAGCATAAAAGTCATGTTCCCAAACTCCTCGTAACTGTTGCCTGTTGATGTGTTACTAACCTTTAGTTTTGTGTCCCTTCTTGTGCCCTTTCTTCTCACCAAAGTGGGAGCCCCTGCTGCCATGCGCCTCTTCCTCATGGCTCCCTTTGTGGTCCGCATTATCGTGGTGTTTCCTCTTCTTCCCCTGCGCGTCCTCGTACTCCTTGCGGTGGAGATGGTCGGTGCGGAAGCCCTTGTTACCTTTGTCTAGGTAGTGGTCGCTTTGGGAACCCTTTGTGCCCTGGAATGGTATGCACGAGGGCTGTGAATTTTGTTTGAAAATAGAACAAATTCTTGTATGGTGTACACAATTTCGCAATGTAATAAATATAATTTGAAATATTAAATATGCTTAATATCAATAAAAAATAATATCGAGAAAAAATAAAACATTGCATATATCGAGTCTGATACCATTAAGCGAGTAAAACTTTGACGACTATTTATAGGATGGATCATCAAGAATCAAGGCGCAAATAACAATTAATCTTCAAAAATATATGTATTTGATTTGGACACATAAAAAAAAAGCGCCTGATGAAAACTTTACAAATTTTGTGGTTGTTATAATTATTTTGGCGAAACTGAAATAAAACCGATATAGACCCGTGCTCGGAGGTTAGACTCGCCATCTGTCATGGCACCTATATGTATATGTAATTATGTATGTATATATCTCGAGCCAAAATAATATTATAAAACCTCTGCCTACCCCTTCGAGGATCTTTGAGGAAAGGCTTGAATATATAACACAATTAATTTCAATATAAAAAGCCACGCTTTTCTGAACTAAATAAAATGTGGCATTAGTTAAAAAAAACATTTATAAGAAGATGGGCGTAGAAAATCAATTCTAAGATAATCTTGTGGTATTCATGAATTAGATTCGGTAGCTGAGCTTACTAGAGTAGAGAGTTGTAAAATTCATTTGAAGAAAGGTGAAATATTGGGATCAAAATCACTATGTATATAAGTATTACTGTGTTTTTTGTTCACTGTGAAGGGAATTTATAATGCTAGTACAGATTCAATATGGGTTTGGAGATATAATTATGATGAACAGACAGTGAAAATGCTCACGATCTATCACGTTGGGTATTAATACACCATTGTTTAAGAATGGGCCGTGGAGAGAGCCGTGGTGGCCGAGTGGTTCGAGCAGTTGCCTGCGACGCAAAGGTTGCAAGTTCGAATCCCGACTGTACCAATGAGTTTTTCTGAACTTAAGTACAGTGATTAGTCACACCACGAGCTTTACGGTGAAGGAAAACTTCGAGAAGAAACCTGCATACGTCTGAGAAGAAATTCAAAGGCGTATGTATAGTCGTGCTTGAGTAACGGTGATGGACTCGCCATCTGTCACGTTGGCACCTAATATACCTCTGGCGGAAAGTGGGTGTGTGGGTATTATCTAATACACTTCTGCCTACCCCTTCGGGGACCCTTGTGGGAAGGCGTGAGGATATATTATTTTTATATTTGTTTAAGAATGATGGATGTAAAATATACGTACTTACAACGCCATTATTAAAGTAAAGATCCTTTTTCGGAAAACGACCCTTTTTAAGCCTGCTATATACATTATTCCAACTAAGAGAGATAAACGAAATGTAAAATTTTAAATTCGTAACGTTATATCGAAATACAATGGCCTCTTCAAACACGTGTGTTTTTCGCACAACAATATTTTTTTCAACGCGACGGCGACGCGTTTAGTTTCTATCTTTAAACTATTAATAGATCCATTGGAAGAATCATGAAGTCACTCACCCCACCTCCGTGTTCATTGTAATGATGATCATGTTTCGCGTGACCACCACCCTGCTCGTGACCGTGACCACCGTGTTGGTGGTGGTGGTGAGCGGCCGCTCCGAATGAGTCCTCATCTGATAGTTTCTTCAAAGGCTGAGCTATAGCTTCCGACGCTACAGGTAATGGTTGATCCAATGGTATAGATGCTGGTAAGGGCTGAGCTACGAACTGCACAGGGCTTCCCACTGCTATTGGATCATTCGGGACAAAGTTAGCTGGTTTTGTCACTATTGATATAGGCACGTTCTGAGTCGGTTCGTGGAGATATCGCGGCGAGGGTGCGGGTACTGCGTATCGTTGGTAATGGTTCGCGCTGGCGGTAAGCATCTCCTCATAGGGCGGCACAGGCCCCGCTCCCTCGTCGGTGAACTCGTGTACTTCATACTGGTGCACCTGTCGCGGTACCCTCACGAAGTCGTTGCGCCGCACTCGACATGGCCCGTTGCATTTTCTCTTTACCCTAATGTGTTGCGCGAAGGGATCGTCCGCGTACGTGTCCCTCTTCCTCCTCAGGTCGTCAGTGTAGGTGTCTTCATCGTACGGCTCCTCGACATCCTCCTCCTCGACCCAGGGCTCGTCCGCATATTCCGCGACCGCGGCAGCGAGTACCAACCACAACACCACTGCCCGCATCACGGTGTGCGCTGAAAACTTGCAGTTTTTTTTGTTTTATACGTATAAACCTTTCACCTACAGTAAGGATCCGTTGCCAAAGCGTGCAATGGACGGTGCAGCGTGCTTTTTTTATTTTATAGCAGGCGGTGTGCAAACACCGTGCGTGCGCGCGCGCAGGTCTGTTGTGTCTACAGCACTGTCTGAGCGACTCCGAGCCTGTAGCTTAGAAAGCGTCGTCCGATTCCAATTGTTTTTCCCGCTCGATTATAATCGCGATTTTCTAGAGAAAACAACGGCCGTGAATTATCGTATTGACAACTTTTATTAATCATCAACGACTGGGCTGCTTGCACAACTTCTTACAACCCTGTAGCATACGAAAAATAATTTCACATTAAAAATGTCAAAAAGTGGGTATATTGAAAACAAACATTCCAAGTCGTCTCCAATGTGAAACTGGCTGTTGTAATTACACCGGCGTATAATAATATAAGATGTATATGTATGTGTCTTTACCGCAAGGAACCTCGCTGTTATATTTAAATAAAAATATTAGACCGACACTAAGTATAAATACATAACATCACGTCGAGTCCCTAACGGGGTAGGCAGAGGTTATTGTGCGCCAGTTCTCTCTAGACTTCAGACCTCTTTCACTTCATCCACATTAATCAGTCTCTTCATACATACTAAGTAAGTATTACATTTTATAAGTGGCTTAGCAGCTTTGTTAAATACAAATGATAAGTGCCAAGTTGCTTCAAGTGTCATACTAAATATTGTTTAAGAGTGACTAAGGCAAATATACTTGATCTAGGTATGGCTGCAGCTAAAAATTATACCTATACATTATTATATATAGGAACCACTCCAAGAATCAACTATAACACCAGTCTAATAAATTTGACAGAAGAATATTTTTATTGCCCTGAATTTTGTGCAGAATAATATTCTTGAGCATTTCTTCAAACTTATTTACAAATACATTTTGTCCTATTGTTACTGTTAACCAATGTAATACAGAGCAACAGAACTTACTTAATAATTAATAATAAACTCGTGACCTCAGCACACAATGGCGAATAACATTCAACTAGTGGGTTCCGTAACGTTTCCCTTGACCAATAGTACGATGGAGCAACAGGCGACTTTTTGTGCGAAAATTAGATAAAAACATCAAACGATATTTATATTCTCAACATTTCGGCTAAGAGCCAAATTATGTGTCACTGTCTACCAGAATACAGAAAGAGCGAGACAGGGATAGCTTAGAATGAGGTATCGTCAATCTGTAGCTACGCACGATTGATCACCTCGAAACTATCGCCAAACAAAGGAATGCATCGATAAAGATGAGAAATTTTACAAAACTCGTGACTATTTGTCATACAATTTCGCCAGGCTTTACTAAATACATTTCAGGCGTGTGAAGGTTTTGCTGGAAGTCGTTGAAAGATTACACAATTTGGTGTTTGTACGCGGAAAGAGAAATCAGTTATTAAGTACAAATAATTCAATGTCAGTACAATTAATTGGAACCAATCTTGTCTTGGAACCACTTAATTCTTCGATCTTGTGATATAAGGTTTATATTATTGTCAGCTGTATTTAAATAATCCCTGCAGGTGCATTGCTATCTCTAAATAGGCTGTCAGGGTTGAAATGAAATACTTAGATTCAGTCTATATATATATTATCAACTCGTACCTTACAAACAAACACATGTTCAGGCCTTGCGGATTCAAAGGAGTTCCTCTCCGCGAACGCTCAGGCTAAGGCATGAATTCCTCGTTGAGGTTTTCCCTAGAGAGTAAAGCATACAGTACATCAAGAAGGTTGTAAAAAGATTCCTCTAGAGTCGGCAGCTCCGAGCTTAACCCCTTTTTTAACGTGGAGAATCTTCATGTATAATCACCACTGGACGCGGCGAAGGGTTATGACTGACTAAACTTCCCAAGCAACCCAACACCTCCAGGCCACAGAGTTGGTGTATCACGGGACCTTTTTCGCATTCTAACCGCGATACACAGAGTGGCTAGCCACCATCTAAGGTGATCCTCGGGGGTGAGCAAGGGCCCTTCCTTAAGCCCGAAGGCCTCCGTCGCGCCTCCGTAAGTGCCAGGGTGACGAGTCCACCCGAAGTCGCCGCCTGGAGGCAGCAACCTTGCATCTTGCAAACGTTTGCTTGCTTGCCACCTTTGTGGTATAATAAATATGCCATAATGTATCCAGTGCATCAACAAAGGTAACATTCACATCTTATTACCATAGTTTAGTATCGACTGAGCCACTTACATTGTCGGCTCTAATTACTTGGCCAATTGAGCGCCGCCGGCTTTTTGCATGGATGTAATTACAGTCAGATTGTTGTTTCATAATATTTTCTAATCACGATTGACAAAAAGTTCCACCTATTTCGGAATCTGATAAATTGAATTCATCAACTAGTTGCGTTGGTGTTATATGGTAGGTATCGACTGGACGTGCTGTTAAAGCCTGTCATAATAACTGAGTTTTTGAATTTAAAATGATTTATTACCATTCCACTTTGCCTGCCTGTAATCTTTGTGTTGTAGGCTACTTCTGGAACCACCCGGCAAAGATATAACCATTAGGATAATTGTAGTTTGAATTAAAACAAATAATTATAGTAATATGATAATTTAATTGTAATCCAATGCTTCAACTTAAATACATAGAAAGCTTCACGTGCCATAAATACATAATAAATTAACATAATACATAAATATTCTTCACATTGTATTGCCTAATTCCTTTCAAATAAATATCCAAATTTTTGAAAACAGAATAATAAAAATCTAAACATTTGTTTGACTTGTTTGTTGTGTTTGTTTGTTTGGTTTGACAGAGACCCGAAACAATACAATTGATATGATGCACTGATTACACTAGTTAAATCAGTTTTGGAATCTTTAATGATATAGACAGATAAATAATGAATGTTATCGATGTTACCTGTACACATTAATTAATACATATAGTAACTTTGATAACATATTTACTACGTAGAAGGATACTTTAGGGCATAGTTTGAAGTTAAGTATTATTTAGAACACATTTTATACGTGTAAACTTAAAAGCAATGATTACAATAAATATGTAAACTATGAACAATTTTCCTTTTCTGATAATTCCATGAAAACAAAGGGAACATTTCTAGGTAGCAGCAATTTTTTATTTTAGCCTTCGAAAGTTTCTCTTGGATTTTACGATCTCTTACCTATCTTACGATCTCTTTCATTCAATTTTTTTTACACAACTTGTGCACATTATTCGTATTTTGAATAAAACTACTAGAAAAGCATGCTTAAGCTTGGGCCTTACATACTTATAAATATGGCACAAATTCCATCCCGTAGACATAACACCGGCCCTACTATGATACAACATGCCAAGTCTTTTGTTTTCGTTCAATACTTATCCTAGTTATCATAAATATTCTAATAAAAAAATTATAACCCAACGTGTCTCACTGTAACAGTGGATTCATATTATGTAGCTGTCGGATTAGCCAGATAACTCGTCAATGTATATAGTTTGTTACGATCCAATCGAACTTTATACGATTTCGCAAACTATCCAGAGGTAGAAACATTTCTAATAAAAGGTAGGGTTCGTTAGAGACCTGATCAATATAAACATGTTTTTGAATATCTGGAATTCTTCTTAAAAACTAATTGAAAATTGTATCCAATAATTTCGTGGTCCATTTCAAAATGGCTACCATAACTGTGTGAATGTTGTAATTTTTAACTGTAACATTGAACCCAGAAATTTGTCCAAAACTACTTATACACAGATTCGAAAATAATTAATAAGTCTTTATCAAATGATCCGAAACGAACGGTGTAAATGGTTCCGGATCCTTTATTTTCTTCTTCTTCTTGTGCAAGGGACAACTCTTCTTGTGACCAGTTTCTGACTTATTATGTATAGGTTTATATTGAGCGAGAATAGAGACACTTCTTTTATTTCTATTAAACTGTTGTTTTTGGCAACTATTGTCCACTGTCGGCATATTGGGCGTGTAGGTGTACTGAAGAGTTCTAGAATTTGGAGTTATAATGTCATTTGCCTTCGCGTAGGAGTCTGGAGCCACTTCCAGCTGGCTGTGGTGGAGGCAAGTGGATGTTACCTGAAGTCACATACGAAACATTGCAATATTCAATCACCTACAAATTATATTATGTCTAATCTATCTAATGTTATTACGTGCGTTCTTTATTACCATTGCATTAGATGTATATTCGCCCGTCTTGCCACTAGGGTCCCGAAGGGTTAGACACAGGTAGTGCCCACACACGCACTTTACGCCACATACCTACATACATACGCCTTTGAATTGCTTCTCATAAGTCTGCAGGTCGATATTTTTTTTCATCGTAAAGCTCGAAGTGTGACTCATTTCTATTATTATAAGTTATTATAATCTTTTTATTAAAGAGAAGATAGAGTAGTACTAACGCCGTGGTGGCCGAGTGGTTCGAGCAGTTGTCTGTTAGTACAAAGTGGTGGAATAAACGGGATTTTCTGTCGTATAGGTAAAATATTACAGATTTACTTCGGTAGGCACTCAGTAAGTAATGGATAGGTGTTTTCATTGGGGATTTGTTTTGTTTTTCAGACAAGGACAGTCTTTTAATTTCTTTAGTGTGCCATATTTTCTGTGTTGATAAATACTTACTGGTGGTGGCGGCGGCCTGGGCCTAGCGTACAGGGCCGCCCGCCCCTCCAGCTCGGAGCGCAGCCTCCACGCTCGCGCAGCTTGAGCTCTCCTGCTCGCTGGCTGCCCGTCGTCCCGAACTGCGTGCCACCTGGTTAAAAATCCGTCAACGACGTTTTCGGTCTTGTCTTACAATCAAACTACAAATGTTTTATTAGCATTTTGTTATTTTGGTTTTTTTTTGGATAGGCATAAGTGTAGATAATAGCACCAAAATGAAGTGCTATTACTTTTCTGCTTTACGAAACCTTTCTGGAAACGTGAGAAGGTAATGGACTAGGTTACATGGAATTCGAAGTACAACGCATTAAGAAGCGGCAACCTTTAATTAAGCAAGGATCTTCATTGACCGTTAGTAAATACCTTATGAGCAACTGCAATATCCTCGCGTGTTGCCCGACGGAGCGCAGTGCGAGACATGTCGCTCTCAACGACGTCATCTCCCCCCTAGAGTTCGCTTGTCTGAACGACAGGCGCATCGCTGTCGTGTAGTACTCCAGCGATTGGGACAGGAAACCTGGAAACAGTCGCTTGCACTATTTAAATCTTGTTTGCATCATTGAAATAGTTAGAATTTGCCTTGTGGTTGTTTTCCGTTAAAAGAACGTTGACAATTCTTTTATTATTATATTATTTCTGCTCTGCATCCAGAATATTATCTCACTATTCTTCCAGAGGTTAAAACATCAGATTACTAGATGTAAAATTAATTGCATTGATTTCTTTCTTCCTGGACTAAAATATATTCTAATTCTAGTCCAACTAATAATCTATCTCTTGGCCAAACTTCATACAATTTCTGATTCACTAGTTTTTGCCTGAAAGATCAGCAAACTTCCTCATACACTTTAATTGATATACTATGTGTATCAATTAAAGTTTTACTTACAGATGGGAAGTAATTTTGTAATTTTTTTTCCAGCCCGTCTAAAAAAATAAATTTCCAAATACCATAAACTTTACTGACCTCGTTTCTTCAACCAATTCCCGTACAGCACATAGTGCTCCCAACTCGTGGGCTCCAACTCGAGCAGCTTGTCCAGGATATCTCTCTTATCCTCTTCGCACTTGAGCAACAGCAATTCCAAATAAGCTTGAACAAAACGAGGCTCCAGTGATATGCAACGTTCCAGCATCTTGTGGGATTCCGCTATCCTGTTCTTTTTCCTGAAACCGTATACCAAAGGATCGTTAGCATTAACCTACTCGTATATACTTATCTCTCCACTTTAGGAAGGTCTCGTAACGCACTTTTTACAAATTAAAATGTGCCCATTATCGAATGCTGCTATTATTTTCTGGCAGGCGCTTTTCTTATTCTTAAATTAAATTGAATGAGTTATTTTAAAGAACGAGAAATTAGTCGTCACGTTAGTACGAAATTGCAATAAATTTATTTCATTTAATATTTAAAGGATTTCTTGTAAAGTTTTTTATTTGATCTAGTTAAAACCAATTTTAAACTAAAATTGTATCGTTCTACAACATTGACTCGATTTTCTAATACCTTCAAACCATTTTCTAATCAAATGCTAGCAGTACGATTTTTATTTTATTTGAACTCGATTAGATACCATTAATGGTACGTAAGTTACTCGTGCGTACTGCCTTTTAACATTTTAGTTCCTGTGAACAATTTGAATTTGAACAATGAAGTTGAAACGTACAATCTGGCCCGAGATTTACAACCTTTCCTACCGTAGGTAGGAAACATATACGTTTTGCCTTACCCTCAGAGCCTACCATGGACACAGAGAAATTAAATAAAGTTTCTCCATGCCTTTGTATCATATCATATTTTTTTTGTGTTTAGATTTTTCAGCTTATAATGTCGTATCAAAAGTTAAATGGGCATTTGTTGGATGCTTTGCGAAACGAATGACGCACGTGCAAAGTTAGCTAAGTAGTTTATATGCATTTTATTGTCACTGTTTAACATGACTAGGATAAGCATTATCTTGAACCTGACTTATATTTAGATATGCTATATTTCAAAATTGCTACGGTTACTTTTGCGTATATGTGTGCTTTGTGTTGGTATTTAAACTAAGCCTGGGCGTCTTCTCTGTGGCAAAAATAAGGTTGGAATATTAGAATCCCAACTTTATTATTTGCTCAGCGGGGATTTAACCTTAAGCATGAAAGATGCTAAAAGCGGAGAGGTCTCTAATCACTTAACTATCTCTTGTATAAATATCTTGCTTAATTTTATTGTTGTTATTGTAATAGTCAACTCCACGTTGACCTCAAAATCCCCACTTTTTTTTTTTTTATACAACAAGAATGGCAAACAAGCATTCGGCCCGCCTGATGGGAAACGGTTACCGTAGCCTATTTACGCTCACGATACCAAATTATCACTTGCGCGTTGCCACTCGGACTGTGTTCGGAGAGTTATAGTGTGTTGGCAGCATAAGGTTTAATCCCTCTTTTTCCAACACAATGTAACAATACTCCCCCCTCCCCAAGGAGCTCATTACTGGAAACCTTAATCACCGCGTAGGAACACAACACAATTAATTGTGTTATTTGGCTACGGACTTCTATAAGGTGGAGGTCCTGCCCAAGTCGGGCAGCTCCAAATTCGAACGGGAAACCCGTTATGCCCTACCTCTCTTACTCTCTCACTATAAAACAGTTTTTGAAAAAACTGTCCAAACGTCATTTCGATTCTGCTGTAAATCACCCCAACCCCCTCGTCGTATCGGCCGCCCGATACACTCCTTCCCTTATCTCGAAGATAAGGCGTCCAAGACATGCCGTCATCGAATCGGATGATGACATAACGGACGCCCCTCCAGGACGCCCGACAAAAACATATTGATGCGGTGTTTATTTGAGCGGACTGTAAGTTGTGTGTGAGAAGAGTAACTATGGAATTTCTTGTCGGTTCTTCTCCATGGAAACGACCAACCCGAACCGTGCACCTTTTTCGACGCTTTATAAGTGTCCATCTAGGCCTATGTGAAAAAAATATATTTTGATTTTGTTTTTGTTACACTGCCCGACCTGTAAAGCTTGGCAAGGTTATAGTGTGCGTTGACATGGTCCCTGTTGTACTTCAGGGCTTGCAGGAAGTGGTGCTCGGCCCGCCCCGAGGCCAGCACTAGAGTGCCTAGGTTGTTATGGGCACTCGCATAGCTCGGCCAAAGTCTGGAAGCGAGAATATTAATAGTTAATAACACAGAAGAACGGTTATATAATAATAATTGCTATAGTGAGATAATTGTGTTAAAAGTAGGTATCTAGTTCGTAATAGTGACTTGATTGATTTGATTTTGCTTGTTATAGTACTCTATGATGCTTATTGTATTAAAATAAACTTATACTTATAATATAAGCCGTGGTGGCCGAGTGGTTCGAGCAGTTGCCTGCGACGCAAAGGTCGCAAGTTCGAATCCCGACTGTACCAATGAGTTTTTCTGAACTTAAGTACAGTGATTAGTCACACCACGAGCTGAACGGTGAAGGAAAACATCGAGAGGAAACCTGCATACGTCTGAGAAGAAATTCAAAGGCGTATGTATAGTCGTGCTTGAGTAACGGCGATGGACTCGCCATCTGTCACGTTGGCACCTAATATACCTCTGGCGGAAAGTGGGTGTGTGGGTATTACCTATACACCTCTGCCTACCCCTTCGGGGACCCTTGTGGGAAGGTGTGAGGATATATTATTATAATAAACTTATACGGTTGTATGAACATACAATATTACTGAACAGTAATCATAAATAGACTATAACTAATAATAAAATTGAAAAAATTTCAGATTTTCACAAATCAACTGGATGAATGAGGGCGTGATTATAAAGATGAAGAAAGGCACGTTACGTTGGTTTGGATACATAGAAAGGATGAGTGAAGAAAGATTAACGAAACAGATATACAAAGCAAAAGTGTGTGCAAGAAGAGGCAGAGGAAGGCCACGTTCCAATTACTTGGATCAAATAGTTTGGACTCTCAAGGACGGGAACGTTAAGAGTACTCGAAACCGACGAGCATGTATGAAGAGACTGATGAATGTGGACGAAGCGAAAGAGGTATGTAAGTCTAGAGAGAACTGGCGCTCTATACTCTCTGCCTACCCCGTTAGGGACTTGGCGTGATGATATGTATATGTATGAAAAAATTTCAAATCAATAGAGAAATTCATGTAATATAATCATAAGATAGTGCCATCCACGAAGACGCGCCCCACTATTCTTCCCTACAGTTTATATTGTAAGTCTGCAACCTAATTTTGAGTATTATCGGTACACACTGATTACCTATGAGTGTACGCACACTACAATTACGCTACCGTCACGCTAACCTGCACCCCGCGACCCCTCGTCTAGAAATATGTGGGGCGCGTCTTCGTGGTTGGCACTATCTGTATAAGTATGAACTTTTTAGTATTAATAATATACAAACCTGTCAACGCCATATCACTTACTTTAATGCTTCCGTGTAATGTTTGATAGCGTTCTCTGGTTGCTCAATATCTTTCAAGAAGTTGGCAAAGTTGTAGTGCAGCTTAGCGTTCTGAGGCAGGACTGACAGGTCGGCCCTGGAATTAAAAAGAAATTCATTTATTATTAATAAAAAATTGTTGCTAATGTGACGGATGGTGAGTACATCGCATTTTCTCAAGCACAGCTATGCATACGTGTTTGATACTCTCTCTTTCTCCTGCCATTCTCAGTAGCTGTTCGACCAAGTTGGAGTGATCAAATATAAAATATTTTCGATTTTTTTTTACTACAAACCATGTTTCTAATTAATTAAAATCTAATGATATTACGCGCGTTCTTTATGACCTTGGCATTAGATGTATACCCGCACTAGGGCCCCCCTAGTGGCAAGACGTAAGACAGTTCCACACAGCTAGGCAGTAAGCAGCGTTGCCAGACGTCCCGATTTTGGCGGGACGTCTCGATTTTAGATCAATATTAAATGTCACGCGCGGGACAGGCTCGGTCCTGCTTTTCGGAGATAACTCAACCATGCATGCAGTGTGCTGAGGAAGCGTGGTTGCGTGGCACTGACAAGTGTGTACTGCCTACCCGCCCGGCGGGTTATGAAGATAAAAGCGCGGGAGAGAGAGGGGTTCATCACGCAATTGGTGCGTGTGACCGCGACAGCTTCTCTTTCTTTATAAATATTTGAAAACTTCTGATTATATGTTTTTTTTTACTATATCCCGCTTTCGACGAAAGAATCCCGCATTTTCACTCCAAAGTTCCAAAATCCCGACTTGGAAAAAAAGAACGCTGGCAATGCTGGCAGTAATGCACATCTAAGTGTTAGACACAGGTGTATAGGTGGGTAAGCTTACCTCAGTAAAGTCTCCCTGCTCCTCCAATCCCGACCTCGTAGCTGAGTCCGCGCGACTCCAGCCGCCACCAGCACCGCCACACACAGCACCAAGACTCTTAGCCTCTTGACAGCCCGCCGTCGCCACATCAGTTGGATGCCGTACACTGTCATCAGCACTGACCCTACACTGTATCACAGAACTGAGTTTAAAAGATTTTTTATTACTTATCAAAATGTCTTTCATGTCCTTTATTAACTTTAATGTCGATTATCTTTGCCCGCGACTACGTCCGCGTGTAATTTAACAAAAAGTTACTCTTCAGTTTCTAAAATAAAGTAGCTTAAGTTATTTATTATTACACCAGCTATCTTTCAGTGAAAATCTCGTCAAAATCGGTCCAGCCGTTTCAGAGATTAGCAAGAACAAACAGACAGACAAAAAAAAAATTATAAATATTTTGGTATATGTACCGTGCATCCTTATATGCATTTAGAAAAAGCGGTTATTTTAAAGTTACAAGGAGACGTTCCTATTATATTTATTTGTATAGATTTATTAATCAACTCAAGTAGTAGTATTTCTTTCCCGATATAAGGAACACTTTGATCTTCTTTCTTTTCTGTATATTTGCAACGTTTATTATTATTATAGTTTTTAATAAAGAAAGTGTTTCATTAATGGTAGTTAAGACTCGTGTTGTTTGCGATATTTGTGTTATATAAGAAGCAAGCGACGATACACAATGCACACCTGGGTATGTAAAGAACTCTCTCAGCTACCACAAATCCGACGGTGACCAGGAGGTTTGACGCTGGTAGATATGGTATTACCAGCAACATGAGCCCCACCACTACTGGACTGTGTCTCTGGAGCTGTGTGACAGGAAAAAGGGCTTAAGATCACACTGAGTAAGCAGCAGTTCATTTTTATGCATTGTCGTAGCTAGGTCACCAAAGGCCCTGGGGCAAAAAAGATACTGGGGCCCTAACTAAACTATTAAAAATCGTTTATTCCGTATTCGGCGTTTTCCAAATTTGACGTACTCCAGATTTGTCGTACTCCATAATAAAGTTAAAAACCACATACAAATTGTAATTTATTTTAATGAACAAATTAAAACTAACTTGCTATTATTAAAGGCGCATGGAATCTGGTTTATTTATATTCCGAATGTAGGGAAAATATTTCACTAGTTCAATTTATACTTTATAGTCAGTCCTGTATGTCTAAGTATGTATAGTTGTGCTTGAGTAACGGCGATGGACTCGCCATCTGTCACGTTGGCACCTGATATACCTCTGGCGGAAAGTGGGTGTGTGGGTATTACCTATACACCTCTGCCTACCCCTTTGGGGACCCATGTGGGAAGGCGTGAGGATATATATTATTATTAAGTCAGAGTCCGAGGGTCCCCCTGAGCTTGGGGCCCTCGGGGCCCTGCTCCGTCTAGCCCTCCGGTAGCTACAACACTGTTTTCATGCTTTATTTACCTCCAAATCAACAAAGCACGTATAGGTGAGCGCAAGTAGTGCTATGAAGGCGGCACACGTGAGCAAGTTCCTAGTATCCCCGCCGCTGGTGATGAGTGGTATAGATCCCATTTGCCAGTCGTGGCTCAGCGTCCAAGGACACAGCAGCAGCCACCAGTTGAACGCGGCCAGGTAGCAGAAGGTCATTAGTCTGAACAGTAAAAGCAAAGGACAGATTTTAAAATCCGTATCCATTTTCCCTCAGTGTTACATATAGTAATGTTGAAACAAATCGAATTTCGAAGAATGGCTGATCTCGCAGTAAAATTTAATCATCTTAAAGGAAATGTTGAATTAGGGACTATATTATAATTTGATTAGCCTTTGCAAGAAGTGCTACCAAAGCAGTTTTATTACTAGCGTCGAAATTAATCTAACAAGAATTTGACTTGTATTTAGAAATTACATAGGAGTATTATTTCACAAACTTCTTTAATAATACAACACAAACAAAATAAATAGCAATCTTTAGAAGTCCGTAGCCAAATAACACAATGTTTTGTGTTGTGTTCCTACACGGAGAATAAGGTTTCCAGAAATGAGCTCCTTGGGGAGGGGGGAGGATTGTTATATTGTGTTGGCAGCAGAGGGATCAGTCCCATTATGCTGCCAACACAGTATAAATCTCCGAACACAGAGTGGCAACCCGCAAGTGATACTTCGGTATTATAAGCGTAAATAGGCTGTGGTAACCGTTTTCCATCGGATGGGCCGTATGCTTGTTTGCCACTCTTGTTTTAAAAAAAAAAACAATAAAAAAGGTTACGAGAATTACTATTGAATGTCGGAAGTAATTCACATTTCACCGTATATATTGGGTTTACAAACTACACTGAATCAGATAGTTCACAAAAATAGATAGTACCATCCACGAAGACGTGACCCACTATTCTTTCTCATAGTTTATAGTGTAAGTGTGCAACATCCCACAAATTATTGAGTATTGTTGGTACACACTGATTCAGTGAGTGCACACGCACACGACAATCATTACAGTCGATACTCCACGTAACCCGCGACCCCCTCGACTAGAAATCGGTGGGGCGTGTGGTCGTGCATATCTATATATATATATTTGTCATTACATACAGTATTATATAAAGATTATTGAGGAAAGTAAGCGGCCAGTTTAAGAAGACAAAAGCCCAAGTAGTTTACCTGACTGCCAAAGAAGGATGGAATGCTGGCGGGTTGTCTTGTGGCGAGAACGCCGGCAAAGAACCTTGCAGCAAAGCGAGTCTTGCTCCGGCTAGCAGAGTTAAAGCTGCCAGTACTCTAAGTACCCTGCCGCATATAGTGACCCCTTTCCATCGCCATTTAACTGCTGTAGATGATCTGAAAGGATTATTAGGATATTGTCTATGCCTAGCTTTATTTTTATTTAGATCAACTTATTAGAGCAATTGTGGCCCAGTGTTAGCTGCAACACAAAGATTCCAAGTTCGAATCCCGACTGTACCAATGAGTTTTTCTGATCTTAATTACAGCGATCATTCGCACCAAAAGCTTTACGGGGAAGTAAAATATCGAGAGGAATTTGGCATACGCCTGAGAAGAAATTCAAAGGCGTGTATAGCCGTGCTTACTAATGGCGACGGACTCGCCATCGGTCACGTTATCACCTAAAATATATCGCTGGCGGATAGTGGGTAGCGTGTGGGTAATATCTATACACCTCTAGCTACCTCTTTATGGGCCCTTGTGGGAAAGCGTCAGAATATATAAGCGTACCAATCTTATACAAAAATACCGCCCCCCAGACTCTCGCAAGTGCCGGCCCGAGCCGAGCCAGTAGCGCAAATCCCCTCCCGAAATAACTCAATAGTAATAAAATACCAGACCAGCCCAGCTCCCTTGCTCGCGAACCAGCAACGCCCTAAGCCGAGGTCCGAACCCCACAGGGGGTGCCCTTAGCTGTGTTGCTTAATACTTAAGTGCCTGGCTGGAGGCCTAGGTCTCGCCATTGACCGGTTAAGTAGCAAAAGTTCCCGGAACTCACGCTACGAGAGACAATACAAAAAAAAAAATACAAAAATACATTGTCCAAGATCCAGCTAAGTTGATATCACTTGCTATCTGCAGCATTAAAAGCCTTTTCAATCCATCCCTAGCATCTGAGCATGTGGGAAAAGAACCATTTTGTATTCTATTAATTAACTAATATGGACAAAAATATGTCTCACTAAAAACGAGCTCATTTGACCGACACTTACATACTGATGGAGTGCTACAAACCTGGCTATAGGTGTCCAACACCTATACAGATCGAAGGCTATGTTGAACAATAGCGCGGTGAGTCCCGTCTCTTTAGCTAACATGCTCAGAGCAGCGAAGACCACACTTGACCATACCCGGTGGCGGCCTGATGTGCTGGAGTGGAGGAGAGAGGTTATTAGTTCAATAATGTAGAAAACATGCTTTTTAAAATAAGATACAACGGATAAGAAGCTCACAGTACGTGTGATGAAATAAATAATATGTATATGTGCGAAATAAAACAGTCCGCGCAGTTGAAACTAAATTCCCTATCAGTACGTATAATAAGGATGAAATAAGATTTTGATATGGGTAACAAATCATGCGCTCATCATGTCGTGCGCGAGATTTACAGTGCAGTTACTATATTTTTTATGAGACAGAACGGACACGCTTATGATGAACAAATTGACATGCTAAACTGAAGTTTTAACTTATGGTTCGGTATAGTGAAGACATTAATCACAGTATCTTAGACCAAGCCTTGTTATATGGTATTTTGCCAAAATTTTGATAATTATTAAATATATATATATATAAAGTTACGGTGACACCAAAATCCTCGAGTTAATTGGATGGTTCAAAAGTGTTATAATTCTTGTAGTACGTGACCTTCCCATGAAATATGTATTCCACAAGTTTCGAGAGAAGTTGGCTATGCCTTTCAGTACCATTAATAATAATTAGCCTGAACTTGGCCCCGGAGGAGTACTAAATAATTTTTACTGACAAACGCTTGAATTTTAAGAAGAAGCCGTCGTGGCCGAGTGGTTCGAGCAGTTGCCTGCGACACAAAGATCGCAAGTTCGAATCCCGAATGTACCAATGAGTTTTTCTGAACTTAAGTACAGTGCGGAGCGCTTGACCTAAAAAATTCGTTGGATAAGTGATAAAAACGGCGAGAAAAATACTGTACCTAGAAGTGTGTAATATTTGAAAAAAACTAAACTCTTGTCATGTCATAAACATGTAGGCTTTGGATCTAAATCCAAAATCACTTTCCATGAAATCTGTTTATTATTTTACGCTTCACTAAAGCAAAATACTCCCACACGAGTGTACATGGACAGGCTAGATTGATAGCCCTTCTTCTAGGTTCTCTGACATACAATGTTTCTAAGCCTTTAATGTATTAAAGTAAATGTTAGGGCATCAAATCCGCCCAAAACCTTACAGATATTCTACACGTAATAAGCATAAATATAATATAGTACTAGATCCTACAAGTTGTTTTGTGTGCTACGTGACTTTAAACTTGTTCGTTGTCCAAATGTAGCTTTCATTATTCTCAACACAATGCTTATAATTTTAATAGTTCAATGAACATTTACTCTTCTATTTATAATTAAAAAACCGCGGTGGCCGAGTGGTGCGAATAGTTGCCTGCAACACAAAGATTGCAATTTCGAATCTCGTCTGTACCAATGAGTATTTCTGAACTTAGCTACAGTGATTAATCACACCATGGAATATACGATAAAAAAACATCGAGAGTAAACCTGTATACGTTTGAGAAGAAATTCAAAGGCGTTGTTTCTATAATGGCGATGGACGCACCATCTGTCACGTTGACATCTAAAATATATATTGGGTGGAAAGTGGGTGCCCGGGTACTATACACTTCTGCCTACCCCTTCGGGGACCCTTGTGAAAAGCGTGAGGATATATTATTTATGATTCAGTAGTAATTATAGGCTAGTGTCAAAATGTGTTAATTAAGCCCTAAATATTAGTCTCGAATAATATTAAACGCCTCACAGACTTCGAATTACGCTGTTGGGAGAAAATTTACATATCATTGATAGTGCCAAGACCTATTAAGCTGCCAGAATGAGTCTCGAAGGATTGTTTATGCATATTGACTCAGGCTACTGTCCGTGAGAGTTGTGCGTTATAGGCTTACTAATACGAATAAATATACATACATACATATCATCACGCCAAGTCCCCAGCGGGGTAGGCAGAGAGTATAGAGCGCCAGTTCTCTAACCGTGCTTCTTTTTCGACGTTTTATATGTGCCCACTTGGGCCTATGTGGAATAAAAATATTTAGATTTTGATTGGAACAAATGTAAAAATAACCTTAGCCTGTTTTTATGCACCACTCATCAAGTTTGTGAAGAAAAGCGAGGTATATTTCCCATATCATGTTGGGGTTTATTGATTACAATTTCCTTGTTATTTACGACGGCCTCGTTGAATTCGAGTAATCATTACCCACAGATACAAATCCGATTTTATTCCCAGATATTAGAATTGACATTAATATTTTCCCGTATTCCAGAAGCAGGTCAACCGTGATGCCGCGTTTATTTAACAAGATCGACGAACACGGCGTGTGATTGGGCGTTTGATTGCGAGGCTGTGTCGGTGTGGGATTCAATTTTCTATTAGGGCATGTTTTAGACATACATATTATACTTTTTTAGGGTACCGTGCCAATAGGAACAAAAATAACCTTTGTTTTTATGCGTAGTAGTACCGTTACATAAATTGACTTTCTATGAGTTGCATCATCTTATCATCACGCCGAGGGTGGGGTAGGTAGAGATAATAGAGTGCCAGTTCTCTCTAGACTTACATACCTCTTTCGCTTCTTCCACATACATCGGTCTCTTCATACATGCTCGTCGATTTGGAGTACTCTTTGCGTTCCCGTCCTATGAGTTGCAGATGCAAGAATTTTTATGTTGGTAATTTTTTTCTAGAACTCTATCACTAAAAATAAATTACTCATTTGACCTTAGCTTATTGACCAGTCTGTTTTTCCAACAAAATGCTAGAGATTTAAATTAGACTATTGGCATTTAACAATCAATATTGGGAAAGTAGATAAAAATGTGTTTAAAAATATTTTTTCTGATGATTTTGTAAATAATTATCTATCGATTCCGATGTTATCAGCTGTTTTCTTATGTAGTGTGACGGTGATAACCCAGATGAGTAAATTTTATTTTCCTTACCGACCACCGAGCATACCGTCTTGTTTTTAAATAATTAAAGTCAAGTTAGGTCGTTTGCACGGGAGTACCCGGAAACGCGTTAAGAGGCTTTCCCAACTTTGTATTTCTTAAAGTATGAGTTGTTAAGCGCGCATGTGGCGTTGTTTGCCCAACTTGGGAAACTTAGCGACCGATACAAAGCCCCCAACAACTTGCCACTCGCACAACTATGCGCCGCGATGGTGAGCAATAATTACTCGTATAACCCTAAGCGGTCACTCGCTAGCTTTGCGTACATAGCTTACGGCTTTATCAACGTTACACAGTACAACAAACACGTTTCATAGAACATTAGTCTACTCCTCACAACTACATACTCATGCTTCATAATAATAGAGTTGATTTTCCTTGAACAGCCATCTAGCTCAAAGTCATATCTAATAGTGAAATTATACAATCTACCAACCTGTCCTTCAAAGAGGCTGTTATTGCAAGCCCTTATTATATATATCGCCTTCCCACAAGGATGTCGAAGGGGTAGGCAGAGGCACAAAGATATATATGAAGGTTAAGCGGGCACTTGCACAATGGTAAAACCATTTTAGCCATCATATAGTCATCATCATAAAGTTTAGATGTCTATTCTGGCATATTACGTAGAAACCGTTCTCGACTTACCCATGGTAGAGTAGAATAGAAGACAAGAAGAAGACGCAGGCCAACACATCAGCCCGCCCCACCACGCCAGCTACCTGCAACGAAACAATTACATATCTTAATGTATATAAATTACGTGTCACGTTGTTTGTCCGCCATGGGCTCCTAAACTACACCGTGTGCAGTTTGATCCAACTTGAAAGATAGGATAGCTTACATCACAATTGTACCCGATAGGTGGCGGTGCGATCGTGTTTCAAGAAGTTTAGCTTTTTCACCCGGGCGAAGCTGGGCGGGACAGCTAGTAGTTAATATAAATATTACGTGTCATGTTGTTTGTCCGCGATGGACTCCTAAACCACATAACCGATTTTAATCAAATTTGCACAAAGTGTGCAGTTTGATCCAACTTGAAAGATAGGATAGCTAACATCTCAATTTATACTCGCAATATTATTATATAGCAAATTATTTGTCTATTATTTGACAGTCACAATTATCATAACAAAAGCCTTAGCCACAGCAACGCGGCCGGGTCTGCACCCTTATTGGAGGGCTTAACGATATAGGTATTATATTATTTATGTCAATTTTATCACGTAGATGTTTTATTATAAAACTCATTCGGGATAAAAATAAATTTCAGGCGTGGGCGTGAAGTAGAATCTAAAATTAGGGTAGATTGAATAACATAGTAGCGTTTGTATTGATACGGCAAAGTGTTTGATCAAATATGAATTTAATTACACTTAGGGAATCCTGGCTTTTACAAAGTTCAAAGCAAGCCGCCCCTTTGAACACAACAATTAAATTAATGGCGAAGAGGTGGTAGAATCGGAACTTTGTCGATAACCATTTATTGATATTCATCAATTGTCAACTAATTCAATTTAACATTTACAAACATTTGGCAAACAACCAAGAAATTGTGCGTCAATTTGTGTAAGTACTTCGTGTGCCGTAACTTCATGTTCCCTCATTTTTTATCAAAGAACTTATTGTATATTCTTAATAATATTCCCGACTTTCATCATAAATTATTAATTCTACTGTTTGTTCCTATATTAACTATACGATACAATAGGACTTATAGCCTTGTACTGCTCGAGTGATCGTTGAGTACAAAACTAAGAAGTATATAGCCTTCTTTTATCTAGCCTTATCTTTTCTTTTTTCTTTACGTCTTTCTCGCAGGTCCCGCTTTCCGACTGAAATTTCGGCACTTTGTGAAGTTTTACTTATAATTTTTCTTTTAATTGCTTTCCAACACTTTATTGAATAGATGTTATCAAATATTCTTAAAATATTTAAGTATGTTGATTTTCACTTCAAACGATTCCGACGCGTATTTGGCCGCAAATTTGTTTGTTCCCAACAGCTGAACGGTGTTTCCACCGTTCAGCTTAAACTTCTCCGTTGTATTGGTTGCATTGTTGGGACGCACATCCTCTTGTAAGCTGGTTGTAGTCGGTGCAATTTTCTATTCACCTTCTTTTACCTCCTACTTTAACCGTTTTTTTTTTGCTTACATCTATTGTAGGAAGGGGGTGTGTTGGTACTAAGTTACACCTCTGCCTTCGGTGACCCTTGCGGGAAGGCTTTTATTTTTTTCTATTGTCTCTCGTAGCGTGAGTTCCGGGAACTTTTGCTACTTAACCGAGCAAAGGCGAGAGACCCAGGCCTCCAGCCACGCACTTAAGTGCTAAGCAACATAGCTAAGGGCACCCCCTGTGGCGTGTGAGGATATACGTTATATTTTTTTAAAACGTTGTACCCTGTTCTTAGTTGTTGTTATTATGACGTCATTTTACGTCATGTAAACTGTTCTATCATAACGTTAGCTGCTGTATCAAAGTGTTCAGTGAGCACTTTGACTAATAAATTACTTGTAGATACACCATATTACTATAATGGGCACTGAAGAGGGAGCCCCCTCGTTTAAAACGAATAAACGGAATCTTTGCGTATTTAGAAGCCGGCTAATTACTTTGCAGAGGCCTTATGTGCTCGGGAATTAAATGTCCGCTATTTAACCTTAAGATATCACACAGATTGCCTGAAGAATTTGTTTCGGAAATGGAGAGGGGTTCGTTTGGTACCGATACTTATTTGGCTTAAATTAATCTAAATACTTACCTAAATCAATGTGGATACTATTTATTTGTAGGGGTTAGAACGCTTTCAAATAGTCATAATTTATCGCCAAATTTGGACAATAGCTTTCATACAAAGCATTTTTTTGTTACTAAATAAAGTGATTCCAAATTATTCGAAAGTGATGAACAAGTGAGTGAGTGTATTATATAGATAAATGGGAAAGTTCTAGAGCAAGTGAATGAATTTGTATGTCTAGGAAGCTCGTTCACACGAGATGAGAAGTATAATAAAATATTTAAATAAAAGTAAAAAAACCATTAAATTAAAAGAAGGATAACTGCCGGTAATAAGGTAAATGGAACCATGCCGGCGTTTATGGGGAAAAGTCTAAGCAAGAATGCTCGAGTAGCTGACCACAACGCCATATCGGTGGCTGCTTTATTGTACGGCAGCGAATCCTGCGTGTTGAAAATAGCAAAAATGCAGTTGAAATGGGTTCTCTTCGAAAATGAAGAGATTCGCAACACTACTGGCGTGAACGAGGGTGTTATTGTAAAGATGAAGGACGGCATGCTACGTTGGTTTGGTCATATAGAAAAGCGAAAGAGGTAGAGGAAAATCACGTTCCAACTACCTAGATCAAATCGATCGAAGGTCGACTCGAGGACGGAAACGTCAAGAGAACTCGAAACAGGTGAGCATGTATGTTGATACTGAAGAATGTGGACGAAGCGAAAGAGGTATGTGAGTATTAGTTGTTGGCACTCTACTTCTTCTACCTATCTTGTGAGGGCCTCGACGTGATGTTATGTATGTAATATATATTCACGCCTACCCTAGTGAGAAGGGGTCTTCGAAGAGCTAGGCAGAGGTATGCCAAACCGCTGTTTCGATAATTGTCAAAGATCGCTCAGTTTGAATATGTAATCTCGATTTTACAGGCGACTATTTGAACGACTCGGCCACGATGGCTGCAAGTTCATCTTATTCATATTCGCGTATATCATTCGTCTTTAATTCAATAGCGCAATGAAATTAACGTGTTTAATGTACATTGACAGCACGGTATAGATAAAAAAAAATATCCTCACGCCTTCCCACAAGGGTCCCCGAAGGGGTAGGCAGGGGTGTAAAGGTAATACCCACACACCCACTTTGCGCCAGAGATATATTTTAGGTGCCAACGTGACAGATGACGAGTCCATCGCCGTTACTCAAGCACGACTATACATACGCCTTTTGAATGTCTTCTCAGACGTATGCAGGTTTCCTCTCGATGTTTTCCTTCACCGTAAAACTCATGGTGTAATCACTGTTAACTTAAGTTCAGAAAAACTCAATGGTACAGTGGGGATTCGAACTTGCGATCTTTGGGACGCAGGCAAATACAACCACTCGGCTACCACGGCTATAAATAAATGTATACGATTATTCAATATAGCCGCACTTGTGACCAATCAATTCAATATAATTGCTCACAACCGTTGATAATGTGATATTCACGGATGACTAAGAGTTTATAAATTAATTATTATGAACGAATTGCCACACAAGCTATCAATGGGTGACTTATTGCAGCGGCTGTAACAGAACCTAGCCACTACCAGGTATACGAGTAGAAACGTTTTTGCTAAGTTACTAAGCAACTGAAAAATGTATATAAACTCATGGTTGTATAATTTTCCTGCTAAAAATCATTTGTTATCAATGTTTGTTATGTACTATTTTTACTAATAAAAAATGGATCCAGATATCTGATAAAATTAATACATTATTATAATTATTATTCCAGAGTGCAATTGACCTCTATGTTAAATTTAATCCAATTTCGTTCAGCCGTTCTGGCGAGATTGAGTCACAAACATTCATCCGTCTATCTAACTTGGACCAAAATCGCGTTGCTCTGGAAAAGGAGTTTATTATTGTATTATTAGCCCTAGTGCTATTTATTAAAATCAAAATACAATAAAATATGTTACGTGGCAAAAGGGAAAGAACATTCAGAGCTATTATTTCCGACATTATATTGTTATATATACACTAGCTGCCCCGCCCAGCTTCGCTTGGGTGAACATTTGTACTTTTAACATAGCGCCCATTGAATACTTACTCAATCCAATCAACAGATATCGCCATACGTTAGAAAACATCGAGAGGAAACCTGCATACATCTGAGAAGTAATTCAAAGGCGTATAGTCGTGCTTGAGTAACGGCGATGGTCTCGCCATCTATCACGTTGGCACCTAATATACCTCTGGCGGAAAGTGGGTGTGTGGGTATTACCTATACACTTCTGCCTACCCCTTCGGGGACCCTTGTGGGAAGGCGTGACGATAAATAATACACCAATAATTTGCAGTAAAATAATATTGCGACGATAAATTTAGACGTAAGCTATCCTATCTTTCAAGTTGGATCGAACTGTACACGGTGTGCAATTTTGATTTAAATCAGTTAAGTAGATTTGAAGTCCATCGCGGACAAACAACGCGACGCATCTTAATATATATAAATATTACGTGTCACTATATATAAATTACGTTGTCTATTATTTGACTGTCATAATTATCTGTTAGCTCCAAACGATTCTAATAAATGGCGATATCTGTTGAACTGGATTTAATAAGTATTTATTTATTTATTTACAACGTAATATAACAAAAACCTTAGCCACAGCAACGGGTGGCCGGGTCTGCTAGTAATTTATATATATTAAGAAGATTTTACAAACAATGTTCTGTTGTTACACATGTTTAGCACAAAATGTCAATAATGACAGTGTTTGTCTCTATGCTCTTTCATGTAGGTTTTAATCCTGTACCATAGACCACTATTAAATGAAAGTTAATGTGTCTTTATTTTCATAAACAGTGGGTATATATTTAATAATCAATGTCAGTAGCGCTTAGTGTAAAGACCATCTAATACAGATACCTCAATTGTTCTGTATTAATTGTTACCTTCATCCTGATTTATTGAATGCTACAGCTCATTGAACGATTTCTCTTTTGATTTGGTCACACCGAGGTCAGACTAACAATTGTACTCGACTTGTTCTTAGTGTATTATTACAGAGAACGATATATTTTCTATACTTACTACTCTCACGTAGAGGCGGCGATGAATCTGTCCACCTGATGATAAGCGTTTACCGTAGCCTATAGCAATACCTAAGGTAATACTCGCGCGTTGCTAAATTTGTGTTGAGTAGGATACAATGTTAGCGGCATAAATTATGTTTGGTTTCCACTTCGGCCACCATGGCTCTAGAGTTCTATAGAAACTTACTCACCGCAGATATACGCCATAACGGCTACGATCTATTTTTCCTCTCAAGTTTTAAATGAGACATCAGCTACGCCTTCAAGACTGTCGTACGATTACGATGTGTTGTAGCCCGAAACCTGTGGTTAGCGACCTATGTTTTTATTTTTACAGGGCGTCTCAGTTTGTACTTTTTCAGTCCTCAGTATTAAAATTGTATTAATGTAACACTGTATTTCTACATACATACATACATACATACATATAATCACGCCTCTTTCCCGTAGGGGTAGGCAGAGACCACTTCTTTCCACTTGCTACGATTCTTACATACTTCTTTCGCTTCGTCCACTTTCATTATTCTCTTCATACATGCTCTTCGGTTTAGGGTACTCTTGACCTGACCTTTGTTCAAGACGTGCCTAATTTGGTCTAGAAGCGTCCGTCTAGGTCTACCCCTTCCAACACTTTCTTTTTTTTTTTTTTTTTTTTTTTTTTTTTTTTTTTTTTTTTTTTTTTTTTTGTAATGTCTCTCGTAGCGTGAGTTCCGGGAACTTTTGCTACTTAACCGGTCAATGGCGAGACCTAGGCCTCCAGCCAGGCACTTAAGTACTAAGCAACACAGCTAAGGGCGCCCCCTGTGGGGTCGGACCTCGGCTTAGGGCGTTGCTGGTTCGCGAGCAAGGGAGCTGGGCTGGTCTGGTATTTTATTATTATTTAGTTATTTGGGGAGGGGATTTGCGCTACTGGCTCGGCTCGGGCCGGCACTTGCGAGAGTCTGGGGGGAACGTTATGGCTTATTCGCGTCGAGCCTCGCCGGCGAGGACGGAACAATGGTCGGTTTTGTGTAGTGTCGTTTGTGTGTCGTCGTCGGGCGTCCTGGAGGACCGTTATGTCGTCATCCGGTTCGATGACGGCATGTTTTGGGCGCCTTATCTTAGATATAAGGGAGGGTGTGTATCGGGCGGCCGATACGACGAGAGGGTTGGGATGATTTTCAGCAGAATCGAAATGGCGTTTCGACAGTTTTTTCATAAACTGTTTGATCGTGGGGACTTTTAGGTCAACATGAAGTTGACTGTTTCTCATGTACCACGGGGCACCTGTGGCTCTCCGGAGGAACCGGCTTTGGAGCACTTGAAGGGGGTAGAGTACTGACTTTTTGGATTGTGCGAACACAACACACGCATAAGTCATGATCGGTCTGATGCACGTCAAGTAAATCCTCACCTTGGATTTCAATGAGAGTTTACTCTTCGAATTTAGCATACAATGGAGTCTACCGAGCGCGAAGGCGGCTCGCGCGCGTACCGTCTTTACGTGGTGACGGAAGGAAAGTTTACGATCGAGGGTCACTCCCAGGTATTTGGCCTTGTCTTCCCATGGAATGGGATTGCCGAAGAGAGTTATGGGGGCTGTCCGTAGGGCATGCTTGCCTTTCCAAAAGAGGACGGCTGCGCTTTTTGAGGGGTTCACTTCTATTCTCCATTTCCGGAACCACCGCCCTAGGGCGTTGGCCGCGGTCTGGAGGTAGCCGCGAATCGCCTCGGGGGATATACCTCTGCAGTATATGGCCGTGTCATCGGCGAATAGTGCGCTTTGGACCTTTCTAAGGGTGGGGAAATCGCTCGTATACAGCGTGAATAGAAGAGGGGAGAGCACGGAGCCTTGCGGGACTCCTGCTCGTATGGGACGAGGGGAAGAGAGTGTGCCCTCCACTCTGTAGCGAAAGGAGCGATTCGACAAAAAGTCCCGCACTATGCGTACGAGACGGTCCGGCACGCCCAACTGGTACAGCTTGTATATTAAGCCGTTGTGCCAGACCTTGTCGAATGCCTTCGCCACGTCGAAGAGGAGCATACCCGTGGGATATCCGCGTTGGAAGCCGCTACTGACGTCTTCCACTATACGGTGGACTTGTTGGACACACGAGTGTTTGGTTCGAAAGCCAAACTGTTGATCTGGAATTACTTTTTCAGAGTCAGCAAAACTCTTTAATCTATTATAGACAAGTCTCTCGTATATTTTGCCGAGAACGATGAGGAGACTGATAGGGCGGTAACTGGAGGCTTCGGTCTTGGGTTTCCCCGGCTTAGGAATACCTATGACCGTCGCACTTTTCCAGGATTGGGGGAACAAGTTGTTGCTCAGTGCTGCATTGAAGATGGCAGTGAGCAAAACTATCAGATAGGGGGAGAAAAGTTTGATGACTCTATTAGGGATACCGTCGGGGCCAGGAGCTTTCCTAGGGTGGAGACCATCGATCGCCTTCCGGACTTCATCGACCGTGATTGGGGCTATGGGGTGATCCGGGTGTTCGGAGGGTGGATTGGACAGTTTGCTTTCGACCTCGGCGTCCACCTTCTCGAGGTGTCGCTGGTCTACCGGCAGGGGGCTGGGCGTACATTGAGCCTCGAGACTGTCGGCCAGGCACTCGGACTTCTCGTCGTCGTCAAAGGCGGGCCCTTGATTCGGACGAGTGAGAGGAGGCATGGGCGCGGTGAGGTCAGATTTGAGTTTACGTTGGAGTTGCCAAAAGGCCATGTGACTTGGTTCAAGCTCCCCGAGGAACTTGTTCCAGCGAGCGTTACGCAGGTCCTTCATGCGGTATCTCAGCTTGCGCTGGAGTGACCACAGGAAGGTGCGGTTCGCTACAGTCGGTTGAGCTCGATGGGCTCGGAGTGCGGCATTCTTTTCCGTCACCAGTTCACGCACGTCGTCTGGAAGTTTCCAGCGATGATCTTCCGTCACCGGAACTTGTCGGGAGCAGGAGTCCACGACTGACTGTACGTGAGCTGTGAGGGAATCGATCGCCTTTTGCGTGTCGGCTGCCGACTCTATGTGGGGCGGGATACTATCTAAGTGAACAGATGAAGGGGACTTGAGGAGTTCCTCTAATTTCCTCCAGTCTGTTATCTTTTTCTGAGGTAGGGGGCGACCTGTGTCAGAGGGGCCTAATCGGGGGGAGAGCGCTAGTGTTACAGGTCTGTGATCTGAGTCTAGTTTGTCGTGAGACCTCATTGAGTGCAAACGAAGGTTCACATTCTTGAGGATCACGATGTCTTCCAACACTTTCATTCACACTCGCCTTATACACTTTTTTCGTCAATCGTTCTTCATTCATTCTCTCGACATGGCCAAACCATCTCAGCATACCTTTCTCAATTTTTTTTACTACATCTTCTTTATGTAACACTGTATTTCTACTGAGGTAGAAATGTTATGTGAAATGCCGTCTTCATGGGTAGGACAGAACAAAGTACTTAAACACTTGTGAAGATTACACAATATCTCATCATCTGTCAATATACATAACAATTAGGTATGCACTTTTTGAGTACCAATGATACAGTAAGCACTATAATGTTGATGAGAAGACACATTTACCAATAGTACCTATATTCAGGACTTATGCGGCTCGCGTCAACCTGCCAAAACAGAGAGAAAATTAAAATAGTTTCCCTTGTATTTGCACAGGAAGGTAAACCAAAGAGCGCGAACGGTCTATAAGGTAAGGAAGCGTAACGTGAAGTATTGGGAGGCAATAATCTTGGAACTTTTCCTATTAGCGGGTTGATTGCAGGGCTTGTCTTTACCGGCGGTTTTAATTTGAAAACTTGCAGTTTGCAATTTATATCACTTGCAGAGTTTAGTCTCCGCTCGGAGGCATTTTTATGATGAAGCCTTGAAAGACTCAAGTATGAAATAGTTCAAGTGCACTGTCACCAATTCACTCATGAGGAGTTTATTGAAATTTGACAACTTATCTAATATTATAAGAGAGGTAGGGCATAACGGGTTCCCCGTTCGAATTCTCTGAACTCGACTGGGGCAGGACCTCCACCTTATGGCCAAGTCCGTAGCCAAATATTTTGTTTTTGTACTGTGTTCCTACGCGATGAAGACGGTTTCCAATAATGAGCTCCATAGTGAGGATATACTGGCAACACGTTATACGCTCAACGAATAAAACGCTTGTAAAACTGCGCGGCACAGCTAGTCAGAACAGAATGCATTTTGTATTAACGTTATTTACGTTACACTTACTTATTCAAAACTCTGATGTAATATCTTTACGCCTTCGCACAACGGTCCCCCAAGGGGTAAGAAGAGGTGTGTAGTTACCCACCCACTTTCCGCCAGGGATATATTTTAGGAGAGTGACAGATGGTGTCACGATCGCTGTACTAAGTTCAGCAAAAAATATTGGTACAGTCGGGATTTGAACTTCTTTGAAGACACAATCTTTGTGTTGCAGACAACTACTCCAACCTCTCGGCCACCACGGCTCAAATTTTGAGATTACACTAAATTGTAAAGGTATCAGCAGTTGTATAGCGCACTAAAACTCATTATGCTCATCAGGTGATTGACGAGACTTTTTTTTTGTATTGCCTCGTAGCGTGAGTTCCGGGAACTTTTGCTACTTATCCGGGAAATGGAGAAACCTAGGCCTCCAGCTAGGAACTTTAGTACTAAGCAACACGGCTACGACCTCGGTTTAGAGTGTTGCCGGTTCGCGAGCAAGGGAGCTGGGCTGGACTGGCGTGAGGAGACGAAAAACTCGTTGTTTTAAGAACAAAAGGTAGGATATGTAATCGGACCCCACTGATGTGCAGTTAACATGAGTCTCATTATCCAATCGTCGAGAGAACAAGTCTGTAAGTATTCTCATAAAACTCGGGCAAATTTTCGCCGACTATTCATATTTAATATCTTCTAGAATCCCTCGGCTTTAGTTGAGACATTATGTCTATAATAAATTAATTTCCATCCGATATCAAGAACAGTCGTTAATCAAGTCGTGTCAAACTTAGCCAGGAGTTTACCTTCGCAAACCTGGATAGTTACACCGTAAACCTACTTTATTAATTCCTGTTGCTACAATTATCAAACTTTCAGAGAACTTCATATCCAGTCTGTTCCATACAAGCGATGTTACACCTAAATTCGATTAATTAGTTTCGTAGATACCCACGATATCTATTAAGAGTTAGTCGTAGGCTCTTTTATACGTAATTATTTGTACAATAATATTCCACAGGTAATAGTCACACAGCATCAAGCTTTACGGTGAAGGAAAATATCGAGAGCAAACCAGCATACGTTTGAGAAGCAATTCAAAAGGCGTGTGTTTAATCGTGCTTGAGTAACTGCGATGGACTCGCCATCTGTCATGTTGGCGCCTAAATATAATGTCTGGCGGAAAGTGGGTGTGTGGGTACTTCTTATATATGTATATAGCTCTACCCCTTGGGGGACCCTTGTGCGATCCCTAATGTATCGTTATTAAAATAATCGCTATCATAAAATCTGACAACATTTCTAATAATTATAAAAAATAAATAAACATTTCTAATCTAATGATCACAAATGGATATAATTTTTTACATATACACACAATATATCATAACGCCGAGTCCGTCATGAGTTAGGCGTGTAGCGCGCCAGTTCTGTACTAAATCGCAAAACATATTTAATTTTCCTGGTATTTAATGGAGCGGCAGACCGAATGTAGGCAAGCGGCCGCAAGCTGCAATAAACGCTTGGCTTTTGTTAATTTATAACATCAGTTCCAGTTTTGGCCTACAACGAACTCGGTAATCCTGTTTACTAAAATTTCGCACAGAGGCGGAGTTCGAGCGATGCAAATGTGCACTGCGGTGTGAGGTAATAGCGAACGTGGCTAACGCCCAAATTTTGTAAAATGTTCAGTATATGGGTAAATTAAGAAAGACCTCGTAAGGGAGCACCTTCGACACTAAGATATAAGGAGCAGGCTAAGACGTTATTACACCATTTCCTTCCTGCCGGAGATGTATTTAGGTGCAAAAAGACAGCGAGACTGACGCCGCTTTTCAAACTTTTAACATACCTACGTCTAAATATCCGAACTCAAGAAGATACACACTATTGAAAAAATAATTAATAATTGGCGCGTTGCCTCGGGATACCGATTTGGGACAAATATTTTATATGTAAGTAGTTAGTTTCAACTGTTCTTTGAAAATATTGTTAATTGTTGTTATTGTAAATAAAGATATTTATAATCAATATAAAAATATTTTATACAACTCAAGGGACACAGGGAACACTTATATAACATCATAATACTAAATAAAAAGTAAAGTTACCACCGTTGTCCGAGGAAAAAAAACCTGTCAGGAGAAGAATCGGTGAAACACCCGGGTTTCCTTTTTTAGCATTTGTTCCCTTTTACGTAGGGGTAGAAAAAGATTAAACTTACATAATTATAAACTCTCTACAAGAGAAACAAATTATTGCCATGTATGGTATCATTCAAATATCTGATGTTGTGTAATGAGATCTTTGAATTTATTTACGTTTATTAACAGCTTTAACTATATAAATGTGTGTTTCCCTCTTAACTATGACATTATTCGAATACCTACATTGTTTTACCCATTCATAATACATTGAATATCGCTATAACAAGTAAAGCATATCTTGTACAAACATGTTAACCCTCAATAATCCAACATTATGAATATGCACGCTCTATACAGTCAGGTTTGTGTACATATATTATCTCAATTCAAATTATACTAAGCTAACTTATACGTACATACTCTACATTGTCATTATAGTACTTATATAAGTAGTACTCAAGCACGACTATACATATGCCTTTGAATTTCTTCTTGAACGTATGCAGGTTTTCTCTCGATGTTTTCCTTCACTTAAAAAGCCCGTAGTGTGACTAATCACTGTACTTAAGATAAGAAAAACTCATTGGTACAGTCGGAATTCGAACTTGCAATCTTTGTGTTGCAAGCAATTGCTCGAATCACTCGGCCACCACGGCTAAATAATATATTGTATTCATAAAGCAGGAATATTCAAAAGCTATCGCTTGAACCTTGTACCACACTACTGAAAACTTGGCGCGCTCAGTGTCAATGCGATTTTGTACAACTCGCAAACTATTGGATGGTGTCCTCCTAGTTCATACATAATGTACTTCTGACTCTACTATTTATATAGTTAATCTGCTTTAACAACAATTAAGCAATTACATAGCGTAATACATATTTGGATTCCAGGACACCGTCGAATTCTCTAATTCACTTAGAAAAAGGCCATATATTTTCCTAGGTTTCCTATCTTATCCCACTGAATACAAGGACGAGTAACGCCTTTTAACTTGCAGATTAGAGAAGGTTATTTGATTGTCTGGTTACTTCGTTCATGGCTTAATTTATTGATTTGTAAAGCTTACGTATAGATTATAGAATGAATAATTCTCTTACTGTTAGTACATCACTTAAGTACATTAATATAAGCCGTAGTGGCCGAGTGGTTCGATTAGTTGCCTGTTATACAAATATTGTAAGTTTGAACCGCGACTGTACAGTGATTAGTCACATCACGAGGTTTACGGTGAAGGAAAACATCGAGAGAGAAGAAATTCAAAGGCTTATATATTTATAGTCGTACTTGAGTACGGCGGTGGACTCCATCTGGCACGTTGGCAGCGTGAAGATATATATCACCACCAAGAAGCCACCAAGTCTCAACGCGAGCTGCTTATCTTGAAGTGTTGTTGTATATATGAGCGTTTACCACCATACTACAATACATGGTACAGTGGTATGGTTGATACGCACGTCACACGAGGTAAGCAGCGTCACATTGTAGCCATTAATAATTTTTTTTTTATTTATTGTTCAGGTTAAGAAATGAACAATTTTTAAGAAACATTCCATCACCACTTAGGAGTATTAAATAAAATATATTGCGAGTCTCACGATACAACATATTCCAAACTTATATGAGATAACTAAAATCACAACCCATAATGCCTGTATGGAACGTCCAGTGAAACATTTTACGAGTAAGACTCGCGTCCACAATCCTCATGGAGCCTTCATAAACTTTTGATGCGCTATGAAATATGACCCCTGGCCCCAGCCCAATCAAGATAATGTTCCCGCGGCGATAACAACGTTACTCCTTCATAATTCGCATCTAATGCTTGTTTAATTGAGTAGAAAACTTTGGTTGTAATACTTTCACAAACTGCATGTCAATTTTGTCTTGGACACATGATATGTAGGTACAGCTAGAATTTGGACATGGACGACCGACCACCAGTCATCACAGCACGCAAATGTTGAGGTTTATTCATAGCGATGTATTTGTTTTATTAATTATTATTATCTGCTACTGGTTCATTAAAGGTTCAGCTTTGCTATGTCATCAATTATTTTATATAATAGTATGATTTTCTTACATCATCGGTCGTTATACAATATTTTTGGTACATGAAATCGGTTAATTAAATCGGGTGAAGTGTACCTTACCTAGATCACTTTCTTCTGACTTTTACTCTCATAAAAGGGACGTGACGCATACCGCGGTATAAGTAAAAAATAAGTTGGAAGTTATTTTGCATTTTTTTTTCAAAAGTTGGTAACAGCATCTCTCCCATTGAGAATGCCGTCAAAGTACAGCGCGCTATTTGACATGCAAATAGTAGCTGGAGTCCAGTACAATAAAACAGCGATTGCCATCAACAAAAGCACTTGTTGCATCGCATTGCTGAGACTTGCTCCCACTCCGCCGGCTTTCCGCTTTGTCTAAGCACACAAGTGCTCTGAGCATTTCATCTGACCACAGATTAAAATATACTTTTATTCCGAGCGTCTTTTTTCGTTCCGCATCCGTAGTTATGAAAAGAGAAATTAGTAATTTTGGAAGATGTCATCGCAACCACAACAAGGACTTCGTGGGAACTTCAAACTAAAATAATAATTACAGTCTAGGGCACCCTTCTTGACGTTTGTATCGTGATTTTTTTATAAATATGATCAGAATTATTGCATTAAAAAATATACGAAGATAGTGATAATCTGAAGATGGAGATAATGTGGGTGATGAACGCGCGTGAAGCAGCGGGGCACAGCTCCAATTCTATAAGCCCGGGACCATGCTTTACGGTTTCATATTGTTCCGGCTGTACCAATGAATTTTTCTGAACTTATGCACAGTTATTGGGTTCACCACAAGCTTTAGTTGCAGCAAAGACAGCGAGAAGAAACCTGCATACATTTGAGAAGAGAAACAAAATGACAAGAAGAAAGGAATTCAGTAGAAAAGTATGTTAAACATACATACTTCGTCGTCGTCGTGCTTGTGTAACGGCGATCGGATTCGCCATCTGTCACGTTGGTACGTAAAATATATCTCTGGCAGAAAGTTGGTAGTCTTTTGGGATCCCTTGTGGGAAGGCATATTTCCTGGGATTGTACAAATCCACATGTACTGTCTCGGTAAATATATTTACAGTAGCTTTACATGACTCGCTTTGCAATGTTAGCTCAGTATTTCAATGACCTCTGAAGAGCTAATTATGATAGTTCAAGCCAAGTTCGGTCTGTACAAAGTTAAATTGCAGTCCGACCACAGAAGTCAGTTACTGTGCACACTCGGCTCGCCCCTTCCTCGACTGCGCTTGCAACTTGCCAAGAGCCACTACTAACATTTTCCCCACAATTGTCTTGTTTTGGTCCAGACTAAGACATATTTACTTATAATCCAGTTGCGAAGATACTGATGAATGCGGACGCTGCGAAAGAGATATGTAAGTCTAACGAGAATTGACGCTCAATACCTACCCTACCGAAATATCCCTTACGCATTGCCACTCTGTGATCGGAGGGTTATACTGTGTTGGCAGCATAATGGGACTAATCTGATGCCAACACAATATAACAATCCTCCCCCTCCCCAAGGAGCTCTTATTGGAAACTTTATTAATCGCGCAAGAACAGAACACAAAAAAACTGTTTTATATGCCTAAGGACTTCTATCAGGTGGAGGGCATAGTCGGACAGCTCCAAATTCGAACGGGAAATCCATTATGCCGTACCTCTCGACTTCACTACCTTAGTGAAATGTTGCGTAGGTGATCACTACCGAATCATTCACTTACACATCCATAACACTTAGCCACGAAGAAACAACAAATATTAACAGTAACTAGGATTCCAGCCGACAGTGCAAAGTCTGATGGTATCTCATAACCCGTAAAGCATGATCACTTGAACTCAGTCCGGCCGGAAGCTAACTTGCCCTATCTGCGTTATGGGCCCATTAGCCGCACTGAGCGGTTAACATTAATTTAATGAACTCATGTAATGGAAGGGCCGCTTTGAAAATCTCACTTATATTTAATTGGAAAACGAAGGAACTTTGTTTAAGGAATTATATTCATGCGCTAACGAGCCGTTAAGTTTCCAACAAAATTATCTGGTTAAGGCGCCATAGGTGCTGCAACAAGCGTGGCCAAGATAAGGTAACCTGTCTCTGTGTATAATAACGTATTCCGTGACTAGCTTTTTTTATTTTAATTTGCGTGCCACCTTCTTCTCGCCAGGAGCATAATTAGTCCATAATTAAACTCGAGTGCGATTATCAGAGAGTTTTATTAAAATGCGCGGTCGACCCTCGTGGCCTCGTACCCTCGTCGCGTCGGGTTTGTTTAAACAACGGATCGTTGAAGGACACTGACGCTGTTAGTACTTATTTGAGTTTTCAGACTTCCGGCCTTGTCGAATATAAAGGTATTCTTTTATGTTGACTTTCCGGCCAGCAAGTTTTTTTTACGTACTTTTCGAGTTCCAATATAACACTTACTTACACAACAGAAAATATCGATCTAGCCAACAAGCTTTTGGTAAAGGAAATCATTCTGAGAAATCCAGCGTATATGCCAGAAGGCATGGATAGACGTATTTAAAGTCTCGCTTTCAATATCAAAACCTGTTATCATGGATACCCTTTCAATTATAATGTTACAACGTGACCCGTTCAGAATTGCAGTTGGCTATTGAAAGCAGGAGGTTCTTTCAAAGCATTGCAGCCAAATATCACTATGCTGGAATTGTGACGCAAGTGTTGGATTTCTGTGACGAGTAAAATTACCAGGATTCCAAAGAAAATCGCTGTGATGGAAGAAAGACCCCCGTGTTCTTGTCGTGTTAGTTCAGCCATCGATTGAAAAATACCAAAAAATTGGTAGAAATGAAGTCTGTTCGATCTTTTGGCGATTATTATTGTACTACCAACATTATTTGCGTAGTATTTAATTACAAGCAACCGGAATATCCAACGAATAATTTGAAAGACCAGAAATGAAAGGGTTTATTATAATTATCCGATACTGTCCTCAGCCAAAGCCCCGGAACTCACGAATCAATTAATAAAAGTAACGAGGGATATAAATCTGGCGGACAATAGAGGCCGTTTTTATCGGAAATTTCATATTAACCCTCTTATTACTTGAGCACAATGGAGTGTGAATTTGGGAAATTTTTTATCAATCTGCAGGAGCGTGCTCGTGATGATTTCGAAAAGAATTTTTGGAGCTGGTGGGATTTTTGAAATGCAATTTCTTGATAAGGCTTAAATTATTGTCGTTTGCATATAACCTTGAAACTTAGTACTTATAAACGTTTTATAATACAAATAGCAAAACTGAAAATAAAATGTATGTCATTCATAATCTGAGTAGTTAATGATGTGATGATCATAGGAGTACTCAATGTGGCCGTTAATGGGCTAGCGATAATTTAGGGACATCAAAAGTACCTAATTTTATCGATAAAAATCACTCAAATTATAGGTCAACCCCCACTTTTTAGAATAGCTGTATAATCCCTACTAATATTATAAATGCGAAAGTAACTCTGTCTGTCTGTCTGTTACCTTTCACGCCTAAACTACTGAACCGATTTAAATGAAATTTGGTACAGATATAGCCTAGAGCTTGAGGAAGGACATAGGCTGCTTTTTAATGCGAAAAAGGGTTGTAAGGGGTTGAAATAGGGGATTAAAGTTTGTATGGAAGTTTCGTAATTTTTGAAGCTAGAAGCTTGAAACTGTTTTTTAGGCTCTTGATTACATATAAATTAATATTACATTCAAAGTTTGTAAAAATGTTACCCTTAACGGGGTAAAAAAAATGCTGCATAATATCACTTTTCCGCGCAGACGAAGTCGCGGGCACAGCTAGTATAATATATTTTGAAGGTCCTACAGGAATGTACAAAACGCAAAATGTTGACCGGTCACACTGTCATTATTATGTTCACTTGTCGGTAATAGAATCTTGAAAAGTTTTTAAGAACAACCGAATTAAGTTGACATGCACAAACACCTTGGAGAGTCCTCTTCTTGGTCCTTTCCCTCAAGCACAACTTTTTTCTTGATTCACATTCGTAAACGTGCCTAGCTACAGTTTTCTTCTATGACTTTTATTATAACCTTATCTTAATGAATATATGTATTATAGTTACTCTTCATAAAAACTGTAGCTGGCTTTAGCCGAGGTGGCTAAGTGGTTCGAGTAGTCCGAACTAGTAGAATTAACGTGGTAAGGTCTATTTCGGATCGTTAGTAATGAATAAATAGTTGCAATTTGATTTGGACATCAGTAAGACAAATACAAATAAAATATACTACCAAAAGTGCGCCATACTTCATTCCTATAACTGAAAAAAAAAGCTTAAATTTTCTAATCATAGTATAATAATAAAACAAAATCAGCAAAAAATTCACCGTATTCTCGAACTAATGTCCCATGTATACAATTCTGCGGTTTTTGCAGAAAGGGGTGCGAGGGCTATGTACTCGTACAATTTGAGACGAAAAAATTGTGACCCGCGACCCACGTTCCGCGCTGTCCAAATTTTTTGCTGTCCCTCAAAGAGATTTGCGTCATATAATACGTGGAAACGGATTCTTTCGCGTCCTTTTATCGTGTTGCTATTTTTACGTGTGGTTATTTTTATCACTGAGTCAAAATATTTCTTTATAATGTTACTATATAATAAAAAAGTACCTTGCCGCGCCTGAGTGTCGTCAAAACACGGTAAACTCAAAATTTACTGACCGGGTATTTCGATGTGGTGTTCACCGTTAGTTAGATAGTTATTAAGGAAGCTTTACTTATATAGTACTGGAGAAGGCAGGTGGCCGTGTGATCGTGACTTAAGGCTAGGTGGAGAAGTAAGTTATATCAATAAATAAATCATACATTCCTTTGATAGCTTTCGGCGTTCATGGAACAATACACTTGGATTTTTTTTTCAAAATTATTTTGCATAAAAATCAAAATATAGCTCAAGGAATAGAGTGAAATTTTATTTTAAATTAATAATTTAATATTTAAATTTAAAAATCTATCTTTTACACGACCTTTTACCTTTAAACGAGCAATTCTTGTATATTTGTATATATATAATCTGAATCTCGGAAACGGCTCCAACGATTTTCATGAAATTTGGTAAGGGGGGGATTTCGGGGGTAATAAATTGATCTAGCTAGGTTTCATTTAAAAAAAAGTTGTTTTATCCGTGTTTTTAGGCAATGAAAATCTCCTACAATTTCATTAGAATTTGAATTTCGCTACTGCTTTACCGACACAGCAACAATAAAGCGTTGCTAAGCAACAAACTTTAAGCCAATGAGTTTTCGGTTTGACGTTACGTTATCGTAGACGTATTATATATAAAATCAATTGTTTACTTACATGACAAAATGCCTAAAAGAAGAAGAAGACTCATCTCAAGAACATCTTCAAGAAAATAGTGATCGACAAACAAGACTCATTTCAACAAATCAATGAAAATAATCAGCCTTCCGCTCGTCCCACACGTAGTGCTAAAGTCTTGCAAAACTTGACTAACATTATACGAGCAGAAATGTCTTAGATGTTTCACGAGGGCTTCTTTGTGGCCGCTGAATATGACCAACAGTGGGAACGAAATCCACAAGATTTGCGGCAGTGAGCAGCATAACGTGTAGCTACTGAACATTACGAACAACGGGAACGACGTCTACAAGATTTGCGGCAGCGAGCAGCACAACGTGTAGCTAATGAACATTACGACCAACGGGAACGACGTCCACAAGATTTGCGGCAGCGAGCAGCATAACGTGTAGCTACTGAACATTACGAACAACGGGAACGACGTCTACAAGATTTGCGGCAGAGAGCAGCACAACGTGTAGCTACTGAACATTACGAACAACGGGAACGACGTCTACAAGATTTGCGGCAGAGAGCAGCACAACGTGTAGCTACTGAACTTTACGAACAACGGGAACGACGTCTACAAGATTTGCGGCAGAGAGCAGCACAACGTGTAGCTACTGAACATTACGACCAACGGGAACGACGTCCACAAGATTTGCGGCAGCGAGCAGCATAACGTGTAGCTACTGAACATTACGAACAACGGGAACGACGTCTACAAGATTTGCGGCAGCGAGCAGCACAACGTGTAGCTACTGAACATTACGAACAACGGGAACGACGACGCGACGTCTACAAGATTTGCGGCAGAGAGCAGCACAACGTGTAGCTACTGAACATTACGAACAATGAGAACGACGTCTACAAGATTTGCGGCAGCGAGCAGCACAACGTGTAGCTACTGAACATTACGAACAACGGGAACGACGACGTCTACAAGATTTGCGGCAGTGAGCAGCATAACGTGTAGCTACTGAACATTACGAACAACGGGAACGACGTCTACAAGATTTGCGGCAGCGAGCAGCACAACGTGTAGCTAATGAACATTACGACCAACGGGAACGACGTCCACAAGATTTGCGGCAGCGAGCAGCATAACGTGTAGCTACTGAACATTACGAACAACGGGAACGACGTCTACAAGATTTGCGGCAGAGAGCAGCACAACGTGTAGCTACTGAACATTACGAACAACGGGAACGACGTCTACAAGATTTGCGGCAGAGAGCAGCACAACGTGTAGCTACTGAACTTTACGAACAACGGGAACGACGTCTACAAGATTTGCGGCAGAGAGCAGCACAACGTGTAGCTACTGAACATTACGACCAACGGGAACGACGTCCACAAGATTTGCGGCAGCGAGCAGCATAACGTGTAGCTACTGAACATTACGAACAACGGGAACGACGTCTACAAGATTTGCGGCAGCGAGCAGCACAACGTGTAGCTACTGAACATTACGAACAACGGGAACGACGACGCGACGTCTACAAGATTTGCGGCAGAGAGCAGCACAACGTGTAGCTACTGAACATTACGAACAATGAGAACGACGTCTACAAGATTTGCGGCAGCGAGCAGCACAACGTGTAGCTACTGAACATTACGAACAACGGGAACGACGACGTCTACAAGATTTGCGGCAGAGAGCAGCGCAACGTGTAGCTACTGAACATTACGAACAACGGGAACGACGTCTTCAAGATTTGTGGCAGCAAACAGCACAACGTGTAGCTACTGAACATTACGAACAACGGGAACGACGTCTTCAAGATTTGCGGCAATGGGCAGCACAACGTGTAGCTACTGAACATTACGAACAACGGGAACGACGACGTCTACAAGATTTGCGGCAGAGAGCAGCACAACGTGTAGCTACTGAACATTACGAACAACGGGAACGACGTCTTCAAGATTTGTGGCAGCAAACAGCACAACGTGTAGCTACTGAACATTACGAACAACGGGAACGACGTCTTCAAGATTTGCGGCAATGGGCAGCACAACGTGTAGCTACTGAACATTACGAACAACGGGAACGACGACGTCTACAAGATTTGCGGCAGAGAGCAGCACAACGTGTAGCTACTGAACATTACGAACAACGGGAACGACGACGTCTACAAGATTTGCGGCAGAGAGCAGCACAACGTGTAGCTACTGAACATTACGAACAACGGGAACGACGTCTTCAAGATTTCCGGCAGCGTGCATCACTACGTGTAGCTACTGAAAATATCGAACAACGGGAGCGATATCTACAGGATTTGCAGCAGCGAGCAGCACAAGGTATAGCTACTGAAAATAGCGGACAACGAGAGCGACATCTGTAAGATTTCCGGCAGCGTGCAGCACTACGGGTAGCTACTGAAAATCATGAACAACGGGAGCGATGTCTACAGGATTTGTAGCAGCGAGCAGCACAACGTATAGCTACTGAACATTACAAACAACGGGAACGACGTCTACAAGATTTCTGGCAGAGAGCAGCACAACGTGTAGCTACTGAACATTACGAACAACGGAAACGACGTCTACAAGATTTGCGGCAGCGAGTAGCACAACGTGTAGCTACTGAAAATAACGGACAACGAGAGCGACGTCTGTAAGATTTGCGGCAGCGAGCAGCACAACGTGTAGCTACTGAAAATGTTGAAGAACAGGAGCGATGTCCGCAAGATTTGCGGCAGCGTGTGGCACAACGTGTAGCTACTTCTAATGACGAACAACGGAATCGACGTCTACAAGATTTGTGGCAGAGTATGGCACAACGTGTGTTTACGTTGGTCCCAATCATATTTTTTCTCATACATCTTCCATGTACAGACAGTGATCCGTTACAGTTTTACAAACTACATCTAAATCGGATAAGCCGTTTCTGGGTTAGTGCGCACAAACGCACAGACAAAAATTCTAACAATCAGTGTTTTGGGTGCTGTTTGCGTTGATAAAGCTCCCAATCATATATTTTTCTCTTACATCTTCCATGTACGGACAGCAATCCGTTACATTTTTATTATATGTTTAGATAGATGATTCTTTATTTTGGCATATGTTTTTAATTTTAACCGATTAACTCGTGATTTTTTATTTAAATAACAAGTTCACATTTTTTCATTATTATATTGGTAACATTAAAAATATTATTCATATTTCATAAGTCTGTAATTCCTACGAAATAATATTTTATATTATATTTACCGTGCTAAGCTCGGTCATCCAGGTACTAATTGTTAATTTGTCCTGCACGTCTACTATATCCTTCAAAATGCCTGTGTCACGTTTGGAGATTTGACTACGGAACTTGTGAGGCAAGATTTGACAGCTTGTCCGTCAATTAATTTTATTTTGGCAGTTATAAGCGTATATACGACAGTTGCCTTGATAAAATTAAATTCCTTAATTTATATTTTCAACGATATATATATTGTCTCAGAAAATAGAACGGTTGCCTTCTAGATGTTAAAGAGTGTATATATCCTAATAACGAAGTAATAAAACAAATAGCAAAAAAGAAGTAGTAAGTTTCTACATGTATCACTATATCGTTACAGTAGATTTTTATCCGAAAATAAGGTAAAAAAAAATATGGACTTAAAATGTACTTTTTGTCCTTCCATTCATTTTGCCCTAAAACATTTTAGCAAGTGTCACCTTTCCTTGACAGGACTGTGCTGCTAGCTTTGTTTTGGCTATATTTGCCATTAGTAAAATACTGATATAGGTATACTAGGCTGTAAGTGATTAAAGAATTAATTACCAAAACAGTCCCACTTTGTTCAAATATTAGCGTCTATAAAGTCCAGTGTTCGCTTGTTAGTTCAGGCGTTTTGTCCATCTAGTGATAGGTACACCCACGCTTCAGTAACGGCACACATTATAACCTAATCCCTAAACATAGCGTAAGACTTCAATAATTATTTATCAAATCTAAAAAATATACTTTTGGAAATGGCCTTTGGTCCTTAACCCATACCATAGGACAAAGTACTAACTTACATATATTCAAGCCACGAGAATCCCCAACGGGGTGGACAGAGGTGTGTTGGTCATACCCACACATCCACTTTCCCCCGGGAGGTATATATAAATTAGGTGCTGGCGAGGGGGCATGTGTCCAAGACATGCCGTCATCGAACCGGATGACGACATAACGGTCCTCCAGGACGCACGACAAAAACATACAAACACTACACACAACCGACCACTGTTCCGTCCTCGCCGGCGAGGCTCGACGCGAATAAGCCGTAATGTTCCCCCCCGATCTCCGCCGCAAACGCCGGTCCGCGCCGAGCCAGACGCGCAAATCCCGCCCCCCAAATAATATTTAAATAAAATTACCAGTCCAGCCCAGCTCCCTTGCTCGCGATCCAGCAACGCCCTAAGCCGAGGTTCGTACCCCACAGGGGGTGCCCTTAGCTGTGTTGCTTAGTACTAAAGTGCCTGGCTGGAGGCCTAGGTCTCGCCATTGACCGGTTAAGTAGCAAAAGTTCCCGGAACTCACGCTACAAGAGACAATACAAAAAAAAAACGAGGGGGCATGTCTATCACCGTTTTTCATGCAGCACGACTATACATTACGTCTTTAAGCTCAAACATATTCGAGCTTCTTGTCGATATTTCCCTTCAGTTATTCTCGTGGTATGGCAAAGCACAGTACTTAAGTTTAGAAAAAGTCATGCGTACAGTCGGGATTTTAATAATAATAATAATGAATTTATTAATTTTTTTCAGACTTCGTGTCGATAGCTTGTGTGTTAGTAACAAAAATTTTAGTTATTTCTATATTAGTATTTATTTATTTATTTAACTTGCAATTTTTGCGTTGCTGGTGTCTACTCGACCATTACGGCTCTTTCGTAAATATCCAAGCTTATTTTCCTTTAGGAGTCTGAAGTGAGCATGTTAAGCAGAAATATAAACATTATCATCGTTAGCAAGGCTCCAATTTATAAGCCGAGCAAGATTACAAAGAGCTGACAAACTGTTTATCTCCGCGCGACTGTGTGACTGTAGACTAACTTTACGCGCTTCATTTGTGTTGAACAATGCATTCGAAGTCCTTTACAAACTAAACGAGCCACTATTTTGTTTTGTGAATCTAAGTTCTTTGTTTTCGTCACCCTAATCGGATGTAGTTTGAATCATCTTTTTCTATTATAATGTGGTTAACTGTTCTTAGAGACATTTGAATATTATTTATAATGAGTTATAAGTGACCTCTGCCTGTCATGATGTAGGTAGGGTGTGTCTGACGCCTACCCACAAGGGTCCCCGAAGGGGTAGGCAGAGGTGTCTAGGTGTACCCACTATCCGCCAGATAGATGTTTTAGGTGCCAACGTGACAGATGGACTATGATGGCATATAAATTTATGTACCGACTTCTATCCCTATTGGGGACCGAATTGTTTCTCGCAATGTCTGAAACCCTACTTATCTTAAAAATTACCTTTGAAATAGATTTACAGAGAAAGCGTAAAAAATAATCTTAATTATCTTAATTTATGTATTACGTAAGAATAAACATGAGTAAATTACAATATATTTGGCTTCCACGTTAGACGGCGTTATGATTTGATGGCCCTAGCTCTAGGATTGCTTAATCAAACGAAACTGGGTGGGCGTATATACATATATAAATCCCAATTGATTGAGCTGGATGCGAAACGTATCAATTTCGAGCCATCGAGAACGTTCGCAATGGCAAATAGAACAGAGAACGCAGTTGCGAACAATTCAACTCTTTGACCGACGCTTTCTATAGAACTGTTGGATGTAATAAATACTTCACTACATACAAACATCTGTCTACTCCTACGACGACCCGTGTGGGAAGGCGTGAAGGTGAAGAAGGGCGATTACTGAATGGTGGCCAAGAAACAGAAGACAGGCGGGCAGACCACCCACCGCTGGGCCGATGTTAGCGTCATAGCGGCTGGAAAATTGTGGTGGAGACTGGCTCAAGACCGAAAACACTGGCGTAGAACCGGGAGATCTATACCCTATACCCATCTATATCTTATCTTATCTTACTAACATTATAAATGTGAAAGTTTGTAAGTTTGGATGTTTGCGGTTCTTTCACGGCATAACAGATGAACTGATTTGGCTGAAGTTGAAATCGTGATGATACCTAGGAATAGGACAAAGGCTACTTTTTTTTTTTAATCTCGAAAATTCCAAGTTCTAATATTATAAAGTATGATGCTCTTTCAAGGCATAGCGGCTGAACCGATTCTAGCAGGAAAATACATAAGCTACTTTTTCAAACTCCACGCGGGCGAAGCCGCGGGCATAAGCTAGTACTATATAATGATGATGATGATGAAATGTATAACAGTAAAAAAATGCATTAAAAAGGTACTATAATTCAATCACAATAGAAAGTGCCCAATGCCTTAACTATTCAGGAACTCATTTTAGTTCAGGGGTACATGATTCCATAACACACTCGTTTATGAGATAAAGGATTACTATTATCTTAAGTAAATATTAACCAATGCGGGCATAGTGGAATATTCATAGACACACACCATCAACCGACGTGTATTATTCAATCTCCTAAATGGATGAAATTCGTTGCTGGAAAAGGGTGAATGAATATTCATACAAGATGGAGTAATAATCGGTACTTATTCAGAGTATTGTCTTTTTTTAGACAAAAATTTGTGCAAACTTGAGCCTTATAGCCTTATAGATTTCGAATCAAAATGAAAGTCGAAATAATGATTAAGTAGTGTGGAAACTGACTGTAGGTTCATTGTAATGCAGGAATATTATACTGAGGTTGCGTCAGTGAATATAATTAAGCCGTGGTGGCCGGGTGGTTCGAGTAGTTGCCGGCAACACAAAGATTGCAAGCTCAAATCCCGCCTGAACCAGTTTTTCTGTGCTTAAGTACAGTGATGAGTCACATAAATGAAGAAAAACATCTAGAGGATACCTGCATACGTTTGAGAAGGAATTCAAAGGCGTATGTATAGTCAATAATACAACAATACACCATAGAAAGGATGAGTGAAGAAAGATTGACGAAACAGATATACAAAGCAAAAGTGTGTGCAAGAAGAGGCAGAGGAAGGCCACGTTCCAACTACCTGGATCAAATAGATCGGACTCTCAAGGACGGGAACGTTAAGAGTACTCGAAACCGACGAGCATGTATGAAGAGACTGATGAATGTGGACGAAGCGAAAGAGGTATGTAAGTCTAGAGAGAACTGGCGCTCTATACTCTCTGCCTACCCCGTTAGGGACTCGGCGTGATGATATGTATGTATGTATGTATAGTCGTGCTTGAGTAACGGCGATGGACTCGCCATCTGTCACGTTAGGACCTATACATCTCTGCCTACCCGTTTGAGGACCCTTGTGGGATCTCATGAGGATAATATAAATAAATAAAAATAAATATCCTCACGCCTTCCCACAAGGGTCCCCGAAGGGGTAGGCAGAGGTGTATGGGTAATACCCACACACCCACTTTCCGCCAGAGGTATATTAGGTGCCAACGTGACAGATGGCGAGTCCATCGCCGTTACTCAAGCACGACTATACATACGCCTTTGAATTTCTTCTCAGACGTATGCAGGTTTCCTCACGATGTTTTCCTTCACCGTAAAGCTCGTGGTGTGACTAATCACTGTACTTAAGTTCAGAAAAACTCATTGGTACAGTCGGGATTCGAACTTGCGACCTTTGCGTCGCAGGCAACTGCTCGAACCACTCGGCCACCACGGCTTAATATACATAATATATATATAGGTATGTGATGGCATAATTGATAAGGATTCGCAGATCGAATCTCGACTGTAACAATGAGCTTTTCTGAATTTAAGTAGGTACATTGATAAGTCTCACAACAGCATCTGCTGTAGTTAGTGGGTATGAGATGAGATGAGGAAGAGAGGTAGGCCATAACGGGTTTCCCGTTCGAATTTGGAGCTGCCCGACTGGGGCAGGACCTCCACCTTATAGAAGACCGTAACCAAATAACACAATTTATTGTGTTGTGTTCCTACGTGGTGAATAAGGTTTCCAGTAATGAGCTCCTTGGGGAGGGGGGAGGATTGTTACATTGTGTTGGAAGCAGAGGGATTGAACCTTATGCTGCCAACACACTATAACTCTTCGAACACAGAGTGGCAACGCGCAAGTGATACTTCGGTATCGTGAGCGTAAATAGGCTACGGTAACCGTTTCCCATCAGGTGGGCCGTATGCTTGTTTGCCACTCTTGTTGCATAAAAAATAGATATATGTATGTAGTAATAATAACTTTAACAACTAATAATAATAGATAGCATAGAAATTATAATTATTTTGCACCTTTCGATAAGGAAAGCGGTGTGACACTAAGAACTCGCTGGATACATATAAAGATGCCAACGTGACAACGCCGAGCGTTAGACAAGACTGCAATTAAGTCTTCATTCCTAGACAAGCGGGATCCCTATCGATGTTTGCATCTTCATCTTCAAACCTTCCAACAAGTATCATGAACCGTTAAACAAAAGCCCTAGAAAACCTATGGTGTCTTATCACTGTATTTCAATACAGATCGGGGTTTGAATCTGCTGTATCAAAACGTAGATGACTTAAATTATTCAGCCACCACGACTCTGAAGACATACTTACTTAAAGTTAGCTAAATATTAAACAATAATACTCAATTATCGATACGTATAAGTACACAATTAGTTTAATACGCCATTCTCGTTTCGGTATCCAGTTAAATAGCAATCATACAAATATATAACCGGTGTAGAGCGCTAACGATATTGTTATGGCCCGAATACGGTGTTTCATTTAGAGTATTCATTTCTCTCTTGTTATGCTGGAACGATTCGACTGCAGATAATTGGATGATATTGCGCCATTTAACTATAGCTTAAGCGTGTATTTCCATGAAACATATCTTTCATACTTTAATATTATAAAGAGCAGAGGAAGGCCACGTTCCAACTACCTGGATCAAATAGATCGGACTCTCAAGGACGGGAACGTTAAGAGTACTCGAAACCGACGAGCATGTATGAAGTGACTGATGAATGTGGACGAAGCGAAAGAGGTATGTAAGTCTAGAGAGAACTGGCGCTCTATACTCTCTGCCTACTACGCTAGGGACTTGGCATGATGATATGTATGTATGTATATTATAAAGAGGAAACATTTGTTTATTTGTGTGTGTATGTTTGTAATGAATAAACTCAAAAACTACTGCGCCGATTTCAAAAAATCTTTCACCGTTGGAAAGCTACATTCACCTTATGACATAGGCTATATTTATTTGCTAGAAAAGATTATGAAATTATATGTGGGAGAAACCGCGGAAGAAAAATCTTTCTTTTTTATACCACTGGGGTGGCAAACAAGCATGCAGCCCGCCTGCTGGTAAGCGGCTACCGCCGCCTATGGACGCTTGCAATACCAGGGATATCATTCGCGCGCTGCCGACCCTGCAGGAATCTCTTCACACCCTTCTTGAAGAACTCCATGCTGTACTCTCTAGGGAAACCTCAACGGGGATTTCATTTCACAGCTTGAGCTCCGTGGAAAGAAACCCCTTTCAAATCGAGACCTTTCTGGTGGGATATTCATGTGGCTTAAGGTTTATATATAGCATTTAGAAGGTGGATTTAGATCTTCACGCCTTCCCATAAGAGTCTTCGAAGGGGTAGGCAGCTGTGTGAAGGTGGTATCCACATATCCACTTTTCGCAGGAGATATATTTAAGCTGGCTATGTGACAGATGGCGAGTCCAACGCCGTTACTCAAGCACAAATATACATACGCCTTTGAATTGCTTCTCAGATGTATGTAGACTTCCACTCAATGTTTTCCTTCACCGTATAGCTCGTGGTGTGACCCACTGTACTTAGGTTTAGAAAAACTCATTGGTACAGTCGGGATTCGGACTTGCAATCTTTGTGTTGCAGGCGACTACTCGAACCACTCGGCCTCCAAGGCTTCAATGTACTTAAGTTTAGTAATATTTTTAAGCTACTGCATAGCTTCTGTCGCTGGCCTTGAGCGTGGAGACCGAATCCAGAAATTCCGTTACGAAAATAACCTAACACATTCAAAATTTAAACACATTCGAATATAGAACAGTTCCAAATTCAAAATTGCCGGGAAATATGGAAACGACAGAACTTAAAAGGCATGCCTAGTACGTGAGCAGCTGTTTGTGAGAAAGTATATAGGTGTATTGCATAAGTTGATAAAAAATGCTATGCAATAGCTTTAGCGCGGCAGTCCCAGAGTGCCACACGTTTTTTTTGTATAGGTTGGGGCTTGAACTTGTGACATTACTGATGACAATGCTAACGGCTCTTCATATTTATACATTACTAGCTGTCCCGCCCAGCTTCGCCCGGGTAAAAAGTTAAACTTCCTAAAACACGATTGCAGCGCCACCTATCGGGTCCAATTAGTGATGTTAGCTATCCTATCTTTTAAATTGGATCGAACTGTAACGACAACTGATCGAACGGTGTGTTTGTTTGATCCAACACACAAAACGCACACACAAAATTTGATTGAAATCGGTTTAGTAGTTTAGGAGTCCATAGCGGATAAACAACGTGACACGTGTTTTATATATATTCAGATATATTAGTAATAAAATGTGTAGTGTAAAAGTCCAGACAAATACAAAAAAACGTCCTTCGCAGTTGATCATGTAGCTTATGTCTCTTGGACTATTCAACCTTCGCAACATTTTTTCTGTGTAACATAAGCTGCCAACAAGTTCGCGACAATATATTGCGTACACGTAATCACGGGAGGGGTATGGCCTCTCTTCTTTATAGGACATTTGTATTGTATTCGGCCGCCTGGTCTCGTACTTAGAGCCCCTGACTGCGAAACTTGAGGTCGCGGGTTCGATCCCCGCTCAGGGCAGATATTTCTGTGATGAACACGAGCCTTAGTACCTTAGTGTTGGATGTCCTATGCATCTACATATGTGTATATCTGTCTAGTGACAGGGTATCGCTCGCGCGTTATCTTTGGAAAACCCAAGAATCTATTTAAACGTCTCATGTGCATCAAAATAGATTATTCAATAAAGCGTTGCGACAATTTGACGCGAGAATCATAAAATTAATATCAAAATCAAAATCAAAATATTTTCTTCAACGTTCAACGTAGGGGCCAAAGGAAAAACTTATTGAACGTCACATACTTAATATAAACTTAATTTACCGCCGTTTCCATGACAAAAAACCTGCCAGGAGAAGAAATGGCGAAACAAACTCCCAGGTTTTCTTTTTTAACATTTGTTTCCTTTTACGTAGGGGTAGAAAAATATTAAACTTACATATAAACTATGTATAAAAGGAGCAATTTATTGCCATGCATGGCATCATTCAAATAATCTGACAAGCTTTTTGAATTAATTTACTTTTAATGACAGCCTTAAGTTCTACAAAAGGTAATTCAATTATCTTTAACATAAATCAATTTGTTGTAACCTAAGACACTTGCCTTTGTACAACCGGAGCGTAGCTAATTAATGTCGTGTAACATAGAACATTAGTAATTAACGCACGAGTTACCAGTCTACGCCTATACAGCCTCCGTCTGATTGAGTACAAATTGCATTTACTAAGGCTAATAGAACATATCATTTAGTATAGTTTACCGCTCCAGCGGTATAAGGGAAACAAATTGTGCGCTGAAGCGGTAATTTCACAACGTAGCTTTTTCATGAAATCGAAGGCTTTAATTACAAAGTAATTATCAAAAAAAATATAAGAATTACTCAATTAACAGCCGTAACAGACTGATGGTTTGACTGAGTATCAGTACTGGAATTTGCCACACGACGCAGCTATGTATATAAATACATATTATAAAATACAGAGCCGTGGTGGTCGAGTGGTTAGAGCATTTGCCTGCAGCACAAAGATTGCGGGTTCAAATCCCGTTTTGACAAATTAGTTTTTCTGAACTTAACTAGGTAATTAGTCACACCACCAGTCCTATATGGGAAAGGAAAACATCGAGCAGAAACTTGCATACGTTTGAGAGGAAATTCAAAGACGTAAATATAATCGTGCTCGAGTAACGGCCATGGACTCGCCATCTGTCTCCTAAAATATATCACGGGCGGAAAGTGGGTGTATGGGTACTTTATATATATCTCTACCTACCCCTTTGGGGAACCTTGTGGGAAGGCGTGAGGATATATATATATATATAATATAATTGTATTGCATTGTGTCCTGCTGCTTGTACAATACTAATACTCTTGTAAACTTACCTTTAGAAATAAAATACTTTGTCGCACACAATTAGAGTACAGAATAACATAACAGCCGACGTATAATACGTCGTATAGCCCCTTCATATAACTAACCTAATCTCAAAAATACTACGGAGATCCAGCGTCGGGAAAAGTATAAAGTAAAATCCTCCTAATTCAGGGCTTTAAGAAATTCGGGTCACATTGGAGACAATTAGCGAGCTCGCCTGACCCCGGCTCCCCGAGGAGACGAAAGGCACATTAAATGGCCCAGCCACTTTCATTGTTTGAGTCTCTAGTTTGGAAGTTCTAGGCTTACGAGTATATTCTGAGATGCATAGTTTTAGATGGCCCGTTGTCATAAAATGGAATGGACTCGGTAGCGTTAACATAATTTCCAAACATTATATTTTTAGGGGCTATTTTGGAAGCACCCGGGGTTTCGTAAAGCAACAATCAATGATAGCTTGAAAAATCACTTTTTGCCTTTCCTATCATGTCCTTCAATATTCAAAGCCTACTGAAATATGTATGTTTTAGTGTGTTTCACTCTGTAGTAACTTATTGAACGAAATAAAAACATTGAAGATCTTTTTGAACAGCGAAAGACGTAGAGAGTCTGGAGAGAACTAGCGCTCTACTCTCTTTCAGCCAACCCCAGGGGGGTTCGGCGTCAAAAATCATTGGTAGGCATTTTAACAGAAAGTAGATCGCCTCTGTAGACTCACGCCCATACTTCGGTTCGTCCACAATACATTATATAAATAAAGACTAGAATCAAATTTATTATCTTAAATACAAAAGTTGAAAACTCTACACGTGTATGCAGTATAGATGTACCAAAAGGAACATATACTGACTCCGCACAGACAATGCCACCCGCATCCTCTTTCGACAAACTTCGATCATTGTTCAAAAGAGTATGACCCAGGAGATTCTCAGTTTCACACACGGTCACGTATTTCAGTTTCTGCAAGCTGCAGATTTGGGTTTTATCACTGGATATCGCGTGATTACTGATCTGTGTACCAGCCTCCAGCTCACTCCAAGAATGAGTATAGATAACCAGATTTGTAACGCTGCCGTTTTATTGGAAAACTCCCGATGGTTCTCCGTATAACTTTTGGATGTGTTAAGTGCAAACATACGTATAATTACAGAGTTAAGTACTCCTAGATTTAGGTAAAAATGTGGTTGATACTGACATTGTTACTTAGTTCAACAAGAATATTTTATCTTCTATAAAACACAATATTCATACTGAACAAATCTTCAAAGGGAAAGGATAAATATACTCGTAGATAAGCGAAATTTTCAACCAGAAACATAATTATCACCTAATTGCTTTTTGGTGGCAATTTAAAGTTAGGTTATATATATTACTTTAGGTTTTAGTTCATTTTTTTTCGGACGCAATATAAACGCAAACCCAAAGAAGCTAGCGACTAGCAGGAAAAAATATAATTTGTATGTATGTATGCATTATTGAAATATTCTAACTTACATATGTACGGCCGTTACCGCGGCGTGTTATAAGGCGCACCCCGCTTAATACAGTGAGAGAGTGCGTGCATAAAATACAAATAGCATCGATAAACAACATTTGGAATATTCGTAAACGGCGAATGATAACATTTATTAGCAACCAGAGCGCGCTCCACTAATTTACGAGTGTGTAAATTATGATAAAATATTAGATCAACCCTAAACACTTCCTAACGCCGCGCGGCGCATTTGCAATCAATTTAATGGATTCATCAGCGGAATTAGCCTCGATTTCAGTGTTGTTTGCCTGGTTTATTTGTTGTTGATGTTCGATAGGTTTTAGAATAAAGTGGATACTTTAATATAAGTTGCTCATTAATGAGTTTGTATTTGAACAAAAACAAACATTAAAATTAGAAATATATTACCATAAAAAATATAGTTGTAACTTTTTAACTGATTTCTTTACTACCGCTTGTGGCATTATTTGTAAGTAGGTAACTAATATTCTCGTTTGCTTTATCTTAATCATCACTGATGTGCAATCCTGTTACTTGGTTAATAAATGCTTTGGATCCATTGATGTCGCACGTAATCAAAAATTCAAAGACCCTTGACACGCTTTCACTTGTCAAAATAATTATAATTTCTTAGCATTAAACTTATCATCAAAATTGTACAAACTTGAAGCATATAAAAGACTAGCGGTCCGTCCCGGCTTCGCACGGGTGGACATAAGATTATTTTTACCAAAGAAAATATAGTCTATGTCACTTATGGTGAATGAAGCTTTAAAAATGGTGAAATAATTTTTCAAATCGGTCCAGTAGTTTCGGAGCCTATTCAATACAAACAAACAATAAAATATTTCCTCTTTATATATATAATAATATAATATATCCTCACGCCTTCCCACAAGGGTCCCCGAAGGGGTAGGCAGAGGTGTATAGGTAATACCCACACACCCACTTTCCGCCAGAGGTATATTTGGTGCCAACGTGACAGATGGCGAGTCCATCGCCGTTACTCAAGCACGACTATACATACGCCTTTGAATATCTTCTCAGACGTATGCAGGTTTCCTCTCGATGTTTTCCTTCACCGTAAAGCGCGTGGTGTGACTAATCACTGTACTTAAGTTCAGAAAAACTCATTGGTACAGTCGGGATTCGAACTTGCGATCTTTGTGTCGCAGGCAACTGCTCGAACCACTCGGCCACCACGGCTTTTTTCCTCTTTATATATATATATATATATATATATATATGTAGAACGGAACGCAACCAAAGTGTGCGAGAGGGAGGGAAGTAGAATGGCGGCGAGTAGTGGTAGTAGAATGGCAACTGATTTATAATAAAAGAGCTATTAAGAATCCAGCAGTGTTTCCTTTCTTGTCAAAATCCCACAATTTGGGGGCTCGTCCGGGATTAGATTTGACAAGGATAGGAAGAAGAAGTTGCATGAAGTCGCGGGGTAAGGCTAACCTAACCTCGAAGGCGTGCTCGCCGAAAAAGTGGTCTGAGTGTGCACGCCGAATTTCGAGTAGCTTCGAGAAGACTAGTCGGGACGACAGAAGCGAAAGTGAATATTACGACGAAGAAGACGACGACGTTATGACGGAAAAGCAATCACTTAACCTTCTACTACTTGACGACGCCATTCCGAAGTTCACCGGCACAGACAAAACTTATTCTGCATCAAAATGGGCGCAAGACGTGGACGATAACGCAGAAATCTTTGGCCTCACACCGCAACAAAAACTTTTGATTGCGAGACGCTGTTTAACAGGTACTGCGGCCATGTGGTTACGTACGGAGAAACCTTTTAAAACTTACGACGAGCTGAAGGCCGCCATTCTCAAAGAATTCCCAGATACGACGAACACGAAAGAAATACATGAATTGATGACACGACGGAAGAAACGCAAGGACGAGACGTGCTACGCATACATGCTAGAAATGAAAGAACTAGGAAAGAGGGGAAGACTCGCCGATTACGTCGCGATTCAATACATAATTGATGGTATAGTGGACCATGAAGCTAACAAGACGTTACTCTACGGTGCCACTACCTACTCCGAGCTGAAAGAAAAGTTCAAGATGTACGAGAATTATAAAAATAACCTAAGGAAAAGTCGTGAGGAACCAAGAAGGACGCGATTTGAATCGCAGCAAGCATCAAATAATAATATATCCGGTGGCGAGCGGCAATATGCGGCGAAGCGTTGCTATAACTGTGGGGAAATGAACCATGTTTCATCAGCCTGTACGAAACCAGGCAGAAAATGTTTCCATTGTAACAATTTCGGTCATATTTCGATGGAGTGCCCTCTAAAGAAAATGGCGCCTACGACGAATACGACGACATCCCGAACTCATCCGAAGTTGGACCCGAGCAAGCCCGACGGAGCGCGATCGTCATCATCGGGTTACAATCGGAACACATCGGCTCCACCTACACTTCCATTCGGCTCCGGCAAGCAGGTTTTTTTCAACACGACCGCACATACCGAGGGCGGCGCCACCAGCAACCATGTTCCGAGCGAACAAGTTCACGATGGAGTTTTCTTCGTATCGAGCGATGTGAAGTATGCGACGAATGCCGTGTGCGAGGTCGGTATCACTGCACGAGACCCGAGCGCAGCGATTGGTTCCAGCGGCAAGATGGCGTCTGAAATGTATGATGGCTGCGCCTGCTTCGAAGCTAACTTAAGTGCGTACGAAGTAACAAAACATAAACAAGATACCGGTAATAAGAAGTTAAAGCCAGTGAAAATAGTTAAAATTTATAACAAAACGACGAACGCTTTAATTGATTCAGGCAGTGACGTAAATTTAGTGGCGGACGAGTTCTGTGATGAGTTAAGTTTGCGACAGAGCAACAAAACCATGGATATAAACATAACCTTATGCGGTTTAGGCGGAGCAAAGGTAAATTCTATTGGGACAATAACGACTTCTGTGTTAATTGACGAACGTACTTATAATGAGGTATTGTTTTATGTAGTGCCTAAAAATTGTATGCCTTTTAAAATTATTCTCGGAAACGATTTTTTTAAAGAATGTGACACTGTTTATGAGTGGAACTACTGTATGGTTACGACCGCGAGACGACGAATGGTTGGATTGTATGTTAGGCGAGTATGACGAAGTGTGTGTGCCGTCTACAGATCACATCAAGGATCCATCGGTAAGGGAGGAAGTGCAGCAACTGGTCAAGGCTTACAGACCAAACCAGGTCAAAGAAGCCCCGATCCAAATGAAAATAATTTTGAAGGATGACATTCCGGTCGTTCAGCGTCCGCGAAGAATATCACTCAAGGAACAACTAGAGGTGGAACAACAGGTAGCTGACTGGTTGGAGAAAGGAATTGTACGAGTAAGTACCTCTGAATATGCTAGTCCTTTAGTTCTTGTGCGTAAAAAAGATGGTTCGCTGCGGGTATGTATAGACTACCGGAAGTTAAACCAGAAAATAGTCAAAGATGTGTTCCCTTTGCCACTGATTGATGACTGTATTGACAAATTAAGCAATGCTAAGACGTTTAGTGTCATTGACCTGAAGAACGGATTTTTTCATGTAAAAGTTAGTGATGAATCAATCAAATATACCTCATTTGTCACGCATAATGGCCAATTTGAATTTACCAAAGCACCAATGGGCCTCTCAATCTGTCCTAACCTTTTTATGAGATTTATTACGATTGTATTCCGAGAACTGTTAATGAATGGCTCTATCATAATATTCATCGATGATATTTTAATTCCAGCAAAAGATGAACAAGACGGACTTAACAAACTGAAGAAAGTGTTAACAATTGCAACCGACTATGGATTGGAAATCAACTGGAAAAAAGCGCATCTGATTACTACGAGTATTGAATATCTAGGGCATGTCATTCAAGAAGGTGTAGTAATGCCATCGCCAGGAAAAACGGAGGCAGTCATGAAATTCCCTGAACCTAGAAATCAGAAGCAACTACAAAGTTTTCTTGGATTGAGCTCATATTTCAGAAAATTTATTTTTAATTATGCCATGATTGCACGTCCACTTACAGACTTAATGAAAAAAGACGTCAATTTTACATTCAACGATGAGCAACGAGCAGCTTTCAAGACGCTCAAGGAGAAATTGACTTCGAAACCTGTGTTAAAAATATATGAGCCACAAGCAGAAACAGAACTACACACAGATGCTTCGCAAGTAGCATATTCAGCCATACTAATGCAGAAGGGAAATGATGAAAAACTACACCCAGTATATTATATGAGCAGAAAAACATCAGATGCTGAGAGAAAATATAGCAGCTATGAATTAGAGGCTTTAGCAGTGATTGAAGGAGTTAAGAAATTTCGCCATTACCTACATGGTAAGAAATTTACCATTATTACTGACTGCAGAGCGTTCCAGCTGACTTTAAATAAACAAGATTTAGCAATATCAACAAGAGTTGCACGTTGGATTATGTTACTCCAGGACTACGACTACGAAGTGAAACATCGTGAAGGATCCAAGATGAAACACGCTGACGCTTTAAGCAGGAATCCACCTTATATAATGACAATGATCATAACATCGAGTCTACACGACGACATACGACGCGCTCAAGAAACTGACGACGGATTGAGAGCAATCATAGAGACACTTAAAAATGGACCTTATAAGGACTTTACTTTAAATCAAGGCTTACTATACAAGGGACCCGATCAATGTTTAATCATTCCTCAGAAGATGGAAATGGAAATAATAAAAAGGGCTCACGAGAACGGTCATTTTGGTAAAAAGAAAACAATGGAGTTGGTTAGTAAAGATTTTTATATATACAACTTAGCAAAGAAAGTCGACGACTACATAGCGACATGTGTACCATGCCTCTTAGCTAACAGGAAGCTGGGGAAGCAGGAGGGTTTCTTGCAGCCCATAGAAAAAGGTGACACACCGCTGCAAACGCTCCATTTGGACCATGTAGGACCATTGACGGCCACGCAGAAGCAATACAATTATATATTAACAATGGTTGACGCATTTACAAAGTTCGTATGGCTATTCCCAACGAAGACAACATCTACAAGAGAGGCACTGAATAAACTTGAAATCCACCAACACACTTTTGGTAACCCAGAAAGAATCATAACAGACAGAGGTACTGCCTTCACAAGTAACGAGTTTACAAAATACTGTGAAGATGAAGGAATACAGCTTATACACATAACTACAGGGATACCAAGAGGAAACGGTCAAGTAGAGAGAATTCACAGAACCATTATTCCAATTTTAACAAAGTTATGCTTAGAAAACTCAACACTGTGGTATAAACATGTGGGAAGAGTGCAGAAAGCACTTAACAGCACATTTCAACGCAGTATAAACACTACACCTTTCGAGTTGCTAGTGGGAAAGAAAATGAAAATGAAAGAAGATATGGAGATCTATCAACTACTACAACAAGAAGAGAGAGACAGCTACACTCAGAATAGAGACGAGCTTAGGGAACAGGCTAAACAGCAGATATTGCAAGTACAAGAAGAGAATATGCGCACATATAATAAGAAACGCAAAGACAGCCGAAAATATACGGAAGGAGACCTGGTAGCAATACGGCGCACTCAATTCGGTCCTGGCCTGAAATTGAAACCAAAATACCTAGGACCCTATGTTATTACTAAGGTAAAGAGAAATGACCGGTATGACGTCGAAAAAGTAGGTAACAACACTGATGGACCAAAGAAGACGAGCACCGCAGCCGACTATATGAAGCCGTGGGTTTCTGACTAGGTAACTTTTATTTTTATACTTTATTTTACTTTTTCCAGATTTGAGTTGCTAAAATGAATGGTGATGAATGAATGTCGCGACTCAGGACTCATAAATATTGCCACATTCATGGTACAAGCAAAAGCAACAGTTTGTTCCTTTTGGAATACTTCCTAATACATGTTAATTTTTTTAGATCAGAAAATCATAAAACAAGAGGCTTGTTTAGAGGTTAAAAAGATATGTTAAGGTTAATTTTTAAGTTTATATTAAGTTTGTAATGTTACACATGTATACGTGGGTACCGCAACTTTGTATTGTAATGTTAATCTTATTAAAGTTGTTCAGTGTCAATGGTGCGTGTCTGGGGGCAGACACGAGATATTCAGGACGGCCGAACCTGTAGAACGGAACGCAACCAAAGTGTGCGAGAGGGAGGGAAGTAGAATGGCGGCGAGTAGTGGTAGTAGAATGGCAACTGATTTATAATAAAAGAGCTATTAAGTATCCAGCAGTGTTTCCTTTCTTGTCAAAATCCCACATATATATATATATATATATATATATTAGTATAGAAGATAAGTCACTTCCGTATTGTAGGTTTATATTCAGTCACGATACGATGTGTACTCAACTCTCACAATTTCCCGACGTTTGTGACGGATAGCCGTTTGATAGCTGTCACACTCTGGCAGCAATTTATAGCCTTGGACAAATATGGCGTTCACAGCAGCGAGGCGTGTTGCTTGTTGCTTTTATTTGGTAAACTGTTGATGACATCTGTCTGACGCATTGGAAACAGGATAATAACGTGATGCGTTCGATTTTCTTTACAAGGGTGATGGTAAATAAAGAGCGTCTGTTAAATGAAGACTATGCTTAGGATACTGAAGGGTCTACCAACAATTTATCCGTTATTGTGATGTCTATGTTTTAACAATCATTAAGATGGCTGAGATCGATTGGGTGATCGGCAGACACTGGCCGTGCCACTTTTACTTAGTAAGTGGAATTAACCGCTCGGAATAAATCGCATACTCAAGACTGGAACACTGAGAAACTTTCCCACTGTGACACGTTTCCAGTGCAAAATTCTCACCGCAGTCGAAAATGTTCTACGGTAGTTCCTCGTATCTCGAAACATTTTAATAGTGGTGCAAAATTCAACGGTCCGCTTGGAGCGGGGCTAAAGCTGGCAAGTTTGAGTCAGTTCCGGAGTTGATATTGTGTGAGTACGCCTTCGGCTTCTATATGTCAGTGTAACTGAGATTCCGCTTATCTCGACAACGATTGAGCCCAAAATTTATGTTTTCATTTCATTTATATTTGAAAGGCCTTCCTTAAAATACGTCCGTTCATTTATCTTGATAATAAGTTACTTGTTGTAGCAATTTAATTTGCATGTCTCAGGACTTCTGGAATTTCATTTTGTTACGCTGAAGTCAATTACATGAGATGTCATTATAAGGGTAAAGTAGAGACATTTTGAAGTCCATAAACACTGTGAACTTCAAAGGGAATGAGTTTTTAGGAAATATATTTGAAACTTAATGGAGGAAGTTAATTAGTAACGCAATCCAATATCGTATATACAAAGCGGAATTGTGTGCAAGAAGAGGCAGAGGTAGGCCACGTTCCAACTACCTAGATCAAATCGATCGGACGCTCAAGGACGGGAACGTTAAGAGTACTCGAAACCGACGAGCATGTATGAAGAGACTGATGAATGTGGACGAAGCGATAGAGGTATGTAAGTCTAGAGCGAAATGGCGCTCTATACTCTCTACTCTCTCTCTATCTCCTGCCCCGTTATGGACGCCTACGTGACGGATAACGAGCTCATTGCCATTTCTCAGACATTAATACATACATCTTTACTTCTTCTCGAACGTATGCAGGTTTCCTTCCGATGTTTTCCTTTCACCTAAAGCTCTTAAGTAAGTAATTTTCACACTGAACTTACACTTGAAATCCTTGTATTGCAGGCTACTCGAACCACTCGGCCATCACGGCTCTTTGTAAAAGATTACGTAAACGACAGCACATTTAGGTTCCATCGATTTTGCATTTAATGTGATGTAACCACTACGGTAGCATACAAGCACGTGGCCAGCCTGATGGTAAGCGGTTACCATCACCTATGGTCACATAGAACACCAGGGCTGTCGCACGTTGCCAACTATGTAGGAATCACGTCACACCCTCCTTGAAGAACTCCATACTGTACTTTCTGGGGAAAACCTCAGCGGGGAGTTCATTCCACAGCCTGAGCGTTCGCAAGAAGATATAATAACTTATGTATCTCTCATTGCTGTTCCATTACAGGATTTTAAATATTTTAATGCTATAGTGTACCTACAGTATAATTTGTAATACCTAACAATGATAAATGTCAATATGAACCTCCCTATAAATGCGTTAGCGTTTAAAAGATCGTGTACGGATAAACTAACTACATGCACCATTTGCTTATCTTACACAATCGTGTTGGAAGTCAATTATACATCGTCACGAGCGTGTCAACTTCTATAGTGTTGACATATCGCAGGACAAAGGCCACACGAACGTAATGCTATAGGCACGTAGGAACATGCAGTAGTACAACTTTGCCTATAATAAATATTGATAAAGAACAATATTTAGATAGGTTTTATTATTTCTGTATTTTATTGTGTTTGTGCGGAGGGGTTTGGTGGACTCTATAATTTATTGTTCGGTTCGGTATTTATAATTATCTAGTAGATGTTTTTGACACAATTTTTTCCGACTTTGCGAATGTTTTTGTAAAAAAGAAAAGGCTGCGTTCAAACTATGTGGTCAAATCGATCGACAATATAGGATCGAAACGTCATTGGCTAGACAAGACAAGCTTATACTATGAAGCGAAGATGTTGTACGTCTAGATAACACTGGTGCTCTCTTTAAACTCTGTAAGAGACGACTTGATAATATCTGTGTATGTATTACTTTGACTAGGTTGCTAACATCGAAAGTATTTCGATCAGGCGAGTCGCATACCTCATAATAATTTTCATCAACTCGAACAAAGTTTGGTGACTCAGTACTATAGATACTGCAATCCTGTGTTTTGTGACATGAGGGTCGAATGCAGGGTCCGAACTAATTGCCCCAAAGTGAATTAAACTGATAAAATCAAAGTGATTTATTACCCCTCTCACTTTGCGCTTCACAAGCGTGTGTCCAAGCATTGTGATTCAGAAGTCTCTTGGATTATTTGTTTGGTAAAATTATGAAGGTTTTATGACTGTGGAATAGTCGAGACTTTCTCCAGAGTAAACAACTTATATACTTACACTATCTTTCTCAAATACGTAATATTTATCTAAAAATAATAATAATAAATACCTGGGACAATTCCACACAAATCGTCCCAAATTAAGCAAAGCTTGTGTTATGGTAACTAGCCAACGATATATTTACTTATATAGAGAGATATATACTTAAATACATAGGACATCCAAGACTACGGTACAAATATTCGTGCTCATCACACAAATATCTGCCCTCAGCGGGATTCGAACCCGCGACCTCAAGTTTCGCAGTCAGGAGGTCTAACCACTAGACCAGACGGTCGTCTATATCGTTAAACTGTGGATATCTGTTTATATGTCAACGATTGATTGGCACGTGTAACATTTAATCGATTAATAATTGAGATTTTGTGACAAAAATACATTTATCAAACATATACAATATGGATACTCAAGAACATGAACGTCATGAGTACTTGAAACCGCCGAGTATGTTATGTAGAGACTGATGAATGTGGATGAAGCGAAAAAGGTATGTTTGGCATTCTCTCTGCCTCCCCCGCTAGGGACTCGGGGTGATGATATAATGTATGAATGTATCAAAAACAATAAAGAGTGGGTTTTCAGGTGTAATTTGTAAGGTTCTTGTCTAGTTTTCGATATTATTTTTCTTCTACTTCTTTTTTCTTCTTCAGGTGCCTCTCCAACTAGTGAAGGTTGGCTATCATCTCATGCATTTTTCCGTGCAGCGTATTTAAAATAAAACCAATTTAATAAACTCGATGATAGCCGTTTACCTGTCTCGTAACAATGAAACACACGTATTATATATCATAAGAGACATTCTGAATCAATGATGCGAGTATTTATTATTAAAATCAGCTGGGTTCCCTTTGAATCGAGCGTGAATATCTCAAATTACATTAAAGCAAAATACAAAGAGACCTGCAATTAGCCGAGTTGTAATGGTGAAAGAAATCCATTTGGAGCCAGAAAGCCTTATTGTTTTGAACGCATAATAGGCTTTTGTGCAGCCTTTCAGGGATATTCGGGCTTTAAACTATACAATCGGCTGGAGCGTGTCAAAAACCGACCTCTAATCCTATTTAGATACGTATATTTTGTTGTAGCAGTAACGGCACAATGATGACTGGAATGACTGTGTATTAAATATGGATCTACAGGTTAAAGATCTGCTCGCCCTTTGTTGTACTTTAATCTTCTTCGGTATTATCATATCTTAACTGATGTAGACAGACACTGGAACCAAACACCACTGTATTTCGCTTTACTTATATTTTCGCGAGAATTACAATCACACAATCAAGACTTAGATAAATTTCTCCAACATCTCTCTTAGCATAATTGCCAGGCCAGCCGGGTCGCGCCATCACAGGGACTGTGCCTGTATTAATTCTCTCTCTATCAAAAAACTATGCGACCTTACATTCGAATACACTGTTTTAAAATCATTTTTTAAGGTACTTCGAATTTATTTCTTTTCTAATGTTCACGTCACCAGAGTGGCCAGTACAGTTGCATTTTATTCTTTTTTTTATATACATTTTTGTAACCTTACTCAACATTGCTTTACCTGATCGCTTATTTTCACGTTGGTACTGGCTCGGTTTCCGCCCGTATCATTTCTGGGATTGGTAGGTGTATGACTCTATATATTTATGCATAACTTATTTAGTTATTAGCAAAAAGTACAGTCTGTCTAGCTGCCTAGAGTATATTCCGTTAAAATTGTGCGAGATAACCAAAATTATTTTATGATATTACTATAAGTTTTGTAGTTTTGTAACCGGACCTTTTAGCATCCACCCTTAAATATGTATGTTTGTAATAGTACCCAATTGGCCAGTAACTTTTGTACTCAACTCCGATGGCGCTCGACGATCAGTGACATCTAAATTTGAATTTTCTCAAATCAATAGTATTACCAAAATAGTATGTTGCAGTATCAAAAAGAGGTCACAGCTACACCCTCGGGAATGAGAGCAGTTCCACGTGACGTTTGGTATTAAGTTGTAGAGAATATTTCAATCCCTCGGGCGATGTTTCCTCCACTGAGTGCAGCTAAAAGCAAACTGCAAATAAATATTTCAACGCAGACAGCACTTACGTTGTCCGGCATTAAGCCAATTTACTTATTTGTCTACCGGGTTGGGGAAAAGACGTTGCTTTACCTTAAGCATAAGAAGTTAAGTAACTAGAAGAAGAACAAGTACTTACAATAAGGATCAGTTGATAAACAACTAAACGAATAATTAGTATATTTACAAGTCAACTGTTGCAAATGTTGACACTGTTGTCACGCTCTAACTACTTTAAGCTTTATAAAGATGAGAATAGAGTTACGAAAGGTTTTTACTAAAATTTTCGGCGGAGTTATAGTCCAAAAGTGAGTTATTCGACTGTACATGATAGTCCATTCCAGTCAAATAAACACAACCTGTAGTGAATGCAGTGTTGTGTAATGTTCCTGTGCCGAGTAAGCCCTTATTCCTAGCCGCTATGACTCCGCGAGGATTCACAGACAAACTATTGGAAATGCTAATACTTGTGTCGAAGTGTTACGAAGTAACAGTAGGTAATATAATCTACTTAAAGATTCCAATATTTGGTCATATTGAATTGGTCTAGGACATGCATCGTACTGAGTTATAAATATATATATCTTCACGCCCTCCCACAAGAGTCCCCGTGGGGGTAGGCAGATGTAGTAGGCAGATGGCGAGTCCATCGCCGTTACTCAAGCACGACTTTACATACGTCTTAAATTTTCTCAAACGTATGCAGGTTTTCTCACGAAGTTTTATTTCACCGTTAAGCTCGTATTGTGACTAATGACTGTCCTTAAGTTCAGAAAAACTCATTGCTACAGTCGGGATTCGAACTTACAATCTTTGTGTTGCAGACAACCAACTGCTCGAACCTTTCGGCCATCATTCTAAATTAGTAAGTAGGTATCTATAAGATTTATCTTCATATAGTTTCATTTAAACGGAGGCGACTGCTAACAGACGTGTGTCATAAATGTAGTTTGCACAATAATGTCTGTCGATGTTCTTCAATGATTGCTGTCGAAAGAAAAATGCCAGATGTGAAATAATCCCAGATGGTAAGCTCGAGATTGCGAGGACAGTAAGTATTATTTCCTGTTTGTTCGCAAGAAATAATAATATTTGTGTTTACACAATAACCGCTGAGCAAATGATTTTACTACTGTTTGACCTTTTAACAGAGGGGAAGAAAAACGAAGCGCTTTTTCTGCCTCAAGTGGTTTATAGACAAGTTTTTATTGCACAATACTGTTGGGAAACATGATGAGTCCGGGATTTTATCAAGTTACATTTTGTCTTATGGCGCGCCACTCTCTTGCTATTTTGGAGAATTCGTGCTTAAACAATACATGGTTGGTATACATATAAACATATATGGTATGTTTATGTGTAACCACGTGTTAGTCTGTGTGCAATTATGATTCACTAGCTGTACTTCGCGGCTTTATCTGCTTCGCTCCCTACTACTACTACTTGAATCCAAAAGTACTGCCAAAGGCGACCAAGGAGGCTTATCCACCCTACAAGCCTTCTTACCGCCTAATACAGACCGAAAATAATATTCTTCTCAATGTAGAATAGGTAATTAGCGCAATAGTGAAGTGTACGGTTCAATATCTGGTGGATTAATAGCGGAACAAAGCGAGGGGCGGCGACATTCGCGCGTTATCTGCGTTATTTATCGCGGGGTGCACTCGTTAGCGCGATTTACCTGACTGCCTCTACTTAACGAGGCGCCCGCCGCAAATTAATGGCTACAGTTTTTAATTATCTCCCATTGATAGATATGGGGAGTTTGTAAAGATCGCCAATCCATCTGCTGTAAAGGAAAAACTTTTTTCTTCTCAACTTTTCAAGTGATAACTTTTTTAGGCGCGTTGAGCTCATGGGTGAACAAGAATCAAGGAACGATGACGCGAGTCCCGGGTTTAATCACAACCAACCATGTAGCTTCAATTGTTACACAACATTTTTGTAACTGTTCCAAAAGTAATAATAATAACACCTTGGGACCTATTTTCAAACCAACTAGCATGTTCTTTCGAAACTAGAAAACTATATAATACTAAAAAAAGATAAATGTACTCTCAAATAACGACCACTAGATCAGAATTCAAATTACTTTACAAGTAAATGTTTGATTAAGCATTAACTTGAACAGTGACAGCAGTATAAGACTCAGCGGCAGAACAGCGTCGTCTCATTGGTCAATCCTTTACCGCAATCTGCCAATAAGAAAGAGGTCCTATTTTAAAATGTAACAGTTTGCGCATCACTAATTAAGCGTTGTCAATTTGACGGTGTAATTAAATCTCATTATTTATGAATTGCGTTGAAATTCGTAACCATTTTCATATAGCAGGGTCATTAATATTTAAAACAGTGTGTCGACATTGTAGTCTGAAGTTTCTGTAATTTGGTTTAAAATTGGATTGTTAACTAAATTACTTATACAGAGCAATTTATCTCATGCTATTTTAGTTAGAGCTAGGTTAGAGCTCCTGTCTGCGAAACTTGAGGTCGCGGCTTTGAATCCCGCTGAGGGCAGAAATTTGTGTGATGATCACTAGTATTTGCACCTTAGTCCTTTACCTGTTCCACCTTAGTTGGATGTCCTATGTACCTAAGTAAATATATCGGTGTCTAGTTATCATAACACAAGCTTTGCTTAATTTGGGACTATTTCGATTTGTGTGGAATGGTCCCAAGGTGTTTATTTATTTATGTTGCACGCAACTACTCTTATATAATATTGTACATTTTATGTGAATAAAAATTTGAGCTAAACTGAATACAACTTACGGAACTGGAGCATGAAGCAAAACAAGATTGCGGACCATCATAGTTCCTAACATGAAGCTGCATCTAGCAAAAGTTTACTTGACTACAAAGGTAGCAAATATTATATTACTCTCTGCCTACCCCGTTAGAGACTCGACGTGATGATATGTATGTATGTATATTATATTATAGTTTATTATACTAGTAATAATTTAAGACAAATTTTATGATTTTAATTATTATCGCCATACTTTGGACCAAAAAGGCCTCCGGATTGTGCGGTTTCAGAGGAGTTTCATTCCGCAAACCCGGTTGTAGAATGAGCTCTCCGTTGAGGTTTTCTCTGGAGAGTACAGCGTGAAGTACCTCAAGAAAGGTGTGAAAAGATTCCTGCATAGCCCCGAGTTTCATGGGTACTTAGGTGGCGGTAACCGCTTACCATCAGGCGGACCGTATGCTTATCATCTTTGTTTTATAAAGAAATTGTGACTTATAATGACTTTCGTTTTTTTTTTCGCTTATGCAGTTGCATTTATACAAATATTTTCTCGCCATTATCTTATCGTGGTAGTTTCCACAATAAATGTGATAAGCTGTATTGAGATATTACAATAATGTTTTCACTGTGATAAACACAACGCATAACATGACATCTGCTCTCGTTTTTATGTTAATATTTGTTTGTATTCATATTATTTCTGGACAAATAGATGAAGATTTTGTGGTCAATACAAAATTGGGACGGATTCGTGGCTTGAGAGCATCAGATGGTGATTATGTGGAATTTCTGGGTATTCCCTATGCGCTATTGAATACGGATAATCCATTTGGGGTAAGTGCATCTGAAAACGTAACTGTAATTAAAACAATTATTTCACCAAAAAATTTTTTTTCATCAGATTTAAGAAATTCCTTTAAATATTTAGGGAAAAAAAACTATAAATCGCTATAATATTTGTGTAAATATTAAATTTAAAAAGATTTCATATACGTTCAAGCAGTAGCCACATCGATGGTTCAAAATAAATGTTTTTTTTATTCAAGGAATCGGATCCTTACCCTCCTTTCCAAGATATATTCGAGGCTAATAATGGATCAGCAGTGTGCCCACAGTACCAAGACTACCAAGCAGTTGGAACTATTGACTGTCTTCAGTTACATGTCTACGTACCGATGCAAGTATTAACTACTACTAGTTCCCCCAATCTACCTGTTATGGTTTGGATCCACGGAGGAGGTTTCACAAGAGGATCTGGGAGTAAGTCTAGTGCAGGACCAAAATACCTTATTAGGCACGAAGTTATTATAGTATCCATTAACTACCGCCTAGGGTCGTATGGCTTCATGTGCTTAGACATTCCAGAAGTCCCTGGTAACCAAGGTTTGAAGGATCAATTGTCAGCCTTTAGGTGGATTAGAGACAACATTGAAGCGTTCGGTGGTGACATTACTAGGATTACAATGTTCGGTGAAAGCGCAGGTGGGCATTCTATCGATTTGCATTTAATATCGTCTAAAGAAATATTATTTAATAATGTTATACTGCAAAGTGGTAGCTCATTAGCAACTACGGTTATATTTGATCCTGATAAAGAGGCAGCATTGAAAATTGTGAATCATCTAGGCTTCGAAACAAAAGATGTTAAAGAAGCATTAAATTACATCTCAAAAACAGATGTTCATGAAGTTATTAGAGCAGAAAGAGCCTTAAATATTGTATTTAAGCCATGCGTTGAGAAGGAATTTGAAGGTGTAGATGCTTTTTTATTAAACCATTGGGTAAGCGCAAAGATCCCGAAAGTGAAGAACTTATCAATATTGACAGGGTTCAATGATGATGAAATGATCATGTCGCACGCCACTAAAGACGTAGAACATTTTAAAAACTTACAAATCTTCAATTCCTTCCTAGCATTGAGTTTTAACTTCGGCGATGAATATTTGCGCGAAATGGAATCTCTCGTTAGAAACTTTTACGTAGGTGATGGGGAACTAAACGAAAGCATGAAATGGGAAATAATTAACTTCGATTCGGATTTCACTTACATTCATCCAATTCATCGAAGTATTGGGAAGTATATGGAATCTGGAGCAGAGAATATATTTTACTACAAATTTTCTTACGTCGGAGGGAGGAACTTCAGGAAAATGTCAGCTAATTTAACTACAGGGGGTGCTGCTCACGCTGATGATCTAGGCTATATATTTGATCGATATGACCTTATTGAGATACCTACGGAAGAAGATCAAATGACCATAGATCGAATGACAACAATGTGGTCTAATTTCGCAAAATACAGGTACTTGTTTAACTTTTTTGATAAAAAATTATTATCTTTAAAGTTTTTATAAACATACTTCTAAGGAGTCGGTTCTAATACGTTATCGTATCACTACAATATCATATAATTATTCATTTAAAACTTATGGTAGTTAATTCACCATATTCATAAGTCTCTTTTATTACATATAAAGAAGATGGCACCAATTAAAACATCTTTCGTAGTGTCTTATTTCTACGAAAGGTCTCCACAAGGAATGGTGGTGAATTACAACCACTGGTATTGCAATCTGAATGCTACGGTAACCATTATAATATGGACTTGCAAATCGCTTTTATAGTATAAAACATGGGATTTTCAAGAACAGTGTAAAGTAATTAGTACGCGAGTGCGGAGCCTTGTGAGAGGCCCGAAGTGTCTGCAACAATTAATTCGATTTTATAAATTATATTTTTTTACATTTCAGCAACCCTACCCCAGATACATCAGAGTTACTAACTGTGAGATGGTTGCCAATAACTACGGACAACCTTAACTACATCAATATTGATTCGAATCTAACCATCGGCAGTAGGCCCTTAAGCCATAGAATGGCTTTTTGGGACCTATTCTTTAAGCTCAACCAAGAGTATTTGAAGCATGGCGATGATAACAACGACAACAGCGGTGCTACTAAAATACACGTGTGTCATTTTGTATTTATTTGTGGACTTTTATATCTACTCTAAAAGTAGTTCAAAATGGTTAACTATGATTTTTGATGGCCGCCTGCAGAGGCAAACAGACAAACAAACTAACAGATCAACTGATAAAATTTTCTACTGATATTATGTGTATATGTGCCTTTACTCAAATAAAATCTAAACTACACGCTAGCTATATATAAACTTCCTTCCTCGAACGCCAAAGCTATGGAACTTCCCGTTGAGGTTTTAACTAGAGGGTACAGCAAGGAGTCGTCTTCAAGAAGGGTACGAAAATATTCCTGCAGGGATGCCCCTGGTCTTGCAAACATTAGCCGCAGTAGCCACTAGCTTGCCATCAAGGGAACCGCATGTTTTCGCCATAAGATATTAAAAAAATATTAATATATAGGTATGTTTTTTATTTACCTAGCACGACAAGCTAATTTGAATTTCTCGGCTATAATATTCATGTATTGTAAATATTCGTCTGAAGTAATCCTGATGAAGTCCTGAACTTGGATCACCATTATAATGAACAATGGCTGAAGCTCCTTTGTATCCGCGCTACGCTCACTCTATATTACTGAATAATTAGTTATTCTTTACCATAAGCTTTAGCTAGTCGTAGTTACTTTATAGATAGAAGTGATATTTATTTCATTTTCAAAACGTTTTCAAGTTACGGTAGCGGTTGTAACATCTTGATCCGAGTGCTTGGCGCTCGAGAGTTTGGAACGAGCACAAAATCTTGATACATTATCCCAATTGAAAATTAAGTTCAAATATCTTGATTTATATGAAGAAGAATCTTCCACATGGTTTGAATTGGTAGCGTGGAATTTAAGTCCATTATTCTAATTTAAAAGTTATTATAATGACAATGTATACATCGCGTAAAATCAAATTACTTACATAGGTTAATAAATAACCAGAAGTGCGTAAAAGAGTATGTACTCATCTTTTATACAGGTTGTCTATATAGAATAGTCAGTTGTCTTCTAGGAGTTATAGGGTATTGTCAATATGTCATCCTGACGATGCAATAAAAGAAATAGCTCCTAAAATAATAAAATTATACCATTGTTGAAGTGAGTAATACTCACTCCAAAACAGGGTTTTAGAGGATTTATTCGCAAACTATTAATAACATAAGAAAAACAATGTAGCTAAAGTCTACATGTATGACATTATTGCCCCTCCAGATCTTCATGCTAAAATAAGAAAAACTCGACTTAGTATATTTTTTTCTAGGAACTTTCTTATTTTCTGAGGCAAACAAGCGTATACTTTATGTTTACCTCATCTCTTCAAATCTCATATAGTTAGTCATTTGTGTTGTTATCGTAAATCATTCCCAGCTAGTTGAATTTGTACAAACAGTAATTTTGATATACTTGACCGGTAGCCGTCATGGTTGTCTACCTCAGCGCTAAGCTTAAGCCCTCCCCAGCAGTGGTTTGGTAGAAGTCAAGGCTCATTTAAGTAAAGCCAAGCTGCTGCGCTAAAGCTGAAGCTAACCGCAGCCCAATAAAAGCGAGCTCAGCTTTATTAGTGCACGCTGCCTTGAATAGCAACAGTGAACCAGATTTCCGGCGTTAAGAGCGCAAGACGAGATTGTACTTTAAATATTTAAAATTTCGTAAGCAAAACTTTGTCGGCGCATGGTTCGTGATGTGAATATTTTACGGGTTAGGGTGCCGCATTTCTGCGAGCGTGCGGACATTATAATTAACTAAAGCGTTACTTGAGTATAATATCTCTGTTCCATTTTAAAATTAAGTATCTATAATAACATTACACAAATAGTAATGATTATTTCAGCTCTTTCACAAGAATTATGAGGGAGGGGTAAAGTAATTTGAAATTATTTTTTGAAGAATATAATATATAATAATAATATATCCTCACGCCTTCCCACAAGGGTCCCCGAAGTGGTAGGCAGAGATGTATAAGTAACACCACACACGCACTTTCCGCCAGAGGTATATTAGGTGCCAACGTAACTGATGGCGAGTTCATCGCCGTTACTCAAGCACGCTATACATACGCCTTTGAATTTCTTCTCAGACGTATACAAGTTTCCTCTCGATGTTTTCCTTTACCGTAAAGCTCGTGGTGTGAGTAATCACTGTACTTAAGTTCAGAAAACTCATTGGTACAGTTGGGATTCGAACTTGCGACCTTTGCGTCGCAGGCAACTGCTCGAACCACTCGGCCACGGCTCTTACACACTCACCTCAACACCCGTTGAGGTTTTCACTAGTGTGTTGAAAACTTCCATAGGTGGCGGTAACCGCTAAATATCAGGTGGATCGGATGCTTGTTTACCAGATTTGTGGTATAAGCAAATCAAAACCTAACTAAATACATGTATTATACTAACGCTAACACCGAAGCCCAACCGTTTTAGCACATTACGCGACTGCGTATGTACCGGCAATTATTCGGAAGAAAATTCTATCGAGCACATCTGTACATTATTGATAAATCTCCAAAGTATCGAAGCGTCAAGACGTCATGAATTGGATCAGCCGGTAAGCTAGTAAGAAAAGGTTCCTAGTGATCTACTTGCCCATAATTTTCATCCGATTGTCCAGCCTCCCCGTCTCTTCCATTAAATGAAATTGAATTATTATACATTGAATAAGTAAAGTGTAAAAGAAAAAGGCATACACAGATTTTTTTTCTATCTCAAGATCTTTCTCTCTTCAACACGTTTAAAAAAATATTGCCCAACGAGAATGACATAATAAACGAATATTGTATTACTGCCTGTATCGTCACCACATTTTATATCTGATATATAACATATCTTAAACATATATTCAAAATAATAATAATATCCTCACGCCTTCCCACACCTACCACACCAGGGGTAGGCAGAGGTGTATAGGTAATACCCAGAGGTTTATTAGGTGCCAACGTGACAGATGGCGAGTCCATCGCCGCAAGCAAGACTTACGAGACAAATTACGAGCAAGACATACGCCTTTGAATTTCTTCTCAGACGTATGCAGGTTTCCTCTCGATTTTTTCCTTCACCGTAAAGCTCGTAGTGTGACTAATCACTGTACTTACATATATTTATTTAGCTATTAATCTAGTCTTGTAGTAATCGAGTCTTCGGTCTTCTTAAGCAGTCTTAGGTGAAAGCATAAAAACTTCTTCTAAAATGATCATCACGTCGAGACTTACTCATGTTATGGTGGTAATTGTGGCGGAGGGAGAGTAGAGCTCCATTTCTCTACGTAGGTAAGCTAAATATCTATGTAGATACTTCGCTTCAACCAAATACATCAGTCTTCTATACTTTAATATTATAAAGAGGAAAGATTTGTATGTAAGTATGTTTGTAAGGAATAAGCTCAAAAGGTACTGGACCGATTTTAAAAATTCTTTCACCATTTGAATGCTATGATCACTGATTAATATATTTTAATTGTAAGAAAAAACCACCTGTGCGAAGCCGGGACGGACTGCTAGTCATATATATGTACATGCCAATTTGTGTCTTGACGTTTCAATCCTATAGTGTTCGATTGGACCTTAATTGCTGAAAGATTGCCTTTCAACATGAATGTGGGCTCGATACCCCTATAAACGGAGCAAACAGCATCGGTATGCGAATACATAAACGCTGGAGCTAGCACGAGCTATGTTCCCCGTTCGGACATCTACAAGGGAATGAATGTATAATGCCTTTGTTCGAATGGAATAAATTCTCGTATTGCCCTGGGTGATCCCGGCACAATAAGGTAGCGCACCACCGTTCACCATCAAATAACTATTAGAAAAATATATTTACCGTTCAAATTATTTCCCGTCAATACAAATGGAATATTATAAATTATTTAAGTATTCATAGACAATAATTATAATTATAGTTACGTATTATATATATTATAAATTGTATTTACGATTTTAAAGAGAACACTACGACTGCGAATAAAAGTTAGGTTATCTGAGTAATTTAATAATTCTTAAAATCAATTTACTCGTTCTTTGTTTGTAAAATGTAAATAAAATTGCTTCTTCCTATATACATATCTCCATCTTGATTGTAATAGCCGTAGAGGCCGAGTGGTACGAGTAGTTGCTACAACACAAATATTGCAAGTTCGAATCCCGACTGTACCAATGAGTTTTTCTGTACTTATGTACAGTAATTAGTGACACTACGAGTTTTACGGCGAAGGGAAAAGTCGAGAGGAAACCTGCATACGTATGAGAAGAAATTCAAAGGCGATAGACTCGTCATCTGTCACGTTTGCAACTAAAATATATCTCCAGCGGAATCTGTGTCTTGTTAACTAAGTAAAGCTCTGCCTACCCCTCCCGGGGGCCTTTTGGGAAGGAAAAAGAGGCCATGTCTATTTATACGTATTAATATTGTAATATATTCCATTATCGTTGGACTCGCCATCTGTCACGTAGGCACCTGATATACCTCTGGCGGAAAGTGGGTGTGTGGGTATTACCTACACACCTCTGCCTACCCCTTCGGGGACCCTTGTGGGAAGGCGTGAGGATATATTATTATATTCCATTAATACTATAAACGTATATAACGTATTCAAGTAAACAATACCAATATACTCAAAACCAATTTATGCAACCAATATTTTTATCTATTCATTACTATTCATGTGAGCTGCGCCTCGGGGTGCCATTATACACCGCGGGTCGTGTTATGGCACCGATATTGCATACGGCCTCTTCCACACAATTTTGTGCTCAAGCAATACATACACATAATAATAATAATAATAATAATAAAACGTTTATTCAAGCACAGAATGCACACGCCGAAAATAACATAATTGCTTATTAACTAATTAGGATATACTTACAGCTAAACAGAAAACAGTAACAAAGCAAAAGTGAAGAGGAAAATTGTGAAATAAGAATGTAATAAAAAAACATTGCCAGGGGTTCTCAAATTAGGCTAGGCCTGTCTCTTGAGAAACCAGTTTATTTTATGTTTGGGTTAAAAGTATATCATATTATTCAATAACAGCGTATTTCAATCACTCTCTTGCGTATATCTGTCTGATAAGCAAGCGTTTGCAGTATTATGATACCTAGAAGTCCCACGAAACTTTATTTGCGTGAAAAAATAAAAACCTAACTCAATCCAAACATTCTGGAATCCATCTGAACTCAGCCAAAAATATCAAGAAATATCATTTAAATCATCCCGACGGTCCCGATGTTTAGGAGTTCAGTCTCATACACGTGTATAAAATAATTATTTATACCTATATAATTATTATTTATTTATTTTATTATTATTTTTTGTAAATTAGCACGACAACGTGATCATTTACGCAAATTTGGAAAAAATATTTATATATATGTATATATATCTTAATATATATATTTCTTGTGTGCGTGTGTATGTGACTGAACTCCTCCTAAACGACTGGACCGATTTTGATGAAATTTTTTGTGTGTGTTCGTGGAGATTCGAGAATGGTTTAGATTCACAATTGGACCCGATAGGTGGCGCTGTGATCGTGTTTTAGGGCATTTACTTTTTTCACCCAAGCGAAGCTGGGCGGGACCACTAGTATATATATATATACATACGCCTTCCCATAAGGGTCCTAGTCAGGTAGGGTCAGGTTTCCTCTCGATGTTTTCCTTCACCGTTAAGCTCGTGGTGTGACTAATCACTGTACTTAAGTTCAGAAAAACTCATTGGTACAGTCGGGATTCGAACTTGCGACCTTTGCGTCGCAGGCAACTGCTCAAACCACTCGGCCACCACGGCTCTTAATTACGTTACTTCCTTTAGTTACGTCAATGAAAAACCAATTTAGCATAGTATTCTTGTCTTTGGTTGAATAATAGTGTATATAAGCGGCACTACAAATTGCAAGGTATAATATGAAACTTTGACATCGTAATTATACAACATACAGTATCAAATTATGAATCACAATGATGTGTATACATACTCAGGTTATAAAATTAATTTAACTTACAATGAATTCATTAGAAAGAAGCATTTATGTTCTCATTTTCGGCAGCAAAGCGGGAATATAGACTAATAACAGGCCAAGTTCATTGTTTAATAACATGTGAGTTTGTATAGAGATAATTCCTTAACTGGAACAAACTCTACGAGGTATTACGAGCATCTTAATTAATATGCAGGTTTAGTGTTAATTAAAGTAGAGTGAGGGAAGCGGGCAATTTCGCAGCGCGGCTGGAAGCTGCGGATGCAAGCGATGCGGGGCACACGCCGCTACCTTATTTCGTAATATTATGTAGTATATTGCAACTGTCACAAAACTACCTATTTCAATGATTAACTGTTAGGAATATCATTGTGGTTGAGTGGCTTCTTATAGAGGTAAGATTGTAAATTAAAATTCTGCTTGTCTGCAACAATGTATATTTCTGAATTTAAATCCAGCGATTTTTCACCACGAGCTTTACGGTGTAGGAAACTACGTGAAAAGAAATACATAGTCGTTAATTGAAACTAACGGCAGATTCGCCATTTTGGCATCTAAATGTCTCTTTCTGTGAATTACATTTCTGCCTTTTTGGAGATGAATATCATCATCATCATATTGTTACGAGCTGGGGTTCGGGATAATTTAATGATAGCCGGTTGTTACACTTTAAACGACACTTTATTCTATTACACTGAATAATTCCGGAAACTTGTACGATAAATCAGTACACTATCACTATAGCACTATTCACTATAACACAGTACTAGTAAAACACAGTAAACCCTAGGTACTGAAACACTTCTACTCTGTGTACACTACAACACAGTAACAGTAGAACACAGTAAACACTAGACACTGAAACACTTCACTAACACTGTACACTCACTATAGTCACTGATAAAACACTTGTGATCACTCGCACTGAACTCAACTGACTGACTAGACTCTCTAAACTGACTAACTCAACTGAACTCACTAACTAACTCTGACTGAACTAACTGTGCCCATCGGGTACCGCCTTATATATGGCACCGGCACGATATTCTAGATATCGGTGGAAGGTTCTAGACCGCCATTAAGACTTTCGTGGAATAGCCATTTAAATGCATCCGCAGAACAATGGCCGGGTGACGTAAACAAGTTGTTTACGTCCTTTCTTAATTGCATCCTTTTGTTTATATTTCCGGCTAAGTGTTGTTGTTTGGCATGGCTTTCACACGGCAAGCCCTCCAGAACCTTCCATCGTAACAATATCATCACGCCGAGTCCCTAACGGGGAAGGCAGAGAGTATAGAGTGCCAGTTATCTCTAGACTTACATACCTCTTTTGCTTCGTCTACATGACGATCATGATGATCATATTGACCGTAAATTATGAATGTAATGTACCCCAATATTTAGAATCTTCGAGAAATTTATCCCTCGTATTTCAAATATATTTTTAATTTAATACACACTTATATTGTATATTGGCGGGGATACAATTTTCCTTAGTAATTGGTTTGTTTGAAGCGTTTTACGTGCCCTGTGTTATATTACTGCACCGCAGTAAGCCCGTTGCAAGCAATCACTCCACAGACAGATTACGGATTCTACCGATTTGTCAACATATCCACTTCCTTTGAAGGAGGTTTCTATATTGGGAAGTGTTGTCATGAAAATATGGCTTGTGTTATGGCCAGTATCTCACGAAGAGAATTGTGTATTTGTGATGGATTTAGTATTAGCAGTTTTGTTATAAAGGTGTTTCGCCGTTTTTTGCCCTGACATGCTTTTTTCCTGGGAAGCTGTGGTAACTGTGGTTTAATATTTAGTATGTGACGTCCAATATGTGTTCCCTGTGTCCCTTACGCTGAATAAAATATTTTTGCTTATGATTTGATTTGAGTTATACTTAAACATCTTTCCACAAGAGTAGGCAGAGGTGTATTAGGTAGTACCCACACACTCACTTTTCGTCAGAGATATATTAGTTCTAATGTTACCGATGTCGAGTCCATCGCCATTACTCAAGCACGACTATACATATGCCTCTTAATTGCATCTCAGACGTATGCAAGTTTCCTCTCGATATTTTCCTTAAAATAATGAAAGTAAGAAGAGATTAAAAATAATGAAATAAAAAAAAAAGCTGTGTTACTAATAAAAATAAAACGTCTGTCCCAAAATTCACATAGTATATGTAAAGGGCATTTGAAATGTACCTAAGTAATACAATTTTACGCGAGAGTAACTAGAGAGACTCATAAAAATAGTAGGTGCGAGAGAGAACATGATATGGGCTGTCTCATTTGCACGTTTTCTTGTACCATCTGCCCCAAGTTTTAGTTCATACTATAGTATATAATAAACATTTCTACACTATGCATACAGAATAGAAATTGAGTTTTCCACAGATGCAGTACGAGTGCTCTTAACCCGCTAGTATAAATCTTCACAGATTTAGGGCCCATTCGCCAAGAGACATTGTCTCATTTAAGTTTCAATTACCTACCTCGTTGTCTTTAGTGTCACTTGGCAAATACATTGTTGTAGGGCCTGTTAGTGACAATAGCTGCCACTAAAACCCTAAACGTATAGCTAATTAAGCCATATCACATCATAAATTTCATGAGCATATTCTCTCCACGAAATAATAAAAATATTATAATATATCCTCACGCCTTCCCATAAGGGTCCCCGAAGGGGTAGGCAGAGGTGTATAGGTAATACCCACACACCCACTTTCCGCCAGAGGTATATTAGGTGCCAACGTGACAGATGGCGAGTCCATCGCCGTTACTCAAGCACGACATACGCCTTTTTGAATTTCTTCTCAGACGTATGGAGGTTTATTTTATGTATATAAGTAAATAGTACGTGAACGTAGCATTTCAATGATTTATGAACGGAAAACGTCGGGGAATGCAACGAAATAAAGACTATATATTATAATAATATTTGCTTTGCGATACATTAAAAAGAAACTAAGTTTACATATATGTCTTCATGCCCTTCCATAAGTATCTTAGAATAGGTATACCGGTCCCCAAAAACGAATGCTTTTTTACTACTAAGTTGTCAACAAATCCGAAAATATATATTGGTGCCAACGTGACAATTGGCGAGTCCGTCGCCGTTTTCCAACCACGAATGTTCATATGCTTAATACTTCAATTCCTTCTTAAATGTGCATTTATTATTCCACAGATTAGTAAAATATTCACCCTCTTTATCATTTATCTGCATCATGTACCAGAATAAGGCGCGTGATGAATTCAAAGAGAGCAATAACACTGCCCTTGTAACAACTGCATAATTTTATTGTATTTCCTGAGTAACATTGTATGGTACATAAACTTTCAAGTGACCGTTCCTGGAGCCAAAAGCCTCATTAACCCACAGTTTACACATTTAGCGATAGCAATCAGCAGTTAAGATAAATGCGCTAAAAGAAAATACACCAACAGAACGTTAGGCGAATTTATTTACTCAAATGATAGCAAGTTGCAGTGATTACGATCTATTTCTGGCGCAACCTGGTTACGGCGCTGGTATTTTATGCAGTATGGAACGATTTAGTTTACAGGGCTATCACGCTGGCAACTTTTTAATTCCTTATTCGTCAATAAGTACGAATACGACTATGTTACACTTCTGTTTTAATTGGGAATCAAATAGCGTATAATACTTCCGATTATCAATAATTATCATTATTTTACGGCGTCGAAACATTTTCTTAAATATTGTCTCTTATTTGAGAAGACCCTCTTCAAAACTAATTTAATTAATAAAATTCTCAATCAAACGAAAATCTCTCCTCATAATAGCAAAACGCGCCAGCCCTACGGGTGTATGCTTCAAGCGTCGGGAGTACTCGGGAACGGGCAGGTGCTGCGGACAGACGGACACGTGACACTTCGTTCTTGTCATGGAAATATTTTAATAAAATACTCTTTTCTTTTCAAATATTCTCATTGTATCATTGTTATTTTATGATTTGATAACGCTAACGATTGTATGTACACAAAACGTACATGGTATTTTGTTTTTTACACACATATATATCATCACGCCGAGTCCCTAACGGGGTAGGCAGAGAGTATAGAGCGCCAGTTCTCTCTAGACTTACATACCTCTTTCACTTCGTCCACATTCATCAGTCTCGCCAAACATGCTCGCCGGTAAGTAAGCATGTATGTTCAGGTTATCATTATAGGTATTTACTTACTAACTCTGTCAGTCAGTCAATATTTTATTTCGTAAGTCAAATAGGTATTTTTTTATTTTAAAAAGCAAAAGAAAAATTTTGCCTGTAAATTAATTAGTATTTATTGAAATAAAATGATGTCATAGCTTCTTTATCCATTAATTCCATTTACGAATCGCATTTGGCTATTCGTAAGGCGTCACATTCGGTGAATTCCAAATACAGCGGTAATGCGTCACGTGACGAAAACTCCCATTGAAAGACGAATACTCTTCAACGTACGTTCATGGGATCGCATGCATTTCAATATCACGTACTAGGTACGCAATGTATTTAATAAATCTGTACGCACTTTATTATCTCCTGTTACATTCCGTATACATTATGCAAACCAAAGTATATTGTAAAGTATTTCAATATTTTTTAAACAATAATAATAACCTTTATCCTCCTCAAAGGTAACTGAAAAACGTGTACAACGTGACTTTTTAGACGGCAAAATATGCAGTCGTTCGTCTACCGAACAACAATTTCGGTGTAGCAAAAGAGCTACGCCGTAGCATCGTAGCTAATGGCGTCACATATTTCGTAGAGCATACTACGTGCACGCTTTGACTAAATTCTTAGTAAGGGAAATAATGAAACATTGCAAGTTTCGTTATGTATAAATTGCGTCTTTATGCGTTCTGCTGCAGAAATGTGCAGGTTCATAAATATGAATAAAACGTACATATGTAATTTATGATGTAACGTACGTCTGTTGCATTCCCCGACGCGTGTTCCGTTCATAAATCGTTGAAACTCTACGTACACGTACTATTTATTATAATATAGTGTTTATTTTTTATAATATAAAATTTGCATAAAATTTATTACGTTTATCACGACAAGAATAAATTAATATTCCATTAATCATGTACATACAAAAAAACTAATAAAAACGCCGTAGTAAAGTGGGCGCTTCCATTTTCACTTTCTATTTCGATTGGTTTCTTCCTAGATTTTGGTCTACAAAGCCACTGTTGTCGTTTATTGATAGTTACAAAAAATGTCCTATAAGTTGTCTAGCCTTCAGTAGCTGTATCTAACCCGAGGGTAGCTTAGCTTGGCAGATGTCAAAAGCTTCACCAAATGTGGTTTGCTCCATTGTTCTTTGATAAATCTATAGAACGTGTGTAAAAACATTAAGAATACATTTGTTCAGTAGTATGTTATTCAAGCTCTTAACATAAAAGCGGTTGGTTCTCACCGCCGCGAGCCGGTGGATTAAATTAAGGCTTAGTAAGTCCCCTGTTGATAGTATACATGTCTTAGCAGCGAGCGCAACACGTCTTAACAGGATAATATTCATACATACTTCGCGATTCGACCAAATTATACACGGATGTTTTTTTTTTTATTAGATTTATACGTATAATAAGATTTCAGGTAATTTTTTTTTTAACCAAACTACATGTAAATGCCAAACTTTATCTAATTTCGATCTGCAGTTTTTTCATGAAAGTGGAACATAAATGATCAACTTTTGCATTTATAATATTCTCAGGATTGTTCCAGCATACACTTACCGCCTCCGTATGTATAGGGTGTACTGCAAACAGCAGAGCAGCCAGCGCGGCAAAGGGGCGTTGCAGGCGCGCTACGTGTGTACCGGTGCGGGCAACGAGCGCGCAGCACGCCGCGTGTAACGCCACGTTGCACGCATGCCACCACCATGGCGAGAACCCGCATAGTTTGTGGTTCAGTCTGAAAAGATTTAAATATATACGATGATTCTTTCCTCACGCCTTCCCACAAGGGTCCCCGAAGGGGTAGGCAGAGGTGTATAGGTAATACCCACACACCCACTTTCCGCCAGAGGTATATTAGGCCAACATGACAGATACTTAATACCTTTCGCTATCGACAGGGAGGTTATCCCCATACTTTGGACCCAAGGAGGCTATGATACGGAGCTAAGCATTTGCACATTATTATTCGGGCTATTTAACATCACACATTAAGCTTTAATAACTCACTAAATATAATTAGCATTAAGTAAATTTTCACAACCTATATTCAGTTCTAGAATGCAAAGGCCACTAAAATAGCTTTGATAGTCAACATACTACAACAACACGCCTTAAAAAACTTGCAGTGATGCGAAGATTATTGTTTATCTTACGAACTATATATTTCTTTATATATCCTCACGCCTTCCCACAAGGGTCCCCGAAGGGGTAGGCAGAGGTGTATAGGTAATACCCACACACCCACTTTCCGCCAGAGGTATATTAGGTGCTAACGAGACAGATGGCGAGTCCATCGCCGTTACTCCAGCAAGACTATACATACGCCTTTGAATTTCTTCTCAGATGTATACAAGTTTCCTCTCGATGTTTTCCTTCACCATATTCCTTTATTATAGGTATTAATATAATTCAGACAACATCGATAATTCCTTTCAGGCGAAAACATCTTTTAACCAGCGGGCATTTACAGAAAGATTAATGGGTACATGGGGAGCAATAAACGTGTGTAAGATAAGAGAGAAGTGGCGTACAAGTATGTGTGCAATAAAATAGATAGCAAGTGTATACCAACCGCACCGGTAATAAAACATACATACATATCATCACGCCAAGTCCCTAACGGGGTAGGCAGAGAGTATAGAGCGCCAGTTCTCTCTAGACTTACATACCTCTTTCGCTTCGTCCACATTCATCAGTCTCTTCATACATGCTCGTCGGTTTCGAGTACTCCTAACGTTCCCGTCTTTCAGCGTCCGATCGATTTGATCCAGGTAGTTGGAACGTGGCCTTCCTTTGCCTCTTCTTGCACACACTTTTGCTTTTTATATCTGTTTCGTCAATCTTCCTTCACTCATCCTTTCTATGTGTCCAAACAAACGGTAATAAAATGAGGCAAAAGATCTCCTATTGCAAGAAACTAGCACTACAAGCACTTTTGTATACTTAAATACCTAATAACCTAGTGGTCAAGGCACCTGCGAAGCTAAATCGTGGTCGATATAATGCAAAATTTTCGATGTTATCTATGTAAGCCAAACATACAAGCTATTTCTATGTTTGGCTTCGAAGTTCAGTCTACAAGACCTGAGTTGTAGATATTGTCGTATGTATTGTAAAAAATAAAGAATTATGTCATAAACATACATATACATATCTATCTATAGTCAAAGTAAGATTTCCCACAAGGGTCCATGAAAGGGTAGGCAGAAGTGAATAGGTAGTACCCACACACCCACTTTTCGCCAGAGATATATTTAAGGTGCCAACGTGAAAGATGGTAAGTCCACCGTCGTTACTCAAGCACGACTATACATACGCCTATGAATTCCTTCTCGGACGTATGCAGGTGTCCTCTCGTTTCGAAGTTTCCCTTCACCGTGAAGCTCGTGGTAAAGTATCGAAGTTTCCCTTCACCGTGAAGCTCGTGGTAAAGTACAAAAACGATATGTTATTGATATTATTAAAAATGAAGAAAAACACATTTGTTTTCCTAAACGAATAAACAATAAGAACACATTTTTAATGCTTAATCTTAAAAAGTACACCTCAATAAACGGAGTAAGTTTCTCGTAACTACAGCCGTGCCGGTCGCGTTTCCGTCTAACGAACTTCTTGGAAGTCGGCCATCTTAACAAAGTTCCCTGCCAAATATAATTGAATATGGCTTACTTGCTTAGAAGGCTTTGTATCGTAATCAAATTCTTAAACTTTACTCAAAACAAAGGACCGACGGATTCAATTACACAAGTTAGTGACATGTGTGAAACCGCTTGTTTAAAGCAATTTAAAGCTATAACCTAAGACCGTTTTGCCGGTAACTTCGGTATATTTGAATTGTTCATCAATTATAACATAGTTTGTCAGTTAATTTAACTACAACACATTACATATGCAAGTATCCATGCAGGAGTAGGCTGAAGTGAAACACTATTTTCATTGGAGATTATATTACGTTAAGGCTAACGTGACAGACTATATATAAATAAATGTCTTGGGACCATTCCACACAATTTAACATAGCCCTAAATTAAGTAAAGCTTGTACTATGGTAGCTAGCCAACGACATATATGTAAAGTTATAAGACGTCCAACACTACGGTACTAATATATCGAACCGAGACCTTGAGCTTCGCAGTCAAGAGCTCTAACCACTAGATCAGGCGGCCGTCTGACCTATAGGAATTTTATTTCAAAAGTACGCAGATTCCCTCGCGATTCTTTTACCAGCTAGTGGTGTGACGAATCACTGAGCTTAAGTTCAGACAAATACGTTGAGATAGTCACGATTCGAACTTGCACTATTTGCTTTGCAGACGACTAGGTACTCGAACGACGCGGCCAAAACTACTCTATTTAAAATTGACTATATAATTTGATTTTACATAAGTCAGATTTTACGTAAAATACATACGCTAGTTGCGTGTAAAATAATACAAATTAATACTCATTTTATTTATTTATTTTAGAAGGCTTACCAACTAGTATACGTACAAACTCGTTGCGTATATACATTTAACTAACAAATGGTTCACTAAGTACCTAACTAAATTATAGGTTGGCACAACATTTTTAAATAAGTTTCCTATTTCATAAATAGATAGAACAAAAGTTAACAAACCAATATGAATAAATTTTGAAAAACTGTATATAATGTAATGAATTAGTAATCACATTTTTTTCATTGAAACGTGTTTTTTTAGTCTATTCGTTGTTTAATTTCATTACTCTTGAGCAACACATGAACGAGTCTCAACACCGTAAATCATAAATAATGGACCGATCACCATAATTGGCACAAGGTTTTTATGAAACAATGCCATTATGCCAAGTGGCATTTGGCTCGCCAGCTCTATTCGCCAAGATTACAGCTGACATACAGCAGGGACGGCAGCCAAGCCAACCCTTGGTTGCCAAAGCCTCGCCTAACGCGATCCACGACAATATAGTACGCGAATCGAACAGATACTAAACAAGCTTAATATAGTTTGCAACGATACTTTGTTTTTGATTTTGTTCTCTAAATCTGAAATAATTTGCGGCGTAATCTTTAAATGGCGGTAAGCGCTAACCATCAGGCGGACCGCGTGCTAGTTTGCCACCAATGTGGTATATGTAGAAAAAATGCTTCCCTCAAAATCAAAATATTTTTATTTCACATAGGCCTAGGTGCCACTTATAAAACGTCGAAAAAGGTGCACGGTTCAGGTTGGTCGTTTCCATGGAGAAGAACCGGCCAGAAACTCCATGGTTACTCTTTTCAAATCATTAGGCATATACAATAACAATATTTTTACGTTACAGCAATAGTACCCAAGTACGGGGGAACAACGTAGGCCCGACAATAGGTCGTTGCTAACTATACAAAAGTAAAATGGTATCCAAAGGGGTAAGTGCTGTAGGTGTAGCACCCTTTTTCCGGAGATATATTTAGGTGCCAATGTGACGCCTAGCAAGTCATCGCGTATCTGAAGCACATGCATCTTTTAATTACTTTTAAAACGAATACAGCTTTCCTTTCGATATTTTCCTTCACTGTAAAGACTGTGGTTTAATTAATCACATCTGAAAACAACTCAATAGCACAGTCGGGGTAAGTCCCTGCAAACCTGATTTTGCTGGGGACTTGAACCACACGGCTTCCACGGCTAATTGTAAATAATGTATATATATCCTCACGCCTTCCCATAAGGGTCCCCGAAGGGGTAGGCAGAGGTGTATAGGTAATACCCACACACCCACTTTCCGCCAGAGGTATATTAGGTGCCAACGTGACAGATGGCGAGTCCATCGCCGTTACTCAAGCACGACTATTACATACGTCATTTGAATTTCTTCTCAGACGTATGCAGGTTTCCTCTCGATGTTTTCCTTCACCGTAAAGCTCGTGGTGTGACTAATCTAATTAAAAAAAAATTGCTAATTGTATATAGCATTAAAATGTTGGTAAACTAAAACATGACCTTTATACAACCAGCTGACACGTGTCGCCGGAACACTGACATTTGAGAAGATGTTTTATCAGTACTCGCCGCGGGCGGACACTTTGATGTGGTACGGACAAGGTGATGGGAGCACAAACTATTTCAGTAACTTATTCATGTAAATGGTAATGCTATTGCTGTTTGGGTATGAACCTTATTACATACTTGATACATTGCCAGTCATGAGCCATGACGGTCGAGCGATACGGCTAATTCTGAACTAAAGTACAATTATTAGTCACGCCACGAGCTTTACGGTGAAGGAAAACATCTAGAGGAAACCTGCAAAAGTTGGAGAAGCAATTCAAAGGCGTATGTATTTTCATGCTTGAGTAATGGCGCTGGACTCGCCTTCTGTCTCGTTGGCACCTAAAATGTATCTTTGGCGTTTTTCAAGGTTTATTAGTTATGTTATTTATTCAGGGTTCTAGGAAGGCGTATAGCCTGAATCTTAGAGTGAAACTGCGAACTGATGAAACAGAATGAAGCGAAAGAGTTGTGTAAGTCTATTGGAAATTGACAGCTTACTCCCTCTGCCAACCTGTGAGGACTGATCGAGATGATTTGCCTAGGCCACTAATAAACATTAAGAGGAATCAGCGTACAGTACAGTACAGTACAAATATACAGTAATTCAACCTTGGCAGGCTGAATTACTGTATGCCACAGAAGGCACGACGATTCATAAACATAATTATCATCTGTATTTGTCATAATCTGTAATTATGATGCTATCTTTATTTTATCTGGCAAGTAAGTACCATTACATTTAAATATTGCGTATTTACAAAGCAAGAAGAAAGCTAAACTCGCCCATCTCACCTCGCAGCGCAATCTCTAGCTAAACATTACTCTACTGTCGCCGTCATACATAAACCTAATTACACGCAAGCTCATTTTGAAACACGAGTGGGAATTATTCTACGTATAAATGCTACCCAACGAAGACATAAGGCGTACATTGTATTCCAGTCCTAATATGTAATCTTGAATGATACGAGATTCCTCGTTCTGGAATGAATGAGGGCAGATTCCATGAGTACCTACCTGACGTGCTGGCGAGGCATATGCTTGTCTACATTATATTTGTATGAATTTAGATGACGCAAACGAGGTAAATCTTTTCTTAAATTTTTTTTATAATAGAGGCGGCGGCCCACCTGATGGGAAACGGTTACCGAAGCCCATTTACGCTAATGATACCTAAGTATCACTTGCGGACTGCCACTCTATGTTCGGAGAGTTATACTGTGTTGGCAGCATAATAGGACTAATCCCTCTGCTGCCAATACAATATAACAATCCTCCCCCCTCCCCAAGGAGCTAATTACTGGTGGTAACCTTATTCACCGCGTAGGAACAAGATACAATAAATTGTGTTATTCGACTACGGACTTCTATAAGGTGGAGGTCCTGCCCCAGTCGGGTAGATCTAAATTCGAACGAACAACCCCGTTATGCCCTTCCTCTCTTAAAATCTCGAGAGAACTGGCGTTCTTCTCTCTCTGCCTACAGCCATGAAGGATTTGGCGTGATGAGATGGTATTTGAATCTATGTACATAATATTTAAATTACTTAATTTTACAGACAGATTAACCTGCCCATTAAAACTTAACTTAAAATGATTACAACAAAGTTATGGGGACAAGTCGTATCTCATGTCCCAGCGAACATTCCCGGTTCAGTGGCAGCGAGTGATGTGCGTGACCACATTACACGACTGATATTATGCTCGGATGTCTGAGTTAACCGGTAAACATACTCCAATTACGCTACGTATGTGGTTAATTAATCATGTCGGTGCAACTTTATTATTAAACCTTGCACGACTAGCTACCTAAGTATGCTTCGGACTTATTTTTACTTTAATGGCAATTTCTTGTTCCTGCAAATACTATTTGGTTTTGTTTGTATCCGAAATAAAAGTAAGCTTTATTGGTTCGTTGTCGACGTGAGCCTAAATTAATTCAATTGAGGTAAACCTCCGTGAATTGGTTTTTCAAAAATGTTCTCTGAATGTGGCTTGGTGTGGGTTCATTTTAATAATTGTAATAGTAAATCATGCTAACTATATTAAATAGTACTAGAACTATCACAATAATTTGTCATATTTACATAAAAACATGTTTCATTGTTTCAATTGTAAAAACGTGACGTAGAATACATTGTATTCAATTTCATTATATATTCAATTAATTCAATTTAATATTCAATTCATTGAATTTAATATACAATTCATTCAATTTAATATTCAATTCATTCAATTTAATATTCAATTCATTCAATTTAATATTCAATTCATTCAATTTAATATTCAATTCATTCAATTTAATATTCAATTCATTCAAATTCAATTATGCTCAATTAAAACTAAGTATATATAGTGCCCATTCATCCAAACTGCATCTAATAAAAAATGCAATTCTCGACCTCATTGCTCATTAAATTCCCTATTACGAGAGCGCATTTTCCTGTGCACCGAGGCACTAACTCCACATTAAGGTTGAGCAAAATTTATCCGAAGGGCGAGAGGCCATTTTTTCCCATTACAAACTAGAATGGGGTGAATTTTGTGGGCTGACTTATAGCAGGATCTAGACGATGTCTCTAGTTTAATCTAGCACTCCTACTTTCTAGAATCTGATGGAAATACAAAAATAATGTCTTGTTTGCCTTACTAGCTAGAGCACCTTCACAATGTTTGAAGAAATGAATGTGGAAGAAATGTATGCAGGTTTCCTCTCAATGTTTTCCTTCACCGAAATGCTCGTGGTGTGCCAAAGGGAAATGGTACTTAAGTTCAGAAAAACTTATTGCTACAGTCGGGATTCGAACTTGCAATCTCTGTATTGCAGGCAACTTGAACCATTCAGCCACCATAGCTACTTCGACATCGAGAGGAAATCTGCATTTATTAGAGAACAAATTGAAAATGCTTGAGAAACGATATACCATCTGTTACGTTGGCATGAAAATATATTTGAGTCGAAGTCTTAGTCTTGAGTTACCTCTGCCTAACTATTGGACATGCATGGCGTGAGTATCTTAATCCAATGTTTGAAACAAGTAACATTTTATGTATTAAAATAAATTTTCACGCAGGTTTTATGACTACCTGAATAACTTTACCAGGTCTGCGTTGAAAGTTTTGTATGCAGTAAATGTTCATCGATAACTTTTCAGTATCGACACACCTTGCACACGGTAAACAATTCTGTACATATTTACCGTACTTTACATAATATAAAAACCTATACATTGCGGGTTATACCTCGGTGGCAGGCGGATGTCATTTCGCTTCATAGTTATTGCAGGTTGGTGGACAATATACTTCTTATCGTCATAAGATCCTAACAATTCTATTGGTTTTATAGGGTTATGATAAAAATACGGTCTGAGGTAATGAAATATAAGATTTCTTGAATTTTTCCAATAAACAATTTGTTTTCTTACTTTGCCGTACTCTTTATATAAACTAGGTTGTTAGATTCATCTGTCAGGCATATTGTAGGTAATGATCGTATTGAGGCGGCTATGTCTAGCACACGCTGTACTCCATCTCGGGTTTTTACAAAAGTTGACCTTTTATAATTATATATATCCTCACGCCTTCCCACAAGGGACCCCGAAGGGGTAGGCAGAGGTGTACAGGTAATACCCACACACCCACTTTTCGCCAGAGGTATATTAGGTGCCAATGTGACAGATGGCGAGTCCATCGCCGTTACTCCAGCACGACTATACATACGCATTTGAATTTCTTCTCAGACGTGTATGCAGGTTTCCTCTCGATGTTTTCCTTCACCGTTAAGCTCGTGGTGTGACTAATCACTGTACTTAAGTTCAGAAAAACTCATTAGTACAGTCGGGATTCGAACTTGCGACATGACCGAAAGCCGTGGTGGCCGAGTAGTTCGAGCAGTTGCCTGCGACCTTTTACAATTTGGTAATTTTTATCACAACGTTAGAAATTGGTGGTAGATGTGACCTTATCAGGACGCGAATTATTTTAGTTAAGGAAAATAGGATAAAATAACCCTCAGACCGCAAGGCAGGCTCAAATTGATTCCCCTCTGGATACCGAGCAGTAATTACTACGCACACATACACACGCTCTCCACAACCCACACGCTCTATAAAGTAAACGAACAAACCTTTTGGGGACTGGTAGTGTCGGATGCAATAGTTCCCGCGGGAAGGGCTGGATGCGCGTGTGCGATCTTATATGTGTATATACTTAGAAAGGCATATTGCGTTGGTTTAGACATATAGAAAGGACGAGTGAAGGAAGATTCACAAAACAGACATACAATTCGACAGTATTAGGAAGAAGAAGGAGTACTTCGAAGTACTTAAATCAAATCGATCTGACGCTCAAGGATAGGAATGTCAGGAGTACTTGAACCTGGCGAGCATGTTTGAAGTGACTAAATTTCCACAGTCCCTCTATACTTGCTCGTCGGTGCCGGCGCGCGGTCGCAAGCTAGAGATGTTTGTAAGTCTAGGGCGACGAGAAGAGAAGAGAAGACAATTCATATATTTAAGAATTCTAGTTTAAATTGCAATTATCTTCTAGTAAATACATCTTATCACAAAAATATGTGATAGGGCACAATAATCAAATAAGATGTAAATCGTCGCAGGCTACTCGAAACACTCGGTCACCACGGCTCGCAAGTTCGAATCCCGACTGTACCAATGAGTTTTCTGAACTTAAGTACAATTATTGGTCATACCAAGAGCTTTGCGGTGAAGGAAATTATCGAGAGGAAACCTGCATACGTCTGATAAGTATTTCAAAGGCGTATGTATAGTCGTGCTTGATTAACGGCGACGGGCTCACCATCTGTCACGTTGGCACCTAAAATATATCTCTGGCGGAAAGTGGGTGTGTGGGTACTACCTGTACACCTCTGCCTACCCCTTCGGGGACCCTTGTGGGAAGGCCTTCGGATATACATAAATATAATAATGTTTTTCAAAACAGAGAAGGTACGGATAATTAAGCTAAGGCAATGAATTTTTCAATTGTGATTGTTGATTTGAATTGTTGATATGATTAGAGAGGGAGCGAATACAGAGATGGCGGCTAATAGATAGATACAGACAAGAGAAACACATTTAGTCACGTCAAGTAACGTGAATTTGCAGGAGAGATACGGAAAAGTATTGTAAGTTTAGTTCGATCTTCACCACAATGATCAATCAAACCACAACATTATAAAAGTATGGGACTATAGGTATTTGTTCAAAGTGCGATCTGGTGTTAGTGTGAGCAATAAATCGGCACTTACAGTACAAACCTGTAAGTATAAGTGGAATTCTTGAGCTTTTTAGCTTTAATAGTCGCTTGTAGCACAAAACTGGGTTAGGTTTGAGGTGTGACCACATAAAACCAGGCGAGCGAACAGAATGTGCTGCGAGAATATTTTACGAAGCGCTGGAAAGTAATTGTAGCGTGCTCTAGTGCCTCCGAGAACCAGAAAACTATTGGTTTAAAGCTTAATTTGCTAATTTAGCGGGTGTTATAACTATCCGAGGTATTGCTCAATAGTATCTTTGATGTGTTTTCATGTTAGATGGCCATCTTGCCTAGATGCCAAAACTCTAGAAGCTTGTTCGATTTTCATTAGTGGAAATATTCATGTAACAACGTGAATATTTGTATCCTAGCTTGGTTGTCCAATGTTTTAGCGTATATATTTACTTAGTTACCTACTTTTCCTCTCGATGTTTTCCTTTACTATAAAGCTCGTGGTGTGACTAATCACTGAACTTAAGTTCAGAAAAACTCATTGGTAGTCGGGATTCAAACTTGCGATCTTTGTGTTGCAGGCAACTACTCGAACCACTCGGCCACCACGGCAATCTAAATATTCTTTATGATGGAAAAAGTGCATGACCTGACAAAATTTTGGTATTTCAAAGGCAAATTTAATGATTGAAACATTGTTTTATATCTTCCCTCAACCTCACGTTCTTACTTTATGAAAAGGTTATTTTGAAATCTATATAGTCGATTCGCTCGGAGAAAACCGCGCGCGTTTTCGGGAACGGCTCTTGTGTCGGGCTGCAAACATTTGTATACCTCTGATCTTTCCGCTCGTCGCCCCACGGTAAGATCGTGAAAAAGCCCGTAGATTCACAGACACAAAAACACTTAAAGAATGAAATTAGCCCGCCGATAAGACCAAAGTCGTGTCCACGCCGTAATGGTCTGAATATACTTCAGCTGCTGGAACAACAACTGGAACGACTTTCCCAACATCTTTGTAACACGTTTGGTAACGCGCGAGCTATACCCTTGAAAAGGAAAATAACAGATTTATTTGACAGATTAGAAATAAACCAATGGAAAAAAAAGCCCAGCGAAGCAGCACGTAATGTAAGCATTAACCTTGAAGCGACCGTAAACCAGTAACGGGCCTCGTATTCAAAGCGCAATAACTGTAAGGACCAATAAAACATCAACAGTACAATGCAATGATATATTTCCACGTTTTTTTCCTTATTTTCACAATCTGAAGAGCATGTCATTTGCTCAGAAAACAAAAGGGGACCGCTGATGCGGAGCCGCGTCTGAATATAAATTATTCATTATATGATGCCAGTGAAATATCTGGTGGCCTTTACATTATAATAATATGAATTTATAACACTACTTCTTTTCACATAATTCTTCTTTGGGGGAGTGAAATCTATTTATAAGTAAAATGCTAGAACCATAGAATTTGCGTTATTTGGTGATTTCTTATTGGTCGGCAGCGCGAGTGTTACCTTTGGTGTTGCAAGCGTCCTTAGGTAGCGGTAACCGCTTACCATCAGGCGGATCATATGACTGTTTGACACCTTTTTGGTATACAAAAATATCGCTATCTATACAACGAACATTTATCTAAAAAAAAATCTGTAACTGTAGGTAAAATTAAGGTAAGGGTAAGGTTTGTCCTTCACCCTAAGAGTTCAAAAGAAGCTAATAGTTACAGACAACCGGGGCTTGAATGTGCTATCTTAACGTTGTAAGCGACTATTAAACTCACCACTCCGCCAACACTCCCGTGAAGATTTAAAAGGCACATCCAAGTGGAAACATTATTACAAAGTAAAACTACAATGTAGCCATACATTAAACAGTCTATGAAAGTTTATCTCTGGAGCAATTACCATCTTTGAACTCCATCGCAATGAGAAACCCATTCGAGCAAAAGATGCAACTTTGCGCTGCGTTGAACATCATCAGGTGAAGTTAAATTAATTCCTCAGATACCTTTTCTGTTTTCATGAATTCCGCAGATGAAATGAAATATTTCTTGCACTAAAATTAGGGTTCATTGGGAGCTAATAGTTAGTTTTATATTGATATTTAGATGAGTAAGTCGTGGCGGCCGAGTGATTTGAATAAATTGCACGCTACGCAAATATTGCAACTTCAAAACTTTCTTCGGAAATATATTTAAGGTGCGAGATGGTGAGTCCATCGACTTTTCCGATGCATGTCTTTGAATTTCTTTTCAAACTTTCCTCTCGGTGTTTTCCTTCATCGTTAATCTCTTGGTGTGACTAATCACTGTACTTAAATTTCAGCTCGTTGTGCGATAAACCGCTGTTCTTAATTATTGAATAACAAATTTGTTCAGACCAGGGTTCACACATAGAACGCATGTGTCTTTTTACGGCTTAAATGGGACCACAAAGGTAATGCTCCTCAAATATATGATGACACGTCTTGTCAGGTACAATTTTATACTTCAAAGGAGAAGAGCTATACCCATGAGGATCATTCAATTGCTCAACCCTTTGTTGTATGGACGAGTGAAGGAACTAAATTGACGTTTGACATTACATAAAGGATTCCTTTGCCTTTATTCTACACGATTTCAATCATTTATTTAAATAAAATCGTGTTGCTTACGCAGTACTTTGCAGTACTTCCAGTTGACTTTCAATATATTTTCTTCTATTAACACTTCCATTTCATTAAATATTATGTAGAAAAATACATATATGTACACATATCATATAGTCATGTTCAAACATCTTGAATAATACTTGACTTCAATTATGAGAAATAATAATTAAAATAGGTAGGGCATAACGGGTTTCCCGTTCGAATTTGGAGCTGCCCGACTGGGGCAGGACCTCCACCTTATAGAAGTCCGTAGCCAAATAACACAATTTATTGTGTTGTGTTCCTACGCGGTGAATAAGGTTTCCAGTAATGAGCTCCTTGGGGAGGGGGAGGATTGTTGTATTGTGTTGGCAGCAGAGGGATTAAACCCAATATGCTGCCAAGGTGGGCCGTATGCTTGTTTGCCACTCTTGTTGTATAAAAAAAATGACTGAATGAATGAAATGAATGAATGCGACATGGTTTTGGTAATAACTCTGAATCTATTTTGGTATACGGTAGTATACAGATTTATTTAATTCAGTCACAGTTTTTATATACCACAAGAGTGGCAAACAAGCAAATCAAATCAAATCAAAATCATTTTATTTCACATAGGCCCAGGTGGGCACTTATAAAACGTCGAAAAAGAAGCACGGTTCGGGTTGGTCGTTTCCATGGAGAAGAACCGGCAAGAAACTCCATGGTTACTCTTTTCAGATCATTAGGCATATACAATATTTTTTTTTTTTTTTTTTCGTTACAGCAATAGTACCCAAGTATGGGAGAACAACGTAGGCCCGACAATAGGTCGTCGCTTACTATACAAAGCATACATAGAACAAGATAATTATAAAAATGTTAGCAAGATCTAAGAATCTACTAAGCCTACAATGTTCTCACATTCACAAATTAGACAAATTAAACAAGTGACACAAATATTGCCATCAGTACTGTAACTAATTCTGGTCAAGATATGGAATAAATTAAAATAATAAAAAAAAAGTAAAATTATTATTGTATAAAAATAAAAAACAACCCGAATTGAGAAAAGAAAAAGATTCAGAATAGTTAGAGACATCCACAAATTTGTGCCGTTTATGAGCTACCAGGGAAGCCGCATGCGCAGAAGGAACTAGAGCCAAACTTCTTTATCTTCAACGTAGTCCTTGATTTTATAATATGCTTTTTTAATCAGAACACGTTTGATAATTTTTTTGAACTTTACATCGGTCAGTTCTATAACTGACTTTGGCAGCTTGTTGTAAAAGCGTATACTATTTATAATAAATGACTTGCTCGTTTTTGTTAATCTGTATTTCGGGATTACAATTTCATGTTTACTGCGGGTATTTTTATTATGGCAGTCGCTTTTAATTTTGTAAATCCCTCTATTTTTGCGGACATATAAAATACATTCAAAGATATAGAGTGAAGGCAAAGTTAGTATGTCGATCTCTTTAAATTTCTCCCTGAGAGACTCGCGAGGACCCATGTCATAGATCGCGCGGACCGCCCTCTTTTGAAGAATGAAAATTGAGAACGTCCGCCGCTGATCCCCACAGCAGAATGCCATAGGACATAATACTGTGGAAATAAGCATAGTATACTAGCCTAGCTGTGGCTACATCAGTTAAATGCTTTATTTTCCGTACTGCATATGCAGCTGAGCTTAACCGACCGGAAAGTGTTCTAATGTGCGGGCCCCATTGCAATTTTGAGTCGATGGTAATTCCTAGGAATACAGTTTCCGCTATAGCATCAAGTTTGTTGCCGTCAAGATTTAAATTCAGATCCCGTTGTGTTACATTTGGTAAAGAGAACTTAAGACATTTCGTTTTGTTTGGCACATGACCCACCTGATGGGAAGCGGCTACTGTAGCCTATTTACGCTTATGACACCGAAATATCACTGGCGCGTTGCCACTCAATGTTTGGAGAGTTATACAGTGTTGGCAGCATAATGGGACTAGTCTCTCTGCTGCCAACACATTAGTCACCCAAACAGTACAGTTCTCTCCGTTTAGTTGCTACTGTTCCTCAAATACCACAGCCAAATACGTAGCACAATTGCTGATTACTCACAGTACCTGTCTGCAATTTTAATATCGTATTCAGAATCTCTGATATTATTATGTATATGTGCGTATAACAAATAATTCTGAATACACGTTTCCCAAGGTAAGTATATTTTATAATATAAATGTTTATTTTAGGGACCCTCATCTCAAGAGAGAGTCGCACTTGACCGACTTCTCAACGGCGAGGTAATGAGACCAAGGCTTAGAGACGTCGCAGCGGATTTTCTCCCGTCTGTAACGTGATTGCGAATTTCTATGACCTCTTACTACATACCTGCCGTATATTTACGCTCTATGAAAAAGTGTAGATAGAAAGTACTCTTGAAACTTAGGTACGATACAGCTATAGGAAAACATATTGTGGCTATCGATATATTTTATATGTAATATTTTTTCTTCAATCTCAGCTATACATAGCAAACTATCTCAGATAGGATTTTGTTTTTACCACAAAGTAGTCCACAACTCAACGAGAAAACCCTGTGCTCTCAATAGAACCTCCTACAGGCTGCTAAAAGCTATACTTGACAATATATAATGCTGGTTAGCTTTCCCACCTGGTATGCTTCGTTTGAGTTGTACCGTTCGTGCTTTAGAAAAAACGCGATGACAAGTATGTATGTATGTATGGAAGTATGAAACAAACATTGAAATAATCTATAATCATTATCAACTGAAACTAACAAATGCGCTCATTAATTCAGGGGCTTAAATTTAATCAACGTGAACATCTTACGTGCAGCCATCCTCATGAAAATTAATGTAGGGTCTGTACAAATAGACATTTACCCCAATAACACGGTGGAAAGATTATTTTCCCAGCAATTAGGCGGGCGGGACCCCTACTACGGTACAAGAAGTTACAGCAGATTTACTCCCACGTGTACCATCGCTTGCAGGGTTCACACATATGTCCCTTTTTTGCGAGCCTAGCCCGCTATGTACTTTGTGCGATTGTTTGTAATAGCAAAGTTGAAAGTTCATTTGTACGGTCGGATGAACTAGTTCGCGGCTTGGAAACTTGTTCATTTATTGATTCAATATTTATGGTTTTATTTTGTTAATCCATTTCACTGCTATGAGCGGGTTTTGGGAAAGATTATAAATTTTAAACGAAAGCTTTATTATTATGTTGAGAGCTTTATTTAAAAGGACTGTACATTTATAATAGTAATGTAAAAAGAGGCACGACCGTCATAATATTGTATATAATTTTATTTTTCTCCCCACTCTCTTTTGGTCATACATATATATATATTTTAATGTCAATGCTACAGTTGGCGAATATATCATTATCTTTCGAAATATTATATTTCCTTTGAAATTCACCACAAACGCATGCACGATGTTTTTCTTCTTTATGTTTTAATTTTTTTAAGTTAAAAAAAAACATTTGCTCCAGACCCTGGGCTTGGACCTGTCACAAGATGTTTCCGGTAACTACTTAAGTCGCTCGGCCATTACGACTCTTCCTCTAGATATCATGTATGTTGTATATCTATAAGGGAACATAAATAGCCATTGGGATTAATTTGAAAGGGGTCGACCTTCCGGATAAAAAAATCACCGAAGCGAATATTTTACACTGAACGAGAAACTTTGTACTCGGCTATTAATTTATTTCTCTGATTATTTTAGAACAATTATTCCCATTGGGTCCGCAATTTCTGAACCGGATTTCCCGTTATGTACACTCCGTTTATTAATATTAAATACAATACGGATATTTGAACAGAGGCAAAGCTGAATCTCTCGCTCAAAATTAAAGTCGTTCCTGCAAGGAAGTGCTCTCTTAAAGCACATTGCTTTGCCTAGTCATCACAGTACAGGAAATTATGAATTAGTACTTATGTAAATATAGTCACTTACTTTAAAACAGTACTAACGGCAATTTATCCATTGTTAAAAATAAATCTCTTGTAAAAAGTCTTATAGACTGTCGTACTAACGTAATTTATTATCATTCTTTAGCCTTCTCGTAAGGGACTCCGTATACGTAGGCAGAGGTGAGTAACATATTCACTTTCCAGCGACGATATATTTTAGGTGTCAATGTGAAAGATGGCGAGTACATCACTGTTTCTCAAACACGACTGCCCATACACACGTCTTTGAATTTCTATCGGGATTCGAACTTGCAATCAGCGTGTTGCAGGCGATATCTCGCACCACTCAACCACGGCATTCAAGACTAACATTAATTATGATAACCTTCACTAGTTGGAGAGGCACTATAAGAAGAAGATTAATTATGAAAACACCTCTTATCCATAGGAAATAATAAAACTGCTTTTACATAATGCTTATTGAATTCCATAGCGCAATCTGAAATAGCCACAGGGTAGAGCATTCCTCCACATTGGCACGCATAAAATATGGGCCGGTCGCGCAGGAACGCGAACAATGAAACAGACTATTAAAGGTATTTTTTCATATAACCACACTAGCTCGCCCATTGTAGGTAATTCTAATTCCCCCTGTATCGCATCGAAATGGTTGAAATTACACAAATTGCCTGGCTACGTGCGGGATTCGCAGTTATTCCAATAAAATAACTGCGTTGACGCAGTGCGTGGCTCTTTGTATAACATCAACGCTTTTTGATATCTACTTTACTACGAAATTAATCTCATCTCACATCTTTATGTATTATATAGTCGTGCTTGAGTAACGGCAACGGACTCGCCATCTGCCACGTTGGCACCTAAAATATATCTCTGGCGGAAAGTGGGTGTGCGGGTATTACCTATACACCTCTGCGTACACCTTCAGGGACCCTTGTGGGAAGGGCGAGGATATATAATTATAATATATATAAATCTTTATATATATATTCTTCTGTGAGTGTGTATGTCACTGAACTCCTCTCAAACGACTGGACCGATTTTGATGAAATTTTTTGTGTGTGTTCAAGGGGATCTGGGAATGGTTTAGATTCGCAATTGGACCCGATAGGTGGCGCTGCGATCGTGTTTCAGGAAATTAAATTTTTCATCCAAGCGAAGCTGGGCGGGACAACTAGTAAATATATATAGGCTTATTTATTGCCGCTCGCTGGTATCATTACTTTTTTCTTGATTTTTACTATCGACGTTATCATTAAAAGTGTAAGGTATAAATTGCTATAATCGTAGAGAGTATAAAAGTCGTCGAAACCTAAAACCCCTGTAGGCTTTCTCTGTACTCAATTAAATACAAAGAGCGAATCCTAAATATTTTTCAATGGACAAACAACTCATGACTGTTATTTATCTAGGTCTTTAATATAATTGAGAAATTGTTTACTCTTTTATTCAATATAAAGCCACCAAAAATACATATTGAACGTCACAAAATAAAAATAAACTGACCATTACTACCGTTTTAAAGAATAAAACCCGGTGCGAGGAAGAAACGGCAAAAAAAGTGCCCAGTTTTCTTTTTTAACTTTGGTGTTTTCCTTTCTTTTTATACATCAAGAGTGGGAAGCGGTTACCGTAGCCAATTACGTTCCCTTTATTATGTAGGGGTAGTGAAATATTATCTTTTCCTAAAATTGTTTGCAAAAGAAGCAATTAATTACCGCGCATGTCTACCATTAATTTATTTAAAAATAATATATTATGTCTATTAAGGCTCTTTCAAAAGGCATTAAAATTGCAGCGAGAATTATTCGATCTGCAACACCATAAATATGGATTGTGACGAACATGTATGAAGAGACTGATGAATGTGGATGAAGCGAAAGAGGTATGCAACTCTCTGCCTATCCCGTTAGGGACTCGGCGTACCTTTAAATGTGTCGAGAAATAATTAGCATTGTTATGATATTTCGTTAGTTTTCACTCAGAAATATCGTTAAAACGTGACAAAAGGCGTAGTTTATATAACAATACAAATTCGATGCGAGTGGACCAAGCTATGTGGAATGCCCCACAAAGGTCAATCTAACGCGGCAAGTATTCCAGCCAGAGCTGGGTATGCAGCACTGTGGCATGCGGGACAACAGCGGCAAAGGCCCGAGGCAATATTTGGGACGAATTCAGTCGAGGAACTGTTCTGGCTGCGACATTGCAGGACGCTTAAATCGGGCGACAAACATTTTTATCTGTGGTAAAAATTTTCATCATTTTTTGTCATGACATGTGACATATGACTTATAGGCGATGCGAAAGAAGATAGGTGACTTATCATTATAGGATATTAATATATCTATCCTCACGCCTTTCCACAAGGGTCCCGATGGGGTAGGCAGAGGTGTACATGTAGTGCCCACACAACCACTTTCCGCCAGAGATATATATTACGCCTTTGAATATCTTCTCAAACGTGTGCAGGTTTCCTCTCTTTACGGTGAATGTTTTCATTCACCGTAAAGCTCGTGATGTGACTAATCACTGTAGATACTTAAGTTCTGAAAAACTAATTGCAACAGTCGAGATTCAAACTAGCAATCTTATCATTCATATTAAAAGTAGCATGCACCAACTAGTCCTATAATATAAGACAAGTAAAATAACTGCATTCATTTTTTTTCTTCTTAATACTTTTAAGGCTTTTCTATTTTCAGCCTTAATCTACAAGTAATTTCTTTAAAAGCTTTACAATTCAATGTTATCTAAGCTTTATTAGCACTAGCTCAAAAAATATTGGACATGAGTTAACGACTCATTTACGAAGTCTATTCGATCTGCTTTTATAACTGCCAAAGCGATGCGAGTAATTTGTGGAAAGTACACTTTAAATTGAACTATGTATGTTTTACCGTTCAGCCTTTTGATGTGACCTGACGCCGCGAATCGATAAACATTGATATATCCGCCCTGATATTACGATTAATCACACGCACTGGCGGTAGACAAGAGATATGCATGTTTTAGGGTTCCAATGAATGGCAGGACCATTTAAAGCTACACATCTAAGGTCCTCTTTGGAAATATTGGTAATAATAATCTAATCAGATGTTTAACATCACTTAGCAAGAAATATTCAGCAATACATAAAAAAATTAGACGGCCGCCTGGTTTAGTGGTTAGAGCTCCTGACTGTGAAAATTGAGCTTGCGGATTCGATTCCCGCTGAAGGCAGATATTTGTGTGATGAACACGAGTATTTGTATGTCTTGGATATCTATGTAGGTATATATCTAGCTATAAAAGTAATTATATTGTTGCTTAGTAACATACCACAAGCTTTGCTTAATTAGGGGCCAGGTCCTAGGTCTAGGTCTAGGTAGAATTGTCCGAAGCTTTTCATTTATTTATTTTTTTATATGTGAAGCGAATGTGGTGAATATGCAAGATGAATATGAGATATATAAGATGAAAATAAGGAGACTTACTTATTTTCATTCTTCCTCTGACATACTCAGGATTCGCTGCCTTAACAATAAAGTAGGCACAAATATCGCGTTGTGGATAGCAACTCGAGCATTCTTAATCAGACTTTTACTGCCCATCAACGCCGACATGGTCCCATTCACCATATTCCCGTAAGTTATTCTTCTTTCAATGACTTTTCCATACTTTCCATCTAGTGTGAACATGCTTCCTAGATTTAAAAATTCATTCACTTGTTCTAGAATTTGCCTATTTACCGATATAACACACTCGGTCACTTGTTCATCTCTTTCGCATACCAGAACCTTAAGCTTGCCAGCGTTTAGGCCACCTTATTTTCTCATTCTTCTTTGACTACTGGCCCTCATTATTAAATGGAAATAAATAATTTACTACAAATGCATATACGGACTCCTCGAGTGAAGAGCCTGTCTTTACTTGGCTGGTTTTTATTCTGTATACGCCACTTTCGATGCCCTACAAGCATGTATTTAATGAAACATATTAATCAAGCGGATCCAGGCGAGCTTTCAGGCGCTCGCGTCAATCACGTGACCGGGCGTTTTTGTAACGTGAACTTTTTAATTAATTCCACTTTTCATATGAGTGGTTGACATGTTCCTTGAAATCGAGATGTAAATGTGGTTATAAATCATGTATGGATGTATGTATTAATCAGAACCACTATATATCGGTTTAATAAAATCGAGTATTCGATATAGGAGAACTTGTATGATGAGATGGACACTCGAGAGAGACTACTGTCTCTGCCTACCTCGTAAAGGATTCGGCGTTGTTATCATGCTGCTGAAGATACTATTTTTTTACTCTAAACGTGTATCCAACGCGACTCTCGTTTAACGGTAAGCGATTTTTGTGATTATTAACTACCAGCCTAGCTTTGCCTTGTTATTTTTTTTCTTTTAAGCAACAAAGGCTACATGGAACACTTATTGAACGTCATAATATAAAATAACTATAACCAACTCTCAAAGTAAACATTTGTCAGCACAAGATCATTGCTATTCTTCGCTATAATTTAAACAATCTGCTGTTATTGAGAAGAATCTGTCCCTTGGGTAATGTAGGAACTCAAACGTTTACTTATCCCGTATTTTATAATACAATTATGCATGTACACAGGTTGTATCCTCAATTTATTATAAATGCTCTTTTACAAAGGCCTCCTTGGCTCTCAAAGATTCAAACACTTTGATCTTAAAGCTTGCTTTCAAAAACATACACGCTTAAAGCTGAGCCCGTTTAATAAGCCGGAGTGTATTCATTACATATTATAATGTAAACATTTCCAAGCTATGTTTGAGATATAAACGAAAACGAAAAATAACCGAACTCAAAATTAATCTTAACAGCGCCTCGTACTCAGCAGAAATATATAATTTAAATTTAAATCCCTCACTCCTTATCAGAGACAAGCTGTGATATATAATTTTAATACTGAACACATACCACCAACTCCATAATTATGTGATAAACAGAAACATATAAACGCAGTCCCTTTATTTTATTGGATATTTCTTCTTCACTATTTCTGGTAAGTAAAGGTTATTCTTCATACGATACATGTGTGTATTACTTCAATTTTAAAGAGTAGGTACTGCTACTATGTGGTGAGTGGCTATTAAACTAAGGCAACTTACCATAACTAAAAACTTACCATAAAATAAATCCCTCACATTTCCAAAAATATAATTATGTTTATTTTAAGTTTAGTCCAACGATTTTTAAAAGTAATCAACAGTTGAAGTATGGTCCCAAAATAGGATAGGGCTAACTTCAAACATTAATCGCAATTGCGTGAAAGATAATGCAACAAAGCTCCAACAAATGGCCAACCGAAGCTCATAGGTGTAAAATATGGCGATAGATAGTTGTCGACACATTATTAATGGCCCAGCATCCATTGTTTCAACGTAGTACGGTGCATCAGGGACGTTGATCGATCACCTACATGCTACTATGGTGGTGATGTGCTCTCGATGTTATTAGACTCGATGCTCGATTTAAATCATTAAGAAGGCTTTATAGATAGAACTGGCGCTTTACTCCCGCAGACTACCCCGCAAGGGACTCGGCGTGATGATATGACGATAAAATAGACACGCCATTTTATTGTCATATCGTCATAGTAGAGCGCCAGTTCTATCATTTCTTACAGTCATGTTTTATTCTATAAAAGATAAAATTGGTATGTACTAAATTAAATAACGTAGTTCAAGAAACAGTACTACATACATACAATTTCCGCGGTTTCACCCGCGTATATTTCGTTTGGTAGTTATATAAAAATGGTAGTATTTTTTTTTGTACGAGACAAATTTCACTAAATTCTGTTCAGTAGTATTTCCGTGAAAAGGAACAATCTTCAATATTATTAGTAAGATGTATAAAAACAATCGTTCTGTATTACAATAACTAGGCAAGTTATTATAGTTTGAATTTTCAGGTATGATTTTAATCGAAGCAAATCTCACTTCATGCACCTTCTGAATATAAATATATTATTTATTTGGTTTGACGTTAGCTTTTCAATAAAGCTAAATATAAGATTGCATACCTAATATATCTCTGGCGGAAAGTGGGTGTGTGGGTATTAACTATACACCTCTGCCTACCCCTTCGGGGACCCTTGTGGGAAGGCGTGAGGATATATTATATTATTTATTATAAGATTATATAAAATCTCAAACGTACCGAAGAAATACCGACAAAACCAGATTGCCTGAGACAGAAAATAAATTCGAAATCGTGCGTGAGACGGCCTCAAACCTGGCATTTGTGTGCTTAAATACATCTCCGGTGAGAAGTAATGGCTTTATACATAAGTATAATTGTGTTATTAAAGTTGAATAAGGCTTCATACAATCAGCAGTTTGTTATAGACTAGCTGTGCCCGTGACTTCGTCGGCGTGGAATTTAATAAAAAGTTTTAGTTTAGTTTCGAAAATAAAAGTAGCCTAAGTAACTTCTTTTTACCCCAGTACCAGTGCAAGTCCCGTCAAAATTGATCCAGCCGTTTCAGAGATTAGCCCGAACAAACAGACAGACAGACACAGGACACACAATAAAAAATATGTTGGTATATGCACCGTGTATACATCCATATGCATTTAGTAATATATAATATAAGTATATCCTCACGCCTTCCCATTAGGGTCCCCGAAGGGGTAGGCAGAGGTGTATAGGTAATACCCCCACACCCACATTCCGCCAGAGGTATATTAGGTGCCAACGTGACAGATGGCGAGTCCATCGCCGTTATTCCAGCACGACTATACATACGCCTTTTAATTTCTTCTCAGACGTATGCAGGTTTTCTCTCGATGTTTTCCTTCACCGTTCAGCTCGTGGCGTGACTAATCACTGTACTTAAGTTCAGAAAAACTCATTGGTACAGTCGGGATTTGAACTTGCGACCTTTGCGTCCACCACGGCTTTTACTTACAAACAGACACTCCAATTTTATTTATTTGTATAGATGTGTGAATGCATTTCAAGAGACTGTTACTCCAGTTATATTAACACTGTTTAGGGTGTATGTGGTCTAGGTGTGCAATTGGTGTTTGTGAATTATCTTTATTAATGAAAAAGCAGCCATCCCTAGTCAGCGTCGCCCCGCGCCCACAGACATAGGCACTTATTTATCTGATATCGATAATTTTTCACGACATCCTTACTATGACAGTAGCGTAGAACGTACCTTGAAATATGTAGCTCTGTCACACCTGTCGCTAGAAACTGATGGAGAATTACGTAAGTGCTATTGTTGAAGGATGATCTAAAAGCGGTCATGCCAATAATATGAGAGACAATTTTAGATCATTTTTTGTTAGTAATGGCCATATGTAGACGAGTGCTAAAAATGAAGCAGTAATTATTGAGTTATTTGTAGATACAACTTGTTCTTTTAAGAGAAGATTGAATACGTCTGAGAAGAAATTCAAAGACGACGAAATTCGAAGACCCGTAAAAGTGTATACACACTTTGATACCTGAATTTTTGTGTTCAATCCATATAAATTTATTTTTGGACAAGACTTCCTGCAAACTTGTAGCATTTCAATTGTAGGGTTCTGGGTTCGGTTGGGAGGCATTGATGAATTTTCAAAGCAGAAAAATAATTACAATATATCAATAAAACATTAATATTTCGAAAAATCGTTTGCAAGGTGTTCAAAATGTTTTTTCAACTTTCTCTTAAAGATCTTAAAGCTCACAAAAAAACTAATTAGTACTGATCAGGATATGAACTAGCAATCACAGCACTAATTTCTATATACGACAGCTTGAGTTTAGAGAAGTTCCCCAAGAACATCAGAAATTTGCAATATGAGGTAGGTTTAAGTTCCAATTCGGTTAATTTAATTCGTTCCAAGCTCTCAATAACAGTAGATATAAACCGTTCATTCTTCCTCCATCCAGAATCACCTAAATAAGTTAGCAACTTTGCTCGTCCCTACTCTATTTACCCAGTCCCCGAGGAAGCTCGGATTCTTATCGGTAACAATGAAAATATATAACTAAGTAAAAAGTTTTGTTTACCTCACGGATATGTTTCGGGTCTTTGAGAGTTTTTCACGTGAAATTCTCGCAGTTTTTGGGCATCAATGATGTTGCTTTGATAACAATGAGGAAGTTTTCGTACATTTCCTACTACAAGAGCTTATTGACTAATGAATATAATATGCTGTGGGATGTTGAGAAAAAAACAATATTATAAGAATATCAGTAGCCAATAAGTATGTACTTAAATACAGTGGTTAGTCACGCCACGAGCTTTGAAACAAGCGAAACGAAAAGTGAAGGAAAATATCGAGAAGAAATCTGCATACGTTTGAGAAGAAATTCAAAGTCGTGACACTTTGGTGGAAAGTGGGATATATAAATATATATATAGGTATATAGTAATAAAAAAAACCTGAAATAAATAAAATACTACTAAGGTGACAAATTTGAATGTGGGCCGTCTGATGGCAAGCGGTTACTGCCCATGGACGCTTGCAAAACCAAGGACAACGCTAGCGCGTTTGCGCGATATGGAATTATCATTACATATACAAGGTGTTTGCCGGGCTTGCCGGTTTGAGCCCCACCGGCCTGCTCCAATGAGTTGCTAAGGATTTATGGGAGAATCCTGACCATAAGTACCTCAGTAAATCACACAATTTGAGAAGAAATTCAGGAGGTATATCGTTGAGAAACGGCGACGGACATGCCATGTCATTTTGTCACCTATAATATATTTTGACGAAAAGTGGATGTGTTGACTCTGGACACTATACACCTCTGCCTACCCCTTTAGGGACCATTGGGAAGGCGTGAAGATACATATATAGACTTTAATTGCTACGCGGAGCATGTTACGGGATTAAAACATCAGGTTAATTGAAACAAACACTTCTAAACAAACAGTAAACGGCAGATGAGTCAGTTTTATGTATTCCTTATTATATACGTAACTCGTTTCCTGCGGAAACGTTTGTATGAAAACATTTTTATTAACATTTACCTTATGAAGCGCCCTAAAGGTATATAACGCAATTTGTTCTTGAATAAAAACCGACGTAAAACCTATGTTTATGTTTAGGGTGGAAAAGGTAGAAATATACTCTCCTATGCTGACTATGTATTGAGGTGCCAACGTGTCGGCTGGCGCGTTTGTCGCTGTCTTTACATATGGCACTATGGCATTACATAATATGACTTTGAATTCGTCAACACGCCGTAGGTAATATTTAAGGTCGGACATATAATATATATAAATAACACAGTCTTTTCATAGAACCGTGAAGCTCAAAGCTTAATTTTCAAAGGGCGATAAATTTAAATGAACGTTTACGTGTTGGTACCAATCTAAATAAAGCTGTAAGCTTTATTTTTTATTGCCCGAAATATTTGATGTATTCAACATGTTCGTCACATAATATTTTCTCTACATCAGAACCGATAAGCTTTCCGAGGGAAGGCAAACGTTAGATCGGATTAATATCTGACGAAATAATGTTACACTTACAAATCGCACTATATATACATACAAGAATCAGATTTTGTTTGTTAGGTGATGGTACTTCGTCTATTTTATGTTTGGTGTAGCAAACGGTTACCAAGGGCATAAAATGGGAGATGTGGGGAGTATGTATAGTTATCTACTCCCCAACGATTTTCAATATACGTGATGAGTCATAAACTGTACTTCCATGGAAGACTCAAACCTTGATGTCTTTTCACAGCCCCTGCGACGCTTCTTTGAAGATTAAGAGAGGTAGGGCATAAAGTATGGGGTTTTCCGTTCGAATTTAGAGCTGCCCGGCTTGGACAGGATCTCATCTTTATAGAAGTCGGTAGCCAAATAACACAATTTATTGTGTTGTGTTCCTACGCGGTGAATAAAGTCTCCAGTAATGGACTCTTTGGGGAAGGGGGAGGATTGTTATATTGTGTTGGCAGCAAAGGGATTAGTCCTATTAGGTTGCCAACACACTATAACTCTCCGAACATAGAGTTGCATCGTTAGCGTAAATAGGCTACGGTAACCGTTCCCCATCATGGGCCGTATGCTTGTTTGGCACTCTTGTAGTATAAAAAAATGTATACCACAAAGGATCAGGTTTCTTACCACTGACACTCTATATCTTTGAATGTATTTTATATGTCCGCAAAAATAGAGGGATTTACAAAATTAAAAGCGACTGCCATAATAAAAATACCCGCAGTAAACATGAAATTGTAATCCCGAAATACAGATTAACAAAAACAAGCATGTCATTTATTATAAATAGTATACGCTTTTACAACAAGCTGCCAAAGTCTGTTATAGAACTGACCGATGTAAAGTTCAAAAAAATTATCAAACGTGTTCTGATTAAAAAAGCATATTATAAAATCAAGGACTACGTTGAAGATAAAGAAGTTTGGCTCTAGTTCCTTCTGCGCATGCGGCTTCCTTGGTAGCTCATAAACGGCACAAATTTGTGAATGTTTCTAACTATTCTGAATCTTTTTCTTTTCTCAATTCAGGTTTTTTTTATACAATAATAATTTTACTTTTTTTATTTTAATTTATTCCATATCTTGACCAGAATTAGTTACAGTACTGATGACAATATTTGTGTCACTTGTTTAATTTGTCTAATTTGTGAATGTGAAAACATTGTAGGCTTTGTAGATTCTTAGATCTTGCTAACATTGTTATAATTATCTTGTTTTATGTATGCTTTGTATAGTAAGCGACGACCTATTGTCGGGCCTACGTTGACCCCCATACTTGGGTACTATTGCTGCAACGAAAAAAATATTGTATATGCCTAATGATTTGAAAAGAGTAACCATGGAGTTTCTTGCCGGTTCTTCTCCATGGAAGCGACCAACCCGAACCGTGCTTCTTTTTCGACGTTTTATAAGTGCCCACCTGGGCCTATGTGAAATAAAAAGATTTTGATTTTGATTTTGACAAAAAAAACTTTGACAATGTTAAGCTCTTACGGCTTATTAGCCTCTTGAAAAGCTAAGATTATTGAATTCTAAACTATATTTGTACAACCTTTTTTAAACTCTCCATGCTGTAGGTACTCTTTAAGGACAACTACAATGGTGAGTTTATTTCACTGAGTTTTAGCTGAAAGAGCATCTTTCAGCTAAAACTCAAAACCAAAGGTACAATATCCAAACAACACGACCAAACTATTTCCTTGACAAATATTACATGCTCAAGAGTGTAATCTAATTTGTCACGTTACATTGTTATGGCAGAACATTGCACCACATACGTCACCCTACGGTCGCCTGCGAGCCGTCTCTCGTCAGTGTTACGCTAAATCTTGTTATATCATGACAAGATTAAGCGTAACGCGTATTATTTCTCTCCAAAATCACAGGTGACTTCAGCATTTCGTTGGTTTAAGTCATTTTAAGGGATACAGGGCGTTGTACGGTTAAAATTTGCGTATCGTGAACAATTCAGTTAGTATAATGTCATTAGTACTGCGATGTATTTTTAGGGGGGTTGGCCGAGTGGTTTTCAGTATTCGCCAGCAGCGCAAACAGTGCTAGTTCAAGCCCCCGTGGTTTGTACCAATGACGCAGGAGCATGGTAAGCTGCATGCGCTTAAGAAAAAAATATGATTAGTGAAATAAATATGTATTTATAGTTATAGTAATACGTATATATGTATTTTATCTTCACGCCTTCCCACATTGGCCACCGATGCGGGCAGAGGTGTGTAGGACCTCCACGCCCACTTTCTGCCGAAGATATATTTTTAGGTGCCCACGTGATAGACGACGAGTCCATAACCGTTTCTCAAGCACTTACTACACATATCGCCTTTGAATTTCTTCTCAGACGTATGCAGGTTTCCTCTCGATGTTTTCCTTCACCGTAAAGCTCGCGGTGTGACTAATTATTATACTTATGTTCAGAAAAACTGATAGGTACAGTCAGGAAGCGAAGTTGCAATCTTTGTTGCAGGCAACAACTCGAACAACTCGGCCACCACGCTTCCTTACAGTATATTTTTAAACAAAGTATTTTTTTATTACTGCGCATTACTTTTCACTTGTATTTTATATTTCATTTTATGCAATATTTCCAAATTTCAGGTCTAAATGATTGTGTTGCTTTGGATTTTTGCATTTGCATAGTTATTTTTAGTTTATTAAATACTTCTTTTACTGTACTTCTAAATGATATGTTATTAAGTTAGTGAGTAACAAGGAACCTCTGAATGTATGTATAAGCATAATGAAGGCATATTTATCATCATTAGGTGTTGCCACCGCGCCGTCGCGTCGATGTCTAAACAACCCTCCCAACCTGTCACACACTTGTTTGCGTCAAGTAATTCTAACAACAAGACGTCAGTGCGCGCGTCTCACATCATTTGTCACCCATCCGCGTGACGTCAAATTTGTAATACAACGGATTTGCAAACACTTTCTTGTTAGGCAATGTTGACTTTGATAGATTAATTCTAGATTTTACCGGATAATACTGTGTCGCGGTTAGTTAAATTATTATCAGATTGCAATCTGGTTAGCTGAGATTGAACTCGTGTTGATTGAATTAGGCAATTATGTACTCATATCATAAGCACCTAATTGGTTGGTTCTATAGAGTTATTAGCGAAACACTTGCAGGTATTAGCATCCCCATTTATAGAACAACGCAGGTCATTGTCCATTGCGTTTTTGATACCCTAAGATGGGCAAAAGGCATGCAGTGCAACCGGCGACATACGGTTACCGCCGACTATAGACGCTTGCGAGATCAAGGGTACGGCTCTCGCGTTGCCCAAACCTACGATTTTTCGCCCGCAAGGAAAAATAATAAACCGTATGGTTAATGTTGAAAAATAATCAATATTTTATTATTTACCAAAACGTAGCGAATGAGGTATGCTAATCTAGTGGGAACTACCCCAATTAGGGACGCGGCGAGATAATACGTATGTAGATATATCCCGAACCAAAATAAATATTTATATTATAAGAGTATTCTGTCAAATTCTATTCACTACAACGATACAAATTTTCCCGACAGAAAACGAGACTACATAATAAATTGAAATCACGTACACGCCATAACTTTTGTACATTAGTTGCAAAGAGAATCTGTAAACTTTCCCGGACTTTAGAAAGTAGAATCAACTCGGCTGATTAAAGTTATTTTATATAAAAACGTTAATACAAATATGAAATTTCTTTGAGCGTCACAGTTTGTTTTAGGAGCAGATATAAAGCCCGCTGGCGTTGTTTCCAAACAATGCGATGGAGAGCAAGTAAAAATTGTTTGTACGGTATAAAGCGCTCGATCATATTTTACATGGAATAACTGCGGAAAACACGAATGTATGCGCGCATTCAGACGTTACTTAAGATTGGTTATGTAAACACAAAGGTGTGGGATATTATTTTGTACAATTACTGGGAAATGTGTTGGGAACATTGTTTTCAAAATTGTTTATATGTTTGTGTGCAAAATAACAAATTTTCTACAAATATGAGCCGTGGTGGCCGAGTGGTTCGATCAGTTGCCTGCGACGCAAAGGTCGCAAGTTCGAATCCCGACTGTACCAATGAGTTTTAGGTATTACCTATACACCTCTGCCCACCTCTTCGGGGACCCTTGTGGGAAGGCGTGAGGATATATTTATTTATATATTTCTACAAATATTTAACATTTTCATTGGTTGGTTTGGAAATGTAAAAATAATGAGCGAAGAAAGATTGACCAAATAGTTTATACATGCGTTATATAAAGCATATTTATATATGTACAGTCGCGGTTCTAATTTGGAATCTATGCTTAGCAGGCAGGCACACGATCCACTCGACCACCACGGTACCGATGCAAATATGATACATTTGCAATCTATGCTTAGCAGGCAGGCACACGATCCACTCGACCACCACGGTACCGATGCAAATATGATACATTTTGTATTTTTTTGCTATTTGTTATTTAAATAACGTTTTGAGTATTGCTGTTATCCATGACTGATCATAGACTTCACCACGGGAGTTGACTCTACTTTAGAGGATGTCACTACAACAAACTTAATTTACACTTAGCAAACTATTCATACTACTAGTGCAGAGTTTAATGACGTGAAGATAGCGTGCGGATTTGATATCTTTAATTGTTATCGCAGCTTAATTAGGGGCAGTCTGATACCGGATCCTCTCCAGTTGACAAACTTTTCAAGATTTACATCAATTATAAGCGAATACTAGACCAAGAGTATCAAGAGATACTTTTTGAGTTCTCATAGTAAAACGTGATCCGGTTTCAATATTATCTTAAAATAGTTTGTGTGAATTTAAGAGTTCATTCCAAATAAATTTGACATAAAAAACCATCAATAGCGGATAGAAATTCACTCCTACCACCAGATATTATAAAAAAGAACTTCCTCTCGCTTAGTCTGTCTGCTTGAATCCAAAAAGTATTGAAGGGATTTAGATGTATTTTTCACCATGAGCTACCCTGACACTATAATCAAAAGAAGGTCTTCAAAGGAACGCCTATCCCTTCCAGGAGTTTCCTTATATTTATTAAAAAAATCTTTTTTCATAATGGGACCCGTGCTAATACGAAGGACGTCATCAGTGGAAATATAATTAAAAACCACTCAAAGAAACTTTAAGCATCAATGTGTTCTTCTAACGTACATGGTTAGAGTCATTTTGAAAAGCACCATCAACGTCAAAGTTCACATTGCCTATACTTGGCAAAACTAATCCAACACAATTTGAAACTAAGTATAAGCTGAGCTATTCCAGTTCGATTGTGGACATCAATCGCGCACCGCGGACTGCCGACGAGGCTAATTGCGTACATTTGTTACACCCTGTTCACTTGTGCTCTGTTTGAACGGTAGCTTTGGGATACATATTTGAGGAAATTATAGAAAAACGTAACATACTACATGATATATTCTCCATCACGACTTCCCATAAGATTCCTCGAAGGGGTAGGCAGTGGTGTGCAGGTAGTACCCACACAATTACTCTCCACCAGAGATATATTTTAAGTGCCAAAGTGACAGATGGCGAGTCCATCGCCGTTACTCGAGCACGATTTACATACGCTATTTCTTCTCTTCAAATGTATGTAAGTTGTCTCTTAATGTTTTACTTCACCGATAGCTATATGTGACTAATCACTGGTCAACACCAGAAAATAGTACGATGCGAAATCAGTTTTCTTAATCTTATAATACATACATACATATCATCACGCCAAGTCCCTAGCGGGGTAGGCAGAGATTATAGAGCGCCAGTTCTCTCTAGACTTACATACCTCTTTCGCTTCGTCCACATTCATCAGTCTCTTCATACATGCTCGTCGGTTTCGAGTACTCTTAACGTTCCCGTCCTTGAGAGTCCGATCTATTTGATCCAGGTAGTTGGAACGTGGCCTTCCTCTGCCTCTTCTTGCACACACTTTTGCTTTGTATATCTGTTTCGTCAATCTTTCTTCACTCATCCTTTCTATGTGTCCAAACCAACGTAACGTGCCTTTCTTCATCTTTACAATCACACCCTCATTCTCGCCAGTTGATTTGCGAATCTAATAATAGTGATTTAATTATTACGAAACTCGGTATGTACTTTAAAAAATACTGTCTGATGTATTAATGAATATGGATATATTAATTTGACTGACATCGTGGATTATATATCCTCACGCCTTCCCACAAAGGTCCCCGAAGGGGTATGCAGAGGTTTATAGGAAGCACCTACACCCTTTCGTGGATTATATAATGTTATTATAAAATATTTGTTACTCTATAATATTATCGAACAGCGAGTAAATACATAGTGCAAGACACCTCTCGCACTGATAGGTAAGTATGAATCATTCCATGAAAACGTGATAAGAATGGAAAAATATCATTTCCCATAGAAAAAACATGGAGCAAACACACAAATCTTGTGCCTGCGAGCGACAGACGCCCTATAAATACTCATTCAATCTTTGAAATTATATTTCGCACAGGCCCTGTCATCTATCATTCCTCTCAGCTTTTAATTTAGCGGGAACGTTACGTTTTCCAGCTACTCATCACTGTGTCGTTTATCACGCCGTTTCTTCGTGCCATTGTCTTGGGGTCTTTTGTGACCTACTTCCGTGTCTCGTGTGAGGTCGTGACAGGGGACGGCTCTTTTACTTTTGGAAGCGTGGAGTAGGATTTGGGCGACGTTTGTGTGATGTCGTTTAAAAGTTCAGGGGAATTTATGCTTTGTCTACTTGTTTTAGCGTAAACGTTTGCAGCGAAAAACGAGGCATTTAGCTGGTTGTATTAAATCTGCTTATAAAATAAAGTAATATTCTGCTTATACCCTAAATGAAATCAATTGCTAAGAAGTGCGTGGTCTGAGAGAGCCTTGCAAAGTCAATATTGCTGGTTCAAATCCCGGTCTATGCCAATGAGTTTGACATACGACGAGGTTTAGTTTGGAGAAAACCATCGTGCGTGAGATAAAATTAGCCTTTAAAGCAGCATTATTGTTAAACTATATTAATTAAGTATGTCCCTTGACTATGCTCTATATATAAAACATTCCTTGTTATCATTGTCTGGGATATACATTACAGGAAACTTCAAGAAATTACTAGTATAATTTTATCAATAACGTCGATCAATATCATGAGACCGCGAAAAACTCGCCATCTATCACTTGATACACATAAAAAAGTATTTTAATTACCTATACAACTGCTCCTACCCCTTCGGGGACCCTTGTGGGAAGGCGTGAGGATATATTATTATTATTATTTGAAATACACCGCAAGAAATTTTTTACATTATAATATATTATTTCTCGTATTCGCACATCTACAAAACAAATATAATTACAGAAAACAAAGAACTAATATGTAATAGACACAATAGGCGGCCTTATCGCAAAAGCGATTTCTACCAGGCAACTCAAGTGAAAAAGACATTATACATCATTTTCATAAAATTCATGTTAGAACCCTATACGGTCTATAGTGGGTGGGTAACATACCTACTTACTCGCTGTTCCCCCATACTTAAGTACTAATGCTGTGACCTAATAATATTATTATTGTATACCTAATGATTTGAAAAGAGTAACCATGTAGTTTCCTGCCGGTTCTTCTCCATGGAAACGACCAACCTGAACCGTGCACCTTTTTCGACGTTTTATAAGGTTCCATCTAAGCCTATGTGAAATTAAATATTTTGATTTGGCTCTAAAATATTTTAAATATGAACCAGTTTCTGGAATAGGTGAGATCCACGTACTGTGCTAACCACAAACATATTTCAATGCGAAATAAAATCAAATGCTAATACCCAATGGGATTGCCATTCGAAATTTGAATCACAACACGCCATAAAACTCAGTCGCGAAATATAAACACGAGTCCCGTACAGAGCAGAACAGATATAAAATCGATTCCAGTACATTATGGAACGGGTGTGAGCCCTTACAATAATATCTGGGAATGACAAAACATCACTGAATCTACATATCACACGTTTCATTTCCCTTTCCATCCATACAAGAACTTTAATACACAAAGCGAAAGAAAACCTACCCTACTACATACCAAAACGTAACTTGTATGCATAGCAATTGGGTTTGAATTGCATTGGCAGCGAATTATCGAATCAGAAGAGAATTTTCTCGCTCAATATGCCCGCAGTATCATATTATGGAAGGAGCAAAAAGGATACCAGATGATAGTAGAGTAATATGTCGAAAGTTGGTCAAATTGAAACATAATATCTTGTTAGTCGCTTTCGATAGCAATATGTGTAAGTATTACTATATGACTGTTGATGGTACGTTCTATTGAATTAAGTGTTGTTAATCAGTGTTATTAAGGCTTTATAATACTTATATTACTCATGCGAAAGTACCGATGTGTTCAAACACACCAGAACTTAACGAAACTGGATGAATTTGGCACAGAAATAATTAACTGAATAAACAACACATAGAAAATCACAAAACAATCCAGGCGCATTTACGCGAGTGAAACCGCGAGCCACATCGAGGTTTTATAAATATTTACAGTGATTTGCACTTTACGGTATAGAATATTAGCGTGTGACAACTTTCATACGTCAGGGAAGATAAGATGAAATCGAAGGTGAGAGAGACCAGTAAGCAGAGGTCCTACAAAATGCATTACAAATAATGGACAAATTATTTATAGGGCCGTGGTGGCCGAGTGGTTCGAGCAGTTGCCTGCGACGCAAAGGTCGCAAGTTTGAATCCCGACTGTACCAACTAGTTTTTCTGAACTTAAGTACAGTGATTAGACACACCACGAGCTTTACGGTGAAGGAAAACATCGAGAGGAAACCTGCATACGTCTGAGAAGAAATTCAAAGGCGTATGTATAGTCGTGCTTGAGTAACGGCTATGGACTCGCCATCTGTCACGTTGGCACCTAATATTCTGGCGGAAAGTGGGTGTGTGGGTATTACCTATACACTTCTGCCTACCCCTTCGGGGACCCTTATGGGAAGGCGTGAGGATATTTATATTTAATTATTTTCAAATAATATTTTGCGGACTATTTTCAAAATAAAACGAAAGACAATTCGCCGTAGCTTCATATATCATTAATAATATTTTGCAAAAGTGGCACAAAATACGTCATATTTTTCCATAACGTGCAAACAAAAGCGAGTGAATAAATAATCCCCTTTATCCTTTAGCAAGACAGCATGTCAGGCGGGACTCATTCCCGGACGAATGTCAAAACACGGTAATGAGCGAGCACTGTCACTGCGCGGGGGCATTTTACTTCAATATAAATACAGGTAACGTAGGTTTATTTTAAAAGGTATGTCCATTACAAAATGTCATCTTAATTAATGAAAAGTTAGAAGCATAACCTGTATCTACTAATACTCTGTAAGTAAAACGAATAAGGCAGTGTTACGACATACCTGCCTGTAGATAATTTACGTGTTTTTGAGCATACCAGCTTATGAGAGAGCGTACGCCGTAGTTATATACATATCATCACGCCAAGTCCCTAACGGGGTAGGCAGAGAGTTTAGAGCGCCAGTTCTTTCTAGACTTACATAACTCTTTCGCTTCGTCCACATTCATTCATCAGTCTCTTCATACATGCTCGTCGGTTTCGAGTACTCTTAACGTTCCCGTCCTTGAGCGTCCGATCTATTTGATCCAGGTAGTTGGAACGTGGCCTTCCTCTTCCTCTTCTTGCACACACTTTTGCTTTGTATATCTGTTTCGTCAATCTTTCTTCACTCATCCTTTCTATGTGTCCAAACCAACGTAACATGCCTTTCTTCATCTTTACAATCACGCCCTCATTCACGCCAGTTGATTTGCGAATCTCTTCACGCCGTAGTTAATCGAAAAATAGACTTGGAAATTATACACAGTGTAATAATTCTTCCTAAATAGTTCTTAAAGAAGTCATCCTTTTCACCATGAAGAGGTGGTTAGTTCCTAAGCTTTTAGAAAAACTAGAAACTTTTGATGGATTGACTGTTGGCAATTGATAAGACAGTTGTGACCTATATTACGGAACATACTTCATTGTAGTATTTCCATACCTATATTACGTGGTATATTACCTATAAACATGCAGCCTGATGGTAAGCGGTTACCGCAGCCTATGGACACTTGCAACATCAGGGTATCGCTGTACTCTCTAGGGTCTCAAGTAGCTTCCCAATAATGATATTCATGAAATAACAAGATCAAATCAGAAGCATTTCTTTTCCCAGTTAAGACCCAAAACCTTAAAAGCATTCATGAATACCAATATCCTGACCTTTCATCTATCAAATTCAATCCTGATTTATATCCTGCAGTAAGTAGGTGGTCTACACATTACGTGCTGAACTTGTGGCCGGAGCCCGTGAGGTGAGACGATATCACCGTTATCGCGCAATCGATATCACCACTTGATTTGTGAGGGTCACCATACTTATGTAAATTCGCTCGAGGGTCGATCTTCACACAACTTTTGGTAGTGGTAAAAAGAAATCCGGTTATACTTTTCTAGCGAACGTTTTTCCGCGAAATTTCCAAGAGAGATTTTTTTCGAGCTTACCTTTTTAGCCAACTGCTATAATTTTGAAAGTTATAAATTGATTGAAACGTGGTGGCCGAGTGGTAATTGCGAGCGACACAAAGATCACAAGTTCAAATCCAGACTGTACCAATGAGTTTTTCTGAACTGCACGTGTGTTGATACTTCGTATACACGTCAGCCTACACCATCGGGGACCCTTGTGGGAAGGCGTGAGGATATTCATCTTCTCTGTTTGAGAACATATTCTGATCATAGACTTCCTAGAGTCATTATTGTGTTTTTTATAAGCCTTTTTAAGCCATTGCCGTAATTAGTAGACTCATTTGAGTTAATGTTTTTTATAAATGTGCAATATCATATTACAAGGTATTTACGTAACAACATAATTTTCCTTGAAATTAAAACCTAACCCTCACAGCTTTGGAGCACAAGTGTGGGAAGGGATTTATGAAGGGATTAAATATTTTTTATTTAAATGAAAAGGGCTCCCTTCAGTAGCAGACGCTAAAAAAGGCGGCCTCAAGCAAACGTTGCGAAATGATACAATGATGGATGGCCTGGGGCCTGTACAAGGGCCTACTTTCATACACCATAAATCATCAAAACCGTGGCTGCTCCAAATAAAGTAGATGACGCTGTTCATTGCTACTGAGATGCTGCGGTAAATTGACACTTTCGTGCAAAATAAATGATACATACATACATATCATCACGCCGAGTCCCTAACGGGGTAGGCAGAGAGTATAGAGCGCCAGTTCTCTCGAGACTTACATACCTCTTTCGCTTCGTCCACATTCATCAGTCTCTTCATACATGCTCGTCGGTTTCGAGTACTCTTAACGTTCCCGTCCTTGAGAGTCCGATCTATTTGATCCAGGTAGTTGGAACGTGGCCTTCCTCTGCCTCTTCTTGCACACACTTTTGCTTTGTATATCTGTTTCGTCAATCTTTCTTCACTCATCCTTTCTATGTGTCCAAACCAACATAACATGCCTTTCTTCATCTTTACAATCACGCCCTCATTCACGCCAGTTGATTTGCGAATCTCTTCATTGCGGATTCGATCTAATATCGTTACGCCGCACATTTTTCGAAGAGATCGCATCTCGACTGCATTCAAGCTATTTTCATACTTCCTCTGACATACCCAGGATTCGCTGCCATACAATAAGGTAGGTACCAATATCGCGTTGTGGACAGCAACTCGAGCATTCTTGCTCAGACTTTTACTGCCCATCAACGCCGACATGGCTCCATTCACCTTATTTCCGGCAGTTATCCTTCTTTCAATATCTTTTTCATACTTTCCATCTCGTGTGAACATGCTTCCAAGATATACAAATTCATTCACTTGCTCTAGAATTTGCCCATTTACCGATATTGCACACTCGGTCACTTGTTCATCTCTTTCGAATACCAGAACCTTAGTCTTGCCAGCGTTTAGGCGCAGCCCCTTCTTTTCACATTCTTCTTTCATTATGGTAACTAGTGACTGCAGTTCGCCCTCTGATGACGCCAGTAAAACCGCGTCATCGGCGTATAGTAGGCAGTTGACCACAAAGTTTCCCATTTTCACTCCACATCCGTTCGTTCTTACTGCTCTCAGACAGTTATCTAGACATATAATTAACAGCCAGGCAGACATGATACACCCTTGTTTGACCCCCGACTTCACATCAAACCAGGGTGACATCCCACCGTTAACCCTAACGCACGCCTCGCTATCACTATAGAGTGATTTCACGGCATGCAGTAGGGAACTGCTCACTCCATATCCAGGCAACACGTCCCAGAGTTCCTTTCGTACGACTCTATCAAATGCCTTCTCTAAGTCGACGAAAGCGCAGAAAACCCTTTGGTTAATATCCAAAAACTTTTCCGCGATTCCGCGAAGCGAGAAGGTTTGATCCATACATCCTCTTCCTGGTCTAAATCCACCTTGGGATTCCCAGAGAAACCTTTCGGATCGCTCTTGCATTCTTATCGTCAGGATCATCGTGTACACTTTACTAGCTAAGCTGACCAAGCTGATGGCTCTGTAGTTGGAGCAGTCCAATCGTGATCCCTTTCCTTTATAGAAGGGCACGATGACTGCTCGCCTCCAGTCGTCCGGAACATCACCCTTTTCCCAGCAAAGATTGCATAGCAAATAGATGACGTCCCAGACCGCTGGTCCACCGTACTTGATCATCTCAGCCGTAATCCCATCTATTCCCGCAGCTTTTCCACATTTCAGACTTCTTATCGCACTTACAATCTCTCCCATACTTATTTTATCCGCTATAGGATCCTCGACAGATTCTGTTGGAGGCAGCTCTATGAGTAGATCAGCGGCATCATCATCATACATATCTTTGTAGAATTCACTCCATCGCCTGAGGACGTCTATCTTGTCAGTCAGTATCTCATTGACTGTTAGGCGGTACGAAGTTCGCCGTGTCAGCTAGGATTACAATATATATATATGACCTCATTTGTTGAGTTTTAAGATAAACCTATTTAACGAGCTAATAAAGTTATAATCCTAACACGTCCGAAGTGGACCAATTAAGCATTAAATACTTTACAGCTAGTGCGTGTTTACGTATAAGCGGAGAGTTTTCACGCGATCAGAGCTTAATGAAACTAACCGAAATACATAACACTTACCTGAAAGACAAAGTGGTCAGCGGTCGATACGACTTATGGCTGTTCGGGTCAGACATTGCGGTGCCCCAAAAGTCATTTTTGAATAATTGTAGCACACTGCTTCCTCCGTTTACATCACTGTTTGTCACTATGGCAGGGATATCGTCATGCACAAATTCACCATTCAAGCTATTGGCGTACGTCACAGCACCCACTGAAGCAACTAGGGTATATATCACCCACTCGCTTTCGCACATAGATGGCCAAGTCTTTGAATTGGTCACTTCTTCGCGAACCGGTGGAAGCGGACGACGTCTCATTGTCACTAGCACTTTTTAATTTTTTTCAAGGCTAAGACAATTTACCTACTTCTCTTATTTTTAATAAATTATTTTTATAAACGGCTTATTTCCTGATACAATAAACCTTATTATACCTCGATATAACTTTATGATAAATTACTGCCCCATTAAATGAAAGTCCCGTTAAAAAGTTACCATATAAAACTGTATTAATTAACTAAACTTCCCCGACACGATCGATGCAGAATCTACGAAACGCAAACAAAACGAGGCGGTACTAGCTTCATGCATACCTAATGGTCGCACAAACGAAAACACAAAGGTTGCTTCTATCCGGGTAAAAGTGCCTGTCTGTTTGTACGGCCGGTTATCCGGGCATCCATGTGATGGATCACCAGCGCATAAATCAACATCGCGGGTCACCACTGATGTCATATTCATGAGAGCTGACCGGGTAAACGATAGCCGGCTAAAAGACCAACCCCATCTTTATTTCGTTTTATTTTAATTCTTGGCTCGCTCTGGGATGTACCGCTTAAACGCCGCCAGCTATGATTAATGTTTCACTGGGACTCGCTACACCTGAAACAAAAGAAATGTACAGTTATTGTGGATGGCTTTAATGGAGCAATTTTGTCCAATATAAGTTCTTTGTTACTAAAAATGTAAGGAAATAAATTACGGATCTCATTATGAGAATGTAATTGTGAAATGCTTATTTAATCCTGCTTATTTGAAATGATAAAGGGTAGCAATTTATTCTTATTTTTGGACCTTTAGTTACCGTGGAAAGGGTATGGATTAGAGGTCTTACCATGACGTAATATTACAATAATAATTCAAGAATGTTTAAGCGATAGATTACTACGGCTATAAGTTGAAAGCCGTTGTGGCCGGGTGGTTCGAGTACTCTACTGCAATACAAATATTCTAAGGTTCAAGTTTCCCAGTGAGTTTAACTTAACTTAAGTACTATTATTAGTCACGTCACGAGTATTAAGGAAGACATCAAGAACAAACTTGACCACGTTTAAAAAGAAATTCAAACACACAAATATGTATATGGCGCACATAATTATGTACATATATAATATGTCTCTGGCGAAAAGTTTATGTGTGAGTACTGTACACCTCTGCCTACTTACACCTTCGGAGACCGTTGTGGAAATGCATGTAGATATATTTATACATGAAATGATGATACATACATACATACATATAATCACGCCTCTTTCCCGTAGGGGAAGGCAGAGACCACTTCTTTCCACTTCCTACGATCCTTACATACTTCTTTCGCTTCGTCCACTGTCATTATTCTCTTCATACATGCTCTTCGGTTTAGGGTACTCTTGACCTGACCTTTTTTCAACGTCCCGAATTTGGTCTAGAAACGTCCGTCTAGGTCTACCCCTTCCAACACTTTCATTCACACTCGCCTTATACACTTTTTTCGGCAATCGTTCTTCATTCATTCTCTCGACATGGCCAAACCATCTCAGCATACCTTTCTCAATTTTTGTTACTACATCTTCTTTCAGAAATGATGATAATATGGAATACTTCTTCCACCTGCTACCTAATGATTTGAAAAGAGTAACCATGGAGTTTCTGGCCGGTTCTTCTCTATGGAAACGACCAACCCGAACCGTGCAACTTTTTCGACGTTTTATAAGAGCCCACCTAAACCTATGTGAAATAAAAAAAAATGATTTTGCCTTTAATTTGTCAAGGTGAAGGATTATCAACGATCCCAAGCTCACAATAGGTTTGGGGCCACTAAGTCTGAGGAGATACTTTGCCACCCTGAGTGTATTCTACTGCTTCTATAACGCAGTGTTCTGATGAATTATTCACCATGGAGACCACTTCTACCTTCTACCAGCGTAACTCTCGGCATTGACGGGTAATTATTCCTTGGAACTACAAAGGTCTCGCACTGCGCGGTTTTAACGCTCAGGCTGTGGAATAAACTCCCTATTGAGGTTTTCCCTATAGAGTAAATACTATAGTATGGAGTTCGATAGATCGATCACATCTCCTCTATCCAGTACAACACAGAGGAAGTACTCAGAACTCGGCGCGGCTCATTTGAAATGCAAATGTTCTATTACCTTAATTCACTCAGGGCCATACACTCGCCAAATTAAAAGGCCCAATGGCTTAATCTCATTACCTACTACTGGTTTATTAGCAAGTACATACTTGGAGAATACTTTTAATGGAAGAAAAGATTAGAAAGACAGGTTATTTCATTAAATGCTTACTTTTAACTAATAGCATGAAATATTGACACAAGCAGACTTTTACAAGTGTAACTATCTAGCTGAACTGAAGTCCCCGAGATGTCTTTCACTTCATACACATATCATACATACACGCGTCTGTTCATACATGCTGGTAGTACTTTATCTGTAGTAGTTAGTTTTACAACGGTATTTTTTTTTATATTTAGTATATTGATTAGAGAATATATGTCATAGTCATATACGAACAGTTTGAAGGGAGCAAACAATGCTCATCAAAACACAGTCCACAGGCTTATCACAAGAGTACATTGCAAACATTGGCCCTTGTTCACATATAGCTAAATACACAACACAAACATTGGTCTGAAACTACTATGAAGGGCGATCATTAATCACTTTTCAATTATCGGCTTAGTGCGTAGGCTATTGGACAAATATTGGAATATGTGACGCATCTACATATAGATAATATGTTCGTCTTGTGATAATGATTTTCCATACATTAATTTTATTGAAATTTACAATAATAATAATACTCTGGACGTCCCTATATTACCTGTACCATAGTAGTCAATAATAAGACTTACAGTGTATGTGCAACCTATAGATGCAAACAGACCCGAATTAAATCCACCGAACACATCGTATAAAATATGTTCGCTGCAGTCAGATTCTACAGAATTGTGGTAGCGTTAATTGGCATAGAATTAAAAGAAAATTAAAGGAACAGAGTAACACAGAGAGGAACAAAGAAAAGGCGTGTAAAAAAACCGCGTGCTTTTCGGTGAAGGAAAACATCGAGAGGAAACTGCATTCGTCTATAAAGAAATTAAAAAGTGTGTGTATAGTCGTGCTTGAGAAACAGCTATGGACTCGCGATCTGTCACATTGACACTTAAAATATATACATACCTCAGCCTACTCCGTGAGGATATATAAAGGAACAGAGTAAAAATATAATAAAGTTATATTTAATATACTACTTGTTGGAATAAAAATATAATATCAGCTACAGAAAAAGTGCTTAATTCTTGCATATTCATACAATTCGCGCTCTCCCATTACGGACAGTGCTAACATGATTGATTGGACCCGAGTTTTGCGTCGCGCTAGCGTCCAATCAATAGCCGAGGATTGTAACAGATTAACTATTATGATGGACGATCCTATGATGGACTTTGGAATATTCCATCGCATGTTCCAGTTCCAAGATCTTATAATTTAATTATATATAGTATATGTCTATCTTCACGCCTTCCCACAACGGCCCCCGAAGGGGCAGGCATAGCTGTGTACATAGTACTCAAACACCCACTTTTCGCCGGACATATATTGGAATCCCGACAATACCAATGAGTTTTTCTCAACTTACGTTCAGTTATTTGTCATACGACGAGCTTGACAGTAAAGGAAAACATCGAAAGGAGACCTACATACATTTGAGAAGCAATTTAAAGGCGTATGTATAGTCGTGCTCGAGTAGCCGCGATGGACTCGCCATCTGTCCCGTTGGCACGTTTTTTAAACTTTCTCCCTTACAATCTCTGACAACGTATGTCATAAATAGACATTTTGAAGGCGAGAATGAGAAGTAAGCAAATATTTGCAAATTAAAACAAAATCAAAATATTTTACAAAATAATTCATTTTACGTAAGGGCCACAGGGTCAGCCTTTATAAGTCCAGCATTGGACTAATATAGGCTGATGATGATGATGATGATAGACACAGGTAGCAATTATTGAACGTCACATACTTAATATAAACTAAAGTTACCACAACAATAAAAGAACAACCTGAAGATGTGCCTAATTCATTTACATTGCGTGGGTGTTTTAAAATGTTTGTTAATTCTCCATAAATTGAACTGAAATATACATTTTCTTAACATTATAAGAGTTCACTGAATACTTTAATACCTAAATATATTCTTGCCTGTCGATAAAAGGAAAAAGAATAGCCAACAAATAAAGCGTTTCCCCGTTTAACAGCAACGTTATTAAGCTAATAGAGGCAACCGGAAATTGTAATGACTCAATAGGCATTCCACTAATTGAGTTTGACGGCATTGAACGGTTGAGGCAGAATAAAGCCCAAGACACACAAAACGAATGAACCGGAGCGATCACGACGCAATATCATCTTGAAGCCTTCTGTCAGACGCTCCGGTGTGTCCTGCCTGTTACAAGTAGAGCTAAAAAGTTGATTCTAAAAGACGATATTTTAAAGATATTTTTACGAATCGTCTGTGCGGATACACGTCTAAGGTTGCGAGTTGGGCAAAGTAATTTTCTGAATAAAATATTAAGGTACAAACGAATTTAGGTTCTAGGTAGACTAATTTCTTTATAAAATATAAATAATAACTTCACGCCTTCCGACAAGGGTCCCCAAAGGGGAAGCCAGGTGTGTAGGTATTACCCACATACCCACTTTCTGACAGAGATATATTTTTGTCCCAACGTGACAGATGACGGGTCCATCGCCGTTACTCAAGCACGACTTTACACACGTCCTTGAATTTCTTCTGAAAGGAAACCGATGAGCATGTATGAAGAGACTGATGAATGTGGATGAAGCGAAGTCCAGCCTGCCAAATTTATTCAGTACGCAATTAACTCGGAACGTTATTATATATAATTCTGCTTTGCATCTGACCCAATTGCATATATTACTTGCCCTTTCGAAATCATTGTACCCACCTAAGTAAATAATTGTTCAGAAAACCCTTAATTTAAAGCTTTGACTTCGATAAACTGAGATCCAATCAAACAAGTGAAGCTGTCCACGGTTACTCAAATACTTGGCGAATTTAATTGAATTAGGGTTGAGCGTGAAATATCTCGCTCGCAGAGACTCCTTCATAAAGATATCTCAAGTTTCTCCAACTTCTGTAAGGCGGAGGAAAAAGTTTCTTGCGAGAGTTTTACTGAATTCATATTGATATATGGCATGTAATTGTTATTACTTCTAGATACATAATTATTACTTGCTTGCAAATTCAATGTATTACGCCTTCCCACAAGGGTCCCCGAAGAGTTAGGCAGAGGTGAATAGGTAGGTAGGTATCCACACACCCGTTTTCCGCCAGAGATATATTCTAGGTCCCAACGTGAAAGATGGCGAGTCCATCACCGTAACTCAAGCACGACTAGACACATATAAGTGTTGTTGTAACAACTTGTCAACGAAATAAGTAAATCAAACAACTTAAGCTAATACTTACCTTGCTTCCTGGTATTGAAGTTATTAATTCGAAGTAATTGCTTCACTAGAAGAAACCACAAGAGGCAAGCTAATCTTCCGGGCGGGCTCGTAATTTGATTAAACTTGCAAACTCCGCAAGACTTTTAATTATGTTTTTGCTGTGTTCTTCGAAACTTCGTCACGCGAGCCTTTGGTCGATCGTCTTGGATACGAGAACTACACATACTTATAGAAACCACCTACATATATTTTCGAAATGTATAGCATTGATTGATATAACACATAATGTTTCTAAAATGCTACTTTCAAGCATATTTAATATTAAGTAAACAGTCAGAAAGGTAGACTGATATTCGTTCTGTTTCGTAAAATTCATTAAAGTATACCAACACGCGAAAAAGACTACTATACATATTTTTTTGGCTTTAATGGCGGTTATCAGGATTACCAATTTAAAAAGCTCAGTAGGCTCAGCACTTGACAGCAGATAATATATATTTTTTTAAATACCTACCGACTGATCTAAAATATCTTCGTGTCTGAGAAGATATTAAGTTAAGGTGGTCATTTAACTTCTAAAGTTGCGTTTCTCGTTACGCTGCATACATAACTATTATAATTGAACCTTTTCCGTCGCTTCCTTCTCTCAAATTAATTTCATTCATCAGAAACTTTAAACAGTAAAAACACAAGAGCAAAGTACCCTCCATTCGCACTCAAGACAGAGGCGGGCTCTCGATTTGAAATGCTAATGCTGACTCTCAAATTTCATTCGAGATTACGATGCTAAATCCTGCTCAGTTAATAGTAGCAGTCGGTGTAAAGCCACTTGCACACTGAGAACTCATCAATGCGGCAATGCACCCATCTTGTCACACTTATATGACACGACTTATCTACATCCAACAGTATGATACTTCTTTACTGACATTGTACACTAGCTACGCCCGGCCTAAAAACATGATTATATATATAAAACACTTGGGGTGTCTGTATTTAATATGTATAAAAATAATAAAGAGCCGCGGTGGCCGAGTGGTTCGAGTAGTTGCCTGCAACACAAAGATTGCAAGTTCAAATCCCAATTGTGCAGATGGGTTTTTCTGAATTTAAGTATATTGAAGATAAACATCGAGAGGGGACCAGCATACATTCGAAAAGTAATTCAAAGGCGTTTATATAGACATGCTTGAGCAACGGCGATGGACTCGCCATCTGTCACGTTGGCCATTAAATATTTGTTTATTTTTTCAAACGTATGCTGGTTAGCAGGTTGTACCCCACACACCCACTTTCCGCCAGATATATATCTTATGTCCCTCCGGGGACCAAAGCTGACGTCTGTTGATTCAAACAGGTTCTTGTACAGGTGGCACGCTACTATAGCGTTGGGGGTTCTATGTTGCGAACTAACTAACTATCAAACGTATCAACCACATAGAATACAGCGACTTCTGGTTTCCTACACAGCATTCACTAGGTCCTGTTCTTTCTCACACTCAATGATTTCTAGTTTATACAGGAAGTTTGAGCTTCCTGTATAGAAGTATACAAATTATATAAAGATTAATTTAGTCTACTTAATATCCTGTTAAAAAGGTTCTTTCTCAATATTTTCATTTCAAAACTTAAGAACCAAATTATAAAGCAATATCAAAGAGATGAAAAGCTTTTTCCAATGGGACGAAGTCTCCACTTGGGTAGTTAATATTCGTTAAGCATTTATTATACATACTCTAATTGAGCTTATTTAAAAACCGGCGCTTTTAAGAAGGAAATATTGTTACATGAGTGCTTATAATCTAGTCGATCTTTAGACTGAATTCGGCCGCAGTCAGCTATCTTCAGAGACAAGAGGTTGTCGTTACAATGCTAAACTCTTCGGCGACTTTTGTAAGACGGCTTGAAGATATCAAGATTATTGTTACTTCCATATTGAATTATTAAATATTATGTATCCTTCTGCCCGCCCTCAAGGGTAGGCAGTAGTGTATAGGTGGTAACTACACCCATCTAACAAGCATGCGGCCCGCCTAATGGCAAGCGTCACCGTCTATCAACGCTTGCTGATGCTTGCTAGATGATGACAACATACTTGCGATGAACTCGGCATCTGTCACGTTGGCACCTAAAATATATCTGTCACCTAAAATATATCATTAGTATATAATAATACATAAAATAAAATATATCCTCACGCCTTCCCACAAGGGTCCCCGAAGGGGTAGGCAGAGGTGTATAGGTAATACCCACACACCCACTTTCCGCCAGAGGTATATTAGGTGCCAACGTGACAGATGGCGAGTCCATCGCCGTTACTCAAGCACGACTATACATACGCCTTTGAATTTCTTCTCAGACGTATGCAGGTTTCCTCTCGATGTTTTCCTTCACCGTAAAGCTCGTGGTGTGACTAATCACTGTACTTAAGTTCAGAAAAACTCATTGGTACAGTCGGGATTCAAACTTGTATTATATACTGTTGATTGTTATATTTTGTTGGCAGCACAGTACAACTCTCCGAACACATAGTGGCAACGCGCAAGTGATACTCCGGTATTGTAAGCGTAAATAGGCTGCGGTAACCATTTTCCATCGGGTGGGCCGTAGCTTTGTTTGCCACTCTTGATGTATAAAAAAAAAAACTATATTATATCCTGACGCCTTCCCACAAAGGTCCCCGAAGGGGTAAAGCAGAGTTGTATAGATAGGTAGGTAGGTGTAGCACCCATTTTATGCCAGAGATATTATATTTACATTAATAGTAAAAATTTGCAAAAGGTATACGACATTCTACTTGATATTTTCTTTAAAGAATTTAAAAATGTATTTCTGTTATGACAAGTTGTAACAATAATCATTGTTGAGGCCTTCTTGTAAGTATTAAGATACCTTTAAATATCTTTAGATATATAAAATGCAATGCATTATGTTGATGTGCAACCTTCCTAAGGACTACGCCGACAATGGTCTGAATAACTTTAAGGGGATAAGTCAACGGAAAATGTTTAGGCATTCTGGACAAAAGCCCTTTACTGACTCGGCCTGGAATTAATTTTCGTCAGAACGCGATAGAAGGGTGATGAACCCTCGTTCGTGTTAATATCCTGCCGTCGAAGCCTCCGAACGACTCCCAAAATAATAGGTTGTCCTGAAGAATATTTCGTCACAGGATAAAATATAAGTAGTAAGTGCATAATTATAATATAGGTTTTTACTTTTTATATACATATTATATATTTTTTTTATATATATACGACTTTATTATATATCCTCACGCCTTCCCTCAAGGGTATCTGAGAGGGTAGGCAGAGGTTTGTAGTGTTCACAGACCCAATTTAGGCCAGAGAAATATTTTAGGTGCCAAAGTGACAGATGCCGATTCTATCGCCGTTACTCAAGCACGCCTATACATACTACGCTTTTGTATTTCTTCTCAGACGTATGCAAGTTTTCTCTCGATGTTTCCATCACCGTAAACACCGGGGTGTGCCTAAACACTGTACTTAAGACAAACTCATTAGCATCTACAGTCGGAATCTTTGTGTTGCAGGTAACTTAGCCATATCGGCTCAGGGTCCATATAGGTATCAACTAGATTTAGTAACAATGTAGCTTGATGGAGAAGAATAAAATGGAGAGGAAACCCGCATACATTTGAGAAGAAATTTAAAGTCGTATTAATCGTGCTTGAGACACGGCTTGCCTAAATATATCCCCTAAAGCAAAAGGGTATGAGACATTCCTGCCTACACCTTCGGGGACGTAAGGCGTGAAGATAAGTTGATAAAATGTATATTTCGGTCATCAAAGCATAACATGACAAAGCCAAATATACACGACGATGCCGCGGGGACTCAGTGTAGACCTACATTAATTACTAACTAGTTAATTAGTGGACACGCAGAATGTTGTCAGACGGAACATTTAGCTAACATGGGCGTATCTGGATTGTTATCTACTTGTATAAAAGCATATAATCACGCTTGCTCAGGGTAGAGGGAGGTAGAGAGCCAGTCCAGTGCTAGATTGGCAGACGTCTTTCACTATACCTTGTTTAATCAGTGTCTTCTAAATACGTGTCTCCAGGTTTTAAGAACCCTTGATTGTTCCTATCGATTTGATTAAGATAGTTAGAACACAGTCTTTCTCTGCCTCATCTATATATACATATTGTATATTAGACCAAAATGCTATAACCAAAATTAACACAAATACTTTCGCAACAGTGAATACTTATCAAGTCAGTCTAATAGGTATAATTAATTCATTAGAATCGTAGTGTCCGAGTCGTTCGATTAGTTGCCTGTAGCACAAAGATTGCAAGCTTGATTCCCGACTGTACCGAGGAGTATTTTTTTTCAAATATAGTGATAAGTCCACACGAGCTTTATGGTAAAAGAAAACATGGCGAGGAAACCTCCAGACAATTGAGAAAAAATTCAAAGGCAGACACCTGACAGATGGCAAGCATGACTATACATACGTATAGTCATGCTTGCCATCTGTCACGTCAGCATCTAAATACATAGATAATGCCCATACCTCCCCCTTCGGGGTCTTTTGTATGACGGCGAGAGATAATAATTTGTGTGAATTTACCGCAGGTTTGAATCCCGACTATACCAATGAGTTTTTCTAAACTTAAGTATAGATAAGTCACACCACATGCTTTACTGTGAAGGAAAACACCGAGAGGAAACCTGCATACGTCTGAGAAGAAATTCAAAGGCATATGTATAGCTGTTGTGCTTGAGTAACGGCGATGGACTCGCCATATGTCACGTTGGCACCTAAAATAAATCTCTGGCGGAAAGTGGGTGTGTGTACTACCTACTTTACCTACCTACCTTTTTAGGTGACTGGGCCATCTTTTTGCAAATTATTAAAGAAAGAAAGATGGTCGTGTATGAATCATTTGATTCATGGCGGCATCACGATAGAATCCACTTAGCAAATCATAAGTCAGCTAAACAAAGGTAAATTACATTGATCGCTGTTTTGCGAGGAGATTTCAATCTTAATACAAATAAATTACTCGTAGCGGCGATTTGTTACCGCGCCACGTTGCCTCGACGCCGCCATCAACGCGAATCAATCAGCTGTTTACCTAATAAGTTTGTTAACGGCTCAATGCCTTCCTCTTTCATTGTTAGTTGCACGCCAAACATCAAGGAGGTCGACCCATTGTCAGGATAAGTTTATTATTTTTCACAAAGTTTAAGTTGTCTTTGTTCAAAAGCAAAACCGATTCTCTAAGCGAGATACGAATGTTGGTAAGCGTCTGGTAATTTCATATTTTACTGCTGTCTTTTATGAGTGACATAATTTTCCATCTTGCTTCGCCTGCGTTAGGTGAACACGAAACATTATTTGGTAAACCAATTTAAGATTGTTTTAACCGCCTTTCACCAGAGGAACATAATTCAAGACCAGCAAAAGAATTTGAAATCTTCAGGGGTTCCTTGTAATCTCGGTTACCAATTCCAAATAGGTTGCACCGTTTGCGCTCTTAATGCGTGTTGTTATTAGATCGTATTTGGTGTGGCAATAATTCGGAACGATCCCAAGGGTGACCGACAAACATCCCGGAGTCTGATTGATTGCACGCCTAGTTTGTTCGACGCGTGTAATTTCCTTAGTATTGGGATATCGTATTATTGTATTCGTTAGTTTTGTTGGCACTTTCGATAATGAACATTGTTTCGAGCGGCTACATATGGTGTTATCGCGTATTGAGAGTATTCTACAAATACAAGTCACAATAGCTACACAAAATGAATATGATAATTTTATGCTAGTAAGAAGAGATCTATATATGCAATTGACATGGATACAAGAAGACAAGATAAGATTTTATATGGCTGTCAGAACACTACGACAATATCCTTTTGTCTCTTATTACATATAATCGTGCAAGGTCAGCTATAAGGCACCAAGAACCATGCAAATAGCTTAGCTCAATTTGGCACGGAATCACGAACCTATGTAGGCCGTGAGCGATCAAATCATGCTTGATCGCAGAAGTATAAACCCACGTATGAGCAAGATATTGCTTCTATTGTATTTGGCAAATGGTATAGTGGTACAATCACTGTGTAGCAAAACATCGAGCATAACCTTACGTTTGATTAGAAATTAAAAGGCGTATTTGTGTATAGAATACTCGGGCTTGAAACACGGCTCTGGACTCGCTTTATGTCACATTAGCAAGGGGCGTTTAGCTCAATCATTATAAAAAAATACAAAGTTTCCTTCTCATACAGAAAGTTAACCACGTTATGATTATGTACTCGTAAATATAAAGACATTACATTTCTTTATTCCCGTTGCACTTAACGCGCCTCCTTTGAATATTAGAAAACTGGATCAATGTACTTAGAAAAGTTGGCTTCATTTGTTTACGGAACGACATATGTCAATATTTTGGTCTGTCAATTGTGTCAATGTCAATTTTGTTCATTCAAAATGTAGCCACCGATAGGTGAAAATCTATAATATAATAATAATTACCGTGTGCAGGGAATTGACAAACTAATTTAAATGCTTTAATGTCGTTTCTTTGTACATATCGATATATATAAGAGTTTATATACAGGCTTACAGGGACAGGCTTTGCCTAGTGTGGGGGTCAGCTAAAAATGTTTATTTGTAAAAAAGTTTTGGAAAATAAATTATTATTATTATTATTATATATAATACATCATTGTATATAAGACGAATTGTCTTATATATATATCCTAACGCCTTCCCACAAGGGTCCCGGAAGGGGTAGGCAGAGGTGTATAGGTAATATAACCACACACTCACTTTCCGCCAGGGATATATTAGGACTTATATATATATGTATATTGTTATACCTTTTTTATGCAACAATGTTGGCACTAGCATACGGTCGATACATACTGGAGCCAAATAAGGTACTTCTGGATAGTTTAATATACTCGTATGAGGATAGTTTCCGGAATGTGTAACCACAGTGCGGCGCATATGTTTTAATACAAATGAGATGGCAAATAAGCATTAACTATTTATTTAAGACACAATTAGTACGGCTAAAACTAACTACACTATTTATTTATTAGAGTTTCCAACAAGAAGTACACAAAACATTCTTAAGAGAGATTTAAACAATTTTGTGATTCCTTCATTATAGGAAACCACAGCACAGCCTGCAGGAAAACCTTAAAGCTAAAAAAGAAATTTAAAAAAGGTATGTAGGTAACAGCTAAAGATTTGTGAATTTAAATTAACCAAAGAATTTATTAATTATATTAAGCTAAGATTTACAAAGTCCGTAACAATAATTTTGTAGTGATTCAGCTTATTGTTATACATATAAATGTCTCCAGAGGAACTAGCAATGCGGTTGTATTGGGTCATTCCACTTATTGGTGCGTGTTTGCACAGATTGGTTCTACATCTCAAAGTTTTTAACAGTACATAATTGTAATTACTAATTAGTAAACAAGCAATTATAAGAACCTCATTCATATAGTCATCTCACAATACTCCAGACATGCAAAATCAAATCAAATCAAATCAAATCATCTTTATTTTGTGAACATAGGCATTACAGATAGGTATTAAAAAAACATAAAGTGGTCACTATGTCCCGCCTGTAGGCATACAAAATTATTTAAAAGTTCTTACATCGAGAGGAGGCACAAATCAATTATAGCATTACAATCATATTAAAATAAGAAATAATTCAAATTTGTCACATAAATACTCATTAATGGAATAATATGTCTTATTAATTAATAATTCAAAAAGTTGAAATTATTTATATCGCGACATTCTCTTATTTGTTTAGGTAATTTGTTATATAGTCTTGGTGCCATTGCGAACACTCTCTTGTATAAAAATTGAGTTTTGGAAGGAGGTAGGTGGAGTTTATCACATGCCAACCGTTCTATCTACACGTATGTAACCATTCGCTCCATTCATCAGTCTCTTCATACATGCTCGCCGCTCCATCCAACTACCTACATTGATGATAGGTAGTTGGAACATATTCTTACTCTGCCACTTCTTGCACACACTTTCGCATTGTACGTCTGTTTCGTCAATCTTCATTCATCCCTTCTATATGTCTAAAATAAAGTGACATCCCAGTCACTTTACAACCGCACCTTCATTCACGCCAGTTTTTTGTCGAATCTCCACGTTGCAGATTTGAAAATCGTTAATATCGTCGTATTATAAGTACAGAAATGTATGTGTTGATTAAACTTATTGATTAAAATGTCTAAACAAAGCTTATAAACGGTGACTATAATTATCTTTAACAAAACTCTACCCTATTTCTACCCTTTCAGGAAGTTGTGAAGATAAATCGGCGCCAATAACATGAGAATGGATGGAAAGTGAGTCTAATGTAAAGTGAACTCCACAAACACTCGATTGAGTACACACTTGACGTACGATTGCACAGAACAATACAAAATGCAGTGTTTGTTCCCAAGTAACTCGCAGTTTTGCAATTCAGACTTCTCATATCGGTTTACGGTCGAATGGTTTGGGGACGGCCTGGCTTGTGGTGCAAGCGGTAGTGGCACTGAAAAATTAATCTGGTACCTATTGTTATTGAATAATATTCGAGTATTTTTCTTACTATTGTTTGACGGGAACGTCAAGAGTATTCGAAACCGGTGAGCATGTGTGAAGAGACTTATGAGTGTGGACGACGCGAAAGATGTATAATGTAAGTTTAGAGAGAACTGGCGCTTTAGCCTCTCTGCCTACCCAGTTAGGGACTCGGCGTGATGTTTCCATTCAAATTAAACCGACCTCCAGTAATTCATAAATCATTGCATACATACATAATTATTATGTATATTATCGCGCTGAATCCACGTAATTACCTAATTAATATTAATTAATGTTTTCTCCCAAAAACAAGGCAATAAAATATATAAAACGGCTATCGGGCCTAATGCAATTCCCGCTGAGGGCGGATATTTGTATGATGAACTCGAATAATTCTTCCTTTGACTTGGATGTCTTAGCACATTATAATTATTTCATTTATATAATATTTCCACGCATTCCCACAAGAGTCCCGGAAAGGGGAGGCAGAGAGGTATAGTTAGTACCCATACACCCACTTTTCGCCTGAGATATATATTAGGTGACAACGTGCCAGATGGCGAGTCCATTCTCGTTCCTCAAGCACGAATACACATGCTTTGCATCTTTTAATTTGTAGTGTGCGTGCGCACTCATAGGTATTTAGTGTGTACCGATAATACTCAAACGTTAGTGGAAGGTTGCACACTTACACTATAAACTGTAGTGGAGAATGGTGGGGCGCGTCTTATGGCAGCTATACATGTATATCATATAAATCATTCATATCCGCTAGCCGCTTGTAGCTTACAGAACGCTTTCGTATGACTTTCTGATACAGTGGGCACAAAACCTGTATATTTTCGTTTGCACTTTGTGAAACATTACTGACCACAAATTTTATATTCTTTGCGCTATTATTAATTCCGTACAATATCGCAGTTTGATAAAAGGTGCCGTGTATTTACAATTATATTGTTGCTAATATAAATATAGCCGTGGTGGCCGAGTGGTTCGAGCAGTTGCCTGCGACGCAAAGGTCGCAAGTTCGAATCCCGACTGTACCAATGAGTTTTTCTGAACTTAAGTACGGTGATTAGTCACACCACGAGCTTTACGGTGAAGGAAAACATCGAGAGGAAACCTGCATACGTCTGAGAAGAAATTCAAAGGCGTATGTATAGACGTGCTTGAGTAACGGCGATGGACTCGCCATCTGTCACGTTGGCACCTAATATACCTCTGGCGGAAAGTGGGTGTGTGGGTATTACCTATACACCTCTGCCTACCCCTTCGGGGACCCTTGTGGGAAGGCGTGAGGATATATTATTATTATTATTTATTATTTTAATATTATGAATGTTGTTCTGTATGTCCTTTATAGAATGGAAAACGGATGTCTTCAGGTGCATTCGAAAATGGTTAAGATTCACAATTGGACCCGATAGGTGGCGCTGCAATCGTGTTTCAGCGCATATTTTTTTTTCACCCAAGCGAAGTCGGGCGGGACAACTGGTTTTAAATGAAATTTACACACCGTATGTTAGTAGTGCAACCAATCAGGAAATTAGTAATGAATGAGTATAAAGATAGTCAATGTACTTCAGGAGGTTTGATGACAGTTTGCCATACATTAGCCAAACTTTTTTTTTAAAGGGATAAGCTTTCCACTATAGCGACGTTAGTTCAAGCTTTCTGGCTGAGTGGTTAGAGTAGTTGCTTGCAACACAAAGATTGCAATCTTCATCATCAGTTTGAATCCCGATACTGTATCAATGGGTTTCTCTGAACGAACAGTGATTAGTCCCACCGTGAGCTTTACACTGAGGGAAAACATCGAGAAAAACCTGCATACGAGAAGAAATTCAAGGCGTATGTTTACTCGTAAGCATACGCCTTGAGTAACGGCGATGGAATCGCCATTTGTCACGCTGCCACCTAAGAATATATGTTTGGCGGAAAGTAAGTGTAATACTTCCGACACACCTCTGCCTACCCCTTTTGGGATCCTTGTGGGAAGGCATGAAAATCGTTCTAAAAGTACTTCGTCAAAACAACAAGGCTAATGTTTTGCGATAATATTATTTGTACATACTAATGGAGGTTTTTTTTATATATATTAGTAAGTTGATGTAAGTAATCCATTAGTACGGATACTTCATTAGCGCTAAGATACAGAAGGTAATCGTATTAACGAGAAGAGAATGACTGCTAAGGTAGCTAAGTAATAGTTCTGAAGGATATTCTGTTTGTGGGAGATATAATTATGAAAATGAATATTGTACTCTTATCCTCCATAAGGTTTTGTACTGCATTAGCTATCTTTAAAAAATTGCTGCTGTCTTTTCTTTTTTAATTAATATTATAATACAAAGCAATAATGAAGATAAACCACATATAAATAAAATAAATGTCCCAATCCTGTCACGCGGAAGGGTGCCAAGAAGACTGGCGACATTGCCACGTTGTAGGGCAATGCTGGTTCGCTGAGCGAAATATTCGCGAACCCTCTTGTCACGGGAGGCCTCAAAAAGTTTCAAAGCTGCTGTCTAAGATGATAGCTACAGTTGTTTTAAGGGCGTTGGTGCTATGTGCTTTGAATTTAAAAATATATTTACTAACTAGCGCTGTGCCCGCGACTTCGTCCGCGTGGAATTTAACTAAAAAGTTATTGTTAAATTGCTTACAATGAAAGTAGCCTATGATACTCCTTATTACATCAGCTATCTGCCAGTGAAAGTCCTTTCAAAATGGGTCTAGCGGTTTCAGAGATTAGTCGAAACAAACAGACAGTAAAAAAAATGATTTTGCTATATATACCGTGTATACATCTATTTGCATTTAGTAAAATGCGATTATTTTAATTTTACAAACAGACACTTCAATTTTATTTATTTTGCCGAACAAGCCGGGAACAAGCCGGCATGAGTAAGTCGTCTGCCATGGTTGCAAGATCGTACCAATGAGTTTTTTCTGAACTACATAAGAACAGTGATTAATTACACTAAGAGCCTAACGGTAAAGAAAAACAACGAGAGGAAAAAATCAAAGATTTTTGTATTTATAAACGTGCTTGAGAAATGGCAATTGACTCTCCATCCACGTCGCTACGTTGGTATCTTTGACTTATATTCGATGATACTACACTTCTGTCTTCGAGGACCCTTACTCGAAAGCGATGTAAGATAAGAAATTGAAATTTAGCATTTTATTTATCTATACCTTAGGACAATTCCACCCAAATTGACCTAGTCCCAAATTAAGCAGAGCTTGTGTTACGGTAACTAGACAACGATATATTTACTTATATAGATAGATGTTTACATAAATAAATAGAAAATCAAAGACTAAGGTGTTTATCACACAACTATTTGCCCTCAGCGGTATTCGAACCCGCGACCTTTTCGCGGTCAGAATCTCTAACCACTAGACCCCACTGCATACTAGACTATTGACATAGAGAGTATAACAACTGCACACTCAATGTTGGTATTTCAATTGTATATGACACTAGCTGTCCCGCCCAGCTTTGCTCGGGTGAAAAAGTTAAATTGCCCGTAACACGATCGCAGCGCCACCTATCGGGTCCAATTGTAAATCTAAACCATTCTCGAATCCACCTTAAGACACACAGAAAGGGATAGCTTCGCACGGGTGAAAAAGTTAAAATTCCTAAAACTCGATCGCAGCGCCACCTATCGGGTCCAATTTAATATAGCCTATGTTACTCGGGGATAATGTAGCTTTCCAAAGGTGAAAGAATTTTTGAAATCGGTCCAGTAGTTTCGGAGCCTATTCATTACAAACAAACAAACAAACAAACAAATCTTTCCTCTTTATAATATTAGTATAGATAAACCAATGAAATTGCTAATCCTTAGTGTTGTCGCTTGGTCTATGGTTCAGTCAACGAACTACTTGGGACATACTAAAGACACAACTTTCCCTCTATATCCACAAATGTTCATGCAAACTTGGCGAGACTCCGGGATTCGGTGGGATTCCCTCCCGCGGGATTCACACCCGGCTTGAGATGAGAATCGGCTAATAGCCGGCGAAGGGGTGGTAGTTAGTCGAGGGTAATAAAATTTTACTTCCCCGACAATCTGCGGGTTCCGCCGACAGATGATGGATCTTCAAGATTTAGTACAAGGTTAAGGGGATCAAATTATAGCCGATTTTGGCTTTCATGTTATCGATAAAATTGCGGGCTTTTTCACCCTAACCAACTCGAACCGAATACGGAGAAATTGTCACGTTCTAGTCATTATAATAAAACTTGTCCATTCTTGAGATGTAGTTTTATGTTACTATGATAGACGATAAGGTTTTCATATTCAGATTCGAACAGAATTTATTATAATAACATTAGTTTGAAACGTTTCTTTGGTTGTTTTCACACGTGAATTTTTTTTACTACTAAGGTGGGGAACTAGTAAGCCGCCAAAGATGAATTTTTAGTTAACACCGCCTATGCACGCTTCCAATACCAGTGGTATCAACCGCTCGTTACAACCTTGGAGGAATCTTTTTACCAACCAACAAAATTTTTACCAAATTTAACACACTTCGTGAAGAATTTCATATTGTACTTCTATGTTAATACATAGCGCTTTAATTAATTTATAGATAGAGTTTCGAACATCTTAGAGATGGACGTTGAGGAGGTCCATTACCTCCACAATAAATAACTGCACAAATGCAATTCTTCCAATTCTCTTCGCTTGAAAAATCGTGATCCATATTCGATTGACTTTAGAAGTCATCAAAATATGTTTATTAATATAAGATTTGCATTCGTTGCGTTGCGGTGGAATCTGGTTTTCACGGGCGAGAAAAGATTTCTATTTCCAGCACGATCTCTTCTAAAAGCTCTTTTTCTGACTGTATGATATACAGTGGCTGTAGAAAGACTCACGCATAATGCTACGAGAGTATGGACTTTCAAGAACTCCACAACCTTCACTTTTCTATAATCCCTACTAATCCCTACCAATATTACAAATGCGAAAGTAACTCTGTCTGTCTGTCTGTCTGTAAACTTTTCACGCTTAAACTACTGAACTGATTTAAATGAAATTTAGTACAGATATTAAGGAAGGACATTATATACAAATAGTTTATAACGAAGAAGGGTTTAAGGGGTAGAAATAGGGGTTGCAAGTTTGTATGGAAGATTCTTGAGATTTTTTAGGCTCTTGATTACATATAAATCAATATTCCATTCAAAGTTTGTAAAAATTTTACCCTTAAATTAAAAAAATTTTATGCTGTTTACCATTCTTCCGCTTACTATCATTAATATCACTTTTCCGCGCGGACGAAGTCGCGGGCACTGCTAGTACATATATCCTGCATTAAATATTTTTACTCGCGGCACTCAATCAGATGTGGATCTTCTTCAGTTACACCGACAAGAGTCATACCAGTAGAATTAAAGAAGAAATCGCCAATCTTACTCCAAGCGGTGGCGGACTGATGAATGTAGATGAAAAGCAAGAGATCTGTAAAGCTCGAGAGATTTGGCGGTCTACCTCACTCCAAGAAGAACCGTGAGGGACTCGGCATGATATATACCCATGAATTTTTTAATTGCAGCCTTTAATAAATTATTTCCATTCGCTCATATTGCAGTAAGAACTCCTATACACGATACACTTAGCACATATCTTGGGTTGTTAACCATTTGATCATGTTTCCGTGTCCGATTCTTGTCGGAACCCTTTTATGGCCAATATCGAGGCCATTTGACAAATTGATTCGACCCACTGATTCACATCTGGGACAATTATTGCGGGTGTCCCATAATTGAGATAAAGCGGTTTCCATTTGGAAAAAGGTTGGACCAAACATTGGCCAATTCTTGTCTATCACGTTATTTGTGTGACGGTTTCATTGGTTATTTGAAGAGGTTTTATTGAATATTTTTTCTAATATTAATATATTCAACGTCTCCTTAACATTTCTGAAGACAAAACTAGAATCTTCAGGTGTGATGATTCCGAAGAGATACATACCAGTCTGTATGAATTATTATCATTTACTGGAACGTATAAAGAAAGTAGATATTACTACCAACACTTCTGCCTACCCCTTCAGGGACCCCCGAAGGATAGGATCTTTCCTATGGGGGTCCCTGAAGGGGTTTTAGGAGAAGGTGTATTATATAATAGCCCAGAACACATTCCAAAATTAGGAGAATCAAAGGACTCCCGATTTAATAATATCGATTATATTGTAGCAGATGCAGGCAGAGGTATTAATTAATTATCTATATATATAATATAATTATATCCTCACGCCTTCGTATAAGGGTCCTCAAAGTGGTAGGCAGAGGTGTATAGGTAGTACCCACACACCCACTTTCCGCCAGAGATATATTTTAGGTGCCAACTCAACCACTCGACCTATTTGGCCAACACAGCTCTCAGTATAAAAAAAACAATAGAATAAAAAAAAAAAACCATTACATTATAATAAATTAAGCTCTGCAAATATAAAGACAACGAATAAAACTGAACAGTATTACTGCAGAAGTAGGGTATAAAGAAGCCCTTCTGCTAAGAAGCAGGAATATAATTAATTGTTAGTGAATGTTACTCAAGAATCCAATAATAAAATTTCGAGTAAATTCCAAGACATTTCGCCTTCATAACAGACAATTAATATCAAGTAAACCGTACCCTAAGTCAGTATCTCAAGTACCTGATATTCCTTTGAATGTTTGTAAATTGGATTCTAATTGAAAGCTTGCGAAAACTGATTTCCTTTTATTTGCTCATTGCTATACATTTAATAACTGGATACAAATCACATTCACTATTTCAGTTTGTATATTTCCACTTCTTGACGGAAAAACATCGCAGGCAGTGCTGTAATTCTTTTTTCACCTCAGATATATTGAGGTACCCGTGTGTCAGATGGCTATTCTGTTGTCGTTTCTCAAGCACGAACTTTACATATGTATACAATTTAGTCTTAAGCGTGTGCAAACGAAAGTTATTGGATTACGTATTCAGTTTCGTTTCGAACTTATCTTTGCGGTGAAGGCAACTACTCAAACCACTAGGCCTCTCTATTTTCAATTCATATTACAAACCTTACGAGAAGCAAATTGAAAGTATCGAATCTCGACTGTACCAATGAGTTTTTCAGTGATGAATTTGACAAAAGATAGCAGGCGTGTGTTGTATGACTGTAAACATAAATATTAGCAAATTCCACGTTTCCTGAAATGAGCAATACAAAAACCCGTAAATTTACTGTCCATTTGAGCTTTTAGTCCTTCAGTATATAACTCGTTCCTAAAATAGGCGACACTTTACTAAGCGCTGTTAGTCCTGAAATTTGACACACAAATACGATTAACCATAACGCTTGCGGTGCACCGCTGAGAGGACGTGGGTGCCGCAAATTGTGTACCGCGTCGATTGTCACAGGAATAATATGCATTTTACCCTTGCGCCAAATAATTTGTGGCTAATGCAGAATATCGATTTATGGCGACGTACAGGTATCCGCAAAGTATCTTGAATCATTTCTGAGATAGATTTCAACTACCAATGTTACAGATTGCGAGTTCGTCGCCGTTTCTCAGGCGCGACCCTTCATACGTTTTGGATTTCTTCTCAATTGTATGCAGGTTTCTTCTCGATGTTTTTCCTTTACCATTAAGTTCGTGGTGTGACAGCTTACTCCCTCGGGGACCCCCGTGGGGAGGCGTAAGGATAAATAATATAAATAAACAAAAAGACTGAATTATTGTACAGTCGCTAACAAAAGCGGACACGAATGAATATCATAGGATCATAACATAAATAGTGAGATTCTCGTTATATAACTGGCAATATGTTATCTCGTAAGTTGCAATAAGCGTGTGACTGTACACACAACGTATGTTGCGATGACACTGAAGCATTCGCATCTGCAGTGCTGCGACTATACACATTACAGTCTCAGTACTTTAGCCTTATGTAATAAAGTATTATGAACTAGCCAACATCTAAAATTTACCCGTTATAATACCTAGAAAACGATCCTGGCACACACTGCGCTTCTAAAGTTCTGTGATTAGCTAAAATTAATATGAAATTTATAAATAAACGGTGAATAAAGGAAAGATGTGCTACTACATACCACTACGTACCCCTTCGGGGACAAAACTGGGGAGGAAGGAGAAGATTTTATATCCTATCTATACAAATTAATTTTTTTTTCCAAAAACTTATGCAGGTTTCCTATATTCGTTATCCTGCACTCTAAAGCCCGTGGTATAACTAATCACAGGACTTGATCCAGTCGAGCTTCTAACTCGCAACCTTCACAACTACTCGAACCGCTCGGCCAAAACGGTCTTTTTAAATAAATTTATTTATTTTATATAATTGCGACAGAAAAGTCCCTGACCTAGTTTAAAGTTTAGGCAGGTGCACTCAAGGAGTTCTTCAACCATTAGTACTTACATTAAACAAAAAAAAAACACTACTTTGCTTAGCTTGCAAACTTTTCTCCGAGCCCCGCCGAGTCCGGAGACAAATGAATAAATTTAATTAATTCTGCCTCTTCTTTCTAAAGCTTGCAAAGCCTGATTGTGGCAAATTCAATTGGCTAATCATAGTCCTCCACGGTATACCCAGGGCCAGAGCACTCTAATACCCGATCATCAGGGCTCCTCATTCAGCGAGATTAACTCACCATCCGGGTCTGCGGTCAATGTAATTGCTGCCCGGCTTGATGTGTATATTTAGCACATATAATATTGAATTTAAAATAATCTTTTTGTATTGAACACTATGAGAAAAATAAAACAGTTTGAGGAAAAATTGTTTGATGTTTGAAATGAATGACATCTTGTATGGTAAAATATTTTCATATGGCTGCCTGAAGTGGTAGGCAAACAATTTCGCCGTAAATATTTGCCGGCTCACAGGCGTGAATTTACATACGTTTGTGATTGTTTTCAGATATTTATTCACGATGTTTCCTTTAACATAAAGATTCATAGTCGAATAAATCACTGTAGTTAAGTTGAGAGAATATACATAATCATATCTTAATATATATAAATTACGTGTCACGTTGTTTGTCCGCGATGGACTCCTCAACTACTTGACCGATTTCAATCAAATTTGCACAACGTGTGCAGTTTGATCCAACTTAACAAAAAATCAATTAAAATCGACGCATGTGGGAGTTCTTGAAAATTAGAACATCAATATATAAATACATACATATTACACGGCAACCAAGACACCAATGCGGCAATTCTCTCATGTCTTACAAACCTATTTCGCATCATCCACATTTCTCAGTCCCTTTATACATGCTCGCCGGTAAATCATTCTGGGCAAAAGTAATACCTATAAGTGAGCTCGGTAATTGTGATAGCATTACACGGGTACTAGTTCCCGACACTCGTTTTACTCGTAATGTTTGAGGAATACATTCTGTGATCGAGGTTGATAGGAAGGGTCAGTCCAATAAATTCACGGTTGACTTCACATTCAGTGGTATTGAACATGAATGGTCGGGATTAAAATATCAAGTCTGTGATTTAAAGTAATTGGTATCTGGATAAAGGTTTCGGTAATAATTTTAAATATACTATTATGTGAACAAATCGAAAAGGTATGTAAGTCTAGAGAGAACCGGTGCTCTACTCTCTCTGCCTACCCCGTGAGGGAAGTGGCGTGATGATCTGTATGTATGTTATTTTAAATCGTTGTACACAAAACATTCCGTTTCCTCGAGCAATATAATCCGAAATCAATCAAGTAGACTATTTTTAATTTTTTTATTTTCGTTCCCTGAATCTACTTGACTGAAAAACATTTTTATTATTATTTATTTCTTTATGTATTTTTTTATTATTATTTTATACTACTCGGGTGTCAAACAAGTATTCCACCTGCCTGATAGTAATCGGTAACCGTCATTTATGGACGCCAGCACCATTGAGGGCGAGCTCACTGCTGCCGACCTTGCAGGACCCTTGTTTCACTCTACTTCTAGAACTTCATGATTTTCTTTCCATAGAAGGTTTTATCAACAGAGAGTTCAGCCCGAGCGCACGCTGAAGGAAATTCTTTTGCGAGACCTTTTTGGTTCCAAGGGATGGGGGTGAATTCCCCGTCGATTTTATACAAGAACGCACAGGGAAATAAAGTTATGAATAGCTCCTTAAAATGATCCAGCGATGCATAATCAAGAGTACTTTTAACAAGTTCTAGATAACCTTTAAAGGAGCTTCTTGTAGGAACAAGTCTGAAACTCAGTACTCTTCTTAATACGTCTTTATTTAAAATTTTACATAATTATTTACTTGGAATTTTAGCTTGAGTCGACCTAACAGGTGCTATGCTAGTCGTTTTCTGAACGCATCTGCGTTTTCAGGAACGATTTGAAATCATCTTGGGAATCGAATTCCAGACAGCATTGCCTCGGCAAATTATAATCTGTATGCTGATCGTTTTAAATCCTTTTCCGGTACAATGCGTGAATTAGAAATAGTCCTGTACAAACATGTTCCCGATGAAGAATGCGTCCCACCATACGCATTATTTCTCAGGCAACTTTTCACGGCACTTTGAACCTTATACACCGGTGCACAATAGAGGTTCGGGCTTAATTCCGTAAGCCGTATTTATGTCGGCCTCTCGTGAGCTTAATAACTTGCCTCTCTAAGGACGGTGATGACTGATGAACGGATTCGGTCTTTCCAATGTGTATGTTGCTGTTCAAAATGGAATTGGATTCTTGCTAGCTGTGAAGCCAATTCCCTTTTTAAACAACAGTTCCATTTACATGTTTTTTGGCTAATTTAAGTAAGCGGCTGTCATTGAAAGGGTAAAAATATTTATGTTGACTATGAGTTGCAATAATTTACTATCTCTCAAACACTTTTCAAGCCCTTACCTGTTTGCTTACTAGTTTGTATTGAAAGCCGTGGTAGCCGAGTGATTCGAGTAGTCGCTTGCGACACAAAGATCGCAAGTTCGAATCCCGACTGTATAAGATAGTCAAGTATCGTTGATAGTCTAGAATAATGTTTTTTTCTCATTTCAGTTCTCTATATAACTTGGCAATTCGAGAAAAATCTAGTTTAACAAAGAGCACATTTTCTAGTCCTTACACAAGAGACTGCTGAATATTTATAAGGTACATAGCCTATAAAATATCTACTGTATTATTTTTTCACAACGTTAAAATAAAGGTCCATATTATATTACCCTTTCTTACACTGCGGCTGTGTTTTATGAGCTGTTATTGTTTCATATAATGTTATGAATTGTTTTATTTATGTTATTTTGTATGAGAGCCGTAGTAGCCGTGTGGTGATAATAGACAAATGCAAAGTATCTTTCCTATTTTACTTGTAGGTTCGAACTTCGAACCCAGAACTTTACTTAAGAATTTTATTCCGAAGTTAAGTAATATAATAATAATAATAATAAATATATAATATAATAATATATCCTCACGCCTTCCCACAAGGGTCCCCGAAGGGTTAGGCAGAGGTGTATAGGTAATACCCACACACCCACTTTCAGCCCGAGGTATATTAGGTGCCAACGTGACAGATGGCGAGTCCATCGCCGTTACTCAAGCACAACTATACATACGCCATTGAATTTCTTCTCAGACGTATGCAGGTTTCCTCTCGATGTTTTCCTTCACCGTAAAGCTCGTGGTGTGACTAATCACCGTACTTAAGTTCAGAAAAACTCATTGGTACTGCTCGAACCACTCGGCCACCACGGCACGAAGTTAAGAAAGTACAATGATTTGCTAAATCAAGACATACTTTTCGCTAGTGATATATTTTAGGCTCCAACGTGATGGCGGGTATATCGCTGTTTATTAAGCACGACTATACATATATATATCCTCACACCTTCCCACAAGGGTCCCCGAAGGGGTAGGCACAGATGTATAGGTGATACCCATACACCCACTTTATATACACTATATATCAGTGGCGTGGGGTGAAAAAAAAGAAAGGTAAAGCCGGACCAAAAAAATGGCTAACGCGTGAATAAGGAAAAGGTCATATCTTAACTTGTAATAAAATGCAATAAATTACATACCATTAGTGTGTTAGTTCACCTTTCCCAAAACTACGGCGAAATGTTATGTATGGTGCTTGCGTTGCGTTGTATGCAGTTTTTCCATGCGACAAAACATGCTTGCTGTACAGTTGTTAGTGTTCACCACCTTCACCATACATGACATTACTGGTATCATATGAACTTTGCATGTCGAGTATGATAAAAGTGGCTTTAATAGCCGTTTTAAAGCACACGTCACTCACACGGAGGTTATAAATATACAGCAAAAAAAAGAACTAAAATAAGTGAAACTTAACTTGCCAGCATCATCATCACAAACAAATACCAGCAGAAATACCGCAGTATTTATTTTTCTATTCTACAACCCGAAAAACAAAATAACATGAAAATGACATGGAAAGCAAAATAACTTATTTAATTTGCAACTGCCGGTTATCCAATTGTATTTATCATACATAGAACTGTGAAAATGTTTGAAAAACCCATCCTTACGTCTATAATCAATTTTCATATCGGGACGAGCCCGTCCATGTTTAATGATATATTCTTATTTTCGAAAGATTGTTTTGAGAACGAAGTTAACTCATTTAATAGGTAATCTGTAAGACAACAACCTATTTGTATTAACACCGCCATTTCTCACCTAACAGACTACGTGACGACAAGAAACAAAAATAAACAAACAAACCTTTACGGTGAAACAAAACAAACACTGTGACAACACTTGGCAAGTAAAATTTCACTACTTTCGTTTTTTTTTAAACCATATACTACAACACAATCAAGCTTATCACATATTACAATAGATAAATTAGCATAACAAAACAATCCGTGCAAATGCGCGCGCAATAACGGCTAGGTGAGGTCATGACACTCCGGCTTGTCAAAATTTAGAGAAATTGCTCTGATTGGTCAAAACTTTTCAAGCGAAACGAAACCTTAACACATAACAAATAAAGATTGGAGGCTATCTGAGATCGGCTTATAATCGCTGTTATATCGAAGAATGTACCGATCATGACTTATGCGTGTGTTGTGTTCGCACAATCCAAAAAGTCAGTACTCCACCCCCTTCAAGTGCTCCAAAGCCGGTTCCTCCGGAGAGCCACAGGTGCCCCGTGGTACATGAGAAACAGTCAACTTCATGCTCCAACAGCTGTGTTGCTTAATACTTAAGTGCCTGGCTGGAGGCCTAGGTCTCGCCATTGACCGGTTAAGTAGCAAAAGTTCCCGGAACTCAGGCTACGAGAGACAATTAACAAAAAAAAAAAAAAAAAAAATCGACGAATGTTTGGATGTGGTAGTAATGTCTATGTGTGCGTGAAATGCATACATTTTAACTCTGAATTCCCAATATTATGAGCGAGTTCCCCAGCCGCCTACTACGTGAAATCGTGTATGTGTGCGTTTGCACGGTTTCACATACATTGCGTTTTTGTATCCAGCATATTGGAGAATATTTTTACAAAGGGCGCAATGTAATTATGTCCCTTGCGATATTATGACTACATAGAATAGTCGTATATGAGCGCGGAATCTGCCAAGGGAAGCCGAAGGGAAGCCGATAGGGAAGCCGATAGGAATCGTGTTCTAAGGACGCTTCGCCACTGCTATATATACGTCTTTGAATTCCGTCTCCGATGTAAAGCTAGAAGTGTGCACTAACTAGTCACTATGCTAAAGTTCATAAAATCTCAGTCGGGATTCGAGCTTGCAATCTGTGTTGCAGACGACTACTCGAACCACTCAGCCACCAGGAACGTTATTATTATTAGTTATCGATACAATACAGGTATTGCAGTATCGAAATAGACAACCAACTAAAGGTTCAAGCCTAGTTAATAAGCAACGTCAAAGGATACCCTGCGATCCCCATCGGATAGGTACGGTGATGGAGGTTATTTATCAGAAACAAATAGGTACACGGTACACGTAGCTCCAGGAAGGAAGCTCATCGCTCCTTCGGGACTCGTGTGAGCCTGACAGGAGCAAGATTAAACGCTGTGCGTTTAGTATTCCTCGGATATATGTACGTACAAATACCGATGTGTACATCTAAGAATGGTTTGTTTGTATTTATATGATTTAGATTTAGAGTTTATTTATTACGGGTTTATATGAAAAGATGAAATAACTGGGTGGAAGTCTAAAAAAAAAGTTTATAATATTCATCATGGCGGGTCTCTCACGGGGCCCACGTCTTTGCCTACAGAGAGAGTAGAGTGCCAACTCTCTTTAGACTAGCATATCTCTTTGGCTTCATCCATATTCATCAATCTCTTCATCCATGCCTTGAGAACTCTTGAGTTGTCCTTTGAGTGTCCGATTCATTGCTTTTGTTAACTGTTATTTTGACAGCTACGATTTACTTAAAAATACCGTCTTGTAGATATATAATAATGTTTAATGATCTAAAGCAAAATGACCATTAAAATAATTTATGAACACACAGTAATCATAGCTCGAATAGTCCAATTAAACTTATCTGTTCTCTTTGATAATGTTCTAATCTTATTTACAAACAAGGTACCAGTAAACCATAATTTATGGCGCCATAAATTATATCTTTAAAATAATCGGCGCAATTACTATCTTCGCACAAAGAAGCCGAAATTGCCATAACTCAATGTAGATCAATGGTTTATTAAGCGTAACGACCTACCTTAGTATATGTAGATAGATTAAAATGATAGTGAGGGACACGGCGTGATGATACCTATATATAGATATATGTGTATTGATAGTTGTAGGGGAAGGTAATACTGATAGCGAGGAGGTTTGAATACGGCTGGAAAAGGTCGCGTTGGATGATTGAGTTACACAACCCAATGGCACGGTGAGCAACCGAGACTTTCCCGAGGGTCACGCGCATTATCCAGTTGATCTTTACTGGTAATTTGGTGACATTGTAGATTTATTGGATGAGATCGTTGAAACGACACCGCCCGAGAAGTCGTTGCCCTAAAACTCTATGACTTGCCATATATGCCGTACAACATTAGTTTGAATTGAGAATATTAAAGTATGTACATACGTACATATCATCACGCCGAGTCGTTAACGGGGCAGGCAGAGAGTATAGAGCGCCAGTTCTCTCTAGACTTACATACCTCTTTCGCTTCGTCCACATTCATCAGTCTCTTCATATATGCTCGTCGGTTTCGAGTACTCTTGGCATTCCCGTCATTGAGCGTCCGATCGATGCTATTATTATGTAATTTCATAATAATAGCTTCAATAAAATTGAGATGTGCCCATATAAATATGTGGCACGACGATAATATATCAAATCCGCAATTAAGAGATTTGCAAAGCTACGACTTGAACGAGTGTGTGCTTTTTAAAATGAAGAGAGGCATGTTACTTTGGTTAAGACATAAGACGCTGAAGTATATGTAAGAAGAGGCAAAGGAAGATCACGTTTCAGCTATATGTATAATTCATAGTGGTCTGTAAGTCTAAAGAGAACTGGAACTGAACTGGCGCTCTGTTGTCTCCGTTCACATTGAGTGGGACTCGGCGTGATGATCCATAGTGGTCTGTAAGTCTAAAGAGAACTGGAACTGAACTGGCGCTCTGTTGTCTCCGTTCACATTGAGTGGGACTCGGCGTGATGATCCATAGTGGTCTGTAAGTCTAAAGAGAACTGGAACTGAACTGGCGCTCTGTTGTCTCCGTTCACATTGCGTGGGACTCGGCGTGATGATATATACGTAAACTATTTCGCATGGCAATTTAAAAACTAATCGGCATTGCTTTCCCTTAATATCGGTATGTAATAAAATTCCTTGCAAAACTATATTTATATATCATATCATTACGCCGAGTCCCTAACGGGGTAGGCAGAGAGTATAGAGCGCCAGTTCTGTCTAGACTTACATACCTCTTTCGCTTTAACTTTAGGTATATAAATATACTTAATATATAATCCAAAAATTCGTATATTGTAAACGTGCCTATATACATAGATACATCACCACACCGAGTCTCTCACGAGACAAAGAAAGCAGTGCGCAAGTGCACTCTAGACTAACAGACCTTCATTCATCAGCCACATTCATCAGCCTCTCCATACATGCTCACCAATTATTCTTTTTATTTTTTTTTTGTACCATTGGGTGGCAAACAAGCATGCGGTCCGCCTGATGGTAAGCGGTAAGATTTCGAGTACTCATGACATCTCTCATCCCTAAGCGTTAATTAATTGGATCTAGTTGGAAGGTGGTCTTCCTCTGCCTCTTCTTCCATGTGTGGATCTTCTCCCAATTCACAAATTCTAATGTAGCTAATAGCTTATCGGTTTCGTCACACTATCTTCATTCATCTATTCCATATATCCAAACTAACATAGTTCATAGTAGGTATACGTAAATAAATTAATTAATTAAATTGCATACCCAAAACTTCCTTGGAAATCGGTCTGCCTTTATCAATTATAAATAAAGTTTCAAAGTTATTTACTATATCGGAAAATACTCAGTTCCCTCAGTCGTTCTTGAGATTAATCCTTATGTAATTGTAACAAGTAGTGTGAAGGCTTAAAGTTCTCGAATCACTAAGTGAAGATAGAATTTTCTGGCAATATCTTATGCGATTCAAGATTTAACATACCTCGGGTGGATAGTGAGTGGGGTCGAAAAACTTCATACGTCATCGTTTAGAAGGCGATCAGGATGGTTCACGCGTCATTTGCCGCGACCCCAAAATGGGAATGCCTTTGCGTAGTTTAGGAGTAGTACCTTATACCCACAGTTGTTTGCATTAGATATAGGTATAAATTAAGTGTATGTGTTTCAACTTTTCCCATCCGATTCCCATCATTTTGTAGTTCATGTCAACGACCGTTTTCTGGAAGTTGATCGAAAAGCAGGATGTTACGCTACTGCCTACTCTTTCTGGGAACTTTGTAGAAATAACATTATCTTTACGCGTTTATGATATAAGGATATGTATTATACATCATTTCGGTACTTGTTATCAAGTATCAAAATAGTGTTGTATAAACATTTGAACTACCAGATACACCAATTAGAATGTGCGTACAGGAAAAGCTTATTGATATTGTCGCAATACCTTCGATGCCATTCTCGCTACTTGCTTATAAGGATTAGCATTAGAAATAGACTGTAGACCGTTCTTCGCACAGACTGTATGCCTCACATTTGACTAGCTATTTGTCGTGTTCGTAGATTCAAATTCAATACTCGGCTCGATGAAATGGAAGTATCATTTTATCCGGCCATTTTCATTCCTGTTGGGCAATGTGAGAGTTTGTCGAGGCGTTTTGCAGTGAGTATAAGGACTCACTGCAAAACGTTAAAAATATACGACTAGCAAACGACACGATACAATTAAATCGCTTTTCCTAAAACTTCAAAATTAAGCATTTTTTGCGTCTTATTACTTTGGTTTAAAAAAGTCCAATCAATCTCTCCTAACGAGAAAATAATACCTCAAAGTACTGTTATTTTCATCCTTTTTCCATCAAATGTATGTAAACAGTTGTTTATACTACTTTACTAAGGTTCAATCCTGTACGGATTTCTTTGCTAATATCTGAAAATCCTATCCTTATAAAATAAGCCTTGTTTGATTGGAAATTCCCTATTTCACTAAGAGATTTAGAGCTTGTACTTCCATTTACTGATAAATCTGAAAATAATCGCAGGCTGTGTTTTAAAAAGTTGATAGATAATCCTGTAATAATAATAAATATAAATCTAACCAAAGAGGATCCAATTTGGTTTGCATTATATCAACACTTAAAGGATTTCAGACAACAGTTTATTCTAGACGTAATAAGTATAGTTTTTCAAGTTTGCGGAAAATTTACGTATATTTTAAGAAATAGCTATTAGCTTTAGTAAATTGCGCCGCGGAACTAACGCACGGGGGACGGCCTGACCTTGGGTGGCCTAGGGCTGCCAGTGAGTAGTTTTAAATAAATATTTTAAATTTATTCGCAAATACCATCACTACAAGTCCTTCAGTCGAGCGGGTAGGCAGAGAGAGTAGAGCGCTAGTTCTTTCAAGACTTACATTCCTCTTTCGCTTCATTTACATCGATCGGTATCTTCATACTGTATGGTATATACAAGGTATATTAAACAGAGTAGACTAAAGGTCTGATTTCGATTATGTGAGTATGAAATAGAGTAGCTACACTTCTATGTATGTTTTCGAAATGAAATTTCAAAGAATTCATATTATAACATTATTAAAAGAAATTAAACGTAGTAGTGACAAAAATTGAGAAAGGTATGCTGAGATGGTTTGGCCATGTCGAGAGAATGAATGAAGAACGATTGACGAAAAAAGTGTATAAGGCGAGTGTGAATGAAAGTGTTGGAAGGGGTAGACCTAGGCGGACGTTTCAAGACCAAATTAGGGACGTCTTGAAAAAAGGTCAGGTCAAGAGTACCCTAAACCGAAGAGCATGTATGAAGAGAATAATGAAAGTGGACGAAGCGAAAGAAGTATGTAAGAATCGTAGCAAGTGGAAAGAAGTGGTCTCTGCCTACCCCTACGGGAAAGAGGCGTGATTATATGTATGTATTAAACGTGAGTAAGTTTATATTTAGCTATTTATATACGCAGTGCAGTTTCTGAAATTCAATACGGTTTCCTCGTTATTACAAAATTTTTCATCGTAGCTACGCTCGTATTGTAGGTAGCGCTATTTTATACACACATAGTTTTTCAAAACAAACGGTGTAAACTCTTATATAAGATTTTATTCATTTCGGTTTAGTACTAATTGAGATTGAGCGTTCAACCAAATAAACTTTGTAATATATATATTTTTTTTTTTTTTTATTAAAACTTCCTGCAAAACATTTTGCTAAGGCGAACTTAATGCCGAAGGCATTCTCTACCAGTTAACCTTTGGGTGATGCAGAGATAGGCATGGCAGGCTATAAAAGGAATAAATAGTTGGGAAATATAAACATAAATTCTTTATATATTATTATAATATACTATGCAATATACTATGTAATAATATCATACATCTTATTATATAATAGACAATGTATAAATACGAATAAATCTACTTAAAATATATGTACATAAATATAATATATATATAAATATCATATAATACACATAAATATTATTCAGTTTCTGCATGACGGAAGTAAAGCTGCTTCACTTTCGCTTTAAATGTGTCACGGCTATTACACATCCTGATTTCCGGGGGGAGCGCATTCCAGAGTAAGACCGATTGGACAGGGAAAGAAGAATGAACAAGAGTAGAACTATGAGTGGGACAGAGGAGGAGACGATTGTCGGCAGAGCGTAGGTTTATAACATGGTTACAGCAACGTTACTGAAAGTGAGAAGTAAGATAAGAAGGAGCATTGGCAGAGTGAAGGAGAGTGAAGAGCATAGTCACTGACCGCAAACTACGTCGCTGACGAATAGGTAAACATGTTAGTTGGGAGCGGTAAGAAGAAACGTGATCAAACTTACGCAGATTGAATATGAATCGAATGCAACTGTTGAGAAGTCGGTCCAGTTTATTGAGCAGATCTGCATTCAGGTCGGTATAACAGACATCACCATAGTCGATCATGGGGATAATTAAATATTATATATTTATATAACATATGAGGCAGTGAAGTACTTAGATCACTGACGCAACATTTTTATTTCACCAATATTCAATATATCAGTCATAAATATCAGACGTACTGTTCGAAAAAGAACCCCGAATTTGTTCAAGTTATTGAGAATATATTTTTTACATTAACGTTAAATATTTAAGGATTCTTTCCTGCCTTAATTTACATTACTTTTCTATTCGAGCCTTCGTTTCCTCTAGGGCAATTCAGCGCTCGAAGCAAAAAGTTCACGTAATTCCCATTTATTTTTGTTTTAGTGTATTTTGGGAATCACTAATGGCTTTTACCATTCCAGCTTTGTTTACTTAGCTAAATACTTATGTTACCGTGTTCAAGCTAACCTATTTATGAAAAAAACTTAACGCCTATGAGATAAACCACTTCTCTCGAAATCTTTGAATTGCTTCTTTGAAGTATGTGGGTTTCGTCTCGATGTTTTTCTTGAGTATTAAGCTTGCAGTGCGTTAAATCACTGCCTACTAAAATTCAGAAGAAACCTATTACCTCAAAATACTGGGGTTAGAACCTGCATGCATATTGTGTATATGATTGTTGTACCCACACACCCACTTTCCGCCAGAAATATACTTTAGGTGCCAACGTGACAGATGGCGAGTCCGTCGCCTAACTCAAGTACGACTATACGTACGCCTTTGAATTTCTTCTCAAACATATGCAGGTTCCCCTCGACGTTTTCCTTCACCGCAAAGCTCGTGGTGTAACTAATCTTTTCTTCAGTTCAGAAAAACTCATGGGTCTGCCGGGATTCTCGACTCGACTCGGGCACGACGATTTCTATTAGATATGTTACACACAGTAATAAGTAATACTTTATAGCACAACCCTACGGAAAGTAAGTTCAGGACTGTCCATTTGGCGACTCTAGTGATTTAGTTCGGGCTATCGTTTTCAATAGTATGATTTAGTTTCAGTTTGGGGTTGAATAAACAAGCCTCCCGTCTCAATACAGGGATATAATATTAATGACTTTAGTTTCATCAGGTTCACTTGTGGAGCTCTTCGACGTAGCCAATATTTAAATATTCTTACCCTGATAGTCTCAATAATTAACATAAATAAAATATTTTAATGAACAAATAACGTATTTTTTTAAGTATTTTATATCGCGAGTTCCGGGAACTTTCGCTGCTTATCTGAACAATGTCGAGACGAAAAGCCTTCAGCCAGACGCTTCTTAGGTGCTAAGAAAACACGGCTAATGGCATCCCCTGTGGGGCATGGACCTCGGCTTAGAATGTTGCTGAGTTTGGAAGTTAATATAATTAAATAAACTATAATTTTATTTTCAGTGCATATTAATAGCTTTTTCAAAATTAAATTACTCAGAAATCAAATTTGTTTAAAAAAAACACTGTGATTAGTCACACCACAAGCTTTACGGTGGTGTTTTAGAGGAAACCTGCATACGTCTGAGAAGCAATTCAAAGGGGTATGTATAGTCGTGCTTGAGTAACGGCGATGGACTCGCCATCTGTCATCTGTCGAAAGTGGGTTTGGGTACTATACACCTATGCCTATACTTTTGGGAACCCTTGTGGGAAGAAATCAAATTATCAAACGAAATTATCAGTACAGTAAATGTACTCGTATACCAATATTATTGCATTACGAGTACACTACAAAGATATCTTACTTCGATCGCAGTAGGACACCGAACCAATTTCAGGGAATGCTATCAAGTGTTTTGTTTACCGAAGCGATATCGCCGCAATACTGAGCTCCACTTATCCTCAAGGAAAATAGGGAACCAATAACGAAACGCAGCGGTCACTTCCAGTCGGGCCATAAGGGCCCTTAGAGTTAGAGGTCCTCGATTCTGTTTGTGAATGGAAGAGGCTGCTGCGTACTGGATTAAATTCATTGGATCACTGCTCTGAAGTTCTTCGAAGCATTTTCTTGACCTTCCATAAAAGCTAATACTAAACATGTCATTTGAATGTTCAACACACGATGTCTTACTTAAATATTTATATGTGCATTTTCTTTTAATAATTTGTGTGTGTTCCTTTTTTTATATGCATCCAACCTACTATACTATCTACATGCCGTCCCACAAGAGTCTCCGAAGGGGTAGGCAGAGGTGTGTAGGTAGTACCCTCACCCACTTTCCGCCAGATATATAATTTAGGTTTCAATGTGACAGCACGACGAATGACCCCGAACTAATGAGCACGAAAATTACCGCCTTAGAAGTGAATCACGTGTTAAAGTTTCTTCTGATGCGTATACAGTTTTCCTCATGATAGCTACTTTAGCGTTTAGCTCGAGGAATTATAATTGTTGTAAAAATATTGGAACTGGAATTGAACCATAAAATGTTTGCGTTGCAGGCGAATGCTCGTATCACTTGGCCACCACGGCTTACTATCTATGACGTTAGTCTAAACATAGCACAATACAAGTACTCCAATTTAAACCGAATGATTAACAGTTTCCACGTATGAAAGTAATAAGCTGTGTATGTAATATGCTCGAGTTATCTGTCTTCAACGCCGAGACGTCACATTTTCCGTATCAGCTTTGGATTCTGCACATTCAGCAATTAAAGCGGAGAGTGCGATCGTGTCTAGTTTTGGGTCACGTGGTTGCTCTGTATTCCAGTAATACTGTGTAATCGAATTATTATATCTGAAACATGTGTAGCATTACGCTGAGCTGTGCAAAGCCACGGGCTTAAACTTATCTTAATACGCTTGAGAAGAAATTCAAAGACGTTGTATAGTCGTGCCTGAGGGACGGCGACCCGTGTGCATATAAAATATATCACCGGATAAATTTTGGTATGTAGGTAGGTACTACCCCTTCCGGGACCCTTGTGGGATGGCTTGGAGATATATTATAGTTCTATTAAAAAGATAACCTAACTTACGTTCTTACATTTGCACTCAAGTTTTGCCTTATTTATTTATATTTAATTTGTTTTAACTACGTAGAACGTCAAAAGTACTCGAGACATAGAAGTGTATAATTTCTATCTAAGTCTGTAAGTCTAGAGAGGACTGGCGCTCTACTCTTTCAACATGTACCTACCCCGTGAGTGATTCCTCACGCCTTCCCACGAGGGTCCCCGAAGGGATAGGCAGAGGTGTATAGGAAATACCCACACACCCACTTTCCGCCAGAGGTAAATATATTAGGTGCCAACGTGACAGATGGCGAGTCCATCGCCGTTACTCAAGCACGACTATACATACGCCTTTGAATTTCTTCTCAGACGTATGCAGGTTTCCTCTCGATGTTTTCCTTCACCGTAAAGCTCGTGGTGTGACTAATCACTGTACTTAAGTTCAGAAAAACTAATTGGTACAGTCGGGATTCGAACTTGCGACCTTTGCGTCGCAGGCAACTTCTCGAACCACTCGGCCACCACGGCTGTTAGTGAGTGATTCAGCTTCATAATATGTATGTTTTAACAGAGAGTTTGTTAATACATCAGAATCTTAGTACAAGCTCTATAGAAAAATCACTGGGAACAGGATCGGTGACCGCTTACCATCAGGCGGACTACATACTTGTAGCCATCTCAGCGGTATCAAAAATCCTCTCTAGCTTACTCTTTCACTAAATCGATATTCATTAGACCCTTGCTCTGCTCTATAGTTTCGTGTATATTTTAACCGATTTCAAAACAAGGAGGATTAAGAGGCACCGATTACAAACGAATCAGTAGATACCTAGAATTTAGTGTTTACGTAGGTTAAGTAGGTTACGTAGGTAAGTTATTATAAACTAAATTGGAAATTGGAAAAAAAAAGCCGTGGTGGCCGAGTGGTTCGAGCAGTTGCCTGCGACGCAAAGGTTGCAAGTTCGAATCCCGACTGTACCAATGAGTTTTTCTGAACTTAAGTACAGTGATTAGTCACACCACGAGCTTTACGGTGAAGGAAAACATCGAGAGGAAACCTGCATACGTCTGAGAAGAAATTCAAAGGCGTATGTATAGACGTGCTTGAGTAACGGCGATGGACTCGCCATCTGTCACGTTGGCACCTAATATACCTCTGGCGGAAAGTGGGTGTGTGGGTATTACCTATATACCTCTGCCTACCCCTTCGGGGACCCTTATGGGAAGGCGTGAGGATATATTATATTATTATTATTATATTATAAATTGGAAATCTGTAAAAGAGAATTGTTATACATTTCTATCCTTTGAATTAAATGTTTCATGAATCTTTATTATGATATAAATTTACGGTACAGAATAAAGTAGGAATTAAATTTTTTGCTAAGTGTTTAATTAACTTTATTTTTCGCTTTTTAGTGCTGATGTTTTTTTTTAAGTCGTTCGTTACGAAAAACATTTCTAACTAATCTCGTAGGCGGCAGTAACCGTTTGTAGGTAAAAGAAAAATCTATAATAAAACCACGTATTTATTAGGCTATTCATGTTTTTGTTCACAAATCGAGATCTTATTTCAGAGCAGCATACATTTCTCCCAGTTCAATCCATCGCTTGTTACCCAAACGTACGGTTTGTATTTGCATCCGTCTTGTGTTTCAATCATATTATAATATGCTTCCTCGGCTCTATACAATGGTTACAAGGACTCTGTGATTTTGCACTTTATGTCGTTGAGAAAATTGTAAGCGGGGAATGGAAGGGTCTTTTAATAATGGTGTGTGCTTTAGGTTACGATACGATACGATACGATACACAAAGTGTACTTAGTATAATAGTGTATATTTCTGTCCAATTCGATAAATTGAATCCTCGTGAAGATTCCAATAAAGGTAGAGTTAGCACCCTCACTTTCCGCCAGAAATATATTTTAGGTGCCAACGTGACAGATGGCGAGTCCATCGCCGTTACTCAAGCACGACTTTACATACACGCCTTTGAATTTCTTCTCAGACGTATTCAGGTTGCCTTTGTTTGAGATGTTTTTTTTTCACTCTAAAGCTTATGGTGTGAAGTTCAGAAAAACTTATAGGTAGTCAGGGAGGACTTCAACTTACAACCGTAGTGCTGCTGGCAACTACTCGGCCAACATGAATTTTTAGGGTAACTTAGAAAGTGAATATTTTGAATTGTCTTTTTTATTATTTTATTTGTTTCATTTCGCCCTAGCAGATATTTGACCAACTGACCCACTTTTAAGGCACCCTCTATTTACAATTGATCCGTATGGAGCTTCTTTTTCAAATTTGTTATTATGAAGATATTTTAAAATTAGGTCTAATAGGTATTATGTTTCTATCAATATTCATAATTCTTAATAGTGACGTTTAATTAGGATTCAAAGAGACAGAAAATATATCTCAGACAAAAATGTTAGCTACCCTAGCGTACCTTATTCTCTCACAAAACCTGTAGGGTATTGCCAGACGTTTGAAACGGGCATCATTTATTCAACTTCATATTCTGCATGATAAATGGCCAGGGAATGTTGAAAGTGACTCTCTTTGTATTTTACTCACTTTCATAAAAGTTATGGGTGATTTTCCCTTGAACTGCGTCAGTAATCGTTTGCGTAATGTCTTTGCCTGAATGAAAAATTACTAGTGGGCATGGTAACTTTATGTGGTAGGTTTATTACAATCATTAAAATGCATAATCTTCACGTCTTCCTCCCAAGAGTGCCCGATGGGGTAGGCAGAGGTGTGTATCTTTCGGCGTAATTTTGTGCCGATGTGACAGGTGGCGAGTCCATCGTCGTTTCTCAAGCACGACTATATAATTGCATACGTCCTTTAATTTCTTCTCAAACGTAAGCAGGTAGCTAGTCCGTTGCGAGTCTCAAATACGACTTTAATTTCTTTTTAAGCTTCAGTTATTTCGTCTCAATGTTTTTTTTATAATTTATGATAAGAGCAAATGGTACAGACCGTCTGAAATTGAACTTGCAGTCTTGCTTGTGCAGGCGACTACTCAAACCCCTCGGCCACTAGACTCTCCATTATAATAAGCGCGAACAATTAAAAATTATATTCCAGTGAAAGTGTTCATAAAACGTGTTTAGTGCTCGGCTCGTAATTAAAATCATTAAGATCGTATTGGCCGTTACTAGAAGCTGTAGGCTACAGTCGCTGTAGCTCCCCTTTCTAAGACGTTAAACATTTTGTCCTAGTAAAACGTTTAATTCTCTTTTAACTGGAGTATTTTAAGTTCTTGAGTGAAATTGACCATTATAACGTATCTTTTAGTATGTTTATTATAATAATGTATAATATATCCTCACGCCTTCCCACAAGGGTCCCCAAGGGGTAGACAGAGGTGTATGGGTAATACCCACACACCCACTTTCCGCCAGAAGTATATTAGGTGCTAACGTGACAGATGGCGAGTCCATCGCCGTTACTCAAGCACGACTATACATACGCCTTTGAATTTCTTCTCAGACGTATGCAGGTTTCCTCACGATGTTTTCCTTCACCGTAAAGCTCGTGGTGTGACTTATCACTGTACTTAAGTTCAGAAAAACTCATTGGTACAGTCGGGATTCGAACTTGCGATCTTTGTGTCGCAGGCAACTGCTCGAACAACTCGGCCACCACGGCTATTTCTAACAATAAAAACCAGTTTAGTCGCTCCGTTGTTTTGAAGTATAACTGAAATTAAAATAAATTGCATATTTTAATCTGACGTCCGACCAGTAGCGGGTTAAGCGTGTTTGGACTAAAACCAGATTGATTACGAGATTACCGCAAAGTCCATGTGTATTGTCAAAGCACATTGCCCACGGGTACAAATTCATTATCATTCAGCTCTTTTGAACCCACTACTGGGTAATAAGCCTCTTGTCTTTTACGCCAACCTTACCGATCCCGTGCCTCATACGACATGCGGCTGAACAAAAACATTTCTAAACAAAATTGTTTATGCTATTCGATGTATGGCAGCTTATGTCATTTGCCATAAAAAATATTATAGTTTTCAAATAGCGTGAACGTAACAGAAAATGATCTGGTCTAGAGGCTTCAGACCGCATAGTATTAATGAAAAAATATTTCCTGATCCGTTCCAAAACCAATCAGTATTATACTGATTGGTAAGTAAAGATTTTTTGTATTTACAGAGCAAGTTCATAAGATTTTACCTTCATACATATAATTAAGTCGAGTCCCTCACGAGGTAGCCTGAGAGAGGAGAGTGCCTCTTCTCTCCAGCCTCTATACCATATAGACCTCTTCGCTTCTTGCATATTCAACAGGCTCTATACATGGCGGTTTTCAGTTTTTCTTATTTTCGTTTCTCGATCTTATTTTTTTAGCTTATATACTATATTACATGCAAAACAAAGATATTAATCAATATTAGGTTAGTACATTGCCAAACAGTGCCCACAGATAGCTCAACATCTTTTCCAGAAAGTTATTGAAATAATAAATGGTTGGAAAAAGCTTAAATACCGCTTCCGTTGGAGTCTCGTTTCGGCTCTATGTTACTACTCTCAGCGACACATTATCTATCTGATGAGGAAAATCCCCTATTATTCGCTTTTGAGGCGCAATAAAAGTATAATGTCATCCGGCAATGAATCGACTATTTCGCGTTACAAACCTCTTGTTGCGGGCCAAATGGATTGCTCCCGCGCGCGACTAAGATATATGCACGGTGCGGAGACAATACGTTCACTTCAGATTTAACTGACTTTTTAGGAAAATTTATTTGTTTTCGTATACATTTTTATTTGATTAATTTGGAAGGCGTAGGTACTGCTTGTTCTTTCACAAGGGAGAATCGAATACGCAACGATAAATATATATATTCCCACAACCTTAGAAATAAGCATAAACTTCAGCTCAGCTCTTACCATCGTACTAACTATGGAAAAAAAACTATACTTTTTGAGGGAGTACAGTTATACAATGAATTGCCTAATAATATAAAAGAGTGTGACAGCGTATTTATGTTTAAAAGTAAACTTAACAATTATATGTATACAGTGTAACAGCCCAGAAACAACTATAATGTACTTATAATATTTTATTACGTTTGTATCTCATTGTAAATGAACACGTATGTTTTTATGAGAATAAATTCTTTAAACCTAAACTTAAATGTAGGACTTAAACATAGTAATCAATGACAGACAAATCATGAAGTAGGGTATGAAAAGATTCCTGCAGTGTCGACACAGGAGTGTTAGTCCTGGTGTTGCGAGCCACCTTGGTGGTATGAAAAACGTATACCTCTATATACACTACACACGTGCTAAATCCACATTTATCAGACCCTTACGTGCAGTTTCGAGTACTCTTAACTTATCTACTAATCTCGTAAGAAGTACTCAAGCATGTATTGGCTATGTTTGTAAACACTAATACTCTGTAGCATTACTGGACGCTAATTGTGAGTGGGAACATTTCATAATAATTATTGCGCTTGCAGTAGTCAAGCATACCTCCACGGTCTATCACCGTTTCTCAAGCACGACTATACATACGCCTTTGGATATCAAACGTAGCAGGTTCCCCTCTATGATTCAGAAAAACTTACTGGTACAGTCGGAATTCGAGCTAGCAATCTTTATGTTACAGTCAACTGTTGCAACGTCTCGGCCACCACGGTAAATAATAACAAACAAAAATGTATAATATCTTTAAGAAGTACGTCGTTTTTAGACAACCGTTAGCGTTCGTTCTTATACAAGGTGATGAACTAATAATATTCTCTTCCTTATGTATTCACTATGTTGTAACATCTACATAGCAAAAGAAATGCTGAAAACCTGAGAAAAATCCACATCAGAATTCTCTAGGGAAATGAAAGCGTGTCTCTCGTAGCAAAAAATAAATTTTGCAGTAAATATGATTTTGTTGAATACAAATTCTTCCCGTGTCACTTGTTTGTGACTTTCGGTTCGACTTACATTTTACCTACTAGGAATATTCTGTGAGATGAAATACTCGACGGTACGGTACAGTCATACGATATACATACGAGTGTGTGTACGTTTGTGTGTGTGTGTCGCCGATATCTGTATGCGGTACATGGTCGCAGTTAAACGGCAATGATCCCACGGGAACAGTACTTTTATGAGATAAAATATTAGTCTATTTCCTTTTCTGTATCCCTGACAAAGTGTGTGGATTTTTTTATAATAACCGGCTGAGTAGTTAAAATATGAAATACTAGCTGTCCCGCCCAGCTTTGCTCGGGTGAAAAAGTTAAATTGCCCGTAACACGATCGCAGCGCCACCTATCGGGTCCAATTGTAAATCTAAACCATTCTCGAATCCACCTTAAGACACACAGAAAGGGATAGCTTCGCACGGGTGAAAAAGTTAAAATTCCTAAAACTCGATCGCAGCGCCACCTATCGGGTCCAATTTAATATAGCCTATGTTACTCGGGGATAATGTAGCTTTCCAAAGGTGAAAGAATTTTTGAAATCGGTCCAGTAATTTCGGAGCCTATTCATTACAAACAAACAAACAAACAAACAAATCTTTCCTCTTTATAATATTAGTATAGAATAGATATAGAAAAAGACAATTTAGTAATAAGCCGTGGTGGCTGAAAAGGTAGCAAGTTCGAATCCCGACTGTACCAATGAGTTTTCCTTTACCACGAGCTTTACGGTGAAGGAAAACATCGAGAGGAAACCTGCATACGTCTGAGAAGAAATTCAAGAGAAGAAATTCGTATGTATAAATAGTCGTGCTTGAGTAACGGCGATGGACTCGCCAACTGTCACATTGGCACCTAATATACTTCTGGCGGAAAGTGGGTGTGTGGGTATTACCTATACACCTCTGCCTACCCCTTCGGGGACCCTTGTGAGAAGGCGTGAGGATAAACATATTATAAGTTAATTCCTATTCAAATATTATGCAGTTAGGTTAGGATTATACTTCGGATTAGTTGATTTTTTATAAGACAACTTCTCACGTAAATTTTGTGGTGGATGTAACAACATAGTGGTTCGAGTAGTTGCCTGCAACACAAAGATTATAAGTTTGAACCCCGACTGTACCAATGAGTTTTTCTAAACCTAAGTACAGTTATTAGTCACACGTTACATACGTCTTTTGTAATTTCTTCTCAAAAGTTTGCAGGCTTTTTCTCGATTTTTGTCCTTGGTCGTAAATCTCGTGTTATGCTTAATCTTACTTAAATACAGCGAAACTCATTTGTATAGACGGGGTTCAAACTTGCAATCTTCGTGGCAAGCGCTTACTCGAACCACTTGGTCACCACGACTCTGTATATTAGGTAATGTAAAGTTCTATAAGTCTTGGCTTAGTAGACTAAAGTTAAGAGGTTGTAAAACGAATTCACGTCTTAATTTTATCTCAGTCTCGGAGACATGTGTTCATGAATTCATGCGGTGGGTTTTATTGCTCGGGAACAAAGTCGGTTTCACTGCGTTTTAACATATATTATCGCAAGTTACGGTTACCGTGTGGGTGGATTCAATTTGAACTCTGTATTTACGTGGAGTTAAAGCGGCACCTTAAGAGGGGTCTGCCAGCGCTTAAGGTCTTTATTCAAGTGGCAGGAGGAATTATTGGCGCTTTACCTAAATTTTATCATTTAATATAACAGGTGTGAGATTTCGTAATTCGGAAATAAATAGATATAATTGGGTTTGTGAGTTCGCTTCATAAACCTCTTAGTGCGATGATCTTAAATTATATAATAATATTTTCTTGCGATCCCACAGGAGTCCCCGTAGGCGCTTTCGGGGAGCCTTGTGGGGATGGAGGTGTGAAAAGAGGGTAATATTACCTAGACGTAGGTGTAGTAACCCACTTAACGCCGGAAATACATATTAGTGCCACAGTCTTCACTACGTCTTTGAAATTCATCTGAAACGCATGCAGGTTTCCTCACAATTCTTAAACTTGTGGTGTAATATTTCAAAATATCTATCTACGAGACCGGTTGGTTTGAATCAGCTATCACCAGCAGTTCACCTGGACACAGCTAACACGGTTTCTAAATGTCAAATTGAAATAGAAATAAAAATTTTGTTACATAGGTCGTGTTTAGCATGGAATGAAACACATCAATCTTATGAACGGGCATCCTCAAAAACATGCCACATGTAATTTTACATTTATAACATATACATACTAAATACTCACTCCTACAAGGGTCCCCGAAGGGGTATGCAGAAGTGTATAGGTGTCAACGTGACAGGGAGTCCATCGCCGTAACTCACAACTACACATACACCTTTAAATTTCTTCTCAGACGTTTGCAGGTTTCCTCACGATGTTTTCTTCCTAGTAGCCTATTTACGCTCACGATACCGAAGTGTCACTTGCACTTTGCTACTCTGCGTTCGGGGAGTTATAGTGTGTTGGCAGCATAAGGTTTAATCCCTCTGCTTCCAACACAATGTAACAATCCTCCCCCCTGTCCAAGGAGCTCATTACTGGAAACCTTATTCACCACGTAGGAACACAACACAATCCATTGTGTTATTTGGCTACGGACTTCTATAAGGTGCAGGTCCTGCCCCAGTCGGGCAGCTCCAAATTCGAACGGGAAACCCGTTATGCCCTACCTCTCTTAAAATTATTATTATAGTATTGCTCGAACCACCCGGCCACCACGGAACATTTATAACATTAGTAGGATAAAACATTATGCAAGCCTTATTACATCGACGTTCACAACACCGAAAACGTTTGTAATTCAGAAGCGATTATTCAACGAGCGGCCCGCATGCGCCACACCGCAAGGCTTGCAGTTCGCGAGAAGAATCGCAAATTAGGGTTGCAAAGTTCAAGATTTGCCCTCTGGCCTAATGAGCGCCACGTTTGAACCGCGCCAATCGTAAACGCTGCAAACCGTTTGACGCAAATTTTCGACTTTAACTTTATGTTAAATATTTCCTTCCTTCTAAGAGACATGGGTTACATACGGCGAGTTCCTCAGGGGGTAAGCACAGAGTGTGCAGCGCCAGTACATTTACAGACCTTTAGTCAATTATTCTTTATTCATCAGTAACTTCATATATGCTAGCCTTTTTGAAGTACTCTTGAGGAAAGTGATTGCACCTGATGTTCTAATTAACTCAGACGGTTCGAGGTAAATGTTTTTTTTTTTTGTCTCTCGTAGCGTGAGTTCCGGGAACTACTTAACCGATCAATGGCGAGACCTAGGCCTCCAGCCAGGCACTTTATTTTTAAGCAACACAGCTAAGGGCACCCCCTGTGGGGTACGAACCTCGGCTTAGGGCGTTGCTGGATCGCGAGCAAGGGAGCTGGGCTGGACTGGTAAATATTATTTGGGGGCGGTATTTGCGCGTCTGGCTCGGCGCGGGCCGGCGTTTGCGGCGGAGGTCGGGGGGGAACATTACGACTCTGGTTTCCCTTCAAAACGTATAAATCTTTCGAGGTAAATGAGGTATTGTTTAATATATATATATCCTCACGTCTTCCCACAAGGGTCCTCGAATAGGTAGGCAGAGGTGTATAGGTAGTACCCCTACACTCACTTTCCGCCAGAGATATATTTTAGGTGCCAACGTGACAGATGGCGAGTCCATCGCCGTTACTCAAGCACGACTATACATACGCCTTTGAATTGCTCCTCAGACTTATTCAGGTTTCCTTTCGATGTTTTCCTTCACCGTAAAGCTCGTGATGTGTCCAATCACTTGTTTAATGTTATTTTATAAATATGTTACCTACTATTGTGAATGTTAGGGCAACGTGAATAGATATTCAATTACAAGTGTCCAGGAGAGTCCATAAAATATAATGTATAGGTAATATCTGCACACCCACTTTCCCAACGTGACAGATGGCGAGTCCGTCGCCGTTACTCAAGCACGACTATACATACGCCTTTGAATATTTTCTCAAAAGTATGCAGGTCTCCTCTCGAGGTGCCAAGCCTCTCCATACTAAATTCAAGAAGACGTTTTCTTTCCGTATTTTCAATATCTTAATAAATGTAATGTATTTTATATAATAATATTGATGTCTCTTATTGAAACTGTCTCAATTCCCGAGAATAAAGCTCTTCTTATTCAATAAACCACTACCTTCAAATAAAGTTTCAAAGATACTATCCCTGTGTAATCTCTAAGACAAAGTGTTCTAATAAAATTGCAATCTAGTAAGCTCGAGTCAACCTCAACGACGTATTTCACGAATATTCTAGAAAATTCTAGCACTTTTGTTAGTACACAATAGAACTAAAGTACTAAAAACGGACTATCCGCTTTGCATACATAATTGAATCGACTGGCTTTCTTTGCGTTTTTTGTCGGAAAGTGGTGGGTTGTATTTTGAAGTGTGGATTAACTTTAGCCAAGGGATGTATTCCGTTCAAGTAAGTTATTCTGGTTCCAGAATGGTCCATCTTTACGGCTCACCACAAGGGTCCCCAAATGTGCAGATAGACCCTGTAGTGACACGCCGGTATTTAGGTATTTTTTTATTAATTAATTTAACACATTTAATAATAAATACAGTACCTGAAGCACACCAAAAATCTCTGAGGTTTGTACGGTATGGTGTAAATTCTGCTTACTTAGCACAGGCGAAATAGTTCGGTTTTTAAGTTATAAAAGTTTTAAACATAACTTAGTTATATAGGTTAAAATTTGTTAGGTCTAAAATAAAAAAATCTAGGATTTAGATTTTAAACAATATTTCTTAAAAGGAAAGTAGAAATATAGAAAATAAATTGAAGTTTTGATGACATAGTGACGATATAGCGGATATGCAAATATTTTTATTTAGTTTAAGATCAAAAAGTTTAGTTTAAGGTCAAACATTTATATATTGTACTGTGATGCTTTGTAATCTAAAATCTATAAAATATGGGTTCATTAAGGTCCCAACATGACAGATGGTCCATCGGCGTCTCTCAAGCACAACTATACGTCTTTGAATTTCTTCGCAAACCTATGCAGGTTTTCTCTCGTGATATGAACAACAGCGTTATTTCGTTATTGTACCAAAATGTCTATTATACTAATAATAATTTGACAAAGTTCTTTGTAAGCATCTACAGGTAGGTACTGTGGAGCTGGAGAATATTTTTCCTGCTTCGTCCAATTTTGTCGTAATTAAGTCAATTGCAAGTTCCGGGACGTCGTTTGTAAGTACAGGGAAATGTCTTAATTAACTTGGCTCCATATTCTTAGACATAACGTAATAAACAATGTTATTTTTATAAAACATGTGCAACAAATGCATTTCAACTTAAGTAGAGTCTAGGAAAGTCTTTTGAGAAACTAAATGATTGATGAATCTAGACGACGGGAAAAAATGAAGAGGCGATATATGAGCATATATGAAAATTTGCTATTTCTTGATGTGCCAATCGTGCCAACATGAAGATGACGATTCTACTGCCGTTACTCAAGCACGTTTCATCTCTCCTTTACCCTAAAGCTCGTAGTGTGACTAATAACTGTACTTAAGTTCAGAAAAACTCATTATTACAGTCGGGATTAAAACTTGCAATCTTCGTGTCGCAAGCCTACTGGAACCATTCGGCCGCCACGGCTCATATTTTTTTATTCCTGACAGTGCCTTCGTCTGGAATGACTATATATGGCCTAATACTAAAAACTAGAGCCTAAATCGAAAGCTTCTGTAACGGATGTCATAAGCCTTCTTTCCATGGGCAAAATAAAAAAAAATACTTGAATATTATGCTTGCGGGTATTATACCCGCAATCCTGTCTTATTTAAGGCGATGGAGCGACGTATTTCACGTACTTTGCAGAGATGTAGCGGTGCTCAGTGGGCTTTCGCAGCCATATTTTATTCATGGAGGGAGTCGCCGAGGCGCTGACCCTACGATGAAGGTATTCAATAATCAAAGATTTAGGTAAACTTCCCCTTGCTGGAATGGCGAGTCTTACTTTGAAACAGCATATGGATTGAAAAATTGAGGGGTTCATTATACATTTAATATTCCCTGTGATAAAAAAAGAAGGAATACCACGTTCTTAGCAATCGTTGGCGTTGGCCGCCTATCTACACAGTACATTTTGAAGGGCGCAAAATGTACTGTGTAGATAGGCGGCCTTTAGCAAACGTGGCCGGCGGAACACGAGTTCTTTGAACTGAATGCAACGGATCTTATCGCACACACGGCTTACGCTCTCGCAACTAATGAAGTAGTGAGAGCTTCAAAGGGGCTATTAAGTTATCAGTCGTGTTAGAATTGCTTAAATTAAATATATTAACCGCCATCTAAGTGATAATTGTCACAAGATAATTGGCTTTTACATTAAACAAAGCAGGACTTAGTTCTAAACACCTACTAAAGTTGTAGTTTTAATGGGTAGGTAATATTTGATATAGAATGATGTTGTATAACTGAACCTTCTTAATTATATTAACACCTATTGTTATTTCATCTTGACGCCTTCCCTGAAAGGTTTCCGAGGTACCTGGGAACTGTGGGAACTAGATAAAGTTGTTCCTTATTGTATTGCTTGATATTATACATCTATTGGTCCATAGGGCATCGAATTCAATAATGTTGTGTTGACACAGACATCCGAATCGAACCTGCGATCAGGAGCCAGGAGCTCTTTCAGCACAGCCGTCAGTTAAAAGGTTATATAATTTAAGTGCAATAGCCTTGGTGGCCGAGTAATTTAGGCCGTCGTCAGCAACTCAAAAATTCGAGTCCCAACTGTACCAACGACTTTTTCTGAACTTAAGTATAGTGATTAGTGACACTATAATGAAGGAAAAATCGAGAGGGAGCCTACATACGTTTGAGAAGAAATTCGTATGTATTTGTTTTTTGCTCTACTGCTCTGCTGCTCTTTCACGGCAAAACGGCTGAATCGATTTGGCTGAAAGTTGAAATGGTGATGGCTTATACCTAGGATTAGGACATTTGAATTTGAAATTACATTCGAATCCCGAAAAATACATTAACTACCTTTTCGAACTCCACGCGGGCGAAACCGTGGGCAAAAGCTATTTGTATATATAATTCGGTTTAAATATGCAACTTATTTTTTTTATCCTTTTTTAGCCTATCTAACGACTGCTTAACTACTGCGATAGGAGTTGTAAGATAGTCATGCTACGGCATGCCAAGCCGTAGTCTCGGAGGGCGCTAGTACCTACGGTCCGCCCGTCTTACTGCAAAGGTCACGACTACCCTACTGGCATTTGCATTAACACAAAAGTCTTTGGCATTTCATCCACGTATTGTGTTGCCGCGGCATTCCTTTTCATTTTCCCATACAAAAGATAATTTATCCGATTAATATTATAAATGCGAAAGTTTGTGAGGTGTTCCTTTTCCACGCATACACTAGTAAGGAAATTGCAAATTTGACAGATACAATTTATTAGCTGAATTAAGCCAGCCAATGCAGTCAAATTTATCGAATCATTATCATCAATATCAACATATCATTATCATCAATATCATCATATCATTAATTTATTAATTGGGTGAAACCGCATGGCACGGCTAGTAAATTATATAGAGACAAAATTTCACGCTAATGTTATCTTGGGAACGTTCTGCCTGATGGTACCTAAGCGGCTACCGCCAACTATGGACGCTTGCAACTCCGGAGGTATTGCTCGCGCTTTGCCGATTCTGCAGGAATCTTTTACACCATTCTTGAAGAACTCCATGCTGTACTCTCTAGGGAAATCTTTAACTGAGAGTTCATTCCACAGCCTGAGCATTCGCTGAAGGAAGTTACGTTGAAACCGCGCAGTACAAGGACTATTTTGTTAATATTATATTAAGCTACAATCACAAGCTTCCATTACAAAATTTTTGTTAGTTACAGTGTTGACGCTACCACACAGACCGCAAGCTAATTGCTACCTAAAAGCTTTATACATAAAGCTGTGAATATATAGAAACACAAGTAAACGGTAGTTTACAGTAATGTTGCTGGTGTTGAATAATTCACAAGCGGTTAAACATTTAATGGCGGACAAGGGCGACAATCCGATTACAATGTTTGCAAACCTATGCGCCCTACTTGTTGCGACTTAGAAGGGTCTGTGTTATCACTCAGGTTTATCTTGTGTAGTAAGCGGGAGGACATGTACCCATATGGGGAAACATTGACTGGTGCTATGATAATGTTTACAACAAGCCATGTCTACCCAAGGATCCTTACACACGTATCTGGATCCTTAGGTAGGCCAAAGAGACAGGTGAACTCCATTATTTTATTTCTTCTTGACTTGAATGAGTTTTTCTGAACTTCAGTGATTAGACACACTCAAGCTTTATGGTGAAGGATAAAATCGAGAGGAAACTTGCACACGTTTGAGAAGAATTATGTAGTCGTGCTTGAGTAACGGCGATGGACTTGCCATCTGTCACGGTGGCCTCAAAAATATATCTCCCCTAAGAGATAGAGGTGTGTAGGTAGGTAGTAGTACCCACACCTCCACTTACCATCAACATCTTAGGTGCCAACGTGACAGAATGGCGAGTCCATCGCCGTTACTCAAACACGGCTATACATACGCTTTTGAATTTCTTCTCAAGCCCTTGCAGGTTTCCTCACGAAGTTTTCCGTCACGGTAAAGCTCGTGGCGTGACTAATCACTATACTTAAGTTACGAAAACTCATTGGTACAGTCGGGATTATAACTTGCAATCTTTGTGTTGCAGGCAGGTCAGGCAACTACCGAACCACTAGTCCACCACGGCGCTGAAAAACTCTTCGGTAAAAAAGAAATAAATATGACGCCAAATATAAAATACAGCAATATATCCTCCCCTCCTTGGCACATGTTTTACTTGTTCATTATACTCATTCAGCTGACGTCCCTGTATTCAGTTTACTTTAACCATGTCATCTCTGGGACTAACCAGCCATATCGAGTATGCAGGAAAGATTATATACAAAAATAATCACATCACGAGTTGTATGGTGAAGGAAAATATTGTGAGGAACTTTACATTCATTTGAGAAAAAATTCGAACGCGTATGTACATAGAACACGAGTATTTGTACCTTAATCTTCGAACTGTGTATTTATGTATAAATCGATATATTTATGTAAATATATCGTTGTCGTTGCCATGACACAAGCATTCCTTAACTTGGGGCTAAGTAAATCTGTGTGGAATTGTCCCAAGGTATTATTATTATATCCTATGTGTTACTCCAGCTAATAAACTTTATCCGTGTCAAATTTAATTCAATTCCGTTCAATTGTTTTTGCGTAAAATGGTAATAAGCACCTTCACTAACAATCGCATTTAAAAGATTTGTACAAAATAATAGTTTAAAAAAACTAAAAAACACGCTTTTTATAGAAAACCGAACTAAAAAATAGAAAATAAATTTCGATAATATCTTAAAAAGCGTGGGGTGCATGGTGTCAATAGTTATAAATATTTTATTGACAGATATTAGTAGAGTGATTATCATTTCGGTAATATCTTAAAAAGCACCCCACGCTTTTTAAGATATTATCGAAATTTATTTTCTATTTTTTAGTTCGGTTTTCTATAAAAAGCGTGTTTTTTAGTTTTTTTAACTATTATTTATTTTCTACTTTTTAGTTATTAGTGTATTGTCATCGATCCTCGATAAGTCTACAAAGTTTGAACGAAATCTGGCCGTTTAAAGTGGGTCAAAATCGAGCTCAAAGAAGTCGGTTACATACATACATACATACATACATACAGGCGAAGCTAATATAAAGCGTGTAAAAATAGCTCTTAACTCACCCTGTTATTGTACATTTATGAACATGTTTTCAGTGTATAGGCACTGAAATTTATTGATCGTAACTTATGAGCTACTTGTGTATTAGGTTCGGACTATAATTACCCTGAACTTTAACAACTCCGCCCATGTAATTACACCAAATTAAGTGAACTTTAAACTTGGTGGAAGTTCGTTGTAGCATCAGCGCATTTGTGGGTCCGACTTAAATAGAATATTTTATTTACCCTCCGTCTGTGCGCCGGCTAACTAATTACCTACTTGTTTGTGAGAATAAGCTATATGTTTACAGAACTGTATATGTGCATATAAGTTGATCGACATGTACATATTTTGATTCTAGATGAATTCTAGCTACAGTCGAGGGGTAGGTTGTCACTTGTGTTTCCTGCGGTAGTAATCGCTAAGATATGCAGGCAATAAAAAAACTACGTGACCACACTTAGTCAGGTCGAAAAACCTTTGGGAATATATGAGGTATTAAGGAAATTTTAAAATCTAATTCTTCTTCTTTCGAGACTCTTTCGTTTAAACCTTTGCTAAGGTCTAATAGTATGTACCTCTACCAGCCAGTTTACTTGGATCTGGGAAAAGCACTGGCTGATTAGCACTTCGTTAGGCGGCATTCTACTAATATTTATAATAAATAAATACTGCAAAATTTTGGGAAGATTCTTGTTCCTTATACACGAGATTTGGCACAGAAATTAACCCAGTAAAAAAACACTAGCTATGCTTACAGCTAGGGTACAGTTAGTGCGGTATATTATAAGATAAGATCCTAATGGACACTAAATTAAAAATGAATACCACGTACTTGTCCCCCCACAAGTACCGTGGCTACTTTGCGAGTAGGAGTTGGTAAACACAGAAAAAGCTTGTGATAAATAGACGCTGATTATTTTTTCTGCTAATTTTATTACTCTCGGGTTTATTTCCATTTGTTCGGGCCCGTAATAAATTACCGGATAGGCGATATTTCCGACGCAGTACACAAGAATAAGCAGTACAACATGGGAATTGTTTAATACTAAGAATAAATATCATTAGAGAAACCGAAAAAAAAATTACCTTGGTTGCGTGCAAAGTCTAAATTGTAAGTCCATATCTTGATGGTGTACACCAATAAGTTTTTCTAACCTTTAGTACAATGATGTTCCGCATCACAAGCATTACGGCAAAAGAAAACATTGAGGAATCCTGAATTCTGAATGAAATACCTACTTGCTCGCTATCTACACTTATATTATGACTTTGCTGAATGCACATATCATTTAGATTGCAATCCAGATGAGATTTAGGTACTATTTGTACGACTAAGTGAATATGTAACGTACTGTTAGTGATTGTGATTTTTGTCATGATGATAATTAAATCTATACATATAAAATTGAATCACCGAAATGTTTGTACGCGAATAACTTCCAAACGACTCCACCAAATTGGATAAATCTTTCTTTTATGTATTCTTCATGGCCGGGAAGGGTTGTATGAAAAAAATATTTAAAAAATATATAACATTTCTTCTGTGCATGTCACTGTACTCCTCTTAAACTGCTGGACCGATTTGAATGAAATTTTCTGTGTCTCTTCAGATGGATTCGAGAATGGTTTAGATTCACAATTATATCCATATGTTTCAGAAACTGTTACGTTTTCACCCAAGCGTAGCTGGGTGGGACAGCTAGTACATAAATAAAATGCGTCTGTGAACGAAATTCAAAGACGCATGCATAGAGCTACGTACATTATGTAAAGACGTATGTTTTTAAATTGTGCAAAAAATTACTAGATACTAATATTACAAATAAATTGGTGAGTATCAAACCCCTTTTTACGCACAAAGTTCTGTTCGGAGCTTTTTATTTTAAAAATAACTTTTATTTCCGAAAACTTCCAATCAAGTCATATTTTACGCGGATGAAGTCGCGGGATAATAAATATAGTCGTAGTTGAGAAACGGCGACAGGATCGTTGTCTATTGCGTCAGGTACATTATCGGCGAAAAGGGTCACCGTGCACCTTTGTCTATCCCATTGGAGACCCGAGCTGGCGACCCCATTGTAAGAAGTCAAGCGACAAAAGCATTATGCATCATAACAGCCAATTGCCTCTCTTTGTACCCATATTTCTGTGCCTAATCGAACTGCCGCGTACTACGTGGTATGAGGTACTGATTAAGTTGCTTCGTTGTAATAGCAATGTTCCCGTTTTAAAGATATCCTGCTCCCAGGCCGTTACCGACGGCAAGTATCCGGCGTTTCAAGACGCTAAAATGTAAACTGGGTACTTTTTACTTTGTATGTTTATGGTCTGTTAGGCTTTGTAGGCGAAAATTATCTCGGAAATATTCTATTGCTTCAGATTATTTATGTTGTTTATAAATTTGTGTTCGTAATCATCTTTAATCTCATCTCATTTAATTTTGATAATTTGTTTGCGCAACGTTAAAGTACCAAGTGATTATGCTAAAGCTGCCGCAGTTTTTTTATGATGTCATAATCATGCCGAGTCCCTCATGGGGTAGAGAAAGTAAAGCACCAGTTCTCACTAGACCAACAGATCTTTTTCGCTTCATTCAAATATATGTATTTTCATACATGCTCGCCGGTTTCGAGTACTCTTTACGTTCCCATCCTTGAATGTCTGATTGATTTATTCTATGTCGTGGTCTTCTTCTGCCTTTTCTTTCGCATACTTTCGTATTGTATATCTGTTTCGTTAATATTTCTCCGCTTATAATAATTTTTTGATGTGCTAATCCTTATAGATGAACATTAAGGCTTTAAAGGCCAGCTATTAGCTTTAACTTATAGACTTCTAATAATTAAATTCTATTTTTATTTTAATTCTATTTTTATTTTAAAATTACGTGAATATCTTATAGACTTCTAATTATTTAATTGTGTTGTTACTTTAATTTTTAAATTACGTGTCAAAGTGGATTAGGTAGTCGCCTGCAGGACAAATATTCAAAATCAAAATTTAACCCCAGCATGTCCAATGGCTTATTTCAGAATCAAAGTACACACAACACTACGAGCTTTTGCTCTAGCTTCACACGAAGAAAACTTATAGAGGAATCCCAAAGGCATAGGTAAAGGCCTACGTTTGAGAAGAAATTAAAAAACGTATGTGCTTGAGAAGCGGCGATCCCCAACTGTCACGTTGACACCTTATGACCTTAACATATCTACGGCGAAACAGGTGCTGATAAACCTTGCCTATAGGGTCGGGAATCCTGGTTGCGAAGGCATGTAGATATAGGAACACTTAAAATCTGAAGGAAAGGCAATTTTTAATAATATGTCACGACGCGATACTATATACGTATGCATTGGCGCTTTAGACGTACAATATAGGTATAGTAATTAATAGTACAGGGCAGTAAAGTAGAGGTTAGGGGAAGTTATCTGCCGAGAGTTGGTATCTGGGGCCCTAAATTAACAGGTCATTAAACGGTCCCTTTTCCTAACGGGTCCTTAACTACCCATTTGGGGTCGTCTTGAGCCATTCGCACGGAACGGCGTGTTACTCAATTTTTAGGGAAAGAGCAGCGGATAAATGGGATCAAGACACACGCATAAGCATTTAATATGTACATATATATAAGCCTCGACAATGTACTAAAGATATTTAATAAACATAAAGATCTTACTGTGTAATTATTTATATTCTCGTCGCACGGTTTAAATTAATTTTGATATTCGAATAGAATCCGGAATTGATTATGTAATTTGCCGGTTTGTATGATGAGACTGAAAGTGGATGAAGCGAAAGAGATCTATAAGTCTAGTGAGAACTGGCGCTCTTAAGCCTCTGCCTACCCAGCCACAGACTCAATGTGATGATATATGACCTACGTATATAATTTATTTTTCTCAAGCATCTTCAAAGGCGTTTGATACAGTCATAAAATAATATTTTACTTATATAATATAATTATAAATATAATATCCTCACGCCTTCCCTCAAGAGTCCCTGAACCCACTTTCCGCCAGAGGTATATTAGGTGCCAACGTGACAGATGGCGAGTCCATCGCCGTTCCTCAAGCACGACTATACATACGCTTTTGAATTTCTTCTCAGACGTATGCTGGTTTCCTCTCGATGTTTTCCTTCACCGTAAAGCTCGTGGTGTGACTAATCACTGTACTTAAGTTCAGAAAACTCATTGGTACAGTCGGGATTCGAACTTGCGATCTTTGTGTCGCAGGCTGCTCGAACCACTCAGCCACCACGGCTTTGTAATTATAATATACCTAATTATTACAATAAAATAATATAATATAGTTATAAAATAATACCTTACCTCACAGAGCACCTAGCTACAAAGCACTAACAAGTCCACTCCGTATAATTACTCAATTCAAAATCCACTCGCACATGATTATTTACTGTCAAAACTAGCGCGCACGTGAAATCATATTTCAAATTACGTCGGCGCGAGGGGAGAGGGCGACGCAACCACCCCCCACGACAACAGGAAGGCAACTGGCTGTTCCCTATTACTGCAGACCATGGAAACCTCTGTAACATCCCGCATCAGTCGCGTCGAGGCGCATGCGTGCGGGAACTGAGGATGTCAGCTGACGGGCGGCGCTAAGGTCAGTGTGTCACTAACGGAGCTTTAAAAAGTGTGACTATAGGACAAGGATCAGGTGTGATCATCGCCTAAGCACAATATAAAAACAGAAGCAGTATCTTCAGTGGCCAAAGAACTGACCGTTGGCTATCATTATTATCGCACTAAAGATCTCATTATGCGCGATTTCAACGGAGTTTTCTTCCACAAACCCACTTGTAATGCACGCACAAAAAGTATAGCATGGATTTCTTCACGAAGGGTGTGAAAAGAGACCTGCAGGGACGGCTATACCTTTATTGTTCTAAGCGTCCATAGCCAGCGGTAAAAGCTTGCCATCGGCTATGGACGCTTAGGCTATGGATGCTTGCCACCTTAGAATCATCTTTTTTGGATATCATCAAATACCTTTACTTACTTATCAGTCCACCTCTGAGGATTCTCCCATGTTGAGCCACTTTTTCTGCTCTCCGTCACCCTCATCAATCAAAATGAATAGTGAAGATATTCAAAACAAATCTGTGGATGATTTTATTACAAAGGGAGAGAAGCAGCGTGGGGGCTACCGTCATGCTATTTCATGTTTGAGTTACTGTTTGGCCTGTGTATTGTATGTCTTTGACCGTAGTGGTAATTAATTCAGAGGGTATTATTTTTGGTTGCTATAAACTGGTACACAATTTCCTAAAGCTCTTACGTAGGAAAAATAATTGGTTCATTTACTATTAATAGATGGAAGACAAGGGACTAGAAAACAATTGTCCTTGTCACTGTTTAGTATCAAATGCAAAATAGTCTCCTAGGGTTCTGTGTTTCTCTGTATAAGCCATGGATTTGTTGTTGCTTTTGACGTACAAAACAAGTTTTATTTGTTTATTTATAACACCTCTGCCTACCCCTTCGGGGACCCATATCCCTTGTCTAGCCCACCACGCTTCGCTTGGGTTGAAGGAAAAAAGTTCCTGAAACACGATCGCAGCGCCTCTTATCGGGTCCAGTTGTGAATCTGAACCATATTCGAATCCACTTAAAAACACAAAAAAAAATATCAGAATCTGTCTAAGGATTTCATATACACATGCACAGAAGAAATTAAATGTGAATTATAATTGATATACATTATATAGAATGGATAATTATATGAAAAACACAGCTTCAGTAAAGATTACAACAATGATTCCTTAATAATAGAAATTCAAAATATGCGTTTCACAATTTACAGTACATATCACAAGATACATTTTGAGATTAAGGTGCTGTTAGTTAAATTGATGTTATAGTTCACCAACACCCATATAGACTTACAACACAGTGCCAGCCCCATAGCTTTAGAAAATTAAACGTTTTCGAGAAAAATAAATTGTCGGAAAATCATAGAGGGTAACAAAAATTACGTGAAATATTTTCCGAGTTACCTCAAAGACGCTTCAAAGCGAAACGTGAAATAATTTTATGAAAAATATTTTTCCATGAATACAAATCTCTCCAGTAGATTGCAAAATAAATATGACTTTCGTATTTTGTTTAGAAATTTTTCCCATGGGCTTATGGGTTGAAGCAACCAAATTTTACTGCAAATTTAGTTAGATAACAACATAGCTGATGGCGAGTCTATGAGACTGTACTATCCCTCGAGTACAACAACTCTTTAAGAGAGGTATGGCATAACGGGTTTCCCGTTCGAATTCGGAGCTGCCCGACTGGGGCAGGACCTCCACCTTATAGAAGTCCGTAGCCAAATAACACAATTTTTTGTGTTGTGTTCCTACGCGGTGAATAAGGTTTCCAGTAATGAGCTCCTTGGGGAGGGGGAGGATTGTTTCATTGTGTTGGAAGTAGAGGGATTAAACCTATTATGCTGCCAACCCACTATAACTCTCCGAACACAGAGTGGCAACACGCAAGTGATACTTCGGTATCGTGAGCGTAAATAGGCTGCGGTAACCTTTTCCCATCAGATGAGCCGTATGCTTGCTTGCCACTCTTGTTGTATAAAAAAAAAAACTCTTAAGTCACAGATTATCTTCTCAATGATTTCCTACTCTGCGCTTGTTCTAGACATAGTGCTTTTGTTGTATAGTATATTTATTAGTTATTATAGTATATTTGCTACAAACCGGTGAGCATACAGAGACTGATGAACGTAGACGATGCGAAAGACGTATGTAAGTGTAAAGAGAACTACCTGCCTAACTGACTCTCTACCTACCCAAGGTGTTGCTTTAGAGAGGCCAACAAGAGCGTAGCTCTTAAGTGTATGATTTTGATTCATGTTAACGATACCCGCGGTTACCTGATGGTAAGTAGTTACCGAAATGTAGAATGATAGACGCTCAATGCCAAGAAATTGCACCAGAGACATAAACAACGAATGAGCCTCTAATCTACCACAGCTTTAAAGATTTGGTCTGGAAACCTGACGTACCGTTTAAATGCATCATTACCTGAAAGCGATGCGATTTGGCCGGGTACTTCTATAGGGTAACTTCTACGGGTAAGGGTCGAGGTAACACTAGATAGGCTACAGTTCACTACGCTACAGGTAAGTACTACAATTTTGAATGAGAGATTCCATTTGATTGTACTCTTTAGTATCATTTGTCTACTTAATATTAAAAAAAAGACCCGTGGTGGCCGAGTGTTTCTAGTCGAGTTTCGAGCCTGCGACACAAAGATTGCAAGTTCGAATCCTGACTTTACCGATGAGTTTTTCTGAACTTAAGTACAGTGATTAGTCACACTACGAGCTTTACGGTGAAGAAAAACATCGAGAAGAAATCTGCATACGTCTGAGAAGCAATTCAAAGGCGTATGTATAGTCTTTCTTAAGTAACGGCGACGGAATCGCCATCTGTCACGTTGGCAACTTAAAAAATATATCTCTGGCGGAAAGTGGGTGTGTGGGTACTACCTGTACACCTCTGCCTACCCCTTCGGGGACCCTTATGAGAAGGCGTGAGGTTATTATTTATTTATAATATTTAAATGATACTGTCCTGGACTTAATACAGATTATGCTAAAGATAAAGATAAATCACATAATCCAAAGCTTTAAGAAGATCGTGTTCAGAAACACAATGAAACCTAAGCTTTAAAAATACTAGGAAAAACCAGCCTATGGAATTGGCTGTGTAATACAATCTTCCTTCCGGTCCGAAAAATAATAACGATAAAGTGTCCCATCCACAATAAAGGCTAACGACCACTAAAAGCGAGCCGACGATGTGCTAATGAAAACTCACTAACGATATTAAATCCAAATAAACATCGCTTGATGCATAAAGACGACGCAGCTTTCGATACTTTAGTACTTTACGTACTAAACGTGTACGTATATTAGTATAAGGGCAGATAAATCATACCACGACATGAGTCTACAGCGAAAAATTCTAGAGGGAGCCTGCATAAGATTGAGAAGAAATTCTAAGACAGAACATGTATAGTTGCGCTTCAAAAGCACCGATAGATTCTCCATCTGTAAATCTGACACCTAAATATATCTCAGGCGAAAAAAGGTTGTTGTATTACACTAAGAGCATTTTTCATAACACTAAGAAACAACGAACGACTAATAATTTTACCAGCCACTTATAAGGTATGAATCTGCATAAATTTAATAGCTTCGGCTGACAAGAGCGAATCTCCACGTCTTTAATGAATCTCCTTCCATTTGCTACTAACCAGCGAAACATCTTATACATATAATGCCATGTGTACCCTAATGCAGTTGTTCTTTCTGTTTCCATTCTTTCTAATGTATTATTAAATAGCTGTCATGTCGTTTAAGCTATTCCTCTTCAATTTTCAATAATGGCTTACTTATTGCCATTGTATTAACTATACGCCTCTGCCTACCGCTTCGGGGACCCTTGTGGGAAGGCGTGGGGATATATATTTTATTAATGAAATTGGTAATCGTAATCACCGCGACAAGCACCGTAGTCGCCTTGTTTCACCGCGCAGGCGTGTGTGAATAGGATCAAAGGCCGAGTTTAGTTGACACTGGGCTTAATGAAAAATTTCATAACATACCCTGTATGTCCGTGGGTCGTGCGAAACCAACGTGTGCATAACGAAATTGGCAACGATTTTACACTCCAAAAGCTTTGTTTGCACTAATTTTGTAAGGTACACACAGCATGTGGTAATTCACACATTATTTTTAACCGACTTAACAAAAGGAGTTTTCTCATTCTATACACGTGAGTCATGATGGCCTAGTAGTTTACTAGGAGTTCAGTTGTAGCAAAGAATAATAGGTACAAGCCCCTATAGTGCTGGCCTTTAAATGCAAACATCATACAACATGGCATACTTAAATAAACTGTATATTTTATAAAAGAACGATAATAACGAATGTCCTTATTAAACCTACAAATACAGTCATACCCGAGGTTTACGGTGAACAAAAACATCGAGAGGAAACCTGAACCTTTGAAAGGCGTGCACTCAAATCAAGAGTACCTACTTGAAACAGGCGAGCACGTATGAAGAGACTGGTGAATGAGGATGGAGCGAAAGAGGTATGTAAATCTAGAGAAAACTAGTACTCTATTCTCTCTGCCTAACCCGTTAGGGACTCGGTGTCTGATATGTATGTATGCTTTAAGATGTTCAAGGAGAAGAATATAATAGTGATCATCAGAGAAAGTGCTTAGTGTGAACGAGGATTGGAGCCGTGACTAGAGTCCGATGACCACTTAGCAGTGAATCTTAGTGTACACGAACGTTAAGCTATAGGAACAAAAATACAGCAATTTGAATTCCCAATTTTCTAAGCAAAAAATAGCGGAAACCTGTTAAATTAACTACCTAGCTGCAACAAAAACCTTAAAAAATAGCGTCGATTTAATCCGAACAAAAGTAGGGAAAGCATAAAACATTGCAACTGGAATTAAAGATTCCATTCCGTTTCCAAACAAATCTTGGCAATGCAAAGCGATCGGAATGACCGTATAAGGAATTAAATGGGGAGAACAACAATGCCGACTCCATTTGTTGTCTTACAATCTGGCGTCGGTACGAATATCACGACGAATTCACGCAGATAATACAGGATGTACAAGGTAGTTTTGTGGCTATCGTGGGGCTGTTTATATACGTTCTACGATATACTCACTCACACAAACTCCAAATGTATGTGCGATCAGTATATATTACAAACATATACATACCATCAAGCCGAGTCCCTAACGGGGTAGGTAGAGAGTATAGAGCGCCAGTTCTCCCTAGACTTACATACCTGTTTCGCTTCGTCCACATTCATCAGTCTCTTCATACATGCTCGTCGGTTTTGAGTACTCTTGACGTTCCCGTCCTTGAGCGGACGGGATATTAATTTAATTTTATAGATATACGTATATGAGTATACTGGCACGTTTGTTGCTAATCACTTGTGTCTGAGCAACAAAGCCACACGCTAACAGCCTGCTTTAAGTCTAGGCTCATTACTAGAGAGCTGGCGATTCGAGCTAAAGTCCTCTTCACAACGCCAAGGCGAGTTTGAGTGGTTGTTTCCAACAGCTAGTTGGACGCGTGTCGAGCGCGGGCAAGTGACAATTGCTCGAGATGTACTCAAGGAACTTGTACGTAGAACATGTACGCTTATAGGAGTTACATCACCTCACAATATGCTGTACACTCACCAGACACAAGTATTATAAATATCATAATTTAACACAATATATATATATATATATATATATATATATATATAATTTTTGTACTATGAGTTGAAGAAGTTGTGTCAGTGTTTCATTAAATATTATATAGTATTTTGAGAGTTGTGGTGGCCTGCGACACAAAGATCGCAATTTCGAATCCCGACTGCACCAATGAGTTTTTATGAACTTAAATACAGTGATTAGTCACACCACGAGCTTTACGGTGAAGAAAACATCGAGAGGAAACCTGCATACGTCTGAGAAGAAATTCAAAGGCGTACGTATTATATAGTCGTCCTTGAGTAACGGCGACGTCTCGCCATCTGTCACGATAGCACCTAAAATATATATGTGTGGGTACTACCTATACACCTCTGCCTACCCCTTCGGGGACCCTTGTGGGATGGCGTGAGGATATATTATTATATACAGTATATTTATGGTCACCATTTTTCCGTATGCTGACAGGAATATTGTGTAAGTGTATACTAAAGTCAAACTGTAACACAACTTAAAGACTTACCCATGTATCATATCACGTCGTAGCATTATCGAATGCTACACTATTTATGACTCCAAAAGCATTCTAAATACGAAAATTGTAAGCCATTTTCCATTGTACGGAAGGCGTGAAATGTATATGGAACTAGGCGTGTTTGGAAAGATAACTTAAATAGACTTCCATTATAATCATTTACATAAGCTAGTCCTAACCTAAACTAAACTAAGCAACTCCTTACTATGTATCCTTACGCAATATTTTATTTGTTATGTTATGTTAACGAAACGCATGTTGTGATTTCCTATAATTAAGGAACCAATATTGATGTCACCACCTAAATTGTTATGTCGCATGAAATTTTGTATTCCTTGTTGGAAATCCAAGTTCATAAATAAATAAATTAATTAATTAATTATTAATAATGTAGATAACTACATACTCGTACATACCTATATGTATATCATATTCATTATAATTTCAGCGTGAGAGGATCGTGTGTTGGAACTTTGTTTGCCCATAAAGTTATATCTACATTTCGCATACCATACATGTAATTTCTGATCTTTATAACGGGGATATTCGTAGTACTTTTTCCATTACTTTACGCCTCTCCCTATCTATCCCTCTCCTCTACCCCGTAAAGAACTCGGCGTGATGATATGATGATGATGATGATGAACACTACTCTCTCTTCGCCCAGTTCCCTATTAAGGAAGATGGATAGAAAGAATTAAATACGTATTGCATCGAATCACCAAAATGGCGCGGTCATATGTAAAGATGAGGCAAGGCTTAAAGATCTGGCGCGGTCAGAAGGATTCAACCCGATAGTAAAAAATCTAGAGTACCACATACTACCACTAAATAATATTATTATGATATCTTTAAGCCTTGCTACAAGGGACCCTGAAGGGTACGCAGAGGTTTGAGATATATTTTAGGTGCCAACGTTCAGACGTCACAGATGCCAACGTACACAGATGGCGAGTCCATCGCCGTTAGTCAGCACAACTATAAATACCGCTTTGAATTTCTTCTCAAACGTATGCAGATGTGCTCTCGATGTCATATTATTACATTAAAATTAAATAGGAATCGTCTAGTAATTGAACCCGAGACTATCTCATAACTAATCTTTTTCTTCGCCATTATACCGACATGAAATCGCCAAGCTCTCGGGAGTTGAAGGCACTGGTCTCAAAGGCAGCCCGGACACTCGATGGCTCTCCTAGGCCTTTGTGAACCACTCTTTACAAGTCTTTGTGCTATTTATTCAACCCTATCTTTCAGACTAGAACGAGATTTTGTTTTTCGCTGAAGAATTTGTAAGGCCCGATTTCATTCGTAGCTTTCAAATTTCGTTTGTAATTTTATTCTATTTTATTTATTACAACACCTCATTGATATTTTGGATAGCTACCTTTTTTTTTTTTTTTTTTTTTGTTTTGTCTCTCGTAGCGTGAGTTCCGGGAACTTTTGCTACTTAACCGGTCAATGGCGAGACCTAGGCCTCCAGCCAGGCACTTTGGTACTAAGCAACACAGCTAAGGGCACCCCCTGTGGGGTACGAACCTCGGCTTAGGGCGTTGCTGGATCGCGAGCAAGGGAGCTGGGCTGGACTGGTAATTTTATTTAAATATTATTTGGGGTGCGGGATTTGCGCGTCTGGCTCGGCGCGGACCGGCGTTTGCGGTGGAGATCGGGGGGAACATTACGGCTTATTCGCGTCGAGCCTCGCCGGCGAGGACGGAACAGTGGTCGGTTGTGTGTAGTGTTTGTATGTTTTTGTCGTGCGTCCTGGAGGACCGTTATGTCGTCATCCGGTTCGATGACGGCATGTCTTGGACGCCTTATCTTCGAGATAAGGGAAGGAGTGTATCGGGCGGCCGATACGACGAGGGGGTTGGGGTGATTTACAGCAGAATCGAAATGACGTTTGGCCAGTTTTTTCAAAAACTGGGATAGCTACCTTGTATAGCATATACCTTATATATTTAGTTCAGAAAAACTAATTGGTATAGGCGGTATTCGAACTTGCAATGTTTGTGTTGCAGGCAACTGCTCAAACCACTTGGCTACCACGGCTTAGCTTAGTATCTAGAGTTATTGTAATACGTAGCAAGGAGCGCATCAATTACCGCTGCATTATTCAGACGCCGCGCAGTGAAGGGTGCTCCACAAGTCGAGAACTGCAGCCATCCCGCATCTGCTACCCATTTCTATGTAAATGCGGTACTCACTCGTCGAACACGTAGTATGTTTGTTTGTCTATAAATACACATTGAACCGTTATTAAGATGGAGTGAAAGAGGTCGTAAGAGCGCCCAAATAGAGAGGACATTTAATAAATGTCTGCAGTTTATACCTCTTTTTTTTTTTGTCTTGTCTCTCGTAGCGTGAGTTCCGGGAATTTTGCTACTTAACCGGTCAATGGCGAGACCTAGGCCTCCAGCCAGGAGTTTATACCTCAAGTTTCCTTGGCATTATATACTTGTACAACTACTACTAGGTACGACTAGATATGCCCTAGGATTTACCCGTGTTAAAATCATATTGTATTTCTTCACGCCTTCCCCACAAGCAGTGGCCTAGCTAAGTAACCAAAGGGCAAAAAATAAATTAGGGCCCAAACTAAGCTATTTAAAATCGTTTGTTCCGTATTCGTCATTTTCCAAATACGTCGTACTCTAGATTCGTCGTAATAGTTGAATTTATAAGAGTCCGAGGGTCCCCCTGAGCTTAGGGGCCCCGGGGCACTGTCCCGTCTTGCCCACCGGTAGCTACAACACTGCCTACAAGCCCCGAAGGAATGGGTAGTGGTGTGTAGGTATTACCCACATACCCGCATTTCAAAATATATTTGAGGTGCCAACGTGACAGATTGCGAGTCCATCGCAATAACTCGTGCGGTTACATACGCTCTAGAAGTTTTTCTCAATCATATGCAAGTTATCTCTGGATCTTTTCCTTCGCCGTTAAACTCGTGGTGTGACTAATACTACCTATGTTCAGAAAGGTCATTGGTACAGTCAGGTTTTGAACATGCAATCTTTGTGTTGCAGGCAACTACTCGAACCACTCGGTCAACGCGAATACTAAATTCGTACAGATACAAAAAAAAATATTTATAAGTATAGATATCAATGATAAAAAAATATACAAAATAGCATTCTAATGGCGGAGATCGAACCAGCGACCATATCACATAAAAATAACGTTTTTGAACTAAACCAAACTCCGTATTTATATTTTTTTATTGTTTAGAAGTGTTAAATCTTGAGTCTCGTATTGATTGATAAATATATTTAATACTTTTGTTTTGACGCATAGACTAGTAGGTAATATATTTTCAGCGACAGTATTCATTATTAATGGCTAGCTTTGATTCACAACACAATTTCATTGCTATCAGGGTTCCTTTCAGCGTGCAGCCACCGCAATGTGCACGGTGACCTAGATACGGCCCGCTGGGGCCACTCCGGAGATATCGAGTGATTTGGAGATACTCAAATTGTGTGCTCCTCGAAAACTAGGCGGCTACCATTGGTGGTGTTCAAGGAGTTCTCGCACTTAGCCAAACTATAGTTTAACCCCTAAGTTGTGTGCCTTACAACGGTACCTACTTCTTGATATATGTTTTCTTTACGACTTTCACACTGAAACCGAGAGCTGTGAGCTTTCACACTGAGAGCCGTGGTGGCCGAGTGGTTCGAGCAGTTGCCTGCGACGCAAAGGTCGCAAGTTCGAATCCCGACTGAACCAATGAGTTTTTCTGAACTTGAGTACAGTGATTAGTCGCACCACGAGCTTTACGGTGAAGGAAAACATCGAGAGGAAACCTGCATACGTCTGAGAAGAAATTCAAAGGCGTATGTATAGTCGTGCTTGAGTAACGGCGATGGACTCGCCATCTGTCACGTTGGCACCTAATATACCTCTGGCGGAAAGTGGGTGTGTGGGTTTTACCTATACACCTCTGCCTACCCCTTCGGGGACCCTTGTCGGAAGGCGTGAGGAAACGAATTAAAAAAATTAAAAACGAATTAGGTAACTAAACAAACTGAGTAAAACACCTGTCCCGCAGGACGATGCCAAGAACACTGGCAGCAATGCCATGCTGTATGGCAATGCTGAATCTTTGCGCAAGATAAGTTAAAGACTTTTTATCACTAATAGTTCTTTATCAAAGGATGTGAGCACGTGAACATCAGAGTCCCAAGGTCTTAACGACATTTTTTGTTACGATAAAAAAAAACATATTGGCAGCAGTATTTCGATAACGAAATATCTGATGTTGGTATTACCGCTGGTCAGGGTGGAAAAAAGGGATATGATAGAAAGGTAATCAGTTGTAAAAACATGTTTGAATTTAAGTGTTCGTCTACATTTTCAACTCTCTTATCTTATCTTATCTTACTTCTTACTAATATTATAAATGTGAAAGTTTGTAAGTTTGGATGTTTGCGGTTCTTTCACGGCCAAACGGCTGAAAGATGAAATGGTGATAGCTTATACCTACGAATAGGAAATAGGCTACTTTTTTTTATTCTGAGAAATTCAAAGATCTTCCTTTTCCAAAGCTACTTTTTCGAACTAACGCGGGCGTAAGCTAGTATAAAATACAGTATAGTTATTTTAATGCTTTCATCATACATATTGGATATTTGTGACTGTGGTCGTCGAGATTAAGAATTCAACGTTAAGAGTCTAAGCTCAAACCCCGCTGAGGTTGGTACTAATAACTTTCCCTAAAGCTCATTAAAGTACTCGTAAGTAAGTGATTTGCCACGGGCACATTACGGTGAAGGGAAACATTGTTAGCAAACCTCTACGGTGACAGACTCGTCAAAGGTACGTAAGCACCAAAAAGAAATCTCCGATGAACTGTCGGTTATATTTTGCTGCTTTCTACCTCTAACTCATCTCTTTCTATCTCTATCTCCGAAGAATAAGGAAATTTTACGAGTAAAGAGAGAAAGAGATGAGTAATAAATAAAAAAAGTGATAAACTTAAGATATGAGTAATCATATCTTCGTGCCTTCTCCCACAAGGCTTCTCGTAGAGGTAGAGAGCAGCGAAATATATCATATCTTAGGTTGATGAAGAAACTCATGTCTTTCTCTCTCTACTCGTAAGATTTCCTTATTCTTCGGAGCTCTTGATGCAGAAAACATGTTGCTTTTATAAGTTTTATTACATTATCCGAACATATTATTATACTCTAATTGTCTCAGAGTAATGTTAATTATGTCTTTGAACGTACGGCTCTACAGCAACGTCATTTACCCAACTGTGTGTGTTTTATATTACAAATAAACACTTTTACTACGCTTAAAGCGAATTAGTAACCACAAAAGAATGTCATTAAGACAATTCAAATGAAAGACAATGAACATAAACAGAGCTGTGTGCAATAATTTACAGCAGTCATAGCATGGACGATCTTTCAGATATGAATCCATAAGGCAATTAATTAAATATATATAGATTCCCTTGTGTCATAATTCAGTGATGGCTATGCTGAACCACAATCGAAACGTATGTACATGTCTTACTACGGACACTCAGAGAGATAACTGAACCATTAATTAATATCTTTGTCATCGTCAAAGTGTCTAGCAGGAGAGGCAGAGGAAGATACCAATTAGTATATCAATTCGATAAAAGACGCGAGGATATGAACGTCAACAGTTAACCAAGTTTGATAAATATGGACGAAGCGAAAATTTTTTTAAGCTTAAGAGAAGTTTACCTACTCTCTCTGCCTACTTAGTAAAGGTCTCCGACTAATTTTTTTTTCCATATGAACAATTAAATAAAAAATAGAGAAGTACATAGTCAAGCGACTGTGACAAAACCACATTGTGGGCCACTCAACAAGTTGCATCTAGATGATTTAAAAGTATCGCGTTCACGACATAGTACGCGAAAAATATGTCGGATACCCCGTAGCCCGAGGCCCGTGCTAACATCGCCAAAAGTGTAAGCAAACACAGCGTAATTAGCTACATCTCGCTGCGACATAGCAGCATATTACGTTATGGCGGAATTAATAACTAATATTTGTATACATGAATGAGCTATTACATCCGCGATGAGGAAGAGACTCTTGAATCAAATATTCCACTTTAATTAAGATAATTTTATACTGGAAATCTCAAAAATATGCAGGTTTCCTTTCGATGTTTTCCTTCACCGTAAAGCTCGTGGTGCGACTAATCACTGTACTTAAGTTCAGAAAAACTCATTGGTGCAGTCCAGATTTGAGCATGCAATCTTTGTGCTGCAGGCAATACTAAACTTTAAAAATATCTTTAAAACGTATATTTTCAAAGTTGCAAAAAAATATTATGAACTATGCAAAATATACTTGAATTACGGATTTTATTCCGCAAAAACTGCGGAAAACACCGATCCCCAGCATATTTAAGGAACTACTCGCACGCTTATTAAATATAATTTATATTGGATAAGTTGTCCGTTAAAATTTTGTGAGTATTTTTTTTTAAATAAACTTTTAACAAAAGAACTTACTTCAAATAATAACAATGAGTTCTTAGCTCCTTAAATACTTCCCTTTGATGTGAGCCGAAATTTAAATTTCCCAAAAATTTTATCAAAAATCATAAATTGAACCCAAAAGTTTTTAGCGATCCGAAAAATGTGTCCGTTATCACACCTCTCGTTTCACGCCGCTTTTATAGGGCTGGCAAGTTTACATATATTCAGACATAATCTTAAATTCTAGACTTCCTATAAATAAGGTGAATTTATTACAAAAAGTAACAGTTTCACGAAAGCAATAATTTATCTTCAAATTATATTATTCGGTATTTATGTATACGATATAGACATAGATAGCAGAATTATATTGTAGATAATTATTTTTATAGGATTATTTATATCCTATATTATAGTTTTGTTTTAGTTTGTATGGCACCTAAAAGATATTTCTGGCGGATAGTGGGTGTATGGGTACTACCTATACACCTCTGCCTACCCCTTCGGGAAAGCCCGGATAAGGCACTCATGAAAGTCATAAAATCCACACGGTTAGGAAAATAATATTCCGAGCAATACCGGCCAGATACTCGTAACCAACGAACTCCTTTTTTTTACAAACAAGTGCTATGCATGTACATATACCTGAATTAAAACAAAAATTCACTTGGACGTTGCTTGTAAGCTTACTACTGTACAATATCGAAACGTTACTTTAACCTTTAACCTGCAAAATGTAACAGGTTCCGTGTGTTTATTTGGACAATGGAATATTATGTAAATAGCGGAATTACAGCGCGCCAACCCTACTCCCGCGGGGGAATTAAAATAAATTCACAATTGGCCGCGATGTCACTTTTAGCGGGAAATTAAATACTTTTATAACATAACTGGCGTAACTTTTGATAGAAAAAGTTGCAGGCGAGTCGTAAACACGATTAGGGGTCTCGCACTCGATCGGCCGGAAAGTTTTGAAACATTCTCTTAGGGAGCGACCATACTTAATGACCTGAATTTAGCTTCAGAATTAAAAAGTATATACAATTTTCGGTACCGTCTAGTGTTTGTGCTACACCAAGTTAATACACACAAACATACATACATATCGTCACGCCGAGTCCCTAACAGGTTAGACAGAGAGATAAGAGCGCCAGTTATCTCTAGACTTACATACTTCTTTCGCTTGTCCACATTCATCAGTCTCTTCATACATGCTCGCCGGTTTCGAGTACTCTTGACGTTCCCATTCTTGGGTGTCCGATCGATTTGATCTACCTAATTGTAACCTGGTGTTCCTCTGCCTCTTCTTAATTCTGCCTCTGCAAATTATTGTAAACTAGCATGCAGCCCTCCTAATCCTTTTGCGCTTGCAATACCAGGGGTATCATTCGCACGCTGCTGACCCTACAGGATTCCATACTGCTCTTAAAGTACTCCATACTGTACTCTCTCATTCCTTAACGGGAGCAGAAATCGCAAACCATTTCTTAGAGCCGCTTAGAACTCCTTTGAAAATAGAATGCGATTGACAAATTGCCACGCCCTCAGTGTGCCTCAAATAAACACTACCTATCAACTGCATAGTGTCAGGCACTGTATAGCGCAGGCGCTATTATTAATGTCTAGGAGTGGTCCTAGATATCTGTTATTCATTATGTATGCCCAATAATTCAACAAGCTCCTTAAAATTCCACAACGCGCCGCTATGCGCCAGGATAGCTGGTACTTAGATAACAAATGACATAAGGCCTACCAGTCGTGTCTTTGCATCAACTATCATGCATGAATTACACAAGTAGCTTTTAATGCATTCATACAATCATGATCCTTACGTGGAATATACAGAGAAAATAATGTAATTCCTCTCGATAATGATCTAGTTTATGACCCCTATTAATATTATAAATCTGAGCCGTGGTGGCCGTGTGGTCCGATTAGTTGCCGGCAACACAAAGATTGCATCTTCGAATCCCTGTACCAATGAGTGTTTCTAAACCTAAGTACAGTGATTAGTCACACCACGAGCTTTACGGTGAAGTAAATGGAATCGAATGGAAACCTGCATACGTCTGAGAGAAAATATAGTCTATAGTCGTAGTATATAGTCGTACTTGAGTAACGGCGATGGATGCAGGATCGGTAGCGCGCGACCAATACCCCTAGTGGGTAGTCCATAGGCGGTTGTAACTGCGTACCATTAACCGGACCGCATGGTCGTTTGCCATCCGTGTGGTATAAAAAATAGCTACCTACATACCTCTTCCAAAACCCTAGAAGAAGGCATATCCTATGTGACTAAGGTAATTGAGAGTTTATGAAAACGAATCAATATTTTGTGTCTTTGTTGAAGGCGCGTTTATGGTTCTATGGCTACCCTATCGTGTATTCGCCTGTCCGAACTGGCCTCGTCTTGTGTAACCACTCCCTTACCCACTCCTCAATACCTTTATTAATCAAAAACTCAATTAAATAAGCCCTTTTTGGGCACCGCCGTTGCTCTTTGTATATTTTTGTTTACTTTTGAAGGACGGAAATGTTGTTTTACCTCGAAATGGGATTTGGAGAATTTGCATATTTTGCGGACGATCGGCGTGTACGGCTTGTAATAATAATACTGGGCATGTTAAATAAATATGGAGCTTAGTATTATTATTTTAAGTAGAGATAAATCATTAACGTTTCGCTATTTTCCTAGCCGATGGTAAAATATGTCCCGCGAGCAAATGGTTCTATCAAAACATTGTTCCCAAACACTTTGCGTAGCCACGGGACTAGGACTAGTATAGCATACTAATAATAACACTAACGATATCACACCAATGCAGAACCTAAAAACATTTTCAGTTTAATAGGATACGTAATCAATGTGAGGAGAGATATCCATCATATTCACAACCCAATAGAAATCCAAATCACTCAAAATAATGAGAGTAATTTTGCAATATGAGCCTCTCACCTCCTCGCAATCAATTACACGGTTGAATCTAATGTAATTGGGAATTAGTGACGTCAGAGCACAGATGCGGTGCGAGCTACGTCACTCCATGTGGGATTATCGTATGTTCGAGGAGTATAGGCCTGCATTCCCTCTACGTCATTCACACGCTCTGACATACAAGTTGGCATACGAGTATACCGCAACGCAATAATATAGAATTTGACAACATCTATCTCGCCTTCCCACAAGGTACCCCAAATTTATTTTTGGAATCCAAATGCCCAATTTGGATTTAGTATAGAGCGCCAGTTCTCTCTAGACTTACATACCTCTTTCGCTTCGTCTACATTCATCAGTCTCAAGAGAAGATCATTCAAGAGAGGTAGGGCATAACGGGTTTCCCGTTCGAATTCGGAGCTGCCCGTCTGGGGCAGTACCTCCACCTTATAGAAGTCCGTAGCCAAATAACACAATTTTTTGTGTTGTGTTCTTACGCGGTGAATAAGGTTTCCAGTAATGAGCTCCTTGGGGAGGGGGGAGGATTGTTTGGAAGCAGAGGGATTAAACCCATTATGCTGTCAACACACTATAACTCTCCGAACACAGAGTGGCAACACGCAAGTGATACTTCGGTATCGTGAGCGTAAATAGGCTGCGGTAACCGTTTCCCATCAGATGAGCCGTATGCTTGTTTGCCACTCTTGTTGTATAAAAAAAAAGTCTTCTTCATACATGCTCGTCGGTATGATATATTTTAGGTAATAACGTCACCGATGGCGAGTCCATCACCGTTTCTCAAGCACAACTATGTATACATCACTCAAACGTATGCCGGTTTCCTCTCGATGTCTCTTCACCGTGAAGCTCAAGGTGTGACTGGGCTTAAGGTCAGAAAAACCCATTGGTACAGTCGGGATTCGAACTAAGAATATCTGTGCTGCAAGCGACTTTATTCATTCAGGCAGTACGCTGTGTACTAATGCTGAGCAAACGCTTTTCTCCTCTCTTGCTATCCTTTGCGATTGAGCACTACTTCCGAACAATGTGTTGGAAGTCTGAATGGATGTCTGGTTCGTTAATGTTAATAATGTATGAATTATCGTAATACATTGTACGCAGTTCGTGCGATTAATAATAATGTTGTAGGAAAACCAAAACCCGTGTGTCTGGGATATGGAGCTATCTGACGAGTAATTGGTACCCCAATACTGAAGCTAGCAAAGCTAGCAATATATCCTCACGCCTTCCCACAAGGGTCCCCGAAGGGGTAGGCAGAGCTGTATAGGTAATACCCACACACCCACTTTCCGCCAGAGGTATATTAGGTGCCAACGTGACAGATGGCAGTCCATCGCCGTTACTCAAGCACGACTATACCTTGCGACTATGCCTTTGAATTGCTTCTCAGACGTATGCAGATTTCCTCCCGATGTTTTCCCTCAGCGTAAAGCTCGTGGTGTGACTAATCACTGTACATAAGTTCAGAAAAACTCATTGGTTCAGTCGGAATTCGAACTTGTGATCCTTGTGTCGCAGGCAACTGCTCAAACCACTCGGCCACCACGGCCTTACTCATTTTCGTCGCACAAATATCTGCCCTTAGCCGGGAATCGAGTCTGCGATCTCAAGTGTCGAAGTAAGGAGGTATGCCCACTAGACCAGACGTGATTACTAGATTTCAGATCTGCAACGCCAAATTATATAGATCTGGTATTTTTTGTACTAATGAGTATATATTTTGATACATATTATTCTCGTATACCAAAATGCCGAGTGCCATGAGAGGAGTAAAGCGACAGACCACTCTAGACTTATTTATAAATCTATATTATGAATGTTTCATATAAAAGGTATTGATAATGGTGACAAACCGTAACCGTTAAAAAAGCCGTGATGGCCGTGTGGTTCGAGTAGTCGCCTGCTACACAAAGACCGCAAGTTCGAAACCAGACTGTACCAATGAGTTTTTCTGAACTTAAGTACAGTGATTACTCACACCACGAGCTTTACGGTAAAGGAAAACATATAGAGGAAACCTGCATACGTCTGAGAAGCAATTCAAAGGCGTTTGTATAGTTAAGCTAGAGTTATGGCGATGGACTCGCCATCCTTCATGTTGGCACCTATAATATATCTCTGGCAGAAAGTGGGTGTACTACCTCTGCCTACCCCTTCGGGAACCCTTATGGGAAGACGTGAGGATAATCGTACCATTACATTATGCCTGGGATAACAGGTAATAAACGTGAATAAGCAAACATAGTGAAACAAGTAAACAGCTTCAAACGGACGCCAAATAGCGTTGGCGATAATTACAGAGTGCGGCAAAATTCTATCAGAGACCGGTCCCGTAAAGGGGTGGAATTCAAATATCGATTTATCGTGCAAACACTAACAGATTTCCGACGGAATTTGACGGCAAAGGATATCGATTCATAGATGTACGAAAAAAGGGTGAAGAATTTAATGCATCGGGTTTTATTAGTCATTTATTCGATTATTACACATATAAATGGTGAAATAACTTTTAGTTTTTATTTTATAAAAACATAGCTTACGTGTAGACCCACTTATAATCTATCTCAGTACCAAATCATCATTTCATTTCCTCCAATTCCAGTTAGAAATTTTTGACTGAAAGAGGAACAAATATTCTCTCAATTTTCGCATTTAAGAATAAACTATTAGAAGATTCATAAATTGGTACAATTATTTTATGGTACCAGTGTACCGATAGTGAACATAATTATCATCACGCTGCATTATACGCACGTAGCTGACCACGCAACAAACCTTTTCGCACCCTTCTTGAAGACCCAAAGCTGAAATCACTGGAATAACCTCAACGGGAAGTTCATTCCTAAAGCCAGAGCGGTAGCGTATATAAAGAATACTTAAAGAAAAATTGTTATTACTTGAAAGTAAGGTCCAAAGCCTCTTACATCGGTGGTCACTGCAATCGCAATGTAGTGGAACCAGAAATGATATAAATGAAACAACACAACACCCTGTTGATTGGACTGGCCGGGACACCCGACCAAGCGAGGGTTTAGAGCCGTGTTTCAGACCAATAATCCTTTTCTTTACTACCATCCACAATTTTGTCACCTTTGAACTGTGTCCAAGTGGAATCTTGAGCTAAAAGAATGGAAGGAAGATAGGCAATGAGTAATTTTACGTAACAGACGAGCCTGTCTGGAAGAAGATGTAGAGAACAACCACATTTAGATTAATTAAATCGAACATTGAACGATGGGAACGTCAAGAGTACTCGAAACCAGCGAACATGTATGAAGAGGCTGGTGAATGGGGATAGGGATCTTATTAAATTAATGTATTGAGACGTCTACTCTAGAGAGAACTGGCGCTATATACTCTCTGCCTACCCCGTTAGGGACTTGGCGTGATGATATGTATGTATGTATTAAGACGCCAAGGTATTTTATTATGACACTTGGAACTTCTCGATGTTTTCCTTCACCAGAGCTCCTCGTGTGACTTATCACTGAACTTAAGTTCAATGAAAAACTCAATGGTACAGTCGGGATTCGAACTTGCAATCTTTGTGTAAGAAAATATAAAACAAATAGTTTGTTAGTCTCTTTGCTGTCCAGTTTTAATGAAAAATACTCACAACAAAAGTTAAAACATATTATATAATATTTATTATGCTTATTCAAGGTCTAAGAAACAATAAACTGAGTATTAAAACTCTATTCCATTTTTCCTACGAGGAAATACGTGTGTTGTTCATTATAAATTTGTCTGTAAACTTTAAAATTACTTCAGACCGGCTCTGGAAAGTTTTTCAGTGACTTGTACGAAGTTTGCAAACTAATCTGCATATGTAATGTATGTAAACTCGTAAATAAGATTGGACCGTAAACTATGGAGTTGTTGTTAAGGGCAAGCTTCCTGATCGCTCTCGAGGACTGAGGACCGAGGATCGAAGCCTGTATGTAAACAATATATGAGTTATAGTAGTTTAAAATATAATAAACTAGTTGTCCCACCCAGTTTAACTTGGGTGAAAAAACAAAAGCCACAGACCCAATGGCGCCATCTATCGGGTCAAATTATGAATCTGTACCATTCTAGAATCCACCTGAACAATCATAGACAATTTTATTTAAATCGGTCCAGCCGTTTACGATTCTATAAATATATACGAACAAACATTCATTTTTATATATATAAATATATAGTTATAAATGCCATCCCATATATTTATAAATCTAAAGAGAACTGGCGTTCTACTCTCTCTGCCTACCCTATTAGGGAATCGGCGTGATGCGAGGTATGTATATATATTTATAGATAAAATTACCGTTATACATACAAAAATACCCACGTGATAGATGCCGAGTTTATCTCCGATCTTCGAGCGCGGCAACGCCATACGAAAAATGTTGTAGTTCCTTAGTTTTCACCTTAAATACTTGGGAAATTACTATATGCAAGTGCTAAAAACTAATTTTAATATTGCAATATCCTTGCAATATTTAATTAACTGTTGACCAATATAGTAGTTATACGGATAGGCTCAGCTCTTCGATGATAAGTGAAGTTATTTTTATTTCAAAGTACGAATAATAAACATTTATTGACAATAACAAGATAAACTATTTGTCCCCAATCGGTATCCCGAGGCAACGTGCCAAGAAGACTAGCAGCATTGCCACGCTGGATAGCAATGCTGATTCCCTGAGCGAGATATGTTCCAGGCCGTCTGTCATGAGAGGTCTCGACTAGACGGCGCGAGATTTTAAACTTCAATACGCATAATTATATTGTACAGTTTATAATGATAGGTTAATGCGACCCCACGGCACATCCCTAAAGCTATTGCGTATTATTAACATAATACATATTTGCGTGGTGGCCGAGTGGTTCGAGTAGGTTGCTTGCGACACATAGATCGCAAGTTCGAATCCCGACTGTACCAATGAGTTTACTGAACTTAAGTACAGTGATTAGTCACTACCGTATTACAAGTATTACCGATACATCTCTGCCTACCCCATCGGGGACCCTTGTGGGAAGGCGTGAGGATATAATAATAATTATAATAATTTATTTCCAAAACTTTTTTTACAAATAAACATTTTTAACTGACCCCCACACTAGGCAAAGCCTGTCCCGTGGGGGAAAGCATTAGAATTAAACAAATTATGGTACTATAACTAATGTGGATATTACAAAATAAATTATGTTGTAAGTATGTTGTGTTTATGTGTGGTGTGTGTGTGATGTGTGTGTGTGTAGAATAAACAATTTAAACAGGCACTTTAAATAAATTTTCAGTGATATCGTATGTCCACTTTAGTAATTCTTTTGTCAGTAATACCTTTGTTTCATGCACTGAGTACCGTTGAAAGTTGAAATGCTTGACAAGTTTATTATACAAATATGGAAAAAGAAATATAGCAAAACGGTGAGAGAATGAGCTTTTTAAGGTGGGTGTAGGTAATTTAAAGACCCTTTTTTTAAGCATATCGTTATAATTGCTGGCTGTAATTACACCTCTGTGTGCATGGACTACAGCTCTCAGCAAGTAGAGCCTACGCACGCTGAGGACTGCAGCATCTTCATATAAGGCGGTAGTTGGGTATCTAGCAGACTTACGAAGTGCTACTTTAAGGACCGCTCTTTGTGCTCGTTCAAGAGTTATGATAGTGGTGGATGCAGCGCCACCCCATGCTAATATACAATAATTTATAATGGATTGGCAAAGAGTCAAGTAGACCATTTTCAGGACTTCACCACCTGCTATGTCGCGGAGATTTTTCATCAGTGGCAGAATTTTTCTTACTCGACGCGACATTTCGTTAGTGTGTTCCTTAAAACTGAATTTTTCGTCCATGACAACTCCTAAATATTTTAGGCTAGCAGCCCTTTTTATAGAATCACAGTTACACATTACAATGGGTCTTTGAGAGATACAGCTATGAGTGTGAAGAGGAATTTCATTTAGTTCAACTGGAGCGGATGCAGCCGTTTTATGAAAACAGAGAAATTTAGTTTTTGTGGGATTTAATGTGAGGATGTTGCTGCTTAACCATTCTGTAACTGATACGATTCCTTCTTTAGTTTTTTGACATACAGATTCCCAAGAGACATCTTGAAAAATTAGGGCAGTGTCATCTGCATAGCAGATCACCTCAGCATTTTGGAGAGGGAGAGAAGCCAAATCATTGATATATATCAAAAAGAGAGTAGGCCCAAGTATGCTGCCTTGCGGAACGCCGTATGTGGTTTTAGTCACGTTGCTTGTGAGGTCACCTATCTTTACACACTGATGCCTATCAGTCAGGTAACTGGTAAACCACTCTAATGGTTTCCCACGGATGCCGTATCCCTCTAGCTTCTTCAGAAGAATCGGGGTCGAAACTGTATCAAACGCTTTTGCTAGATCTAAAAACACACCGATACAGTTTCGCCCATTATCTAAGTGTGAGGAAATAATATTTGTCAGCAAAAGAACCGCTTCTTCAGTGGATCTCCCACGACGGAAACCAAATTGCCTTTCGGAGAGCAGAATGTTTGATTCCAAGAAAGAGACCAGTCTCTTGTTTACAACCCGTTCTAGAAGCTTTGAGATGGGCCCTAGTAGTGAGATCGGGCGGTAGTTATTTGGGATATCTTTGGTCCCGCCTTTGTGTATGGGGATTATACACGCTGTTTTCCAAACATCAGGGAAGGATCCCGTTTTGAAACTTAAATTAAAAATTGTTGCTAAGGGCTTAGCAATTTTTTTACCAACAGCTTTCAGAATTTTATTATTTATGTCATCCAGACCCGGTGAGCTTTTAGAGTCTAGTTTATAGATAAGTTCCATTATTTCTTCTTTATCTGTAGGAGTTAAGTAAAAGGAGCATACTGGCGAGTTTTTAATTTTAATTTTGGAGGCAAGCAATGCTTGGCTCATATTTTGCTGCTTCAGTAAAGAATCGGCTAGATCCTGTCCAACAGTTGAAAAATAGGAATTACAAGCATTTAGAGCTTCAATTTTAGAGCTTGTATTGGTATTTAAAAGATCATACGAGTTAGGAGATTTTCTAGTGGATCTGTGGGATATCATGTTGATCGTCTCCCAAAGTTTTCTGGGCGAGGATTTATTTTTATATAATTCACTTCTTTCATGATCAGCCTTAAGTTTCCTAATGAGAGAGTTATAAAAATTGCGGTACCTGGTGTACACAAGCTTTTTCTCCTCACTATCCGGAGTTTTTCTGTAATCGTTGTGTAATTTATCTCTATGCTTCGAGCACCTAATGATACCGGAAGTCATCCAAGGCTTAATGTTGAATTTAGACCGACTAATTTTAGTTATCTGCGAGTGTTTCCTGATCAAATTTGTAAGAGTTGTTGTAAAATTTGTCACAGCAGTCTCCAGAGTATTGTCAATACCTACTTGAGACCAGTCGATTCCGTCGATTTCAGAATTTAGACCATTATAATCAATTTTTAAACTAGTTCTGGAGAGAGGGAGAGGAGTTATTTCTCGGGACATCATTCCCAGCATTACAATACTATGGTCCGTTAAATCAACGGGGCATACTATTGATTCTGCTCTTGCTTCGGCAGGGACAAATATGTGGTCAATGCAGGACTTATTATGCGTGGGTATATTAATTGATGAAATAAGACCGTGTTCAGCAAGAGTATTAAGATACATAGAGGTAGTTTCATCTTCAATATATCCTGTTAAAATGTTAATATTCATATCTCCAAGTATTGTGAGACAAGGGCTACGAGTAAGTGGTTTGACAATTTGGTCTAGTGAAGATATAAAAACTTTTTCATTTGTGAAAGATGGTGAACGATATAAGCCAAGTACAGTAAACATATTTGGCACCTCTATTTTTAAGCAATTTGCTTCGTCTATTTCAGGTTCAGTCACGTTTGGAGACCATTTATTGTGAACATATGCTACGACTCCTCCAGACCTATTTATATATTTACGCGTGCAAAATGAGTTGTATCCATCGATTTGTTTTATAATAGTATTTTCATTTAACCAGCATTCGCTCATAATGATAGCGTCAAAATCAATACCTAATCGTGCGAAGATAATCAGGAAGTTATCAAAATTACATTGCATGCTCCGAATATTGGCATGTAAAAGTTTAATTGAGTATTTATTAACGATCCTGTAACATTCTTCAGGATAAGGTACTGCGTGGCATTCAATGTTCATAGATTTATCGATATCATTTAATAGTTCCAGTGAGTTCATCATAAAAGATTTGAGAGATACATAATAAGGCGATGAGTATATTTTGAATGCACGCACTATACCACGAGGTGATTGCTGAGAAACTTAATTTTATTTTCGGATTTAGAGTATCTAGTGTTGTTATTGTAGATGAATGAGTAAATAAATATGAATAGCGATTTGAGTGAATGTGTTTCAGTGTAGTTTGAATGGTATAACAAAGTGTATCAAAAAATAACAGTAAGAGAGAAGAGATCCAAAACATAATTCTAACATAAAGTTTTATGAGAGATAGCAATATCGTCACTAAGATATTTTACTTATATATATATATTATATATATATATATATAATATTATTAACATATTTGAAGATGTTATATTTTATGTTTTTCTTTAAGTATCTAACTTTGAAATAGGACTCCGAAGGAACTAAATAATAATTAGTTTTATGTTAATTCGTGACTAGATAAATTAATATATTCAATGGAAAGGTAATAGGATATTATAACACCTTTGACAACCCCTTCAGGTACCCTTTTGGCAAGGCAAGACATACAGGAAATGAGTGAGAGGCAAGATATAGAGAGTAGCTGTACTCAACGTAATGTGGTTCAGGAAGTATAGTATTTCAAAAATAGATCCGTATCGTAAGTGTTGTAAACTTTATTGTCACAATAAAATAAAACACTGCACCAAGTTTTGAATTGAGGGCATCTTGGTCACGTCTCAATTGCTCGTCGTTAATGTAAAGTTTTTGTATAATAATAATATATAATATAATATATCCTCACGCCTTCCCACAAGGGTCCCCGAAGGGGTAGGCAGAGGTGTATAGGTAATACCCACACACCCACTTTCCGCCAGAGGTATATTAGGTGCCAACGTGACAGATGGCGAGTCCATCGGCGTTACTCCAGCACGACTATACATACGCCTTTGAATTTCTTCTCAGACGTATGCAGGTTTCCTCTCGATGTTTTCCTTCACCGTTTAGCTCGTGGTGTGACTAATCACTGTACTTAAGTTCAGAAAAACTCATTGGTACAGTCGGGATTCGAACTTGCGACCTTTGCGTCGCAGGCAACTGCTCGAACCACTCGGCCACCACGGCTCCATAAAGTTTTTGTAGCGTAAACATATACGTACATACACTTTGTGATAATGGGTAAAATTGATAATAAATAGCTTGGGATAGTTCCACACAAATTAGAGCATTCCTAGTTTCAAATTAAGAAAAGATAGTTCTATTCTAATTAGACAATGATAGATGTATAACTACATGGGATATCCAAGACCTGGGTACAAATACTCGTGTTCATCACAGAAATATCTGCACTCAGCGGGAATCGTACCCACAAACTTAAGCTTCGCAGTTAGGAGCCCGGACCGTTAGACCCGTCGGCCGTCAATACCGATATGAGTGTACTAATAAGGGGGTAATTAAACTGATTCAGCTCGCATTTGGACACAATATGTAATTCGATTTAAGGATTGTTTTCTATATATTTTTCGTATCAGTAACAGTTGTACCATAGTAACCACAAAGCGCCACAGGGAAGCGTGGCAGAGTACAGCTAGCTTGTGGTAAAAATTAAGGGTCATTGTGTCAGAATTACTCATCTGTGCTCATTGTCAACGCAGTCCAAATGACAATCAAAACACACGCGAACGTTTCAAATGACCCTGCACGGGGTGGAAGCGGCGGACGCGTGAGGCATTGACGGACGTTTCCATTAGGCCCTTTGTCGGGCCGTCCGCCCGACGTTCATTGCCCGGACACCGTCAAACTCCCCTAAAACATTTTTATTGCGACACGAATTCGGGAGATTGCTTTTGCGGTTGCGTGTTCTAGGTATTTTGTGGCACTTGATTTTATGGGTTAGGACATATGTGTGTAATTTGTTAACTTAAATGGTTCCTTATTATTCAGTTCAAGGTTCTAACGGTTTACCTCAATATTTTACATTTGACGACCGTCTGGTCTAGTGGTTAGAGCTCCTGACTGCGAAACTTGAGGTTGCGGGTTCGAATCCCGCTGTGGGCAGATATTTGTGTGATGAACTCGAGTATTTGTTCCTTAGTCTTGGATGTCCTATATATTTAAGTATATATCTATCTATATAAGTAAATATATCGTTGTCTAGTTACCATAACACAAGATTTGCTTAATTTGGGACTAGGTCAATTTGTGTGGAATTGTCTCAGGTATTTTATTTATTTATTATATTTGGTATACCCCTACTAATGTTATACATATGAAACTTTGTGAGAATAATTGTTCCTTCTTCGTCATTGCTGTTACTCAAGCATGACTATACATCATTGTTTAAATTTCCTCTCAAACTTATGCAGGTTTCCTCCACCGTGAAGCTGGTGATGTTACTAATCTCTGCACTTAAGTTCAGAAAAAAATGCAATCTTTGATTTAGGCGCCTGCTGGAACCACCCGGCCAACACGGCTTTTACACTGATATATGTGGATGGACCAAAACAGGTCTGTGGGAATAGAGAGTGCAGACGCTCTTCTCTATCTGTCTACTCATTTAGTCCTAGCATGATAATACGCATGTCCGAGTGAAATTGAGGGGCACTACTTTATTTAATTTTCTAGCATTTAACACAAATTTGTATTTGAATGATTCTTATAAACATGAAGACACAGACATGAAGACATGTAGCCGTGGTGGCCGAGTGATTCGAGCAGTTGCCTGCGGCGCAAAGGTCGCGAGTTCGAATCCCGACTGTACCAATGAGTTTTCTGAACTTAAGTACAGTGATTAGTCACACAACGAGCTTTACGGTGAAGAAAAACATCGAGAGGAAACCTGCATACGTCGGAGAAGAAATTCATAGGCGTTTGTATAGTCGTGCTGGAGTACCGGCGATGGACTCGCCATCTGTCACGTTGGCACCTAATATGCCTCTGGCGGAAAGTGGGTGTGTGGGTATTACCTATACACCTCTGCCTATCCCTTCGGGGACCCTTGTGGGAAGGCGTGAGGATATATTATTATTATTTTTTAACATTATTTTATTTTAACATTCGTAATTCAACAATTGTAATGTTAAATATTAACATAATATTAGAGCACCATAATCCTGCAATCATTCTTATAAGAGTATATACATATATGACCCAGTTCTTATGTGAACGATAAAGACTGCAATATTATTTCAGGAGCGCCTGGTGTCCGGTGTCCAGCCGTGAAGCGGTTAATCTCATGAATATGCACCTGACCGCTAGCCACTAAACCCACCGGCCGGGTATATAATACGAGCCTACACTGCCAAAATGTGCTTGGCCATTTTATGGCAGGCGAATATTATCAAGTAAATCATAAAAACTAATGAATACTTTAGCATTACATTATTGATAAACAAACAATCATCACGTCAAATAGCGTGAGTGGGTAGAGGGCCAGTTCTCTCTAGGCTTACAGACCTCTTTCAGTTCATCCACGTTTCTAGAACATTCCCTTCGATAAGCGTTCGTTCGATGTGGTCTAGCTAGTTGGAACGTGGTCTCGTTTGACACTTTCGTATTGTATATATACAGTTATGTCGGTTAGTTGTATCTGTTTCATCAGTCAAAGAGATACTAAATTGAGCTCAAAAGGAAAGAAGATATTGCAATTGCAAACGTTCTTATGAACGTTCTTTATAAGATCGTTTGGTATCTAAGGAACGTTCTTACGAACTTGCCTACAAGGTATTTAACTCAAGTACAGTTAGTTATCTGAACTTGAGTTAAATACCTTGTAGGCAAGTCGTAGCACCGACGTAGCGCAAGTGCTACGCTAAATTCCTTCTTCGGAATCGTAGCACATCGTAGCTTGAATCTCAAACGATTTGATGTCGGTCAATGCTACGAGACAAAACTTCCCATTGCTTTAAAAGTGCTTTGAGCGAAGATTTTCCTGGTTAGCTACTCGGGGATGGTAACGTTAAGAGTACTCGGAACCGGCGAGCGTGTGTGAAAGACTGATGAGGGTGGATGAACTCTAGAGAGAGCTTTACTTCCTCCCCACGAGCGACTCTGTTTGATTATATGTGTTTATACGATTTCTTCAAGTAAATGTATTTCAGTAAACATATATCTTATGATTTGTAATATTTGTTAGTACAAATATGCTGCCTTTGTAGTTTTTTTTTTTTTTATACAACAAGAGTGGCAAACAAGCATACGGCCCACCTGATGGGAAACGGCTACCGTAGCCTATTTACGCTCACGATACCGAAGTATCACTTGCGCGTTGCCACTCTGTGTTCGGAGAGTTATAGTGTGTTGGCAGCATAATGGGTTTAATCCCTCTGCTTCCAACACAATGTAACAATCCTCCCCCCTCCCCAAGGAGCTCATTACTGGAAACCTTATTCACCGCGTAGGAACACAACACAAAAAATTGTGTTATTTGGCGACGGACTTCTGTAAGGTGGAGGTCCTGCCCCAGTCGGGCAGCAACGAATTCGAACGGGAAACCCGTTATGCCCTACCTCTCTTAGTTCAACGAAAACATTAAAAAGTCCGAAAAACGATCCGATGATTGATGTCGCTGACTACATAAATCAAGTATCAAGTTTTAGCTCCTGCAGGCACTATACTTCAACACAATCGCTGAGGTAATTTATACTACCCAGGTATGTTTATGTTAATTAATTTGACTCGACAATGCGCTGTGGTCAACCGTTAGCGGGGTTAAAATTTCGCCAATTTTGCGCTGGGATAATGCAGTGCTTTATTAATATCATATTATATACTGCTACATGCTAATAATTCAAGGCTTATAAGCTTACGTTACGCATGTATTGCAACAAATTGTCAATTAATAGAAATATAATGAAATCATGTATGATTAAATATATCATCAATACTTTATACATAGAAACGAAGTTATTTGTTTTCTCATAAGTACGTGATTGTTATTTTTTGTTATCTCCACATCTAACCACAATGGTTCCCGAAGGGTTTGGCAGAAGTGTAACAATAACCTCTTTTCGTAGAAGATATACTTACGTCGTAAAATAACCTACTGACTACTAAATCTTTGGTATTCTTCTCAAATTCACGCAGGTTTCCTTGCTTGTCTTTTGTTTCAGTTGTTTAAGCTTTTCGGTACAATTGGACTTCGAAACTGCAGTATTGAACTAGACCTGGATTCGCATTTTTCTCCTATTACGAAGTTCTTTCCATTTTATTAACGTATATTTAATAACATTTATTCTCATATTTGACCACTGGGGCAATAAGATGTATTAAAACTGTGTTTCTATTATTCTGAATTTATAAATATATAATAATATCGCCAACGCCTTCCCACAAGGGTCCCCGAAGGGGTAGGCAGAGGTGTATAGGTAGTAGCCACACAAAGTCCGCCAGAGATGTGATGTGGCGAGTCCATCGCCGTTACTCAAGTACGACTCGGTCACCACGGCTCTGTTAATATTCAACGGATACTGGTTTAGTACCACTAATTATTAATTAAATATATATTAAATACAGAAACACTATTCTACGTGGCCTCCGTTATCCGATGTTGGAGTATTAGTATTGTCTAGATAATCATTTAATATTACGTTACCCGATTAGAGTCGAGTTCAAAGCTAATTTTCGCTTGTTAATTTTCAACACGCCATAGACAAGGTTTGGGACGATGGCTTCTTTGTATAACGTAACAAGTTACAAGTTGTACTACAGTACAACAGTACATACAGTTTTATAAACATAAAGCTGTATACAAATTATAAACGTATTAACCTTTGAGTTATTACTAAAAAGACTAAAACAAATGATTTCAGATTTTAACTTTTAAAAAAAAAAAATATCCTCACGCCTTCCCACAACGGTCCCCGAAGGGGTAGGCAGAGGTGTATAGGTAGTACCCACACACTCACTTTCCGCCAGAGATATATTTTTAGGTGCCAACGTGACAGATGGTCGCCGTTACTCAAGTACGACTATACATACGCCTTTTGAATTACTTCTCAAACGTATGCAGGTTTCCTCTCGATGTTTTCCTTCACCGTAAAGCTCGTGGTGTGACTTATCACTGTACTTAAGTTCAGATAAACACATTGGTACAGTCGGGATTCGAACTCGCGACCGTTGTGTCGCAGGCAACTGCTCGAACCACTCGGCCACCACGGCTTAAATAAAACAATAAATATTTATCAACATTATTGTATAGGATGTCCTGCACGACCTTCTTTTATTTTTGTTACCAAAATACATCGCATAATAGAAAATAATGCCAGTCCTCACTAGAAACTTACTTATGTTCAAAGTACTAAGCCTGTGCCAATGTGTGACGAAGATCGCAAGTTCGAATCCCGACTGTACCAATGAGTTTTTCTAAACTTAAGTACAGTGATTTATCACACTACGAGCTTTACGTGAAGAAATATCTACATATAAAGAAAGGCGTGAAGGTATATATTTAATCCAACTTTTATTTACACAATAATAAAATCTACCAAATGTAAAAAATCTACGAAATATAATCACGAACCTAGCAACACTGTTCTTTTGAGCGTGACAAATGATCTTAACCCGATACTTTTCCATCAATAACCATCATTAAAACGGCCGCCAATTAAGGCTTTTTCATTCATCAAGAGTTCTTTGAAAGATCATAGCACTGGACTGAGTGGGTTAATGAACCATTCGATACTAATTGGATCCAATTCGCTGAAAAACTGAGCGGAATGGTTTTAATTGTAATGTGCCTTGCATTGCGAGCGGGAATTGTTCTACTGGCATCCTAAGTGTTGCGTTATTGTTTAGTATCTCTAGAAGGTAGGTTTTTTTCATTGTAGTCAGCTCATAACTGAAAATAAAATACGTCGAGAGACAGACAGTATGTACCTACATGGAAATTGCTATCGCGTTACTATGTGTGATAATTCACCTAAAAGTCTTATCTCTGTGCCAAATTTCATCCAATCACGTTGAGCCATTCTAGTGTGATTGAGTAACAAACTTTTGCGATACTTACCTATTTTAAGTAGCAGATGAAGAACCTGCATTTAGTACATTCTAAGCGCTTTTTGCATAGAATAAAGCCAACAGAGGTTACAACCGATCACAATTCACACGTTCAATAAAACGTAGCAGTCTATTTGTCTCCCTAATAATGGAAATTGAATACTGCATTCCATTGAGCCGATGCAAAGAAAATGAAAAGAACGTGGTATCACAACCAAGAAGCAAAACAGTACTACATGCACAAACTTTTGCAAGTGTGTATGAATCAAGAATACTCAAAACCTGCGAGCATGTATGAAGATACTGATAAATGTGGACGATGCGAAAGAGATATATAAGTCTAGAGAAAACTAGCACTCTATTCTCTCTGCCTACCCCACTGGGAACTCACATGATGACATATAAACCGTCCTCTTAAATCAACTCTTAATGAAAACCGCTTTAATATCGTTGCGTTGAAGAGATCTAGCCATATAGAAGGCGGAAAGTGGTTCTTTTTACCCCAGCCATGTTGATTTGTGGTACAATTGTGACAAGTGACAAATAGGTTGCCGCCGATTGCATACCAATTTCCTTCCATGTATAAATTTGTATTGGCCACGACGATCAAGCGAGCTGAGTTACTGTTTCTGATAGTTTACTATGTCTGTACCATCAAGTAAATGGTAGTACAAAGCTGCCGGATCGGTGGTCTCCGTACAAAGGGCAGTAAACTTATTCAAACCGTTCAATATACGTGTTGAGCGTGGCTCGTCTTCTTTTCATTTTGTGTACCAATACTGTAACATCGCTCTTACTTCGTGAAGTATTGTTGAGTGGTTGTAGAGTTGCAACCTGTCCAATTGCAATGCAAACGTTGCAAGTTCGAATCCCGACTGTACCAATGAGATTTTTCCGATCTTATAAAATTATCTCGTCGTATATCGTATAGTCGTGCTTGAGGCGATGGACTCGCCATCTGTCACATGGGCACCTAAAATATATATCTGGTGGACAGTGGGTGGTCCCCGAAGGGGTAAGCAGAGGTGTATAGATAGTACCCACACACCCAAATTCCGCCAGATATATATTTTAGGTGCCAACGTGACAGATGGCGAGTCCGTCGCCGTTACTCAAGCACCTATACATACGCCTTTGAATTGCTTCTCAGACGTATGCAGGTTTTCTCTCGATGTTTTCCTTCACCGTAGAGCTCGTGGTGTAAAATTTTTTTTATTCAATAACTGTAAAAATTGGTAGAGAAAGACCACGTACCAACTATCTAGATATAGATAACGCGAATAAGGGCTACAAGTCGAGAGAGAGCTGACGCTTTACTCTCACTGCCTACCCCGGGAGAGTGTAGGTACAAATTATCTTGTTTTTCCGTAATAAACGAATAATGTTGAGTATTTTACACAAAAAACACATATCTAGGCATGGCACGCAGTTTGTTTGCTTAATCCGCACATAGCAGTCTAATCTCCCGCGTCCCCTATGACAGGTGAGCCGAGCAATCGGCCGTGTGTCAACCACAATCATTCCCCAATCCGTGTGTCGCGGATATTTGCGGCGACTGCGGATACTTTGTGCGGATACTTTGAGTCGGGTCGCGGTGACACGTTGCATAATTTATAATCTTACGTGTGTGACGAATTTGGGCTATGTGGAGCCTGACGTAATGTTCACGTGTCATAATGTATATAATAATATTATTTGACTTTAATACTGCCTCAAAGCTTGGACAGGTTTCAAAGTAGTTTAGGTCTGTGCAACGAAATACCACAGGTTGTTCGGTCAAGTACCAATTCCGCCCAGTCGGCCACTCGCATAGCTAGTGAATGAGAGTGGAGATTGTGAAGTCGAAGTTAGATCCTATTCGACTATCATTTATTCAATAAAACCAATATAATATTCAAGAGCCGTGGTGGCTGAGCGGTTCAAGTTATCGTCTACAAGACAAATATTGAATGTTCGAGCCCCAACTGTGTGTTTTATTCGAATCTAAGAACCTATGCTATATGCCTACCCCCTCGAGGACCGTTATGGGAAAGCGTGAAGATGTATACACGTTTTTTCAAGTTTTTTCAAGAAGCCGTGGTGGCCGAGTGGATCGAGCAGTTGCCTGCGACGCAAAGGTCGCAAGTTCGAATCCCGACTGTACCAATGAGTTTTTTCTGAACTTAAGTACAGTGATTAGACACACTACGAGCTTTACGGTGAAGGAAAATATTTTATGGTGGTAGAAATCATCGAGAGGAAACCTGCATACGTCTGAGAAGAAATTCAAAGGCGTATGTATAGTCGTGCTTGAGTAACGGCGATGGACTCGCCATCTGTCACGTTGGCACCTAATATACCTCTGGCGGAAAGTGGGGGTGTGGGTATTACCTATACACCTCTGCCTACCCCTTCGGAGACCCTTGTGGGAAGGCGTGAGGATATATATATATATATATATATATATATATTTTTTTTTTTTTTTTTTTTTTTTTTTCAAGTTGTTCTCAAGTGTATGCAGATTTCCTCTCGATGATTTCTACCACCATAAAATTCGGAGTGTGATTAAAACATTGTAAAGATGCTCTAGCTAGGCAAACAAGGTATTATTTTTGTATTCACAGCAGATTCTAGAAAATAGGAGTGCTAGATTAAACTAGAGACATCGTCTAGATCCTGCTATAAATCAGCTCACACAATTCACTTCCTTCTAGTTTGTAATGGGGAAGTCTACCCCTTCGGGGACTCTTTTGGTAAGGCGTGTCGATATTTATCTATATGTTATAAGCTCTATAACATCTGCTTAATATAGTTCCCCACATATGACGCGCAGTGTTGAAACTCAAAGCTGAAGCTGAATAGTGGCAACCAATAAGCACTTATTGGTTGCCACTATTCAGCTTCAGCTTTGAGTTTCAACACTGCGCGTCACCGGGGCATCCGGTGGCTTGGCGGCCCAAGTTACAACTTGAGAGATAGAGTCAGCTCCTTTGCTAACACGTTGGCACATGTAGGTACCTACAATTAAATAACGATGTTATAGTCTAGTTGTAAATAAATACATATTTTTAAAGGACTGGGCATTCTGCTCATAATTCTCAAAGGGAAGATATAGTTATCGGCAGTCGGGTAAGGATTAACATTATGGACTCTGTGTACTAGCATTGGATATGCATAGCATATATAAAGAACCAGTTATAGGTACATACATATAGTATATATAGTATATATATATATATATATATATCTGTATGTATATATATACATCGTTGTTGTCAAAGTTGGCATTTAAAATATATTAAATATATTTTAAATGCCAACGTGACAGATGGCGAGTCCATTATCATAGCGCAAGCACGACTATTCATACGTCTTTGAGTTTCTTCTTAAACGTATGCAGGTTCTAGATGCTTTCCTTCACCGTGTTCAAGTTTGTTACATTCGGGATTCGATCTTACTACGTGTGTGTTGCCGGCAACACGCACCACACCCGGCTCTTGTAATATATAATAATAATAATAATAATAATATATATAGTACTTTTTATTATAAAAGTAATGCCCATTATCATAAATTTAAGAGCTGGGATCTTGGCAGTGTCTGTGATGCATCTCCTTCCAAATGGAAGAGCAAATGCCCTCGGCAAACGCCAATCATGATAGACAACTTATCTTTGATCCAGCTCATATTACTCTTGGTCTTTAATAACAATAAATAATAAATACCTGGGACAATTCCACACAAATTGACTTAGTCCCAAATTAAGCAAAGCTTGTGTTATGGTAACTAGACAACGATATATTTACTTATATAGATAGATAGCAAGCCGTGGTGGCCGAGTGGTTCGAGCAGTTGCCTGCGACGTAAAGGTCGCAAGTTTGAATCCCGACTGTACCAATGAGTTTTTCTGAACTTAAGTACAGTGATTAGTCACACCACGAGCTTTACGGTGAAGGAAAACATCGAGAGGAAACCTGCATACGTCTGAGAAGAAATTCGAAGACGTATGTATAGTCGTGCTTGAGTAACGGCGATGGACTCGCCATCTGTCACGTTGGCACCTAATATACCTCTGGCGGAAGGTGGGTGTGTGGGTATTGCCTATACACCTCTGCCTACCCCTTCGGGGACCCTTGTGGGAAGGCGTGAGGATATATTATTATTATATAGATAGATATATACATAAATACATAGGACATCCAAGACTAAGGTACGAATACTCGTGTTCATCACACAAATATCTGCCCTCAGCGGGATTCGAACCCGCGACCTCAAGTTTCGCAGTCAGGAGCTCTAACCACTAGACCGGACGGTCGTCTTTCTCTTTGCAGACTGGATAATATTTTGAGAATAAAATTAGAAAGGCGTTAAAATCGCCTGCGGCCTCAAAAACTTGCTTCTAAGCCGCTAGAGCGTATAACATGCACGCTATGGTGCCAATAACACTAAATCATTGATGACTTACCGAATTCCCGCACTAATTGTGTGTCGGGCTGTCTGTATGTACTCTGACATGTGAAGTACAAGCTTACTTACAAATAAGTTACAACGAACTGCCATTATTTATACAAGAAATTCATGGTTATTCATTTTGACTAATTAATTTGTTGAACTGTCGAAGTTTCAAACTGCCGCCCCAACGACTTTAATGAATATCAAAATTACAACAGGAATTGTGTTTGTGAAGTCCTCATTTTCATTTGTTTTCTTTGTTTTTTTTTTTCAATATACATTTGTTTCTACTTTGCATATAACTTCACACCTTCCTTTAAGGATATACATAAGGTGTAGGCAGTAGTATCTTTGCGTCAGAGATATATATTAGGGTGCCAACGTGACAGATGGCGAGTCTATCGCCGTAACTCAAGCAGGACACTACACAGTTCAACTCTCCAAACACAGAGGGGCATCGCGCTAGTTATACTTCGGTATCGTGAGTGTAAATAGGCTACGGTAACCCCTTCCCATCAGGTGGGCCGTATGCTTGTTTGCCACACTTGGGGTATAAAAATAAATTAATTGAAGAAAATTACATTCTAAGTTGGTAAATTTCTGATCTCATTTTGGCATAAAAAACAGTCGTTGCTTAACTACGTTTGCTTTTTTAAACAATAGTTTCTAATAATACCGCATAAATCATGTTTATATGTTGAGTATTATTACCCTTTAGTAATGTTATAATTTTGGAGCCATTTGTTTTATTAAATCTTCATGGGGCTATGTACATAGCACCATATAACTTCTAGATGACAGCTATAATATTTTCTGAGACATTCTGTATGGCAGGAACAATCGTTCTTCACTGCGGGAGTCATTCATGAATGTAATTAATTACATGAGATACTATCACCGTGCTGTGTCCGGTGCGTTAGTGCTGGCAGCTGGCTAATGCGTGCTTTGCGTGCCACTGTCAATGGCTAATAATAATAAGCCGTTTATTTCATACGACACTGGTTCATAATGTGTTCCAATTGCAGGGTTCCGTGTCAAAAATACAAGGAGTTTTGCACAGAAAGTTTACAAGTTTCTATAGGTTCGAGCACAATTCACACATGGGTTTGAATCAATTAACATTTTACAACATACAGCAACGGTTGAATATAGAACTTTTCACCCACACTCACATAAATATGCGAGTTAAAAATTATAATAAGAAATTAAAAAGTTTGAAGAATCATTCTCAGTTAGATACCATATAACGAAGTCTACGATCTCCAAAAGGCATATATTTCCACAAGGCGCCTCGCACATCGCAATCGAATCTAATATTTATGGAAGAGATTCGCTCATACATCTCCATTTTATACATGAGAGTAGTGTGCTCATCAAGGCGCCAGGTACAGCAGTTACCATTGTTTGTGGCCATTTTATCACAATAAAGGAATAAAGTATATCCTACCTCACCGACGCTAAGTAAAAGGTTTGCTTAGAACTAAAGTAGTAAACACACATTTTTAAAATTTATTTAAAGGGTTACTTAAATTTGCTATTACAAAAATAATATTGTATATAATATAATAATATATCCACACGCCTTCCCACAAGGCTCCCCGAAGGGGTAGGCAGAAGTGTATAGGTGGTGCTGGCCGTGTGGTTCGAGTAGTTGCCTGCAACACAAAGATCGCAAGTTCGAATCCCGACTGTAACAATGAGTTTTTATGAACTTAAGTCCAGTGTTCAGTCACACCACGAGCTTTACGGTGAAGGAAAAACCTGCATACGTCTGAGATGCAATTCAAAGGCGTATGTATATTCGTGCATTAGTAACGGCGATGGACTCGCCATCTGTCACGTTGGCACCCAAAATATATCTCTGGCGGAAAGTGGGTGTGTGGGTACAACCTATACACCTCTGCCTTCCCCTTCGGGGACCCTAGTGAGAAGGCGTGAGGACATATTTTTTATGTAATCTCGCATTCGACCACATTACATTGGCATGAGATTTTTTCCGTAATATGTATATGCTATGGATACCTCATAACTAAAACAACACTGCTACATACAGCTCAATATACACAAAAAAATCATATCATTAAATAACTTCAAAGTATAGAGGATAATGAAAGCGGTTAGTTTTTTAAGTTGTTGTCAATCAAAATAATTAAAATATTATAATAATAATAAATACCTGGGACAATTCCACACAAATTGACCTAGTCCCAAATTAAGCAAAGCTTGTGTTATGGTAACTAGATAACGATATATTTACTTATATAGATAGATATATACATAAATACAAAGGACATCCAAGACTAAGGTACAAATATTCGTGTTCATCACACAAATATCTGCCCCCAGCGGGATTCGAACCCGCGACCTCAAGTTTCGCAGTCAGGAGCTCTAACCACTAGACCGTCAAAAAAATATGACGTTGATATTCTATTGAAGTTTTGAAATAAGAAAATAATCTTTCTTTAGGTTTTCTTTCAAAAGTACAATAGGTTTTATAATCTCGGTGAGAAATGGCAGACATTATATCCTGGTATTATATTTTATTAATTTAAGTTAAAATCTGCTCTCTTAATAAATATTCCTGCCCAACAATAGCAAGGCACAGAATGGGAACCACAATATCCGTCCCGCGGGCATCCAATTTGGTTACTTAGTATTGTCACGCCGACAGTTCGAGTTCATCTGAGTACATTTATTTGTAGATCTATTTTAAGCTTCTATAAAATTCATCACAAATACGTTATAGCCGTAGTGGCCGAGTGGTTCGAGCAGTTGCCTGAGACGCAAAGGGACGCAAAGGCGAGTTCGAATCCCGACTGTACCAATGAGTTTTTCTGAACTCAAGTACAGTGATTAGTCACACCACGAGCTTTACGAAGGAAAACATCGTGAGGAAACCTGCATACGAAGAAATTCAAAGGCGTATGTATAGTCGTGCTTGATTAACGGCAATGGACTCTCATGACCAATCATTGTACTTAAGATCAGAAAAACTCGTTTGAGATGCATATATATATATATATATATATATATAAATTGAGATAGAGAGCCCTGGTGGCCGAGTAGTTTGAATATCTTATCTTACTTCTTACTGATATTATAAATGTGAAAGTTTGTAAGTTTGGATGTTTGCGGTTCTTTCACGGCAAAACGGCTGAAAGATGAAATGGTGATAGCTTATACCTAGGAATAAGACATAGGCTACTTTTTTTTATCATGAAAAATTCAAAGTTCTTATATTATAATGTATGATGCTGTTTCACGGCATAGCGGCTGAACCGATTCTAGCAGGAATATTTCCAAAGCTACTTTTTCGAACTCCACGCGGGCGAAGCCGCGGGCATAAGCTAGTAATATATATTTCCATACACGGCCGTCACAGTGGGCAATGAAGTTTAAAATGCTTATCGAATTATGTTATACACCATGTCATATATCCATAGCTCATTGGAAAATATATAACCATAAACATTTAAATTATCTCACACAAAACTGGATAAGTCAGTGGTAAATGCATATTAAACAGTATTACACATATATATACTTATATTGTACAACAGCCAGTGTCATTCACAGACTAAGAGTTAAACTTAATTCAAATAGTAATTGTATAATTTTCGCTCCGGATTTAAATAACCCGGATGAAAACCGATAATAATATTTATTTTTCATAAAGGATTAACGTTTCCGATGCGATACAAACTGACAAACTAGTGCTGAATTTCAGGTACTTTATGCCTGAAATTATTATAATAGATCGGGTTATGAACGCTATTGTGACTATGTAGTTTGAGTAGCTACTGACTGCAACACAATAATTGCAAGTTCGAATCCAAACTGTACCAATGAGTTTTCCTAAACTTTAATACAGTGAATAGTCACAACTCGAGCTTTACAGTGAAGCTTTTTCCTTCACCGTGGTGCTTTTCAAGCTTGTGGTGTGACTAATCACTGTACTTAAGTTCAGACAAACTCATTGGTACAGTCGGTATTCGGACTTGCGATCTTTGTGTCGCAGGTAACTGCTCGAACAACTCGGCCACCATGGCTTAAAATGGAATGACAGCAAATAACGTGAATAATTACAGGCCATTTCTAAATACATAATCACTCCGACAAAAACCATGAATTGAATATTGAAATCAGATAAGAACTACGAATGATTAACGCGACAAGGAAATATTAAAAAGCGAACGTGACGTCGAGCACCATCAATGTGGACACAATATGTGTCATTGAACAAGCCTGTAGTGACTTCATACTTTGTGGAAGATGGATGTAATAGAGTTGTTAAAACAAGCCCAAGTGCATGGCGCTAATAGACTCGCTGAAAGGAAACACAGGTACTTGTCGGCCATCTGGTATAGTGGTTAGAGCTCCTGACTGAGAAACATGAGGTCCTGGGTTCAATTTTTGTCTTGTCGTTCGTAGCGTGAGTTCTTGGAACTTTTGCTACTTAACCGGGCAATGGCGAGAGCTAGGTCTCCAGCCAGGCACTTTATTGTGCTAAGCAACACAGCTTAGGCCACCCACTGGGGGGAACGTGGGGGTCGAGGGGGCGTGAATTCGATCCCCGCTGAGGCCCGATATTTGTGTGACGAACATGAGTATTTGTATCTTAGTCTTGGATGTCATTTTTTTGATGTAGACCAGAAACTGGAGCCAAGAATGATATAATATTTGGTGAGAGTTACCAGTACCGCATTTCTCCACAGATTTCTTTGGTCCCTCGCCCTATTAGCACTCTTCTGTTCAGCAATTGGTGTTATTATAGAGATTGTATCAAGATTTTACGACGAGCCGACATTCACAACGCGCTCTGAATCAGCCCAGCAAGTCGTGTCGGTCCCCTCTGTATTCATATGTCCTGAAATAGACTTCTCGGATGAAAAAATGGATTTGTTTCTCAGTGAGATGTAAGTTTTTAAATTTATTTAAACCGAATTCTAGTAATATTTTAAATTCGAAAGTATGCTACTCTTTCAACGAGATCGGATGAAATTTGAGATAAATTATTCGCTGGATTAATACATAAGGTTCCAGCAAAAACATGAAATCGAATCCTAACGCGGGGCACAGCTAGTAGCTATAAGCCAACAACAATAAGATTTTTCTCATCCCTACATAATTACCCAAGTTTCAAAGATATACTTTCTACCAGAACCAGTTCTCTGTAAGAATAATTCGCGTAAGATTATAATGTATAAACATTGCTTCTCTATTACAGAAAATATCCCACAAATATTACCTATTCTAGCGTGAAAAAAAAACTGTTACAATTGGCTGCATTCTGGTCATCCGACGTGGTCTTCAATGTGAAAGATTTAGAAACCATACAGCATCTGTTGCTGTATAACAACATCGATGTGATATCGGCTGGCTTACGCCTGACTGCTTCCTGTGAGGAGACGCTGGTCAGGTCAGTCATGTACCGTCTTATCTGGCACCAAGATCTTTGAACCTCGTTCGACAATAAATAAACACAAATAGACCTAGACCCAAACCAAGCCAAGCTTGTGCTTTGTTAACAAGCTAACAATATAACAAAATAACAGTATGTATATATATATATATACCGCTATATACATACTTTATATAAATATGTATATACGGTCGGATACATAGTACATCATAGACTAACAAAGGAACAAATACTCGCGATCATTAAACAAAACATCTGCTCTCAACGACAATGAACCGTTACCGAATCGAACCGTTATGACCACCGAATCGTTCGATGGTATCCTTCTGGTGGTATAATCATACTACCACTGTAAATGAGAATGTTTGTAACGACGTTTGACACCCAATTCGCTGAAACAGTTGAACAACAAAGATTTGGATTAAATTTGGCACAGGTAGGTTTCTTTAAGCCATCAGTCACGTCCAACTTAGACGTCTTTGTTCATTCTTTGTCTACTCTTTTTGAGAGCCTTGTAGAACGACTTTTAAGTAAATGAGGAGTGTGGCGTCACTACCTGTCCTCAATAATAATAATAACGCTTTATAAATTGAAGATGCCGTTGGAAGAAAAATATAGTAAACTGTTCTGAAATATTTCGAATGGAACTCACTGGCGATGGATTTTGCTGCGTCTTCAATGGGAGATCATTAATAAGGTAACGGATTATGGTCGCTTAAGTAAATAAAGATGTATAATGACGGCTCTGACAGAGTCCAGGGTCGGGGTGGTGCGTTTCCCAGAAGAACCCGGAGCCCTCCTATACCTCCATCCTGCACAGAGGCCACCGAATGAGATGCTTTAATATATTAAGTCAGATTCCACACTAGCTATGAATCTGGTATATGCTAAGTATTTATCTAGAAATATTCTGTATGTATAAAATAAAAGGAAAAGTATATAAATATATAGTATACATGCAAGGGCACACTTGGGGCATACTTAAGCTCATTTAAGCTATCACAGCAATAAATTCTTTTAAACGAGGGTCGAGCTGAAAAAAAACGTTTATCAGCTGATCTGTAGTTTAAGCTGCAAGGTGTACATATTAATTCTCATCTGCACCTTATAATTGTTCTGAAAGTATAATGATATTTTACACAAGATAGAGGAAAACATCTCTGGGTGTGTACCATATCAATTTGCGTTTAATATGACATATAATTCGCTTGCATGACAAAAATTCGATTGAGAAACATTTATTTTATATATATATCCTCACGCCTTCCCACAAGGGTCCCCGAAGGGGTAGGCAGAGGTGTATAGGTAATACCCACACACCCACTTTCCGCCAGAGGTATATTAGGTGCCAACGTGACAGATGGCGAGTCCATCGCCGTTACTCAAGCACGACTATACATACGCCTTTGAATTTCTTCTCAGACGTATGCAGGTTTCCTCACGATGTTTTCCTTCACCGTAAAGCTCGTGGTGTGACTAATCACTGCACTTAAGTTCAGAAAAACTCATTGGTACAGTCGGGATTCGAACTTGCGACCTTTGCGTCGCAGGCAACTGCTCGAACCACTCGGCCACCACGGCCTATAGAAAGCATCAAGTATGCCATAAAATGGAAATTATTAAGCTTCAACTCTGATGTTTTTGCGTTGTAGAGAAATAAAGGAGTTTGGCCCACATCGTAAGGTGAACGATGAGAAGAAATGGATCACAGATACGTTAGGCTTTGTTAATGGGCTGGTCCTGGCTGTCAACCAAAGTCAGAAGATGTACAGCATCGACAGATCCTACAAATGGGTGAGAAATTATAGTTCGTATCGTATATATTTAAGAGAGGTAGGGTATAACCGGTTTCCCGTTCGTATTTGGAGCTGCCCGACTGGGGCAGGACCTCCACCTTATTAGAAGTCCGTAGCCAAATAACACAGTTTATTGTGTTGTGTTCCTACGTGGTGAATAAGGTTTCCAGTAATGAGCTCCTTGGGCAGGGGGAGGATTGTTACATTGTGTTGGAAGCAGAGGGATTAAACCTTATGCTGCCAACACACTATAACTCTCCGAACGCAGAGTAGCAACGCGCAAGTGACACTTCGGTATCGTGAGCGTAAATAGGCTACGGTAACCGTTTCCCATCAGGTGGGCCGTATGCTTGTTTGCCACTCTTGTTGTATAAAAAAATCGCTACTTTAATAATTTCGTAAAGGAAATATAGAAAATGCGTGAAGAAAGGTTGACGCAATAGATATACAATGTGAAAGTGTGTGGACGAAGACCTCGTTCCAGCTGCCTAGATCATATCGATCAAGCATGGTTATGTCAAGAGTACTCCATATCGACGAGCTTGTATAAAACAAAGCGTATGTGGATGAAACGAAAGAGGTCAGTAAGCTTAAAGAAAATGGCGCTCTGGTCTCTTTGACTGTCCCGTGAGGGAATCAGCGAGATAATATGTATGAAGATAATAGATATGTGTAAATATTTAACCTTGGTCTTATGTTTTAATTCTTCGCTCTTCTTCTTATCTTATCGTTTTATTTCTTTTGTTTATGTCTTTTTAATTATATTTAGCTGTCTTTCGTTTTGGTGTACAGCATTCTTTTGTGGGGTAATGCTGCAGACATTGGATCTATTTTTGTGCTGCAAAAGCGGGCTATTCGCGCAATTTATAGCCTTAAGCCTCGAGATTCTCTCAGAGAATTATTCAAGGAAATTGACATATTGACCGTATCATGTCAATATATATTCCAAAATGTGTTATTTGTAAGAAATAATATTATAAAATTTAAGAAAAATAGCGACTTGCATACTGTAAATACACGTAACAAAGATAAACTCCATGTTCCTACAGCTAGATTACACAAAACTAGCAACTCATTTGTCGGGCAAGGTATACGCTTTTTTAATAAGCTACCTCGGAAAATAATTGAATTACCTTTTGTAGAATTTAAAGCTGTCGTTAAAAGTAAATTAATTCAAAATACTTATTATAAAACATCAGATTATTTGAATGATGGCCATGCATGGCAATGAATTGCTCCTCTGGTACAGAGTTTATATATGTAATCTTTTCTCCCCCCACTTAAAAGGGAACAAATGTTAAAAAAAAAAAACGGGGAGTTGGTTTCGCCGTTTCTTCTCCTGGCAGGTACTTTTTTTCTTGGAAACGGTGGTAACTTTAGTTTATATTAAATATGTGACGTTCAATAAGTGTTCCCTGTAAAAAAATATATATTTACATAATTACATATCTTATGAAACCCGTTTCAACCACATACTTTGTACAGTACACTTTCTCTGTCTTTCATTATTAAGCTATTCATACCGTTTCTCCGTTCTCAGATAGCGGTGCAAAGCAACCAGCACTTTGTGGAAACGAGCATAAACGGAACTCCCCTGAACCCAGGAATGGAGCAGTGGCTCGCTTACCGGACAGTGGGCTTCCAGGTCGACAAAGATGCCATTGTCCTTAGCGATGACATACGCCGCTGTCACTTGGCCGGCCAGCCGCTAAGATACTTTCCTTTCTATCATAAGTATCTTCTTTGCCATTACAACTAATATAAGTCTAGAGAGATCTGGCGCTGTCTCTCTCTGTCTACTCTATGAGACACTCGGCGTGACGATATTACGTATGTACATATGTACATATTCGCTTCCGAGAAGGTCTACTGACATCCAAATATTTTAGTAAAGACATTTTACATTTGCTTGAGATGACTGTATGGTTGTCACGCCTATATGGCTAAACGGAATTAGCCAACTCCAATTAGGAACAAGCCTAACTAACCAATAGGATTTATGTTATATTTAAAAAATGTACCAATAAAATTTAATTTGACGTGCGTGCAAGGCGCAAACAGTCTGATGTCATAATGACTTGTGTCTCTGTTTTGTACGCAAGGAGCACTGCATTCTGGAATGTGAGATGCAGCGAACATTGACCAGATGCAACTGTGTGCGCGCCGTCCACCCGAGCCCGCGCGGAGCGGAGAAGTGCGACGCCAAGAGACTTAAGTGCTCCTACAGAGCTTTTGGTAAGGTAAAGGAGTTTATCTACCTTATCTCCATATCTCGGACATCAAAAGTGCCGCTGGAATTGTAGTAAGTAAATGTCCCTAATAAAAAACGTATCAAAGTTATCGCTGCAATTATAAAGATAATAAAATATTATCGCTTATTAAACAATTCAGGATATAAGATTATATATATATATATATATTTTTTTTTTTTTATTGTCTATAGAAGTTTGAATTCCGCACTTGTGCTACCTTACCGAACCGAATGGCGACACCAAAAGGTCTACATACAGGCACTTGTTTAGGTGCCAACCAAACACAGCAAGCTAGATATAATTGTGTATAAGGAACATGAGAACGTCGTTCCTTCCCTTTACATGTGCTCGAATGTTTCAATGTTCCAGTGGCCCACGATGACGTCACAGAATGCCAGTGCTTGCTGACCTGTAACGCAGACATAGGCCTGGTCACCATCAACCCTTTCAGCCGCTTGAGTAGGGTGCCTCTATACGACGCTTTTTAGTAAGTTTTAGAGAAGAGTTTTGCTGCCTTGTCGCACAATTGTATGTTCGCATACATCTCATTATTTTTCTTATCACAATTTAGTTTACCAAATTAAGCTCTTTTTTTTATGTTTCTTTCGTAGCGTAAGTTCCTGGATTTTTTTTTACTTCTGAACAATGGCGAGACCGAAGTCCTTTAACTTCTTAGGTGCTAAGCAAACGCAGCCTAGGCCATCTCCCTGTCGGGTTCGGACTTAGGACGTTGCCAGGGACCTAGGCTGGACTGGTTGATATAATAAGAATATTTTAAGGGTCTTTTAATTCCGATGGCTTAGCGCAAGCCAACGTTTGTTAGGACCGTAGGCCGTGACCGTGGGGAAAATTACGGCTTATTCACATTTTTATATATAATTGTTTTTTTTAATTGCAACTTGTCCACAGTACTGGTCTGGAATTCGAAAAGATTACAGTGGTACGAGTTTACGTGGAGAATCAAATGAAGAAGATAAATTCGCTCCAAACCTACTTCAGTCCTTTTGAACTATTTGGTAAGTCAATATCCCTCTATAAAATCAAAATATACGCGTAATAAACACTTTACTTTTTGGATGCTTGTACACTATCATCACTTCAATTAATTCTTGCATGATAATAACAACAACGTATGTAGACTGTACCATTCACGAAGACGCGTCCCACCAATTTCTAGTCGAGAGGGTCGCGGTATGCGGTGAGTATGACCCGAGTCTATTAATTGTAGTATGCGTGTGGACTCATAGGTAATCAGTGTGTATCGATAATACTCAAACATTAGTGGAAGTGCACACTTACACTATAACATATGAGAAAGAATAATAGAGCGCGTCTTCGTGGATGGCATTATCTATATAAGTGTATATGTATTTCTAATGAATGAGCCCGCCCCTAAATTCATAAATAAAATTATCAGTGCAGCCCAGTTCCCTAGCTCGCAACCCAGCAAGGCTCTAAGCCGAGGTCCGTACCCCACAAGAGAGGAAAAGGTGCCCTTAGCTGTGTTTGCTTAGCAAAATAAAGTGCCTGGCTGGAGACCTAGGTTTCGCCATTTCCCAGTCATTATAAGTAATGAATGAGGCACCACTGACGTTGACGCTACTCACTCTCAACAAGATAGCAGGGAGCATCCACCTATTTTTCTGATGACTGAGTGAAGAGACAAAGAAAGCTTGATTCTTTATTTGCCAAACATAAAAATTACTTATCTATCGCTTTGTTTAGCCTGTACTAGATATTAGGATAGATGTGATAATTAAATATCCTCACGCCTTCCCACAAGAGTCCCCGAAGGGGAAGGCAGAGGTGTATAGGTAATACCCACACACCCACTTTCCGCCAGAGGTATATTAGGTGCCAACGTGACAGATGGCGAGTCCATCGCCGTTACTCAAGCACTACTATACATACGCCTTTGAATTTCTTCTCAGACGTATGCAGGTTTCCTCTCGATGTTTTCCTTCACCGTAAAGTTTGTGGTGTGGTGTTGTGTGTGGTGATAATTAAATAATTAACATTTAAGGAAAACATCTTTTTTTATTTTTCAGCACAACTGGGCGGTGTGATTAACGTGTTCTTCGGATTCAGCATCCTCACTGTCCTAGAGCTAATACAGCTCACGTATTACGGTGTAAAAGCAAAGCTCTTTCCAAAACACCGCGCTTCTCGGATTGGTCATAGTAATGGTGTGATCTTAACAAAGCAGAAATGGTTGAAAAGTTCCCGGCAGCGCGCGAATGATACCCCTGGTGTTGCGAGCGTCCATAGGCGGTCGTAACCGCTTACCGTCAGGCAGACCGCGTACCTGGTTGACACAATTGTGGTATAAAAAAAATATGCTGCTGTTCAAAAGCTTTTTTCTCATAAACTTGTACTCATTTAACATAAATAAATAAAGCATAGGTCATCATCGGTTCTGACTTGTTTATTTACTCTCATAATCAAAACTTGAAGATTCTTTTTTACATACCACTACTACTCGAACCACCCGGGGACAACTGCCGGCTACCCAAAGATTGCAAGTTCGAATCCCGACTGTAGTCCCGACCTGATAAGTTTTCACGTCACGTCACATTACGAGCTTTACTGTGAAGGAAAACATCGAGAGGAAACCTGCATACATCTAAATATATTTCTGACAAAATAGTCAGTAAAAGTCATTTATTGCTACACATATACACCTCCATGTTTACACAGATCCGACAAAATTACCGAATAACTAATTAAAATTCCAAAGCTAAAATTACCCATTGTAATGAATCCACTGTAGGAGACACCAAATCAACTAAGGAAGCCAATTAATAAAGTTAATGAACGAAGTTTAAATTAAACTATTCCCCAATAAAACCTTTGATCTACAACTATTCCAATTCAATTGACAACCGGAGATAGACCCTGGCTTGGGGACAAAAGTTAGGGTAATATAAGTTGTAAGCCATGTTAAATAAAAGAAGGCGGTCTGATCGCAGTGAATAGCAATCCTACTTGCGCATCTCATACGCTGCCGGTTCGATCGCCGCTGAAGACATATATTTGTGAGATATTTATTACTCTCCTATGTCTTCAATATTGCATTAATGTATAAAGTCAGTAATGTATAATCAGTCGTTCGCAGTTCACGCTCGCGAGCGGGTGTTCGTGTTAAAATGGCGGCGTCAAATACGTTAAAATGTAATAGGTGTAATATTGTTATAAGTGAAGTATTGTCATATATACAATATAAACACGATGTGATGGACAACGAAAGTTTGATGAAAGTGTGTGAATCGGCATTTACCGACACCGAAATTGAAGAGGCAAAATCGCTTCTATTTGAATCTTTGCCGGTTAAAAATCGGAAGGTGACGCGAAGGAAGGAAGGAAAAACTAGGAGGAACATGGAAGATATAATATGTATTTTTAAAGAAGTGGACCCAGAAGGAATTCCTATCTTTGTAGCGCGTAACCTTCAGAAACTACCCCCGGTATCAGTCGATCATGTTGACGCAATAACCCTGTTAAAGGATATCACACAGTTAAAGAATGATATTATCAACATCAAGGCAAACTACGCTACTATTTCTGATGTCCAAGAAGTACGTAAGGAGTTAAAAGACAACACGTTTCAATCTATGTCAAGGAACGACAATATAAATAGAAGAAAAAGAGGTGCATATTTACTCGACAGTGGACCGATCGGCCTGCCACCATCCATAAACGGCGTTAATATGGAGGGTAGGACTCAATCAGCTGATGTTGCTAATGGAGGTAGAGGTGCGAGTGAGACGGTACCAGAGTGTTCTCAGCGCGTGCAGGATTATGCACCTGCGCAGTTAAGTAACGAGGTAGATCAGTTAGAGGACTATGACGTCCCTCACATTCCTATGCAGGAAACTATTCGAGCGAGCGTGGCGGATATTGTACGAACACAAGGCGAATGGAGACCAAATGACATACACAATGAAGAATGGAAGTTAGTACAGCGGAAAAAAATAAGGAATTGCTTTATTGGTAAGACAGGTAAAGCCATAACAAAACCTGAAACGAACTTTAAAGCAGCTGTCGTAATGATTCCGCTTTTCATTTCTAATGTCAGTAAGGAGACATCGGAGGCTGATATATGCGCTTATATACAGGCTAAAACTGAAGAAACAATTACGTTGGAAAAAATTAACATGAAGAAAGATCGGCCCTATAATGCATTTAAACTATTTGTTACCAAACATAAATTGGACTTATATTTAAACGACGAGATGTGGCCGGATGGGATTAAGTTCAGGCGCTTTGTACACTTCAGAATGCGACCCGAAACAATGAACCACGAGAATAAAAATACAGCCCTAAATGTTAGTTAATGATAGAACAAACCAAACAGAACATTTGTATAAGCTACAATTGCAAGAACGTGAAACGTAGCGTAGAATGTATTCGGACGCTATGTAAATCGGCGGATGTGGTGGCTCTGCAGGAGACTTGGCTGTTACCACATGACCTAACGTTCCTTGGAAACATAGATCAGGACTTCAGCTATACAGGCAAATCATCAGTTGATTTATCAGACGGCGTCTTGTGCGGGAGACCACACGGGGGTGTGGCGTTATTGTGGCGAAAAAATGTTTTTCGTAGCGTTTCTGTGATTAAATGCAATAGTGAGCGTATAGTGGCAATCAAAGCGGTAAATAGCAAGGACCGAGAAATAATATTTACGAGTGTGTATATGCCTACTGATCATCCTGATAATCTACACGTGTTTACTCAATGTATGGCAGAATTGAATGCAATTATAGAGGACAATAGTATTGAAACAGTGTTTATGCTGGGCGATTTCAATGCCCACCCATCGGCCCCGTTCGGTAATGAATTAATAAATTTTTGTAGTGAAAAACAGTGGATATGTTCAGATATAGTGTCACTTGGAATAAGTTCTGATACACATACCTTTGTTAGTGAGGCGCACGGGTGCAAACGATGGTTGGATCACTGCCTGGTGAGTAAGTCCGCTTGGCATACTGTATCTAGTGTGAAAGTTTTATATAACTCATACTGGTCTGATCACTATCCACTGCAAGTTGAATGTGACTTAAATTTGATAAGAAATAAAATCACTATAAATAAAAATAATTTAAATAATAATATTATATGGGGAATCCGAAATGAGAATGAAATAAATGAATACTATGAATTTTGTAACAATAAATTGAAACATATACAACTTCCTTTGGAATTAAATAAATGTGCGGACAAAATGTGTAAAACCTTAAGTCATAGGCGGTACATAGATGAACTATATAACACCATTGTCAGGGCACTATCACAGGCCTCAAAAGATAGTGGTAGTAGGCTTGCAAGTAAATCTGTGAAAAATAAATGTATAATGGGATGGAACAAACATGTTGCTGAGTCTCACAGGCAGGCAAGACTTGACTATCAAATGTATGTGCTGTGTGGTAAGCCTGAGAGTGGGCCGGTGTATAGCAGCATGTGCCTAAGTCGTAAAATATTCAAATCAAAACTTAAATTCTGTCAACAACATGAGGAACAAATACGAATGGACAGACTAGCTTCACAGCATTCTTCTAAACAGTTTAATAAGTTTTGGTTAAATACTAAAAAACTTAATGGTAAGGTGGATGTCCCTGTGTGTGTGGATGGTACTAGTGATCCTAAGAAAATTTCTAATATTTTTAGACAGCTGTTTAATATAGAACCATCCCTAAAATCATGTAGTGTCCCCATTGGTCCTAAGTGTCATATCACACAGCCTATTGTAATAACATCTAAGGAGGTTCGACATGCTATTGACAATATGAAAAGGGGAAAGTCACCTGGACATGATGGGCTAAGTGTAGAACATCTAAAATTTGCTGGCACGCACATATATAGGTTACTGTCGTTGCTATATACCACATGTATAAGACACTCATATCTGCCACATGAATTGATTAAAACAGTGGTTGTACCTCTCGTTAAAAACAGAACAGGGGATATTAGTGATAAGAATAACTATAGACCAATTTCGTTGGCAACTGTAATAGCCAAAGTATTGGATAGAGTGCTGGATGAATACCTTAAGGGAAGCATACATTTGCAGGATGCTCAGTTTGGATTCCAAGCTGGTTTGTCAACAGAAAGTGCCATTCTGACACTAAAACATACTATTAATTACTATCTCCAAAGAAAAACACCTGTATATGCATGTTTCCTAGATTTATCTAGGGCATTTGATCTAGTATCTTATAATCTGTTATGGACAAAATTAAGGGAAGAAGGCATAGCACCAGAAGTTGTAGATATTTTTGAATACTGGTATAGTAATCAAAAAAACGTGATAAAATGGGTAAATGTATATTCGGATGAGTACGCATTGAATTCAGGAGTGCGGCAAGGGGGCTTGACATCCCCAAGGTTATTTAACCTCTATATTAATAAACTGATTGAAGGGCTGAGCAGCATGCATGTCGGGTGCCGCATAGATGGCGTGAGTGTTAATAACTTAAGTTATGCAGATGACATGGTACTGCTGAGTCCATCAATGGGGGGGCTGAGAAAGCTGTTGAAGGAATGTGAGACTTATGCTGAGCGACACGATTTAAAATATAATGTAAAAAAGAGCGAGTTCATGATTTTTGTTGGTAATAATAAAAGACCAGGGTGTGTGCCACCGCTATTATTAAACGAAATACAATTGAACCGTGTTGCTCAGTTTAAGTACCTTGGTCACATACTTTGCGAGACCTTAAAGGATGACCAAGATATAGACAGGGAACGAAGGGCATTGTCGGTACGTGGGAATATGCTGGCACATAGATTCGCTAAATGTACACTAGACGTAAAAATAACGCTATTTAGAGCGTTTTGTCAGAATTTTTACACCAGCGGACTATGGTGCAAGTACACCCAAAAGACCTACAATGCCCTTCGTGTACAATACAATAACATATTCAGGATTCTGTTGGGGCTCCCCCGTTACTGTAGTGCATCAGGCATGTTTGCGGATGCACACGTGGACGACTTCTACGCGATCATGCGTAAGAAATCGGCTACTATGATTCGGGGGTTGCGGGGGAGCAGTAATGGAATCCTGAAGATGATAGCAGGAAGGTTGGACGCAGTCGTGCTCGGTAGGTTCACTAGCTTGCATGTGAGGCGTGTGAGTTGATGAACTGATTGGGTACCTGCCGATACCTGCCTTCATATTTTATATTATTTTTATTATTATTTTATTGTTATACTAATATAGAAATAACATTTTTTTACTAACACGAGCTATGGACACGAAGTCTGAAAATAAATGAATTTATTATATTATATTATTATTATTATAAAGAAGTTACACTTTATAGAAGTTACTTGAAGAGACAAAATATGAATGTAGATTATGAATGTAGATTAATGAAGTCTGTACTCTCTACTCTTCGCCTAACACATGACACTCGGCGTGATGATATGTACGTATGTAAATAGTTGTCTAGTTTCTGAAAAGATCATCAATATTTCCTGACGTGCAATACGCAAGCTATATCTATTGTATAACACTCAAGTGTAGTGACTAACCTTTCCCGAATAACTACGGCAAGAAACCAATTGCATTTCAACACGTAGGAATGCATTATATCTTCAGTCACAAACTCTACTTATAAACATACAAAAGTTTGTGATTATACAAAACGGATTTAGATAAATTATAGCACAGAGATAGAATATTAGCCAGATTAACACATACGTACGTCGGCAGTCTGGTCTAGTGGTTAGAGCTCCTGACTGCGAAACATGAGGTCGCGGGTTCGAATCCCGCTGAGGGCAGATATTTGTGTGATGAACACGAGTATTCATACCTTAGTCTTGGATGTCCTATGTATTTATGTATATATCTATCTATATAAGTAAATATATCGTTGTCTAGTTACCATAACATAAGCTTTGCTTAATTTCGGACTAGGAAAATTTGTGTGGAATTGTCCCAGGTATTTATTATTTATTATAATATGTGTTAATCCAACTTCAAGCAACTTCAGCAACTTCGCATCCCGACTGCAGCAATTACTTTTCCTGAACTTAAATACAGTGATTGTAGTGAGCTGTAGTGAGCTGTAGTGAGTGAAATACAGTGACACCACGAGCTTTACGGTGAAGAACAAAATTGAGAAGAAACCTGCATACGTTTGAGTAGCAATTCAAAGACTTCGCGTCGCGCTTGAGTAACTTTAAATATGTGTGTCGGGCTAACTTAGGCTGCATGGGTAATTTCGGCTATGGTATCCCCTGCCTGTCGTAAGAGGCGACTAAATGGGGTTGACGGGCTTGCGGATAGTCAGGGTGGGGGCCCTGGCTGTCACACAACGCGGGCCAAGGATTGGCGGGAGCGCCATGTGGCTCGAGCTTCCGATGGCACAGTGAGGGTAGTGGGGGCGAAGCTAGGCGCCCCTGGGACGTGCTAAAGCAAAGTGCAGGAGGGCACTGGTGCGTTCCTCAGGAGATCCCAGAGCCCTCCTATATACACAGAGGATGGCCACCGAGGGGGTTTTAGTGAGTAAAAATCTCACATAACCCGTTCGTCCCCCCCAGGACGGTCGGGTACCTATAGAAAGTTTCCCCCTCGAAAAAAAAAAAAAAAAAAAAAAAAAAAAGGCTGCATGGGTACTTCGGGGACCCTTGTGGGCAGGCGTTATGATACATCTACCAATTAGCTTTAGGCGAGTGAAACCGCGGGTCATAGATAGTTACAATGTAATGAAACACGCTGGGTATGTATATTATAAAGAATGAATGTACTCCCATGTGAATATGTAAAGTCACCTCTGCTCGCGCCCTGGAAGTTATTACCGGCACGTTCAAATCGAATTATGTTTTAGCTAAATCACGCCGGGACTATAAATTCTTTGCTTTTCTTCGCAAATGCATTTTGTATTGGGTTTCCGCGCCGGGTGGCACTTATTGTTGTAAATATTGATCCCTAAGGTACAGGCTTGACTGTAGCGAGCGGGCGGCACCGGAGTATGACTCTTGTTGAACTTTTATTGACTACTAAAACACGGCTAAGGAAGCCCGCACATAATATAACCTATGTATTTTCACGCCTTCCCATAAAGGTAGGCACCCCGACGGGGTAGGCAGATGTAACAGAACACCGGTTCGCTGGAAATATATTTCAATGCCGACGTAAAATTGACGATAGTCAAGAACTGTACATAATTTTTTGAATTGATTTTTTACCATATGCACGTTTCCTCACGATGTTTTCCTTCATAGTAAAGCTTGCAGCGTGACTAATCACTGCACATACGTTTAGAAAAAAAAAAGGTACAGCTGGGATTCGAACTTGTAATATTTGTGTGTGAAACTTTTGTAGTCACTCGGTCACCACGGCTTCTAGATGGAATTTTATCCTAGAAAAGTTAAATACGGCTTCCAACATACTTCAGGTATACATTATTACGTTTCAACGCATAACACTCGCTTGTTGTTTTAAATATTTTATAACATTTTATTACACCGTATATTAATTAGCCTTTTGAAAATCCTATGTACTATACTGAAGCTGCAATAAAGGAGTAAACATAATTAGCTCAATTTTAGCGCCAACGCGTTGACCAATTCCTATTCCAAACACCGATCCTGCATGAACAATATACATAAGCGCAAATACCAGCTATTTACCTTCACCATCAGACTAAAAGCGATACCGCGAACGTCGAAATATTTCCGATAAATACGTCAGCATTGTTTGCATGATTAATTCCCCCAATTTAGCGAACGATGAAAAGAAGCACTTATAATGGTAACGGGCAAGAAGCGCGCATGAAAAAGAACCTTTTAATCCAACGCACTTTTTCGTAGAAAAAATAACGCCCAACCATTTATAAAGATTGCAAAAGGCTTACGTTTTCAGTACGGATGCGGACTGCCAAGTTCATGCAAAAATTATACACTACCGTTGGGTCGTACCATAAATTTTGGGGGGGAACTGGGACGTGGACCTTTTTCGGTGACCTTTACACACGGACTTGTGCGTTCGTCCTTCTACAACAGCTGTTAAACATGTAAAAATATTATGAAATAAAAATAATTATTATTTGGCCGTCAAAGTCAACTGATCCTGTACAGAGCGAGGCGTGTTCAGGCTGAAGGCCAGCTCCAACAGCATCCTGAACATGATAGCCAGCAGTCTGGATTGTTTGTATGTTAATCTGATTTGATTTGTAACACATATATTATGTTATTTACTACAGTATATATAACTAAGTATTACTAACAAAATGAGTCTTGGTATCTGGAATAAATATATTTATAAAATATAATATTCTAAAAAAAATTATCAACCAATTTTTTGCGACTAGAACCAATGCCATTACTAAAGCACTGCCATCGTACTGAATGTATTGTGCGTTTACATTTGCGTGTTTTAGCCGCAGTCACCTTGCCTCCGTTGTGGCTCAGGCAGTGAGCTTATTGTTTCGTGCCTCACCACGAATGTAGCCCTTATTGATATAAAATATTTGCGTGTTCCGCGTTGCTTGCTACCGGTAAATACATTTTTCCAGCATTTGTTGCATGTAAAAGCGGTAAAATTTTGTTCGGGCCCCTGTTTATGGGCCCTGTTTGCGGTTGTTGATTTTATTCTAGTCGCTCTCGCGCAATGTTAACGAGCTACATCGCTGGGGCAATTCATGGAGTTTTAAAACGTTTATTTTCCTCGATATTATATTCAACAATGGACCGGCAGACAGCCTCATTAAATAATATATAATATATCGAGTGGATGCTACCTGCGTCTCACCTCCTGGAGACATCGGTGGCTGCCGGCGCAGCGGCTACTCGGCAGGAGTGCCTCAGGCGCAAATATGCTATCTTGAGCCAAAACTACGTTTTTGTGGTGTTTGGAGTCGACACTCTAAGGCCGTGGGGACCAGATACTCTTCATTTTCATATGAATGTGTCGAGGAACTTTTTGAGTCCTGAAATTTACGGTACAGAATAAAGACATCTAATATATCGAGACATACATACAAATAATGGTAATATTTTAGTGAATAGATGCCCTTCAATCATCGCACCTTGCGCTGTCGGCGAGTAATTTAGTGAATATGATAAGAATTCATATTAATTTTTCGCCACAGACATAATTGGGCTACAGAACCTTTAACAAAAATTTTAAATTCTTTGTTTTTTTGTAGTATCATGAGTACAATTAGTGGAGGTGGAGGTGACCTCCAGGACACCCACTCGTGGTCTGTATATCATCAGTTTAATCCATTTCACATTAGAACAAAATAGGTCTCATGCTGCTGTGAACTTTAAACGACACTTCTTTTCGAAGATACTCAAGTTGTAAAATGAACATCGCTTTTTGTTCACGCACAAAGGGTCCTTCAAGAAGAGTATGAATACATATTTACAGTCTTGCAGGAGATCTGTCACATTTCCAGTGTATAGAAGATGTGTCAATTTTTTTTACACGAAAAGGTTTCTTAATTTTACATACTATCTGGTATGGCAACTAAAGAAAGCTCAAAAGACAGGAACATCCTCAACGGGAATCGAACCGGCAACCTTCGCAGTCAGGAGCTCTAACCACTAAGCGGCCGACTCTCATGCTATTTCACATAGGTACGGAGCATTACATGTCACCCAAAATACTGTACCTAAATGCTGTCCAGACTACAAATAGCGTTCGTCAAACGATGCTGCTCACATATCCATCCATACATAATACCATCCGGCTCGCTATCCATTATAGATGTGCAGCGATCAGACACGGACACGACGACCCGGTGCAATTAGCCGGTCTATTATTGAAACAGACGTACATATAGCCTAGCTTAGTACTAGAATGTGACATGATTTCAGGGCTTGAGGCAATATGCATGGAATTGCAAGATTCTGTACTGACAACTTTACTTGCATAGTATATTTACCTAATCTCAGATTGATTATAATATAATATAATATACCTCACGCCTTCCCACAAGGGTCCCCGAAGGGGTAGGCAGAGGTGTATAGGTAATATCCACACACCCACTTACCGCCAGAGGTATATAAGGTGCCAACGTGACAGATGGCGAGTCCATCGCCGTTACTCAAGCACAACTATACATACGCCTTTGAATTTCTTCTCAGACGTATGCAGGTTTCCTCTCGATGTTTTCCTTCACTGTAAAGCTCGTGGTGTGACTAATCACTGTACTTAAGTTCAGAAAAACCAATTGGTACAGTCGGGATTCGAACTTGCGATCTTTGTGTCGCAGGCAACTGCTCAAACCACTCGGCCACCACGGCTATTGAGATTTATTACAAACATTGTGTGTGGGTATTACCTATACACCTCTGCCTACCCCTTCGGGGACCCTTGTGGGAAGGCGTGAGTATATATATTATTATATTAATAAATACATATTTAGACAACGGTCCCTCAGATGCGAATTTATATTTATCTTTGCAACGCTGCCACATAAGTGTTTAAAGGGTAGCAAGGGGTGAAATAACACCTTCTCTTAGCAGATATATATTTAGGTATCAATAAGACAGGTGGCAAGTCCCCCGCCATTTTCAAGCACGAATATATACGTCTGAATGTCTTCTCTATCACAACTCTCCAAAACTCCTTGTTGTTTCCATCACGTAAAATTTGATTTTAATTGTATTTTTTGGAAAAACATATCGTATGTTAACACATCCAGCTAATAATCTTTCTCTGTGCCAAATTTCATCTTCTTTCGTTCAGTAGATATAGCGTGATAAAGGAACAAAAATACTGATACACTTTGTAATTCATTATATTAGCAGATATCCCTTGAACAAGGTCATATACCTATAAACATTTCAGACTTCAATTAACACAGTTCAAATAAAAAGCGGTTAAATACAATCAATCACTGACGTCGAAGCGTAGACCTGTGTAAATAAAACATAATACCTTATATAGACGCAATAAAGACTGAATTTCCTTAATATACCCTTACGGAATTAGCCCAAGAAGGCTCAATATTTCAAGCCTTACGGCTGCGGGTAAACTCCGAGTGAAGTGAATTAATTACAGAGTTTGCGAGAGCTCATTAGCGCACACAAAAACGGACATGACGGATAAAAGTATACTTGTTAACCAGGATTGGTGTAGGTCGCTCTGCACATCTCTTACGTGTAGACACCTACCCATACATACATCCTGTTATAGAGTAATCATTATTGTAGCCAAATAAGCCGTGGTAGCTGAGTGGTTTATCGGTACGAATCCTGATTGTACTTAATTACAATTATTAGTCACACTACGAGCTTTAGGGTGAATTAAAACATCGAGAAGAAACCTGCACACGTTTGAGAAGAAAGACAAATGTATTTAGGTATTTTGCAATTCTCTAGAATACATTAAGAAATCTTACATCAAATAACGCTAACTGGTCCTTATGTGAGCTAAAGCCGTATCGAGACACGTGACCTACGATTGCATTAAGCATTCTTGAAATATATAGTTGATGTACTACTCATTGGTTTATTACGGTACTAGATCGCTGTTAAATTTTATTACCCTCTCATTCCACATAACGATTGGATAAATTAGAGCCAGTGTCGAAAGATCGTAGGAATTTTATTTCAGTAGGGCGATAAGCGACCTTAATGCCGGTGTCTGGGAGGCTATTAGGGGGCGTCCATAAGTTACGTGAGATGTTTAAGGGGGGGAGGGGATCGAGTCAAATGTCATCTAATCTTACGTTGGAGTGAGGGGGGGTCTCGGCAAATATCACGCAATTCTTTTTCTGATTAAACAAAAAAAAATTAAATTATTTTGGTCCATTTAATCCAGATTGAACATGCGTAAGATTTAATCTTATAATTAAACTCTCAGCAATATTGATTACTAGTCTTAACTAGTCGTAAATAAAAGCACGAAGCAGTTTTCTTTTTCTTTCTACAATAAAAATCCAACGCGTTTACGTAAGAAACCCACATTTTGAAAAATCTCACGTGAGATTGGGGGATGGGGGAGGGGGTGAATAAAATCTCACGATATCTCACCAGGGGGGAGGGAGGAACAGAAAATTAAAAAATACACCTCACGTAATTTATGGACGCCCCCTTAGCTGCTTAATGCTTTTTATAATATACCCAGGTTTTGATATGTAGCTGCACTCTTATCGGCCATCACGCTTGACATAGAAACAAGAAGTTTCGCTCTGAGAAGAACGGTTTGATAAGAGTGGCAGCATCAGCCAGCTCAGCACAGCGCACCACATCGCGGCGCGACACACGTCCGCACCGCTTCGTGTCGCCGGGCCAAAGGACGAGAGGGAACCGACAACGCGCAAGCGACGTTTCATATGCTCAGCGCATGCGCGTCACGAAGTTCGCCGATTCGAGTCGCCGCTCCGATTGGCTAATTACTGGTCGCTGTGATTTGACAATGTTAAATTCATATTTCGGAAGCTGCTAAGTGTAGGCACAAAATGTATATATATTTGGGAGTTTCTGAATAAAGATTATGCGATTTCCGCTCTGGCCACCGTTCCGAGCGCACGCGTGCTCTCACCGCTCCCGCGCCCCGCGCTCGCAACGACCGGCAACGCCTCGCACCGACCAAGGTCACCCGTACACGTGCCGTCCTTCGGACCGCGACACGTGTAAGTCGCCGCTACGCTTCGTTCGTAATAGTTGGCCGCCCTTTTCAAGGCAACAACTATTACATTCGTATTGTTTCTCGACATTTAGATTCTTGCCCCTTCAGGGGAAATCCACAGTTTAGTGGTCACTCGGCGGAAACCAAACGGTGTCAACGAAACCGAGTGGGGCGCTTACCCGTTGCGCTCTTAGCCTTGCCCCTTCAGGGTAAGGCTACAAACGGACGGGACCAGGTTCTCCGGCCTTGGGGTCTACCCTAGTCGCGCCTGGTTGTCGCCCACCGCCCACCCTTCCCACTCCTTATTTCCTACCCTCCGGTGGTAGTTTGGGTACTGTCCACGGACAGTGCTCTCTACACCGGAACATTCAGGGACCCGCTGCACATTAAGATTGGCAGCGGGAATACAAGCTTAGGGCTCACACCTTAGGCACTCACCTCCCTGTCTACACCCGACAGGGAGGGTTCAGCACTCACCCCCGGGTCAACCCCCCGGGGATCGGGCCCCTTAATATAGTAAGTAGTCACCAGGGGTTTCTTGTGAGTTCTTCCCCTGGGGACCGCGCCCCGAACTCACCTCCATTGACCCCCATTATGTCTCCCCCTCCCCCCACCTCTTCGCCCGCCACAATGGCCGACCCGGCCTTAATGGCCCATTTCTTGGACGGACTATTCAAGTCCGTCCCGTCCCTACTCCGGCACTTTGAGGCGTTCGCACAGGCGAACGATCCCACCCCTACTACCCCCACCAAAGAAATGGTGGATGAGTCCCGCCGCGCCATCCTAGACCTCACCAACGAGGTCAATAGGAACCAGGCCTCCCCATTGTCCCCAGAGGCAGCCCCCGCTATAATTGACTCCGAAATGGAGTCAGTTTTCTCCTCAGCGTCCGAGAACTCCGAGAGTTCATCGGACGAATTTACGCCCGTAACGGGCTCAAAAAAGCGCGCCAGGCGCGCCAATAAGAAGAAGGAGGCTTCGCCCTCCCCTTCCCCCCCAACCAAGGCCCCCCGGACTGTGCCAGAGCCCTCCGCACAGTCCCCCCCGGCCCCCACCCCCGCCCCTCTCGCCTCACAGGAAACCGACGAAGCCACTCAGGCTAAGCGGTTCACCCCGGCCCCACGACCAACGCGCCCTTCCTCCACTCAGCCGAGGAAGGAGCGAGCCTGCCCCCCTGTCATCGTCCACAACAAAGACAAGTGGACAGAAATCTCCGGATGGTGCCAAACCAGCCGCATCAATTTTACCCGAGCCACGACCACCGCCGTTGGCATTAAAGTTCACCTGCCCAACTCCACGGAGTTCCGGGCTTTCACTAAGCTTCTGACGGCAAGAGGTGTGGAATTCCACACCTATGACCTGCCAGAGGACCGCCTTCTCCGGGTCGTCATCCGTGGCGTCCCCAAAGAGATCGACACAGAGTCGATCAAAAACGACCTCATCCTCCAAAAAATCCCGGTGAAAGAGGTACACCGTATGCACCGACAGAACGGCGGAGAGGCCTTCAATATGGTCCTCGCCGTGTGCGAAAACTCCCCCAACGGCAAAGCCGTATTTAACATTCGTACCATATGCCACCTGTCTGGCATAAGGGTAGAAACCCCACACAGAGGCGGCCCAATTGCGCAGTGTCACAACTGCCAATTTTACGGCCACGCGTCGCGCAACTGCAGCGCAAAACCCAGGTGCGTCAAGTGCCTGGGTAATCACGGGACGAGTGACTGCACTCGCCCGAAGGACCGCACGCTCGCCGACTCACCACCGAGTTGCGTGCTCTGCGGGCAATCCGGCCACCCGGCCAACTACAGGGGCTGTCCCAAAGCCCCAAAACCAAGACCCGTAATAGTTAAGAGGGCAGCGGCCCGCGAATTGCGGAACGCTCCCCCCTCTCAACCCGCCCCAAGCCGCCCTTCTCCATGGAAGGTACTCCCGCCGAGGGACTTCCCACCGCTTCCTAAAGCGTCCCCCCCCGTTTCACAGCAGATACCATCTCTGCTGTCCCTCCCTCAACAGCCCCGACCTCAGGTAGCTACGCCTCCGCGTACACCTCAAGCGGTCAAGGCCCCTCCCCCCCCTCTTACCTCTTCCTCCGCGAACGACACCTCCGCCAACATGGCGTTCCTGGTGGACCTATTCGCGTCGGTCAATATATTCAGGGTCAACGAAATGGCCCGTAGCTTAAGGGCCGTCCGCAAGGACCCTATTGCCCTCCTCCAATTGTTCGGCGACTATGCCGATGTAACAGAGTCCCTTGCCTCCTTCTCCGCGAATCAATAATGGATTCACACCAAAACAGCAGAACGAAACCCCGATCCCTCTTAATTGGCTATTTTAATGCTAATGGCATTAGTAGCCAAAGGGAAGAGATCGCCGCGTTCCTCCGCGATAATAATTTAGATATCTTTTTAGTGCAAGAAACCTTTCTGAAACCGTCACAGCGAGACCCTAAAATTGCGAACTACAACGTGGTTCGCAACGACAGGCATCGCTCCCGCCTCGGCGGCACTTTGATTTATTACAGGAAGTGTTTGCACTGCATACCCATACAACCTCCAACCCTCTCCCACATTGAGACCTCGATCTGTCGAATAGGATTGACCGGCCATCAGTCGATCATGATAGTCTCAGCCTATTGCTCCCCCGTCAATACAACGGCAGATATCAAAAATGATATCAAGGCCCTTACTAACCTAAGTAGCTCGGTTATTATCGCGGGTGACCTGAACGCCAAGAGCGATGCTTGGAACAGCCGCTCGCGAAATAACAGGGGACGTCAGTTGGAGGACCTCAGTGGGCTCCTTCAATTCGACGTCATTGCACCCATGCACCCCACCCACTACCCTACAAATATTAACCACCGACCGGACGTACTTGACATCGTGATCCTCAAGAATGTGAACCTTCGTTTGCACTCAATGAGGTCCCACGATAAACTAGACTCAGATCACAGACCTGTAACTCTAGCGCTCTCCCCCCGATTAGGTCCCTCAGACTCAGGTCGCCCCCTACCTCAAAAAAAGATAACAGACTGGAGGAAACTAGAGGAACTCCTCAAGTCCCCTTCATCTGTTCACTTAGATAGCATCCCGCCCCTATTAGAGTCGGCAGCCGACACCCAAAAGGCGATCGATTCCCTCACTGCTCACGTACAGTCAGTCGTGGACTCCTGCACGCGACAAGTTCCGGTGATGGAAGACCATCGCTGGAAACTTCCAGATGACGTGCGTGAACTGGTGACGGAAAAGAATGCCGCCCTCCGAGCCCATCGAGCTCAACCGACTGAAGCGAACCGCATCTTCCTGAGGTCACTCCAGCGCAAGCTGAGATACTGCATGAATGACCTGCGAGACGCTCGCTGGAACAAGTTCCTAGGGGAACTTGAACCAAGTCACTTGGCCTTCTGGCAACTCCAGCGTAAACTCAAATCAGACCTCACCGCGCCCATGCCTCCTCTCCATCGTCCGAATCAAAGGCCCGCCTTTGACGACGACGAGAAGTCCGAGTGCCTGGCCGACAGTCTCGAGGCCCAATGTACGCCCAGCTCCCTGCCGGTAGACCAGCTCCACCTCGAGCAGGTGGACGCCGAGGTCGAAAGCAAACTGTCCAACCCGCCCTCCGAACACCCGGACCACCCCATAACCCCAATCACGGTCGATGAAGTCCGGAAGGCGATCGATGGTCTCCACCCTAGGAAAGCCCCTGGCCCCGACGGTATCCCTAATAGAGTCATTAAACTCTTCTCCCCCTATCTGATAGTTTTGCTCACTGCCATCTTCAATGCAGCACTGAGCAACAACTTGTTCCCCCAATCCTGGAAAAGTGCGACGGTCATAGGTATTCCTAAGCCGGGGAAACCCAAGACCGAAGCCTCCAGTTACCGCCCTATCAGTCTCCTCACCGTTCTCGGCAAAATATACGAGAGACTTGTTTATAGTAGATTAAAGAGTTTTGCTGACTCTGAAAAAGTCATTCCAGACGAACAATTCGGTTTTCGAACCAAACACTCGTGTGTCCAACAAGTCCACCGTATTGTGGAAGACGTCAGTAGCGGCTTCCAACGCGGATATCCCACGGGTATGCTCCTCTTCGACGTGGCGAAGGCATTCGACAAGGTCTGGCACAACGGCTTAATATACAAGCTGTACCAGCTGGGCGTGCCGGACCGTCTCGTACGCATAGTACGGGACTTTTTGTCGAATCGTTCCTTCCGCTACAGAGTGGAGGGCACACTCTCTTCCCCTCGTCCCATACGAGCAGGAGTCCCGCAAGGCTCGGTGCTCTCCCCTCTTCTTTTCACGCTATATACGAGCGATTTCCCCCCCTTAAGAAATGTCAAAAGCGCACTGTTCGCCGACGACACGGCCATTTACTGCAGGGGCTTAACCCCCGAGGCGATTCGCGACAACCTCCAGACCGCGGCCGACGCCCTAGGGCGATGGTTCCGGAAATGGAGAATTGAAGTGAACCCCTCAAAAAGCGCAGCTGTCCTCTTTTGGAAAGGCAAGTATGCCCTCCGGACCAATCCCATAAAGCTCTTCGGCAATCCCATTCCATGGGAAGACAAGGCCAAATACCTGGGAGTGACACTCGATCGTAAGCTTACCTTCCGTCACCACGCAAAAGCGGTACGCGCGCGAGCTGCTTTCGCGCTAGGTAAACTTCATTGTATGCTAAATTCAAAGAGTAAACTCTCATTGAAATCCAAGGTGAGGATTTACTTGACGTGCATCAGACCGATCATGACTTACGCGTGTGTTGTGTTCGCACAATCCAAAAAGTCTGTACTCCACCCCCTTCAAGTGCTCCAAAGCCGGTTCCTCCGGAGAGCCACAGGTGCCCCGTGGTACATGAGAAACAGTCAACTTCACGTTGACCTAAAAGTCCCCACAATCAAACAGTTCATGAAGAAACTGTCGAAACGTCATTTCGATTCTGCTGAAAAACATCCCAACCCCCTCGTAGTATCGGCCGCCCGATACACTCCCTCCCTTATATCAAAAATAAGGCGCCCAAAACATGCCGTCATCGAACCGGATGACGACATAACGGTCCTCCAGGACGCCCGACGACACACAAACCACACGACACAAAACCGACCACTGTTCCGTCCTCGCCGGCGAGGCTCGACGCGAATAAGCCGTAACGCTCCCCCCAGACTCTCGCAAGTGCCGGCCCGAGCCGAGCCAGTAGCGCAAACCCCCTGCCCCTAATAACCAAATAATAATAAAAAATACCAGACCAGCCCAGCTCCCTTGCTCGCGAACCAGCAACGCCCTAAGCCGAGGTCCGTACCCCACAGGGGGTGCCCTTAGCTGTGTTGCTTAGTATTAAAGTGCCTGGCTGGAGGCCTAGGTCTCGCCTTTGTCCGGTTAAGTAGCAAAAGTTCCCGGAACTCACGCTACGAGACACCATACAAAAAAAAAAAAAAAAAAAAAAAAAAAAAAAAATAAAGATTATGCGATTGATTCCCGCTCTGGCCACCGTTCCGAGCGCACGCGTGCTCTCACCGCTCCCGCGCCCCGCGCTCGCAACGACCGGCAACGCCTCGCACCGACCAAGGTCACCCGTACACGTGCCGTCCTTCGGACCGCGACACGTGTAAGTCGCCGCTACGCTTCGTTCGTAATAGTTGGCCGCCTTTTTCAAGGCAACAACTATTACATTCGTATTGTTTCTCGACATTTAGATTCTTGCCCCTTCAGGGGAAATCCACAGTTTAGTGGTCACTCGGCGGAAACCAAACGGTGTCAACGAAACCGAGTGGGGCGCTTACCCGTTGCGCTCTTAGCCTTGCCCCTTCAGGGTAAGGCTACAAACGGACGGGACCAGGTTCTCCGGCCTTGGGGTCTACCCTAGTCGCGCCTGGTTGTCGCCCACCGCCCACCCTTCCCACTCCTTATTTCCTACCCTCCGGTGGTAGTTTGGGTACTGTCCACGGACAGTGCTCTCTACACCGGAACATTCAGGGACCCGCTGCACATTAAGATTGGCAGCGGGAATACAAGCTTAGGGCTCACACCTTAGGCACTCACCTCCCTGTCTACACCCGACAGGGAGGGTTCAGCACTCACCCCCGGGTCAACCCCCCGGGGATCGGGCCCCTTAATATAGTAAGTAGTCACCAGGGGTTTCTTGTGAGTTCTTCCCCTGGGGACCGCGCCCCGAACTCACCTCCATTGACCCCCATTATGTCTCCCCCTCCCCCCACCTCTTCGCCCGCCACAATGGCCGACCCGGCCTTAATGGCCCATTTCTTGGACGGACTATTCAAGTCCGTCCCGTCCCTACTCCGGCACTTTGAGGCGTTCGCACAGGCGAACGCTCCCACCCCTACTACCCCCACCAAAGAAATGGTGGATGAGTCCCGCCGCGCCATCCTAGACCTCACCAACGAGGTCAATAGGAACCAGGCCTCCCCATTGTCCCCAGAGGCAGCCCCCGCTATAATTGACTCCGAAATGGAGTCAGTTTTCTCCTCAGCGTCCGAGAACTCCGAGAGTTCATCGGACGAATTTACGCCCGTAACGGGCTCAAAAAAGCGCGCCAGGCGCGCCAATAAGAAGAAGGAGGCTTCGCCCTCCCCTTCCCCCCCAACCAAGGCCCCCCGGACTGTGCCAGAGCCCTCCGCACAGTCCCCCCCGGCCCCCACCCCCGCCCCTCTCGCCTCACAGGAAACCGACGAAGCCACTCAGGCTAAGCGGTTCACCCCGGCCCCACGACCCACGCGCCCTTCCTCCACTCAGCCGAGGAAGGAGCGAGCCTGCCCCCCTGTCATCGTCCACAACAAAGACAAGTGGACAGAAATCTCCGGATGGTGCCAAACCAGCCGCATCAATTTTACCCGAGCCACGACCACCGCCGTTGGCATTAAAGTTCACCTGCCCAACTCCACGGAGTTCCGGGCTTTCACTAAGCTTCTGACGGCAAGAGGTGTGGAATTCCACACCTATGACCTGCCAGAGGACCGCCTTCTCCGGGTCGTCATCCGTGGCGTCCCCAAAGAGATCGACACAGAGTCGATCAAAAACGACCTCATCCTCCAAAAAATCCCGGTAAAAGAGGTACACCGTATGCACCGACAGAACGGCGGAGAGGCCTTCAATATGGTCCTCGCCGTGTGCGAAAACTCCCCCAACGGCAAAGCCGTATTTAACATTCGTACCATATGCCACCTGTCTGGCATAAGGGTAGAAACCCCACACAGAGGCGGCCCAATTGCGCAGTGTCACAACTGCCAATTTTACGGCCAAGCGTCGCGCAACTGCAGCGCAAAACCCAGGTGCGTCAAGTGCCTGGGTAATCACGGGACGAGTGACTGCACTCGCCCGAAGGACCGCACGCTCGCCGACTCACCACCGAGTTGCGTGCTCTGCGGGCAATCCGGCCACCCGGCCAACTACAGGGGCTGTCCCAAAGCCCCAAAACCAAGACCCGTAATAGTTAAGAGGGCAGCGGCCCGCGAATTGCGGAACGCTCCCCCCTCTCAACCCGCCCCAAGCCGCCCTTCTCCATGGAAGGTACTCCCGCCGAGGGACTTCCCATCGCTTCCTAAAGCGTCCCCCCCCGTTTCACAGCAGATACCATCTCTGCTGTCCCTCCCTCAACAGCCCCGACCTCAGGTAGCTACGCCTCCGCGTACACCTCAAGCGGTCAAGGCCCCTCCCCCCCCTCTTACCTCTTCCTCCGCGAACGACACCTCCGCCAACATGGCGTTCCTGGTGGACCTATTCGCGTCGGTCAATATATTCAGGGTCAACGAAATGGCCCGTAGCTTAAGGGCCGTCCGCAAGGACCCTATTGCCCTCCTCCAATTGTTCGGCGACTATGCCGATGTAACAGAGTCCCTTGCCTCCTTCTCCGCGAATCAATAATGGATTCACACCAAAACAGCAGAACGAAACCCCGATCCCTCTTAATTGGCTATTTTAATGCTAATGGCATTAGTAGCCAAAGGGAAGAGATCGCCGCGTTCCTCCGCGATAATAATTTAGATATCTTTTTAGTGCAAGAAACCTTTCTGAAACCGTCACAGCGAGACCCTAAAATTGCGAACTACAACGTGGTTCGCAACGACAGGCATCGCTCCCGCCTCGGCGGCACTTTGATTTATTACAGGAAGTGTTTGCACTGCATACCCATACAACCTCCAACCCTCTCCCACATTGAGACCTCGATCTGTCGAATAGGATTGACCGGCCATCAGTCGATCATGATAGTCTCAGCCTATTGCTCCCCCGTCAATACAACGGCAGATATCAAAAATGATATCAAGGCCCTTACTAACCTAAGTAGCTCGGTTATTATCGCGGGTGACCTGAACGCCAAGAGCGATGCTTGGAACAGCCGCTCGCGAAATAACAGGGGACGTCAGTTGGAGGACCTCAGTGGGCTCCTTCAATTCGACGTCATTGCACCCATGCACCCCACCCACTACCCTACAAATATTAACCACCGACCGGACGTACTTGACATCGTGATCCTCAAGAATGTGAACCTTCGTTTGCACTCAATGAGGTCCCACGATAAACTAGACTCAGATCACAGACCTGTAACTCTAGCGCTCTCCCCCCGATTAGGTCCCTCAGACTCAGGTCGCCCCCTACCTCAAAAAAAGATAACAGACTGGAGGAAACTAGAGGAACTCCTCAAGTCCCCTTCATCTGTTCACTTAGATAGCATCCCGCCCCTATTAGAGTCGGCAGCCGACACCCAAAAGGCGATCGATTCCCTCACTGCTCACGTACAGTCAGTCGTGGACTCCTGCACGCGACAAGTTCCGGTGATGGAAGACCATCGCTGGAAACTTCCAGATGACGTGCGTGAACTGGTGACGGAAAAGAATGCCGCCCTCCGAGCCCATCGAGCTCAACCGACTGAAGCGAACCGCATCTTCCTGAGGTCACTCCAGCGCAAGCTGAGATACCGCATGAATGACCTGCGAGACGCTCGCTGGAACAAGTTCCTAGGGGAACTTGAACCAAGTCACTTGGCCTTCTGGCAACTCCAGCGTAAACTCAAATCAGACCTCACCGCGCCCATGCCTCCTCTCCATCGTCCGAATCAAAGGCCCGCCTTTGACGACGACGAGAAGTCCGAGTGCCTGGCCGACAGTCTCGAGGCCCAATGTACGCCCAGCTCCCTGCCGGTAGACCAGCTCCACCTCGAGCAGGTGGACGCCGAGGTCGAAAGCAAACTGTCCAACCCGCCCTCCGAACACCCGGACCACCCCATAACCCCAATCACGGTCGATGAAGTCCGGAAGGCGATCGATGGTCTCCACCCTAGGAAAGCCCCTGGCCCCGACGGTATCCCTAATAGAGTCATTAAACTCTTCTCCCCCTATCTGATAGTTTTGCTCACTGCCATCTTCAATGCAGCACTGAGCAACAACTTGTTCCCCCAATCCTGGAAAAGTGCGACGGTCATAGGTATTCCTAAGCCGGGGAAACCCAAGACCGAAGCCTCCAGTTACCGCCCTATCAGTCTCCTCACCGTTCTCGGCAAAATATACGAGAGACTTGTTTATAGTAGATTAAAGAGTTTTGCTGACTCTGAAAAAGTCATTCCAGACGAACAATTCGGTTTTCGAACCAAACACTCGTGTGTCCAACAAGTCCACCGTATTGTGGAAGACGTCAGTAGCGGCTTCCAACGCGGATATCCCACGGGTATGCTCCTCTTCGACGTGGCGAAGGCATTCGACAAGGTCTGGCACAACGGTTTAATATACAAGCTGTACCAGCTGGGCGTGCCGGACCGTCTCGTACGCATAGTACGGGACTTTTTGTCGAATCGTTCCTTCCGCTACAGAGTGGAGGGCACACTCTCTTCCCCTCGTCCCATACGAGCAGGAGTCCCGCAAGGCTCGGTGCTCTCCCCTCTTCTTTTCACGCTATATACGAGCGATTTCCCCCCCTTAAGAAATGTCAAAAGCGCACTGTTCGCCGACGACACGGCCATTTACTGCAGGGGCTTAACCCCCGAGGCGATTCGCGACAACCTCCAGACCGCGGCCGACGCCCTAGGGCGATGGTTCCGGAAATGGAGAATTGAAGTGAACCCCTCAAAAAGCGCAGCTGTCCTCTTTTGGAAAGGCAAGTATGCCCTCCGGACCAATCCCATAAAGCTCTTCGGCAATCCCATTCCATGGGAAGACAAGGCCAAATACCTGGGAGTGACACTCGATCGTAAGCTTACCTTCCGTCACCACGCAAAAGCGGTACGCGCGCGAGCTGCTTTCGCGCTAGGTAAACTTCATTGTATGCTAAATTCAAAGAGTAAACTCTCATTGAAATCCAAGGTGAGGATTTACTTGACGTGCATCAGACCGATCATGACTTACGCGTGTGTTGTGTTCGCACAATCCAAAAAGTCTGTACTCCACCCCCTTCAAGTGCTCCAAAGCCGGTTCCTCCGGAGAGCCACAGGTGCCCCGTGGTACATGAGAAACAGTCAACTTCACGTTGACCTAAAAGTCCCCACAATCAAACAGTTCATGAAGAAACTGTCGAAACGTCATTTCGATTCTGCTGAAAAACATCCCAACCCCCTCGTAGTATCGGCCGCCCGATACACCCCCTCCCTTATATCAAAAATAAGGCGCCCAAAACATGCCGTCATCGAACCGGATGACGACATAACGGTCCTCCAGGACGCCCGACGACACACAAACCACACGACACAAAACCGACCACTGTTCCGTCCTCGCCGGCGAGGCTCGACGCGAATAAGCCGTAACGCTCCCCCCAGACTCTCGCAAGTGCCGGCCCGAGCCGAGCCAGTAGCGCAAACCCCCTGCCCCTAATAACCAAATAATAATAAAAAATACCAGACCAGCCCAGCTCCCTTGCTCGCGAACCAGCAACGCCCTAAGCCGAGGTCCGTACCCCACAGGGGGTGCCCTTAGCTGTGTTGCTTAGTATTAAAGTGCCTGGCTGGAGGCCTAGGTCTCGCCTTTGTCCGGTTAAGTAGCAAAAGTTCCCGGAACTCACGCTACGAGACACCATACAAAAAAAAAAAAAAAAAAAAAAAAAAAAAAAAAAAAAAAAAAAAATAAAGATTATGCAGTTACCAGTCTACAAATACAAGTGTTTCTTCTCACGCCTTACAAGTTTGGAACAACACTCTGCCACGCATACAGCAGCACATTGTCCCAACAGATATATAGAAAGGATGCGTGAAGAAATACTATCGAAACATATATAAAATACGTGAGTTTGTGGAGGAATAGGCAGAGGAAGACCACGTTCCAACTACCTAGATTAAATCGATATAAAACTGAAATACGGTAACATTGGGAGTATGTACTCGATATCGCATGCATATATGACGATACTGATGAGTTTGGATTAACCGGAAGAGGTATTTAAATTAGGTTAGAGATATCCTGTCGACTTCTCTGCCTATCCCTCAATTAAACCGTTATTGGCGCAACCCTAATTAAATTTATATAAATAAATAAAATAAATAATAGCAGTTGCTTACAACTATCATCAACTCATTAAACAGGCAATATTACGGAACAACCGTGACCACTATGGGTCCTCGAGATATCGATCCGTTTACGGTGCTATCCTTGCAAGGAACTTGTGTACTTAATAGGTAGTGTATACTTACAAAAAACTCTAAAACTGCATTTAATCCGTTGAAAAGTTTAAAAGATTCAAGCGAACAGACAGCAGAAGCGATTTCATTTTATACTATGTAAAGATAACATAATTAGCAACACCTAACAGCCTGCTAAACGCAACATTGCAGGTAATTTACCGGCCACATCTCTGCTTTACAACATCCCAGACGTATCCCAGTCACGTCGCATTCCGAGTGGGAAGGTGGCGAAGATTCAATGAACATCGCTGCGGGAATGTGAGTTTATCCAATCAACATAAAACGTCTACGTTAATTTGTTGTGTCAGGTTTTACTACACCTGCTATTGTTAGATAATCGACCTATCGTATTTCCTCATCAGCCGACCCCGACGCAGTGTAACCTGACTATTATATAGCTTACACTATGGTATATTTTATACAGTTTTAGAGACTTTATAGAGTATGTAACAATTACAGAAATTGATCACGACAGGCAGAGAAAGTAGAGCGCTAGTTATTTCTAGACATACATTTAACAAAGAAATAATTAAATGACCTGACAACGTGTGTGTTTGACAAACACTAGCTAAAACCTATATAAGGTTGCTGTTGTTGTTGTTGTGGTTAGCCTGGTACTCGCTGGCCAAAGCCTCCTCCCATGATTAAGGCAAAAAATTGGTTAAGTAGCAAAAGTTTCCGGAACTCAAGCCGATAGAAAACAATAGTATTTTATTTGCCATAGTAAAAAGGACATACACTGTTAATCAATACATGACATGTAGGTTAAAGCGGGTATTAAAGGTATTTTTTATATGTGTAATTACCGCAGCGTGACCACGAATTATTTTCATCATCTGCACATGCCTCCTCCGGACCTCCAAGGAGTTATACCGGGGACTAACCAAGAGGATCGGTGAAGATTAAAACAACCAAACAAACAAGCAAACACTTTAAACTTGTATCTACGTATAAAGTGTTTTCCGACATGCATGCTTTCTATCATGCTATTTGGTAAGCGGTTACCGCCGCCTATGGGCGCTTGCTCCAACAAGAATATCGATCGCGCTCTGCAGAAATCTTTTGACTCACTTCCTAGGTTAGGAATGAATTCCTAGAAGCCTAAATGCTGGCGGAAAAAAATATATATTCCCAAGCATAAAGCTATTTTTGTATTACTTTAATCAACGTCCAAATTAGAGGAAGCCGGAGTAAGCCGAGGCATTTTATTTATGTATTTCTGAATAAAACAGCTTCATTTCGCAATATCCTTTGAGTATTATCGGCACGTTTCCCGCCCCTCTTGCTCCGCCCGCCCTACTGATAATCACCGGAAACGATAATGAGCGCGGACATCTTCATTTTTTACTTCCATTCCGCTCGAGGAACTTTTATTTGGGCAAATGTAACAAAAATAATGGGCAAGAACTGATTGTGCAATAAATAATAATACATGGACACAAAATATAAATATATTTTTAAGACATGCTTACTCATCACCGGGGTAGGCCAGGGCTCTCCTAACGGGAGAAGCCGAGAGAGTAGAGCGCCACTTCTTCCTAGAATTGTAAAAATCTTTCGCGTCATCCACATTCATCAGTATACATACACGCTCGCCAGCTTTGAGAACTTATCTGCTCTGGACGTTCCCATCTATGAGGATCCGAACGATTTGATCTAAGCAGTGGGACCCCGTTAGAAGCTCGGCGTGATCATCTGATATGACATTCAGGCAATCCTTTTATATTTCCATTTTTGTTTGTAGATATTTATTCAAAGTTTGAATAATTCATCGCATTTGAGCCTCTTTATTAATTGATCAACCAACAGTCAATATGAAACTCATTCAAATATGACTAATTTAATTACGTGTTGGGCGACTCGATCCCACTTTGCAACATGAGTTCGCCGCAGTTTGCTCGAGAATCTCGTTAACAAAATTTAATATTGTATTCTCTAAGTTTCCAAAATGTCCAGAAGAGGCCCTCGAGCGACGACGAGTTTGCACCCTTTTCGAACTAAACTTTACGAGGTCCGGAACGACTTTTTATTTTGTAGCGGATAATAACAAACCCTTACAGGCTAAAAAGGGCAAGTCGCTTTAAAATAATTTGATTGTGGAGCAAACGATATATACAGAAAAGCTTTGTTAAAGCTGGTTTTCGTGGTAATTTGGATTAATTATTAATAAGTGAAATATTTAAACGAAAGATGATTTGACTCGATGCGCATTGGCCGGACGGCTGTTAGGGCGTGCCCCCGAGGCGACGCGCACCAGTCCGTCCCCGCTGGTGCGAAAAATTCAGCACAGTGCGGCGATGGGGACCGCCACCCATCACGCGGAGTGCCTCACGGCGGGGAGTGGAGTGTGGAGTGTAGGATGGGTGTATGGAATGTAAGAGGAGGTATGGCTGATAAGATGAACGAATTGATCGATGTTATGACAGAGAGCGAGTTAGATGTTGTGTGCCTGTCTGAAACCAAGCGGAAGGGTAGTGGAGTAGACGAGCTCCCGGGCGGGAGCTTAGTGCTGTGGTCAGGAGTGGCAAACACCGAGCACGCCTGCCAGGGAGTGGGAATTCTACTATCCAGCCGCTTGGCAGAATGTATGATAAGTTATGATGCGGTGAGCCCCAGACTTATTTGGGCTCGCTTTAAAATAGGCCTTACCCGACTATTTTTAGTCGCGGTGTATGCTCCGGTGGCCTCAGCGGACACTTGCGACCTGAATAAGTTCTGGGAATGTGTGAGTAATGTTCTAGAGACGAAAGAAGGGAATGAAAAGCTGATTATTTGTGGTGATCTGAATGGATGGGTCGGGACAGCCCGTAAGGATTACGAGGCAGTACTCGGCAAGTATGGTGATAAGAGAGTGAACGAGGCAGGCAAGCTGATATTAGATGTATGCATGGAGAGAGACCTTTTTGTGGCGAACACCATGTTCGACCACAAGAGGATTCATCAGTATACATGGGAACGGAAAAATTAGCGAAGCATGATAGATCTGTTTCTAATAGATCAGCGACTCAGAACACAGGTGATGGACACCAGGGTGTATAGGGGAGCCGACCTGGGAACGGACAACTTTCTAGTTATAACTAGAATAAGGGGTCTGTTCGCGGGCTGGCGATCCCGTGCTGGGGGTCCCTGTTCTGCAGTCGCAGACCGCATCAAAAGCTGGAGGCTTCAAGATGCGGCTATTAGAGACAGATATCAAGAAAGGGTATCTGAACAGCTAGCCTGTCCCCCGAAAGATGTGTTTGAGAGTGTCGATGTTTGTTGGCAGTTCCTGAAGTCCAGCATTTTATGCGCCGCGAAAGAGGTTTGTGGCATTTCGAAAGGGCGGACAACCAAAAATGGCGATGGTTGGTGGGATGATGAAGTGAAAGAAGAAGTTAAAAAGAAGAAGGATGCAAGGCAAGACATTTTGGCTATGTCCAGCTCAAGTGAAAGTATGAAAGAAAAGATGAAAGAAAAATATCGCCTGCAAAAAAATCGTACGAAGGAGATAATAGCTCAGAAGCGTGAGAGGTTCCAAATGACTGTAGACGAAAAACTGTCGCATAATTTCAAGGACAATGCAAAACTTTTTTGGAGGGAAGTTAAGAAGTCCAGAAATTGTGTTACAGCTAGTAGTAGGATGAATGTGATTATTTCGAAGGACAATGACATACTAACTGACAAAACTGACGTCCTCAGGCGATGGAGTGAATTCTACAAAGATATGTATGATGATGATGCCGCTGATCTACTCATAGAGCTGCCTCCAACAGAATCTGTCGAGGATCCTAAAGCGGATAAAATAAGTATGGGAGAGATTGTAAGTGCGATAAGAAGTCTGAAATGTGGAAAAGCTGCGGGAATAGATGGGATTACGGCTGAGATGATCAAGTACGGTGGACCAGCGGTCTGGGACGTCATCTATTTGCTATGCAATCTTTGCTGGGAAAGGGGTGATGTTCCGGACGACTGGAGGCGAGCAGTCATCGTGCCTTTCTATAAAGGAAAGGGATCACGATTGGACTGCTCCAATTGGACAGAGCCATCAGCTTGGTCAGCTTAGCTAGTAAAGTGTACACGAAGATCCTGACGATAAGAATGCAAGAGCGATCCGAAAGATTTCTCTGGGAATCCCAAGGTGGATTTAGACCAGGAAGAGGATGTATGGATCAAACCTTCTCGCTTCGCGGAATCGCGGAAAAGTTTTTGGATATTAACCAAAGGGTTTTCTGCGCTTTCGTCGACTTAGAGAAGGCATTTGATAGAGTCGTACGAAAGGAACTCTGGGACGTGTTGCCTGGATATGGAGTGAGCAGTTCCCTACTGCATGCCGTGAAATCACTCTATAGTGATAGCGAGGCGTGCGTTAGGGTTAACGGTGAGATGTCACCCTGGTTTGATGTGAAGTCGGGGGTCAAACAAGGGTGTATCATGTCTGCCTGGCTGTTCATTATATATCTAGATAACTGTCTGAGAGCACTAAGAACGAACGGATGTGGAGTGAAAATGGGAAACTTAGTGGTCAACTGCCTACTATACGCCGATGACGCGGTTTTACTGGCGTCATCAGAGGGCGAACTGCAGTCACTAGTTACCATAATGAAAGAAGAATGTGAAAAGAAGGGGCTGCGCCTAAACGCTGGCAAGACTAAGGTTCTGGTATTCGAAAGAGATGAACAAGTGACCGAGTGTGCAATATCGGTAAATGGGCAAATTCTAGAGCAAGTGAATGAATTTGTATATCTTGGAAGCATGTTCACACGAGATGGAAAGTATGAAAAAGATATTGAAAGAAGGATAACTGCCGGAAATAAGGTGAATGGAGCCATGTCGGCGTTGATGGGCAGTAAAAGTCTGAGCAAAAATGCTCGAGTTGCTGTCCACAACGCGATATTGGTACCTACCTTATTGTATGGCAGCGAATCCTGGGTATGTCAGAGGAAGTATGAAAATAGCTTGAATGCAGTCGAGATGAGATCTCTTCGAAAAATGTGCGGCGTAACGATATTAGATCGAATCCGCAATGAAGAGATTCGCAAATCAACTGGCGTGAATGAGGGCGTGATTGTAAAGATGAAGAAAGGCATGTTACGTTGGTTTGGACACATAGAAAGGATGAGTGAAGAAAGATTGACGAAACAGATATACAAAGCAAAAGTGTGTGCAAGAAGAGGCAGAGGAGGGCCACGTTCCAACTACCTGGACCAAATAGATCGGACTCTCAAGGACGGGAACGTTAAGAGTACTCGAAACCGACGAGCATGTATGAAGAGACTGATGAATGTGGACGAAGCGAAAGAGGTATGTAAGTCTAGAGAGAACTGGCGCTCTATACTCTCTGCCTACCCCGTTAGGGACTCGGCGTGATGATATGTATGTATGTATGTATGATTTGACACAACTTCGTTTTTTTGTAAGAATATGTATTGACGCCAAATGTGCCGCCCCCTGTCACGTTTGACGTCTGCCGCTCTAGGCTCAAGCGTATTTAGCTTGATGGTCCACCACTCCTCAAGTGTGATTCAGTGTCCCAGACGCGCAATTAATATCACATATAATCTAGAATTATAGCTTATAGCCTAACAGCAAACATGTAGCATCACGTCAATGGACGTTCAAATCCCATATTCAGCAGTTGAAAGTATGGAAGGTAGTTTTAATCTGAGAAGTTTTGGTTACACTTTCTTTAGTCTTTCTTGCCTTTCGTAATGAAAATGTGTTTAAGGGTCTTTTTACAGATGACTAGCTGTACCTGGCAGTTTTATATGCGTTAAATTCATAAATATTACTACAATATTTGTACAATACAATTATGTACAATATAAAATTATACATATGATCTTCATAAGACCTTCATAAGACCTTCGATTTATTAATGAAAACTTTGTCAAGTAAAATCAGTTGCTTAGTTTAAAAGATCTTAACGTACTAGGGGCGGGAAGCGACTTTGTTTTATTATATGCAGAGATTACTATTAATGATCTAAGAAGCCACAATATAGCGATTGATATAATTCCAAAAGATTTACAAACATATTACCTTCTTTCTGACCATCGTATATAATTATAAAATATAAAACTCTCCTCACTCAATATGACCCTTTCGCGATTAGTCATTTGCGCCTGACAAAATATAATAGCAAAAAGTTACCTACTGGTACGGAATCTACATTGTGTGCAGGCGCTCAAATTGTCTGGCAATTCGTATTACGACAATAATATTACATAACTTTCTCAGTATAAAGTCTAGGTTGATTTCACGGCCATTTATTTTCATAAATGTAATTCTACTCGAGGATACAAATCATTAAAAGTATGTTGTAAATTGACTTTAGTACCTTGTGTTCAGGATACGTTGGCGTACACTCTAATGTGCAAAATGAGTTAACGAACTATAGTAGCACAACTTTATTTTTAAATAACATTGCTATGAGTTCTAATAGATGTTATGACAGTGTTTGTAATATATATTAGCGGTCATGTTAATACTATGGCTAGTGCTGACTGCACTTGCGAAATGCGACGACGATGCCGCTGTAGCGGGCACTGAGATCGACTACACGGGTCTAGCTGGTGAGGCTGAGATACACAAACAAGATATACTCACGTTTCTTAACCAAACCAAGATCCAACATCAATACAAAGCGTTGTACGATTCCTTATTGAGCGCATTGTTGAGTAAGTCAAATCGCCGTAAAATAATCGTTGATAGTAATTAAATGTAATACTACGGTTATGTTGCTTTATCATTTTCCAGATGACACGCAATCTACACGTAGAGGTAAATATTTTAAAAATACATTTTAATGACAAAGTTCACGATAAACATGTTTATCCTGACGTGAACGTTCGATCCTATCGTTACATGTGACGGAAGCGAAAGATGTATATAGAATTATTGAACAATAGGAGCCACCGAATACACGAGGGGAACTTTCAGATTGAAAGTCCGCTCAGTTGAATTACACAGGCTTTTTTTGCTTAAAGTCCCCCTAAATTGCATTTGAACAGGGTCTACTCGCCGTATTGTGTCCGGTCGTAACACAACGATATCAGCTGTGCCGTGGCAGGTGTCCTTGAGGGAGAAAACGTATCCGATTTGCGGGGCTTCCGTCATCACTGATCTCTGGCTTTTGACTGCTGCGCACTGCCTCTTGAGGTAACCTCATTCAATTGTACGACCTTCCCTAATGACTATGTTGTTCATCCGATATTGATGAAACTTTGGTTACTTAGTTGTTCAGTATACGCCTTCGAAGGTTCCTGACCCAATTTAACATCTCTAAAATTCACTCAAAACTACATTCGACTTATAACTGAAGATAAAGCAAAGGAAGTCAGTGTGTCCAGTCTAGAGAAAACTGGCTCTCTACTCTCTCTACCTACCACGTGAGGGACTAGGCGTAATTATATTTGTGCATGTACGAGTATGTTTCTAGTATTCGGATATTCCCGAATAACGATACAACCACAAACCAGTGTAACAGCCCACGGACATCTTTGTGCGAGCCAAATACACGTCAAATAAACTGCAGCGTACACTATGTAGAGGTTCTTTATGGCCTATCCCATGCGAATTGGGTTCCTTTCGACAATTTCAATTTATCCCCGAGAGGACTTGTATTTTTTCCAATGCAAAGCAGTAGTGTGTACAATGCTCTTGCCTACTTTTGAGTCAGTTTACGACTGCCCCGGAGAAATTTATCGACACTCGATATATGCTTGGGACAATATGTAGAGCCAATACTTGTCCAATATACCAGTATTACCTAGATACAATTTGACTTGTCTATCGCAAGGCGAATTTGTTGAGGCAAAGAAATATTCTTCTCTTATTGGCTGGGACGTGTCCTGAAGTTTTTTAGGCCACGCACTTTATGTTATTACAGTCGTGAGCGTACAACATATTGCGAAGAATTTAATAATTCACTGTTTTTATTTATTCCTTTGTCTTGTTGGCTTCGATCTATATTTCTATAAATAAAATTATATTACCTGAACACGTCAATCCTACCAACATATAAACTTTCTTAAATATAGAAGTTTACAAAATAAGAAGCAGTTTCTTTCCGGGCGGCAGGTATACAATACTCCTCAAAATCACTGTGAGGCGGAGGTACTAGATGGATAGCTCTGAACGGGAAATCCGTTTCGCCGAACGAAGAGAATGTATGGCGGACTGGATATGCATTGACGCTCCATTATGGCGACAGGCTTTTATTTATTCAATTGTTAGATATAATAGCTCAAGGACGGGAACGTCAAGAGTACTCGAAACCGACGAGCGTGTATGAAGAGACTGATGAATGTGGACGAAGCGAAAGAAAGAGGAAGAAAGAAGCGCTCTATACTCTCTGCCTACCCCGTTAGGGACTCGGCGTGATGATATGATGATGATGATGTTAGATAGAAAAAAACTGCCTATATACCAGCTAGCAATTGTCACGTATACTATTGAAATTGTGAAAACCAGACGTCATCCAGACAAAAGATACGTCCAATCGATAATTCGACCATTATTTATTTGTGTCGAACTGGAACAGTTGCTTAACTAATTAGATATTAACCTAACACGTACCAATAACAAACTGCTGAAGGTCAGACCAATACCATTAGCAGACCTAGCATAGACATGATTTAAGGCTTATCAACACTTGGTTAAGAAAACACTAGGATGCGCGATTTCGAAAAATGATTAAAGTCGCAATCCTAACTATATACCTACTATATATTGTATGCAGAGGTGTACCCAGGTAAGGCAGTACCCACACACCCACTTTCCGGCAGAGATATATTTTAGGTGCCAACGTGACAGTTGGCGAGTCCATCGCCATAATACGTAATGTTTCACGTAAAGCTCGTGACGTGACTAATTACTGTACTTAAGTTCAGAAAAACTCATTGGTACAGTCAGGATTCGATGCAATGTTTGTGTTGCAGGCAACTACTCGAACCATTCGGCCACCGCGGCACTTATTACAATAATCCTCACGCCTTCCCATAAGGGTCCCCGAAGGGGTATGCAGAGGTGTATAGGTAGTACAAACACCCACTTTCCGCCAGAGATATATTTTACGTGCCAACGTGGCAGATGGCGAGTTCATCGCCGTTACTAAAGCACGACTATACATACGCCTTTGAATATCTTCTCAGACGTATGCAGGTTTCCTCACGATGTTTCACGTAAAGCTCGTGGTGTGACTAATTACTGTACTTAAGTTCAGAAAAACTCATTGGTACAGTCGGGATTCGATGCAATCTTTGTGTTGCAAGCAACTACTTGAACCACTCGGCCACCACGGCTTTTTCAGTTGTAACTAAGCATGGACAATTTCAGTTTTCAACGCAGTCGTGCTACGGCTGCTCCAAGAGTTGTGCAAAGACTTTCGTCCCTAGTTCCTTGCAATAGTCATGATAATACCATCATTTTATTCGCAACCAGTCAGGCGTTTATTGCAATTTATTTATCGAGTACTGAAATTATATGATGGCGTTAATAATTCAATTATTTACTTAATTGCTTACTAAATTCGTAAAGTTTTTCACGATTAATTTGGTCGGTGAACATTATTGAGATATTTGAAAAATTTGTACATTTTATACTCTTTGCGAAAATTTACGGACATATTGTTGGAAATAATTGAGGGATGTTCTGATAGCTCATACAAATAGAGGCAAGGCCACATGCAAGAATTGGAATTTTTTGTAAGAAATCTTTAATTTATTCTTCCGTAGGTAGGTACATAGCGTCCCATAGATTATGTGAGATTTCTGTAGACTAAGCCCCTTTCTTACCCATGCCTACCCCATGAAGGAAGTGTACTTCATTCAGGGCACGAGCGAGTGAGCTGAGCGTCCGTCTCGGTTCCTCGTGGAAGACGCATGGAGGCGAGATGTACGACATCAAAGAGTGCTTCGTTCACCCTCGTTACGTCAGCAAGACCAAGGTCAATGACGTAGGCCTGGTACGAATTATTATTATTTATTTAACATTAACGTATAATGGTCAAGGAGGTTGCGCTGGACAGAAGCGAATGGAAGGGACTGCATCAGAGACGCCGACAAGAGCCCAGCTCTTAAATTTGTGATGATTTAACATTAATAATAATATATAATCTATAAGGTTAAGATTACTCGAAACCGACGAGCATGTATGAAGAGACTGATGAATGTGGACGAAGCGAAAGAGGTATGGAAGTCTAGAGAGAACTGGCGCTCTATACTCTCTGCCTACCCCGTTAGGGACTTGGCGTGATGATATGTATGTATATATAATCTGTAGGTAGTATACTGGCTCGTCCTTCTATAGAAGGTACCTATTAGTATGTGACTAGCGTTCTCCCGCAGCTTCATCCATGTGAAATATGATTTCATAATATTTCTGGAATAACATATCCTATGTGTTAGTAGTTAATAGTCTATCTATGTGTGTAATTTCATTGAAATCCGTTCAGTAGTTTTTGCGTGAAAGAAGCGAAGCTGGGCGGGACAACTAGTAATATAATAAAAATATAACGCATCGCTATCTGTACATGGAAGATATATAAGAAAAAATATGATTGGGACCTTTATCAACCTTTATCAAATAAAATAGCACCCCAAACACTGATTGTTAGAATGTTTGTATGTTTATATGTTTGTATGTGCGTTTGTGCGTGCTAATCTCAAAAACCGCTTATCCGATTTAGATGTGGTTTTCACTATTATATTGTGGTAAGCTTCACTTAACATATCCAAAATAAACCAAAAGTTGTATCCAAAAAAAATTTTCCCGAAGTCACTATTCCACGCGGACAAAGTCGCGAGCACGGCTAGTTTATAATATTAGTTGAACAGCTGTATATAATACGGCCATTATGCCCGTAGTATACGCACCTTTACTCATTAAAAACTTAAGCCTTCCCACGAGAGTTTCTGAAGGGGTATGCAAACGTGTGTAGTACTCCCACTTTTGACAGCCACCTGGTCTAGTGGTTAGAGCTCCTGACTGCGAAACTTCAGGTGCGGGTTCGATTCCCGCTGAGGACAGATATTTGTCGCTATGTCAACTTGTATGGAATCGTCCCAATGTATTATTATTACTTCTCGCCGGAGATACGTGCTAACATGACAGAAGGCGAGTCGGTCGCCTCTTCTCAAGAACGACTATACCTACGTCTTTGAATTTCTTCTCAAACTATCTATTAATAACTATGGCTGTTAATAGGTTAGTCTCTACTCTCCACTGCGGTTCTCAGCACGAGTGCTGCCAATCAGATTGGTGGCTCGAGAGGAAACCCTGTTAGCTGACTTGCCTGCTATTGTGTCAGGATGGGGGAAACTGAAGGTAGGCACAACAATTTAAAAGCATTTGTAACCTTAGGTAATCGTGATAAAGCTTGAAGCCAGTTGTCTGAAGTAGCCCTACCCACAAGGATCCCTGAAATGGTAGGCAATGTATGTATATCGTTAAGAAGCTTATACAGAAATATGGATAAGGGAAGACGAAAATACTTCTAATCTCATGTTAACACACCATACACACTGAGCTATCAGACTTAAATTTTATTGATGTATGTGACCTCCAGGAAGGCGGTCCCAGTGCGAGCTACCTGCAGTCTTCTACCATCAAGACGATAGCGATGAAGCTGTGCCGATGGTCGGGCCTGGACCGCAAGGCTATAGAGCCTGCCTCCATGTTTTGTGCCGGCTCCTTCAGCCAATCTTCGCCAGACGCTTGCCAGGTATCACACACGTCATAATTCAGATACCACTTTATTGTTCTTCTTCTTCATGTGTGACTGCAACTAGTGAAGGTTGGCTATCATCTCATGAAATTTGTCCTTATCTTGCGCAAGGCGGAATAGTTCCACGGTTAAAGTTTGGAATGATTTGTTATTTTCGAATGTTGTGGAGCCACGACTTCTTTTTACGACCAACGTTTCGCTTACCGGATACTTTGCCCTTTACAATTATTTCCAGAACCTTTTAATTTTAGCACATATCCGAGATATACCGTTATCCGCCTTTTTCTAATAGACAACAGTTCCCATTTCCCTTTTAGATTTCCGCAAGACTTCATCATTGGTGATTCTTTGTGTCCAAGTGATCCTCAACTTGCGCCTCTACCATATTCAATTGCTTGAATACGTTTTCTGAGATCTTCATTTAAAGTCTTTGACTCGCATCCGTATTGTATAGGCGACAGTGCTATATCTAGCACTGTCGCAAGCGCGAACGTAGGCCGAACTTAATGTTCTTATTGCATACCAGTTTATTGTGCCAGATCTTAAGATTCAATTTACACACTTTTGCTTTGTATATCTGTTCTGTAAATTTTTCTTCACTCATCCTTTCTATATGTTCAAACCAACATGATGTTCTACATCATTACAATCGCACCCTTGTTCACGCCAGTTGTTTTTCGAATATCTTCTCTAATGTATATTTTTTTCATTGAGTTCCTATTTCTCTTTCAGGGTGATAGCGGGGGACCAATAGTCCACGAAGGCGTCCTCATAGGTGTAGTGTCTTGGGGCCTGGGCTGCGCCCGGGGGAACTTTCCCGGGGTCTATACTCGGCTGGCGTTCCCGGTCATTTGGGATTGGGTTCACAGCCACATATCTCGGAAGATAACCAATAATAATACACTCTGACATATCCTAGTATTCTGTCTAAAACTAATTTCAATATCATTAACTCAAGTAACAAAATCGCATATAAGTACCTGCCATAACTAATTTACTTAATATCACGCCACGACTCATTCAGAAAAGTCTAGACATATTTCCACAAGCATTGACATTGCAAATGACTGCTAAACACTAGGATACTTCTCCATCTACCTACTTGCTTAATTTTGTAAACATATAATTTTTAAACCGACTCAAAAAGGAAGAGGTTTCTCAATTCTACCTTATATCTTATCTTATCTTACTAATATTAAAAATGTGAAAGTTTGTAAGTAAATTTCCAAAGCTACTTTTTCGAACTCCACGCGGGCGAAGCCGCGGGCAGAAGCTAGTATATATAAATATATATATATATATATATATATATATATATATATATATATATATATGCATATATGCATTATTATGCATGTTCGCGGATAACTTCGTAGTTTATGAACCAATTTTGATGATTTCTGTACGTATAGGTACAGTAGTTTTTGTGACATAAAAGTAATTCGAAGATTTATTGAAGACGGTTTATACAAATAAAACAATGCATAGATAAACAATATCTATTTGTTATAAGACAACAGAAGATATTTTCCTAATTATAAAAAATGTTTTAAATCAACAATGAAACCCTGTGCTTTCAACAAACGTAATAAATAGCCACAGAATATAAAATGGTTCACTAATATTGCACTTTTATATAATACCCCTAATTATAAGCTATGTACATATATGATAAGATTGTGTATATATATATACATCTTGTGTTTTAATTTGTATCTGAATCTAAAAACATGTTATATTTGTCAAAACTTCTTTTGGATAAGGAAAAATCTGCCAGAAGCGCTCGAGAAATACTCGAATCATAAGATATTTGATCGAGTAGCAAAAGATAAGACATGTTCAAAAGTTGAGGGGTCACTTCGTGATGAGAAATTTTCATTGTCCAAAAAAAAGTTATTTTATAATCATTGTGCCTTTATATAATTAGTTTTTGGATGAATGGATGGATGTGATATATTATGTTCGGGACTCTATACTAAGATAGATTGAGATTGCTGTCTTTTTCATTTGATTTGTAAGATACTTGAAGACGCTACAAATAAATATGTAAAGCTTACATTATAATCAAGTGTAAAAACGATGATTCAGTTTTTTTTTTTTTTCATTTAAAACTGCACATCTAGTTTTTAATGACTAGCTATGCCCTGCGTTTACCCCGCCTACAATTGTATTTAATTTATTGATTTTAAACAAACAAACAATCAAAAATTATAATGTAGCCTTTGTTTTTAGATTTAGCATTCTAAAGGTGAAAGAATTTTTAATATATATATACATATATATCCTCACGCCTTCCCACATGGGTCCCCGAAGGGGTAGGCAGACGTGTATAGGTAATACCCACACACCCACTGTCCGCCAGAGGTATATTAGGTGCCAACGTGACAAATGACGAGTCCATCGCCGAGTACTCAAGCACAACTATACATACGCCTTTGAATTTCTTCTCAGACGTATGCAGGTTTCCTCTCGATGTTTTCCTTCACCGTACAGCTCGTGGTGTGACTAGGTGTGTCACTGTACTTAAGTTCGGAAAAACTCATTGGTACAGTCGGGATTCGAACTTGCGATCTTTGTGTCGCAGGCAACTGCTCGAACCACTCGGCCACCACGGCTTTCAAATCAGTCGTGTATTTTATAGTTAAACCATAACAAAGAAAAATCTTTCCTCTATAAAATATTAGTTTCGTTAGCAATAACGTAACGTAATTGTTTCTGGAATATTTTGCCTAATGTTGAAAACTTATTTATGCCAGTGCCCTCATATTTCGCTTTTATGTAAATAATTATAACTACTGGACACATGTTACTGGATTCTGCATTGATACTTACAAAATGACATCAATTAATTAAAATGCGTTTTATGTATTCTGTATTTCGAGGTAGATTTGACTTAGCATAGTGACTAATAAACGTTGGGTCGAAGAATGATTATTTTCCTTAAATCCTTCGTTCATACACAGAAAAATCAATAGGATGTAAATTATTTATGGTTGCAATATAATGTTTGCTTAAAATATTAAACGGACATTTCTAATCAACAATATATCACTGTTTTAGGTAATAACATATTAACAATTTTTATATAATTTGCCTAAAGTAGTGTTTAAATCATTTTTAAATTACACATATAATATATAATACCTACATCATCAGGCCGAGTTCCTAACGGAGTAGACAGAGTGATTTCCATAACACTTTCACTTCGTCCACATTCATCAGCCTCTTCATACATGCTCGCCGGTTTCGAATACCCATGACTATTCTATCCTTGTGTCCGATCGATTTGAACTAGGTAGTTGGAACATGGTCTTCGTCTGCCTCCTTTTGCACACACTTTCGCTTTGTATATGTGTTTCGTCAATCTATCTTCACTCATTCTTTCTATATTCTAAAATCGTTATTCTGCATCGCGACTACATTTATGCTTCCTCTGACATGATCAGGATTCGCTGTCGTATAATAAAGATTACAATAATTATTATAACAAAGATTTGAAACTATAATTTAAACTTGGAATAAATGCTAAGATTTCTATCACTGATTATATGTGTATCTTACAACTAGGAATAAAAATTGTGCCTCATTACTTTCAATTATTTATACAAAATTTAAAAGATACTTGCTATAGGAACATCGAACTAAAATGCCTTTACCTTACAAACTATTTTCGCTTAAATATGATTTGGAGATTTCCGTGGACTCTTCTCTAAGCCTGTCTATGAATATTTTTTATTTTTTTTATTTATATTTAAAGTTATATATATAACAGATAATAGTTTACATATTTTTTTGGTTTATTTCTTACTTTACGAATAAACGGAATTTAAAAATTACTAAATAAAAGAAACATCCGCTCATTGCGAATTGATTTTGGAAATCCCAAATATGCATTCCGGTTTTGAAGACAGGAACCAGATAGAACTCGACCAACTATTTTTTGTAGGAGAAAAAAAAGCATTTTTAAATTGACTGATACGAAATCGTCGCGATTTTCGCTTAAGGCGGTAATTATCTGTAATAAACTTGGATAGGGCTGTGTGGATCAGACTCACTAAGCGATAAAAACATGTATTTGGTTGCCCTGTAAATCCAATTAATAATAAAAAGTATTCATAGTTAATAATAAACTTCACATAGTTACTAAACACATTTACTTCATCATAATATTTTTTATACCGCTCGCAGACTTCATTTTTGTGGGCAGTAGCTGCTAATGTTTTTCTGGCAGAGTATAAAGATAGTGTTATTTTTCTATTTAATACTTGTAAAACAGACTTATATTGTAACGAGCGCTACTATAGCTTTAAAGGATCAAGAGCATAATGTCACACGCCGTTTCTACTTATCACCTCAATTATTTCACTACCTAATACCGCCCTGTATGTCACTTTCCTAAGTTCCAGGAGTCATTAGTTGCTAGTATTTTTAAAGTAGATATAAGGAAATCTTCAAATCACATTACAGGGAAAACAGTATCGCGTGCAAATTCTGCAGTCTCTTATGTACCTATTGCTTCATCCGGTTCCACTTCCCAACACGTTCCACTCAGCTGTTTAGTATTTGTGAACACAAGCCACGGTATGTCATGAGTTCAATTCCAATTTACACTTAAACACTATCACACCCAAGTGTCAACCAAAAGTGTCACTACCACAATAGAAATAAGGCCGGTTTTCAATTTTACCCGGCCCTGCGATGCCTAGGTTTTCTTCGTGTTCTGCTGCGGTCTTCTCAGCAAGTGCAAGGGATCTTTCCTATACCTCGCGAACAGTTCCCTCTTGAAAGTTTCAAAGTGTTTTCTGTTCTTTTCGTTCTGTTTCTCTCGCCATAAGGGTCTGTTTCGCCTGGCTTGCAATCCCCAGTGGATGGTGAAGATGGGCGAGAGAACACGGAATTGGTATCCGATTAGGAACATTTCGTACACCTGCAAATTTAATGGGAAATTACGATTTATACAGTTGAGCTAGAGATAATATTACGTTGAATTTTGAAAAGCTCTTAAAACTCATGTTGAATTATTTAGTTATTTGAAAGATAAAACCATTTATTGGGACATATTTAAGGGTGGATACTGTTCCTATCCGTAGAATGAGACTTCAAAAAAGGGTTTGAGTAAGCATAGTTTTTATTATATTGACAATAGGCACTGCAAATTTAAGTTTATAAAGTTGAAGATATAAAATAAGTAGGTAATACATTCAACTATATAAAGGTAAGGGTAAATAAAACCAATAGGTATAACGTATAAAAATATTGTATTTCTTCTTCTTTATATAAATTGACTAATCTCAGTAAACATCCCACTATTGTAAACGATTTGTTCAAAACAATAAATAGCGCGAAGCAACGTGACGAACATAACAATCTATTTTTATTTATATCACAGAAACGCTCATTTGAAAATGAACCTAATAAGTTAATTGTATGGTTGATTTTTGGTCAGACGCCGGTGTTGTCTGTGATCCAATTTCTGAGAGACGCGATGTTCGTGAAAACTGTTGGAGAGAGAGGTAGGGCACAACCTCTGGCGAACGATACTACTCCAAACGCTGTGCCGCGAAACACGGCCGGTCCACCGGAGTCTCCCTAAAAATATACAAAGGAATAAAGCAAACACCAAGGAAGTATAACTGTCAAGTCCACTATCTTACACTCGTAACCAAGACGTACAAATATATTTTAAATTTAAAACATGCTTACAAAAGCCATATTACTCTCTATTAGCATACAGATAAGGTCTCTTCATGTTCATAACCACTGACCTGGCAAGAGGATACCCCTCCAATTAAGAAGTGTCCTCCGCAGAACATATTATTTGTGAGAGCTTCTCCGTAAGACAACCGGCATAGCCAGTGAGGTACTACTGGAACGTGAGCCTCCATCATAGTTCTAGGGATACGACGGCCCCCTGGCTGTAGACAATGAAGGATTTGACATTATTATTGACACGTGACAAACGACAATCGGTGAGGAACACTTAGATACACAAAAATCAACAACGCTAGAATTAGGGTCCATACAACTATGTTTCAACAAGTTTATTGAGAGCCCTGTGGTACTAAAGTTAGCCTACCATACTATTTCAAGTTTTATTGTACTGTCATTAAATTAAACCGAATTCCAAATGGTGTAGCGCGTCAAGTCTTGAATGCAAAGTGTAGTGATATTTGTGCACTTATTCCATTTATATTATAAATGCGAAAGTTAGTTACTTTGCCAGATTACGAAACGGAATTAGATCAGATTTGCCACAGAAACGAATTACTGGCTGGATTAACCCATATTACCCTACGTGGGTATATTCTAGTCCTAAAAAATCTACCAATGAAATTCTTTTGCGGTTGAAACCTTGTTAAAATATTACATTAAAAACTATATGTTTTACGAAAATTATCCAACTTACAGCAGTCAGCCCCCATCCTGTAACGGTGAGCCTCACCAGTGGCACAGCCTGCCCCGTAGTAGGCAGCCTTATGGATCTCACGTTGGGGCCGAAGTTCAGAGGAGTCCTTAGCCTCAGCACGGCAATGTCATTGTCGAATTGTGGCTGACCATATAGGGCGTGGACGGTGACGTTAGACACTCGCACGATCTGACCTCCTGAGTCACGACGGGTGCTGCCGACGCGCAAGCGGATGCCAGTCGGTGATACACTAAAAATAATGGGATTTTGTTAATTGGTGTTTCAACGGTGCCGAGTGATCTGACTAGTCGCCTGCAGTGCAACAACTGCAAGCTCGAAGACGTTCCTAAAGACGTTGCAAAAAGTTAGTTCCTGACTGTACCTCACTGCAGTGCACTGTAGCACACTACTGGCGTACTACTGTACACTGTAGCAATATGTTCATGGATCCCAAATAAGAGATAAAAACTAAACGATGACGAGTAGCTGATAGAATATACACACTAACGTTTACATAGCGATAGCACCCAAACCGTCCGCTCTCACTTATTTCTTTAAATTTATATTATAAAAAAATACTTTTTATTCGACCAACACATAGTGGAAAAAACAAGCATAAGTCAATTACCAGAGATCCACGCTTTACCCTCCCAATTAACTTGGCTAAGATTATATTATATCGTCACGCCTTCCCATAAGGGTCCCCGAAGGGCTAGGCAGAGGTGTATAGGTAGTACCCACACACCCACTTTCCACCAGAGTTATATTTTAGGTTACACAAGCACTTTTGAATTGCTTCTCAGACGTATGCAGGTTTTCTCTCGATGATTTCCTTCACCATAAAGCTCGTGGTGTGACTAATCACTGTACTTAAGTTTGTCTTAATATTATTAGATTGTATTAAAAGCATAATAAGTGAATCCGGCGTCTGCTACTAAACCATAGTTAGCCATGTCAAAATCATTCTCTCAAGAACTGTAAGGGTGTAAAATATATTTGTAACATTCAAGAAACTCAAAGTTATCTTCAGCGAACAAGGCGTATAAGGAGCACAAAGGCATAAAGCATCTCCTGTCGAACATTACGACAGTAATCCGACTACGAAGGGTGAAGCATAACTTTGGCTGGATACTTTACAAGGCTCCTCGAGGCGGCCCCGAGATATAAAATGTAGGTTTAGCCGCATTTGGTCATGCTTTACGACTGAGGTTATAAAATGCGACCTTGACTGTACCCGGTGTCGTAATGGCTGTCTCCTATGTATGATAAAAATAATGTTACGTTATGGTTCTGAAACGATGGTACTGCCACTAAAATTCACCGAACTCGTAATTTATAAACATTGCTGTTGTAAATACGTGAAAACGGCCGTTTCGCCACTCAAGCCCACCGTACATTGAAGTTCACATGCGTATTGGATACACCATATGTATATATGCACAATCTCTTCATGATTTAATCCAAGATCCTCCGGGAACTCCTTGATAATCTTAATCTAAAAGTTACATACTTATTACACCGAGTCTCTTATGGAGTAGACAGAGAGTGAGTGCCAGTCTTCACTGGACCAGACTTTCTGCGAACCCCTGGGAGAACTCTGTGGAATTATATATTTATGTAGCTATGTACTTACTTTTGCACGCAGTGGGCTGCTGTGAGGACATAGTCTCGGCTGATGATGAACCCGCCACAGAAGGAGTTGCCATTGAGCACCATGGACACTTGATAGGGATGTCTGTTGACAGAGCTGGGCCGCCCTCCGATGATCTGCCCGCTCAGTTCCGGACACGCCGCCTCTAATTCCACCTCAGGGTTCTGGTTTACCTCTTCATCCGGTTGGGCCTCGGCACATTCATTTGAACAATCCCCTTCCGTTTGTTGGAAGTCTACAATTTAGGATCGTCGCTTTAGTTCTGTAAGTCTAGAACTGGTGCTCTACTCTATCTAGTGAATCTACCAGTGGTGTAGAAAATATTTTTGGAAACGAACAGAATCATATAATTATGTTAGGATTTTTGTCAGGTTTCTTCAATAAATCTATATTTGTAGCTCGTTCCTTTAAGATTTGCTATTTAGATGCCATTGGGAACTTGATAAATTCAGATTAAGTTAAAGTATAGTCAATTATTTGTTTCCATTTAATATATTTAGCTATTGGAAAAAAAAACTATCCCTAGTGAAAAAAAATCATATACGTAAGTAATTCAGGCAGTTACTTACCGGCGCTGGAGATGACGCAAAGGAGCAAAAGGATCCGAAGCTCCATATCGGCGCAATTAATTAAAATTGTGAGATTTAGTATGACACTGCAACTGCCTTGGCAGCGGTCGGCCGAATAGCCTTCCACCTTCAGCGACCACCAGCAGCCTTGTTCCGAGCGGCAGTTGCAACACCAGCAAACCGACCAAAAGGAAATTTCACACGGCCCGAGACCACGGTCACGACCTTATAATCGGGGTTCATTACGATTGGGTTTGGCGAATTCTTAATTTGAAAAAACGCTTAAGGAGCAATTAATCTATACATTTATAATAACACTAGGTATGCCCCGCGGTTGCTCCCGCGCAAAATCTGATTTGATTTGTACATTTGTTTCTGGACTAAAACCATATACCGATCCTTGTTAATCTGGTTTTCACTTTAATTGTGTCAAATAAGAACTCCGTAATATCTCTTTCTGGAGATTTATTTGTAACCGTGTTTTCTGTTCCTTTATACGTAAATAAATAATAATAAATAATGTCTTATGGGTTTATCCAGGTAATAGTCAAAATGTGTATGTTTGGCATCCAATCCCGTTCAGTAGTAGTTAACGCTAAACGTGAAACAAGAAGAAACATCCTCACAAACTATATATTACTAGCTGTCCCGCCCAGCTTCGCTCGGGTGAAAAAGTTAAATTGCCCGTAACATGATCGCAGCGCCACCTATCGGGTCCAATTGTAAATCTAAACCATTCTCGAATCCACCTTAAGACACACAGAAAGGGATAGCTTCCCACGGGTGAAAAAGTTACAGTTCCTAAAACTCGATCGCAGCGCCACCTATCGGGTCCAATTTAATATAGCCTATGTTACTCGGGGATAATGTAGCTTTCCAAAGGTGAAAGAATTTTTGAAATCGGTCCAGTAGTTTCGGAGCCTATTCATTACAAACAAACAAACAAACAAACAAACAAATCTTTCCTCTTTATAATATTAGTATAGACAAAACGTGAGTGTCTGTAAGAAAGCAGAGGAAGAACACGTTCCTTGGACTGGAACAGTTATCATACATATGAATTTAACTCAAGTGGAACAGCAAGTTATAGATATTGAAGATAAATTAATATGAGAACAGAACCAGTTTGGCTAAATTTAAATATCATATCCTTAAATTATTGTCAGCATCATGAAATGTACATCTTGCATAATTTAGAAATATTGTTAAACAAACTGATCTTCTTCTTCTGTTTACTGCTCTTTCGACCACATGCTCCACAGGAATTGTGTTATCTGTGGACACTGTTGGTCTGTGTATTAACTTTATTTTTAATTTATGTTCTTTTTTTTATGTGAGACTGTGTTCATAAATAAAGTAAAATAAAAAATGAAAAAAATTAGTAGATAAGAGCAACATAAGCTAAAACGCTATTTTTTCAATGTCTATATGTTTGTACACGCATCATGCAATACTTCTATACATAATAGAATGCAATTTTCACTGAAGATTTAACTAGAGTTCTTACTTACAAAATATAGCATATATGTAGGATACATTTTACTGCAAGAGAAATTGGACCGATAAGCGGCGATGGCGATATTCCTGGTTTAATTTTTTACACCGAAGCGAAGGTGGGCGAGCGAGGACATTGCTATCTCGTACGAAAAAAAATATATACAAACACTTCTTTGGATTTGGAATAATACACGATTCGAAACTATGTTCCAGAACGCCAGTTCCTGTAATCCTACACCGTGTGTGTCATTCCAGATCATCTGGCTCGTAAGCTCTATGATTACAACATCCGGCAAAATGTGTGATGCAATTTTAAAACACTCACCAATTTATGTAACGAATGAAGTCGTTAATGTCACGCAAGAAATGTACGAGCCAAAACTATAATTATATATTTGTATATTAATTGCTCAAAGAAAGAGATTTTTACAGCAAATCAATAATACTATTTATGTTTCTAAAAGTACCCTTGGAAAAGAAAATGGATTCATATTTCATCTTGAATTACAAAAACTTGTTGATTTACACCACATCAGCAATGGAATTAACCGATAGCGAAATAAATTTACGAACATTTACTAACAATTGTTTATCTTTAAACGGAACCCATATTTTACAAACGACATTGATCGCAATCTGAAGCCGAATCGATTTAATCTCACTCGTAGCAGGTGTCATTGTAATTGTTACACAGGCTGTGTCTAGATGTTTCGTTTTAATATTTAACTTAAGAATTTAAATCAATGAAAGGAATAGAGATCAGTCACACTGACAAGAGAAATACATTTAAGTAGAAAGGAAAGGATATAAAATAATGTTATAAGTATAAGTATTATATTAAAATTTTAAATATTTTGTATGCCTAGCGGCGGAACATATCACCTGTGTACCCGTGCAAATGAATACCATATTATTTTTTATGTTCACGAAAATGTTAATTATTTGATTTGATTTGATACCTTCTGACTGTCCTAAGAGAGATATGAAATAAATTCTCATAAAACTAACTCTCAGTTCAATTGTCCATGAAACATATGAGATTTCATTTATATAACCTAGAAAGTGGACCAGAACTGTCGGAGTATTTAATTTTTACTTAAAAACTCGTATATTTGTAAAATTTGCGACAAACAGACAGATCAGCGGGCGTACGTGTTGTTCTATTATTAGCGCGAGCAGCGCGGACAGCTGAAAATAATTATATCGGGCGCTTACAACATTCGGTACAGTTTTATGGAATTTTTAAATATCTCTTGCGCAGTACTACTGGCATTTACAACTTCGCTAGCCCTGTTATATTTATAATTTCCATTTCCATTATATAGCATGAAGCTTCTTCGGAAATGTGTCTGGCTTTAAGAAAAATACGCCCTGTATACATTTCTTGTGGTACGATTTTGCTCTTGGGCTATTCGCAATCAGAGAAGTCTAGAGCTGTAACACTGAAAAAATTCAAGCTAAGCTAATCAGCGATAGTATAGCGTTTGTTTGTTGAAGTTCAATCACTTCTGTTGAGGAAGATACCTTGGGACAATTCCACTCAAATAACCTTCCTAAATAAACTAAGCAAAGCTTGTACTATGACTAGACAACGATATACAATACAATAGATATGTATATACATAAATACATAGAACTTCCAAGACTAAGATGCAAATACTCGTGTTCATTACACCTCTGTCTACCCCTTCGGGGACCCTTGTGGGAAGGCGTGAGGATATATCATCACACAAATATCCACCCTCAGCGGGAATCGAATCCGCTACTTCAAACTTCGCAGTCAGGAGACCACTAGACCAGAAGACCGTCGAATTATAAACATTACCTACCTACCTACAGAGGTACTCATTTATGATCAACTAGCTGACTCGGCGAATTACGTACCGACAATGTCAATGTCTGTAGTCAGTCTTCTTACGGTAATAATTTGTATATTTTAATAGTTATTCTGCTATTCTCGCATTAGACGACGTCAAAAATCGGAGATCATCAAAACCCCTCCAGAAATCCCGTTCTTGAATTATAAATTTGGTACATAACCCCACTTTTTTTATACCTATAGAATATAAAAAAAAAGAATGTTAATTGCTCATTGCAACAATGTACAAACATAATAACTAACTAATATTAGTAATGCGAAAGTTCGTGAGGATTTTGTATGTTTGTGACTCAATCATGCTCGAACGACGGAACGGAATCAGATGAAATTGGGCACAAAGATAGATTTTTAGCTGGATATGTTTTATTCTAGAACAAATATCTACTAATGAAATCAAGTCTTACGTGGGTGAAACCGAGGCGCGCAGCTAGTTTAATTATAAATTTATTGTGCTATTAAAAAAAATATTAAAATTAAAAGCCGTGGTGGCCGAGTGGTTCGAGCAGTTGCCTGCAACGCAAAGGTCGCAAGTTCGAATCCCGACTGTACCAATGAGTTTTCTGAACTTAAGTACAGTGATTAGTCACACCACGAGCTTAACGGTGAAGGAAAACATCGAGAGGAAACCTGCATACGTCTGAGAAGAAATTCAAAGGCGTATGTATAGTCGTGCTGGAGTAACGGCGATGGACTCGCCATCTGTCACGTTGGCACCTAATATACCTCTGGCGGAAAGTGGGTGTGTGGGTATTACCTGTACACCTCTGCCTACCCCTTCGGGGACCCTTGTGGGAAGGCGTGAGGATATATTATTATTATATAAAAAAAATATTCACTTTATTAATTTCTTCACTTCGAAATTCATCTTGTGTCCGAAGACTAATTACTTCGTGAGATCAATTCGTGTGTGGCGTCTAGCTGTCAATATGGCGGGTGAATTTTGCTATGAAATAACAAATCATATTAAAAATATTAATTTTCTCATAATTATTTCAACTTCCGTTATTCGAAGCGTAGCGATGTGTTGCAGTGTAGCGAAACATGAATGTTTAACTAATTTGAAAAGCATGGTTGTCCTAGATGTGAGATTAGATATAATAAATCATAATGACTGACCGACTGACACGCTTAGGCAGTCCTGCATACGCTATTTGTCGCGTGCTCAAACATGTGATAAGGCACAATATCGGGAATCAAATAAAATATTATAAAAAAAAATTGCTTTGCCTTGCATAAAAATGTGCTGTAACTATAAATGTAGAATTTACTACATACTAATCTCCTTGATATTTTATTGGAAAACCTCATAAAATCGTATTTTTTTTACCTTTGGGGCTATTTGTTTAACTGTAACGTAATGAGAATATATTAAGTAGTGGCTAGATGTTAGCAGTTTCAAACCCCAATAGCCTGCATCGACCAATAAATGTGACAAAACTTAAGTACAGTCATATAGTAGCACGGGATTTAGGATCAACGAAAACATTTAGAACAGACTAATATTCAATTGAGAAGAAATAAGACGATATAAATGTTAAGTCAATAGCTGAAGTAAAGCGTCAGATTGGTGACTGTCACTTTGACACATTACTGTTTTTCCGACAAAAACTGTTGCTATGACTACCTTCATTGAAACCTGTTAAGAATGAGAAAATCTCTTTCACCTATAAAGGTTTTTTGTGGGTCATTATTGAGTTATCGAGTGAATCATAATGGTCGCAATTGGATTCGATGAGTCACTGACCTTCAATGGACCGTGACTAGCCTATTAGGCAGACGTGGGCCAAGGGCCCAGACTGGGAGAAAAAAAATATGCTGAAATTCGCTTTCTAATGCCTTCGAGATAAGGACTGCTTTTTACTGGTAATAAAAAGGGGTTAGTTTTTCTGTAATCTACGTTACATGAGATAAAATCATTGATAAATGAGGTTGACATTAAAGTATGGTATAAGAGATCTAACTAGCTGGTATATCGCACGGGCAAGAAGATCTCACGCGCACATATGCCAACCCTTTACAACCTTGGGAATACGTAGGGTATTAGTGCCTGACCATAGACTTGATCCTCGATATCCTCAAGGTGATCCCCGGTGGTGACGAACAGCTCAATAATAGTAGGACCATCATCAAGTAATTGCCTTACTGAAGCTGATAGACCAATCTGACAAGAGACCGCAGCCACTGTCATTAATGTCAATGTATAAATGTCAGTAGTGCTGTGATTAAGGTTTCAGGACTCTACGTGGAATTGTTATTGCCAGAAGATAAAATTATAATTTCTTGTGTTGATTTCCTATTCCTCTCAGTAATTTGGTGGTAGCGCGGTATTGCAATCGCCTAAAGGCCACGGTAACCGTTTACCATCAGGAGTTTTAAAACGGTCTTTCAATAACTCAAGGCATTATTTAATCGTCGTGTCACGTAATGTAACAAGCCAGTTACAAACTTATTGTAAATTGAATTGAAAGTCTATATAATTGTCGAAATATAACCAATACAAAATCTTTTATATTCAATTGCACTCAAAATTAACAGTATTGTGTTGTGTAACGATTAAATGCAACAATGAAACATTTTTCATAATGACCTCTTTCGTAAATTGATTAACGCTTAAGTGGGAAATATGTCAAAACTTCTAACTATGTCAAAGGTTCTAACTTCATTATAAACTCCTTTCATTATAAAAAATTCAGGCACTCCCGTTGCACACACATTTATACAGATCATTTTTAAAATATTTATATTTTGAGAAGAGCCATGGTGGCCGAATGATTCGAGTAGTTTCCTGTAACACAAAGGTTGCAAGTTCGAATCCCGACAGTATGAATGAGTTTTTCTACACAGTGATAATTCACACCAGGAGCTTTACAGCGAAGGGAAACATCGAGGGGAAACCTGCATACGTATTAGAAGAAAACACTCATTGATACATTCGTTACAGGTGCTACTAAATCCACTCGATCACCTCGGTGTAATACTCTTAAATGATATCAAATTAATCTGGCTAAGTCCAGTAATGGTACCACATAATTCGGCCAATACGCCAACAACAGGCACTACCACCTCATCGCGGCCGCATTCCGCGCGCACGATATCGCATTACAGATCTCGTTCAGAAATATTCGGCGCGAGTATTTTCATAACGACCGGACTATTCTTGTCGCCGGCTGCGTTGCCTTTCGCATAATACCAGCGTGATACAGGGGACCGTAGCCATCACACACCAGATGCGACCCACTACCACAGATGTACTCACTTCCAGAGAAGGTAGAACAACGCGATTAATAATTTATTTTGGCGTCTGCAATACCTACACTGAAGGAGTAGTAATAAGACTAAGGTCACACAATCGCATAAGACGTGTAAGGAGGTCAGAAAATGATCGAATTACCTTTGTAGAATGTTTAGAACATAAAATAATTCAAGAAGCTTATTATACAACATCAGATTATTTAAATGATAGCCGTACATGGCACTCCTCTTGCAGATAATTTGTATTTAAATTTTATCTGTTTCTACCCCTACGTGAAAGGGAGCAATGTTTCGCCGTTTCTTCTCCTAGCAGGTTTTTTTCTTGGAAACAGAGGTAACTGTCTTTTGATATTTTATATGTGACGTGCAATAAGTCCCTGTGTCCCTTACATTGAATAAAATATTTAGATTTTATTTGGTCAAAGAGATTGCGCTGTACATAAATAAATGGAAGTAATACCATCAGATACTGCGACAAGAGCCCAGCTTTAAATTTATGTTGAGTTCACTGGATGTGGCACGGTAATTGTTTATCATGCATTATTTTCAAGCTACTAAAATAGGTTATTCATTGTACGACATAATTTGACGTACAAAAATCTGACTCTGATGAACGAAAAAAACATAAGTTTTTTTCGTTCTTGACACAGGACAGGGACAGGTATAAACCTGTCCCAAAATAAATCTATCCATGCGTATATATCCTTACGTGGATTCTTAAATAATACAAATTAATATCCAACTATAAACAATTATGTTTACATTGTATGACGTCAGTCCGTAACGTCAGTGACGTCAGTCCGGCGTCCGCCGCGAACGCGAGATCTTCCGACTATTTGGCACGAGTTCAGACACAAGACAAATGTTTTAAAATATGTTTAATGAGTCTTAACTTCCTTTGGTTTAAGCATTATATGTGATTTTGGGAAAATATTGATTGTCAAATAATTACACTGGGGACTGCTTTATGGAGCAAAAGCTTATGCAATAATTTACTCCAGATCAGAAAAGAAATCAAAGAACATCGATATACTTTACTTACATACAGAAAATAAAAAATATGTAATATATTATGCAGAAACGAGAAGGCAGGAACGAAGTAAATACACAAAATTCATAAGATAGAGAAGAATCATTAGGCAAAATGTATAAGAATCTCCTTTAAATTTTAACTACTTTTATAACTCTTCTATCCTACTTTTTTCTACTTTAGTAATTTTATAAAATCACTTTGACAAAGGTATCGTTTTTATTCGATGTGGTCGGTTTGAAATCAATCTGCAATAAGCTACAAATTCCATGACATGAACCCGTATCTGGAAAATTAATCGTCGTCCTTATAAAGAACCCTGAAAGGCCAGGAAGTAGCATCCTCATTTAGTCGGAAATAGGGAGAGGCAACAAGGCAGATCATCTTGGTGATATCACATATGACTTTAAAATAATTTTCAGACTTATGGACGCACACTCATGGTGTTTTCATTCACGGTAAAGTGGTGGAACTATGTGCTCATTAGCCTACACGTTTAGTTCGTGTTATTACGAAAGCATCTATTTCAGCTCTGTTTATACTCGGCGCGGTGTAATGCAAGAGTAAATATAACGCCCACAAGGCCTCACGTCTTACGAGACTACGTGAGGATGCAAAACCCACCCATCAATGTTTCAGTTGCTGAAAAGAAAATAACTTAACATATAATGTTTAGTTATTTTACATAAATTTTGATACTCCAAGTGCTTGTAATTGGTGATCCTTTACGGTCAAGGTAAACATCGAGAGGAAACCTGCATACGTCTGAGAAGAAATTCAAAGGCGTATGTATAGTCGTGCTTGAGTAACGGCGATGGACTCGCCATCTGTCGCGTTGGCACCTTATATACGTGCCATACGTGTGGGTATTACCTATACACCTCAGTCCCCGAAGGGGTAGCTTCGGGGACCCTTGTAGGAAGGCGTGAAGATATATTATTATATAATGTTTATCTACATAAATTTTGATACTCCAAGTGCTTGTAATTGTTAAGTTTCCTATTGTTACAAGCTTACTGAGCCCTGCGGTGTTACCCTCAGTGAAAACATAGCAACAGCTATGATATCATATGAGAGAACAACACATCATGATGATCCGTTAAAGCATGAAAGCATAACAGAAAACTTTTACTGTGTATTAATAGTGTTAGGTCACCTTTTTCTAACTTTAAAGAATCCTACGAACCAGTTTATTTTTAACTCGCGCAAACAACTCGTTCCATGAGATATCTCCAACAGCAAAAGATCAGCAAGGAAAATTCGCCAATTTGCTCCTAAAGTTCAGTTTACAGTCGATTGGATTTTTCGGTGCGAATGCAAGTGTAATAAATAAACCGCATTTTTTATCAGCAACCGACAGTCGCATAATTGCTTATGCCAAAATGTATAGATGCACAGCCCGCTGGTATTGAAAAGTCGGCGAATTAATGAGTTTAATCTCAAAGCACGCGCCGGAACCAAATTGTATTCAGCTGCATTGCAAAAATACTTTAATGGATCCGCCTCTCTGGTTATTGGACTGCTGCTATGTATGTGCTGAATTAAGATGTCGGTCAAGAGAAGTATGTTAATGTTTTCGTGTTATCTCGTAGACATCATAGATCATGTAATATATTAGACCAACCCCGGCTTCGTATGGATGGAGTTTAGAAAATGAAGTTACGTCCAAGAAGATGCTATTATCTCGAATGTGGCAGTATATTTTTAACATGCTAATCGTAATAGGACGAATTACTGTAACTATTATACCCGGCTCGAAGGACCAATTAGTGAGGTGACCAATTTTACCCACTAATTGAATGTTGGTGGAGACCTTACATTATTCGTTGTTTTCGCAATCGCGATAGTATTGAATTATTCGGCAATTGATGCGCCCGTAGTCTGTAATCTATACATATAATAAAAATGTAACGGATCGCTGTCTGTACATGGAAGATATATGAGAAAAAATGTGATAGGGACCCTTTTCAACGCAAATAGCATCCAAAACACTGATTGTTAGAATTTTTGTCTGTTTATCTGTTTATCTATTTGTCTGTGCGTGCACTCTAATCTCAGAAACGGCTTATCCGATTTAGATGTGGTTTTTCAATAATATAATGTGGTAAGCTTTTCGTAACGTGTACAAAGTAAATCAAAATGTTTATTAAAAAAATGCTGCCCAAAGTCACTTTTCCACGCGGACGAAGTCGCGGGCACAGCTAGTAGTAGATATAAATTTGCTTTTGTAGGCATGGTTTGAAAGTTTAATGCTGAGAAGGCTACAATAATAAATTATTCTGGGAACCAACGTAACCCATCTGTATCCACCATTCATAAAGTGATTTAAAATTAAGTCGGTTAAAAAAAGGCGATTATATGTTGCGTGTGTGACGCCAATCCCGGGCCATATATCAGTTTTGCTAAGCAGTTATGGAGCAAAGCCAAACGATACAGCTTGGCAGGCCCCGGAACAAATCTATCAACGTTATCTGCGCGATCCTAGCAATGTGTTACACGTGTCAGCTGCACGTTTTCATTCAATCGGATCTATTCCGTCAGTAGTATTGATAAATACTTTATAGTCATGCTAAAACAGGTGGTTTATGTTGTGTAGGCATACCGTGCATCATCACACGGGTCGCATAGGTATATACCTATATGTAAAGTGCCTTACAAAATAGCTAAAATATATGGCAAAATGAAATATTTTTGATTCAAATAAAAAATTTACATTCTGTATTTTTCACCTTATTTTTTTTTTAAAATGTGTTAAGACGATAAACTTATGCACGTAGAATGCAAAAAATATTTAATTCATATAGTTCATATTAATATTTTTTTTATATTTATAAGACAGCGGTTCGCACCTGCTTTAGAAGTAATTGAGTCTTACTTACAAACTTCTCTATCTTAATCCTCCCAAGAATACCCTAAGGGGTACTTACAACTGCTCTAGCACTCGCTTTTAGCAGGAGACGTGTCAACGTGACAGATGGCGTGTCCTTCCCTAAGCTACCATAATACGTGCCTATCATCGATCACTGTGCCTATGAATTTATTTCAAGGTCATCTTGCCGTGACTTAATAACTTAAGGTAGGTAGTTATAAAGAATTGCTAGCAATTATAATATATCCTCACGCCTTCCCATAAGGGTCCCCGAAGGGGTAGGCACAGGTGTATAGGTAATACTTATCGTAATACTTTCCGCCAGAGATATATTTTAGGTTCCAACGTGATTGATGGCGAGTCCGTCGCCGTTATATATATATATATATATATATATATATATATACTAGTGGTCCCGCCCAGCTTAGCTCGGGTGGAAAAAAAAAAGATGGTGGCGCCACCTATCGGGTCCAATTGTGAATCTAAACCATTCCCAGATCCCCTTGAACACACACAAAAAATTTCATCAAAATCGGTCCAGTCGTTTAGGAGGAGTTCAGTCACATACACACGCACACAAGAAATATATATATTAAGATATATATATATATAAGCCGTGGTGGCCGAGTGGTTCGAGCAGTTGCCTGCGACGCAAAGGTCGCAAGTTCGAATCCCGACTGTACCGATGAGTTTTTCTGAACTTAAGTACAGTGATTAGTCACACCACGAGCTGAACGGTGAAGGAAAACATCGAGAGGAAACCTGCATACGTCTGAGAAGAAATTCAAAGGCGTATGACTCGCCATCTGTCACGTTGGCACCTAATATACCTCTGGCGGAAAGTGGGTGTGTGGGTATTACCTATACACCTCTGCCTACCCCTTCGGGGACCCTTGTGGGAAGGCGTGAGGATATTATATATATATATATCATCATCACGCCGAGTCCCTAACGGGGTAATCAGAGAGAATAGAGCGCCGAAACCTTTTACAATTAAATTTATTAAAACCTTCTATGTGTATCTCTATCTACAAATTAGGTAATATAATATAATATAAGTGGGTGTGGGTATTACCTATACACCTCTGCCTACCCCTTCGGGGACCCTTGTGGGAAGGCGTGAGGATATTATATATATATATATCATCATCACGCCGAGTCCCTAACGGGGTAAGCAGAGAGAATAGAGCGCCGAAACCTTTTACAATTAAATTTATTAAAACCTTCTATGTGTATCTCTATCTACAAATTAGGTAATATAATATAATATAAGTGGGTGTGGGTATTACCTATACACCTCTGCCTACCCCTTCGGGGACCCTTGTGGGAAGGCGTGAGGATATATTATTATTATTATTAATATAATATAATATATTATATAGTAGATAGGCTATAACCGCATTTCACATGAAGGTGAATGTGCTCGTCGAGTCCGATCTCTTTTTCTTTAAGCGCAGACATTCGCTTAATTTTTCGGTTATTATAAAGTCTTTGGATGCTAAATGCTTCCATTTGACAAGTGTTCGATAAACTACGTCTACATTTTTGCGTAGTCACAATATGAAATGTATACGTAATATAACGAGGTCGATGCGATTGTAGTCAATATAATAACGGCCAGTGACGTAAGCACTGAACCGATGCAAAGTAAACAGAATGCCAAGGTCTTCCAACAAGGTGCTCAGTCCATTTTCACACGTTAGATTATCATTAAACATTTTAAACGGCTAAGTTATAGAAATGGCTATAAGCAATGAAATATTATAAATGATACACCGGAATTATAATGGAACAAGATATAATGGAACTTCTTGTATAAATTAATAATAAAATGTATTAATTACATACATACATATATTCACGCCTCTTTCCCGTAGGGGTAGGCAGAGACCACTTCTTTCCACTTGCTACGATCCTTACATACTTCTTTCGCTTCGTCCACTTTCATTATTCTCTTCATACATGCTCTTTGGTTTAGGGTACTCTTGACCTGGCCTTTTTTCAAGACGTCTCTAATTTGGGGAAAATTAGGGACGTATGTATTAATTGGTTATGTAAATATATAATTATATAATAGTAATATATCCTCGCGCCTTTCCATACGGTTCCCCGAAATGGGTAGGCAGAGGTGTATAAGTAATACCCATTTATTGCTTCTCAGACCTATGCAATGGCGGTTAAGACTGCTTTTTACAGAAAATTAGACATATTCGTCACTATCGTAATTTTCTTTATACTTTTTTTTATTATACTTCTTTTATTGTTATCAAAATTATATGTAGCTATGTAAAGTGACTGTTGTGCATACCTGTCATTGATATTTGAAACACATATCAGAACTTTATTTTTATTTTTAAGTGTACTTGAATGTTTAATATGTGTATTGTTGGTGTATTGTTGGTTATTATAAATAAATAAATAAATATGGTGTATCAGTAGGTTGCCAATTCAGATAAAGATTTGAAAAGAGTAACCATGGAGTTTCTTGCCGGTTCTCCTCCATGGAAACGACCAACCCGAACCGTGCAACTTTTTCGACGTTTTATACGTGCCCACCTAGGCCTATGTAAAATAAAAATATTTTGATGTGATTTGATTTGAGATGTACAACAGTATTTCCCGCTGGCTGTAAATTACATGTATGTATTTAGTTGCATGTACCGACGTCATCCGTTGCAGTAATATATCGCCATTCAATTCATTGCCACGGCTTCCGGTGTTCGTTTGTTTATTTGCGTGTTTATATTATTGACTAAACGCTACGGTATCGGCGCGTGAGTTAATAAGTATATTTGTTCGTGCGGTGGTGGAAAGGAAGCCGACGGCGTCATTCACGAGAAGATAGCAGAGGTTTTGTTGTAAAAAGTATGTATGCACTTTTTACCACGACCAGTTAGCACTTTACATCGGTAACACATACATACATATCGTCACGCCGAGTCTCTCACGGGGTAGGCAGAGACAGTTGAATGCCAGTTCTCGCTAGACTTTCGTCACACCGGTGGAAATTCTCCCAATATGGATATTCTTCTTAGTCTTACTTATAAAATGTCTATTCTCTCGACGAGTCTCGTCCAAATCTATCCTACGTTTTGCTCTTCGTGTATCATCAACTAAAAAGACTGCTAGGCTTGTACATAATTTGATGGTGTCCAATATAGGTCATTCACCCAATTCTAATGTCATACTGTTATATATTTGTACGTAACTATTGTTGAAAACACATGGACTGAGGGAATGAGATCATGTGTGAACGCACCTGGCGCAGCGCCAACAACCAGGGTCACCCTACACCCGGACAACATTGTATTAACACCATCACATCGCTGGCCAAAATTGACTAATTTTACTTTTAACTACGTTTTCCATAGACTGTTACTAAAGCTACGGCACGCTTGACAGTAGGGTTACAAAAGGGGTTGGACAGGAGAAGGGCAGGGAATATGGTGATAATAGTAGCTGGCCTGGCTTTAATAATGTTCGTACTACACATAGTAACGTAGACAAGTGTCCTTAACACTTAAAAATTGCTACTTTATTAAAAAAATACAATTTTACTATACACTTTAAATGCCACCTAGATAAACCAGTGCCAAAAGGCTTCACGAAACGCTAAAACGCAAAGCAACTTCAACCTTACCTGATATTCAATTAACTCTATATTACCTGCGTATTCCTTGTGAACCCGTAGCCTAGGAATCTCTCATCGTGAGCAGGTACTGTATCCGGAGCTACGTAGAAAGGTTCGTAGAGCAACTCGAAGTTGGTGACATTGTGGCTGACGTGGGTAGCAGAACTCTCGTTACCACCCGAAGCCTCCCATCTGTGACAATATTGACTACTTAGGAAGAAAAAGCGTGAGAAAGTGTTACGAAGTTGTATTTAGTGCTACGTGGCTACGTCGTAGCAGATACCTGATAAACACTCGTAAATAATCCTAATTAGGATGAGAAGTGCTTACGTAGTAATCTTGAAGAAGCATTCAATTATTGCCTGCGACACAAAGATCGCAAGTTCGAATCCCGACTGTACCAATGAGTTTTTCTGAACTTAAGTACAGAGATTAGTCATACCACGAGCATTACGGTGAAGGAAAACATGGAAGCAGAATAGAAGCAGGTGCCTGCATACGGTTGAGAAGCAATTGCGTATGTATAGTCGTGCCTAAGTAACGGCGACGGACTAACCATCTGTCACGTTGGCACCTAAAATATATCTTTGGCGGAAAGTGTGTGTGTGGGTATTACCTATACACCTCTGTCTACTCCTTCGGGGACCCTTGTGGGAAGGCGTGAGGATATATATTATAGGTTACATTGGTTTACGGTATATATATAAACAATAAAATAGGTTGTGGTCAACCCAACTCACCTGGTAAAATTAGAAGCGTACTGATTATAAATAAACACCTTCCGATGGAACGGTATCGCCAACTTATTCCTGGAGAGTCTCAGCAGCTCCGATTTATTGGCTGGGAAGTTCACGACTCTCCTGTCGAGCTCATAGGTCGGAACCACGTACGCACACAGCGGGCATTTTGGCGCCGTCGCCAGAAACATGTCCAGAGCTTCTGTCATACCCTTAGCAGGTACAATGTCAACGTCTACCAGAAATACATAAGGTGTCTGACAATTCTTACGAGCTAAATTCCTGAGGTGATTCTGTGGGTACGGGTGTCTGGCTCTCCAAGCGACCGTGTCAGCTCTCCGCTCCCCAGGAGGCAATGGACTAGCTTCGCAGTCTTTGGCCCAATTCGGCATGACGCCTAAAATTCCCGGTCTCTCCGAAGGCGAAGCGATATGTAAAGCCAGTCTAGCGTACACGTCTGGTCGACATCTGAATAGCCAAGTGGCGAAAGCTCTAATAATTTTCATTTCATCACCAGCCACGAACACAGCAACGGATAGAGGGCCTGACCAATGCGTCGCCAGTTTCAGTAGTTCGTGGAGTCTCTCTATTGAGCTCTGAGTGGCGAGGCATACTTGGTGAGTTGAAGATGACTCTGCGTATAATTCTCCCACGGTTGCGTAGTCGAACAATCTATAGGAGCGAGAGCCGTCCCATCTATAAGCAAAATAATACAATTTATCCCATGTGTTTTTTTTAGAAACACTTCATGTTCAATTAAATATTGAGTCAGTGTTACTCCTTAATCAAGTTACTTGAAAGATGACTTGTCTAATTAAAAAATGCCGTGGTGTCCGAAAGATTCGAGCACTTGCCTTCAACACAAATATTGCAATTTCGAATCCCAACTGCACCAATGACTAATTCTAAACTTAATTACAGTGATTTGTCTTACTACGCTTTACGGTAAAAGAAAACATCGAGAAGAAATATGCAAACGTTTGAGAATATATTGAAAGACGTATGTATAGACGTGCTCTAGTAACGGCGTTAGATTCGCCATCTGTCACGTTAACACCTAAAATATATCTCCAGCGGAAAGGGGATGTGTGGGTACTATCTAAACGCCCCCTTCACAGGCCCTTGTGGATAGGAGTGAAGATATGTATATTTCAACGATGAACAGCATACCTGCCTAACCGCAAATCGAGTCTCGAGATGGGATCATCGTCAAGCGCCGGATTCGGCGCCGTGTCTATACAGGGTTCGCAAGAAGCGGGGTCGGGACCGTCAGCTGGAGCCGAATACTGCGCTAGGGCTGAGGGGGCCGCGGGGACTGACACGCAGGCTGGAGGGTGCAGCGCCCACATGTTGGCGACCGCGTTATAGACCACCAGCGCTATGGCCATGACAGTCACCAAACTCCATTGACATCGCCAGCTCCACTGGAATTTTTACATTTTATATTCAGGTAAATAAATATATACCTTGGGACAATTCCACACCAAAAGACCTAGTCCCAAAATAAGAAAAGCTTGTACTATGGAAACTATACAACGATGTTCATACTTATATAGATAGATTAAGGTACAGACTAAAGTACAGACACTCATGTTCATCACACAAATATTCGCCCACGCTTGAGCTTGATCAAGCTTCACAGCCAAGAGCTAACTACTAGACCAGACGGCTGTCACTGTGCATCAAGTATGTAGTTTAACAGGCTTATTAGACTTGATAATAGGCGTGATGATTTGATGATGATGATAATGTATATTGTTATTAAAGGCAAAAGGGAAACGAGTATTTTTACGCACAGTATGTCAAAATAAGCTAGAAGACAAATTCGCTATATTACCTACGATAAATGCAAAAGAGTAATTGCTAATCGAATAATTTAAATAAACTACGAGAGATTATCAGTTATCAATCAATTGTAAAAATTTTATCCTATAATTATGGACATTGAAAATATTTATGAGCAGGCAATACTTACGATCTTTTCCCTGCGTAATTTTGACATGGATCTTTGAACGATATAACCCATCGTTGCAAGCTCTCAGCTGAACATCATCTAGACTTATCCATCGTCAAACAGCTTGTTTCTCCGTCTCCACTGCTGAAATAAGCACATCAGATTTAATATCGACAATAATATCAGGCGTTTAAAATATGCAAATACAACAAGCTATACTATACAAGCTATATTTTTCGTAGGACAAAACAAAGAAGTAATAGACAAACAAAGAGTTTTGGTTCGGTTTTAAGCCTTCATTGCCGTATTTACGTATATTCTATTTTATATGTTCATTACATAAAAAGCAAAGGAGGAATGTGATATACAAGTTAGTAAGCATCGCCCGTTCAAAATTGAAGTTGCCTGCGGGAGTTCTGATAGAAATTCACTCACGGCTGGAAAACATGCTGTAAGTGAAATTTCCAGAAACTCACATGGAACAGCTGTGCTGGCAAAAGTGAGTTCATATCATCAGTTCATACCATATGCTACTGGTACAGCTACGTATGTATTATATTGCATTTTGAAAGGGCCTACAGGCTGCAGAAACCAAAGAATACCAAACTGTTAGTTAATAGTTAGTAGATGGGAATTAGCATCTATGACGTCATTTATAACGACATCTAAGTATACCTATAAATGATAACAAAAACATAGCTAAGTAGCTGAAACATAGCGCACGCTATATATAATTCACGCACTTACATATTATGTAGGTATGTTTACAACACTAAGCTTAGGTATCATTACACTGACAGTAGACACTGTATTGTGAATTATTAACACAATAGAACTCATTCATTTTAAGGTTACATATTTTGTTGCTCTAAGTAAACACTTTCGCATTTCCTTTCTAGCTTAAAATTTTTACATTCCTAATTTACAATTAGCTAGTGATTTGACATAAATAACGTACACTCATTTGTTATAATTTGCTAAATAATAAAAACAGACGTCAGTGGGTGTTGAATAAAATGATTTACGCGCAGGTCCTGATCTCGGACATGCGCAATTTCATATTGTATCGGACTGAAATGCCTTTTAATTCTCCGATAACTGTTTTCAAAAATTATACACAAATAGTAAAGCTAAGTAAAGATTAGTAAGCTTAAACATCGGTAGGCTGTACCAATGAGATTTTCAGAACTAATTGAAGTTTGTTATAGCATGAGCTTTTCGTGGAAGGGAGCATAGAGAGCTGCTTATTTTAAGTGGACAGAAAATATAACTTTTTTTTTATTTAAGTGACAAGCTCATGCGCTATTTATTGCTCTCATAGCGGTTGATTTAAGGCAGGTCGTCAGCTTGACCATGGAAGCCTGGCACTAAATCTCCAATGGTGTTAAACGAGCATCTGAAGATAGGAGACCTACAACGGACGTTTAGAATAGAGTTATCACACTGAAGCATTGCCGACACTTTTTAAAATAAAGCGGTCCAAAGGCACTACTCTTGGATAGTGCTGTATTCCTGTAGAGACTAAAGTTTAATTAACTCTACAAGCAATGACAGTACTGATAAGAGCAAAGATCGTTCATACCTGAAGTCGACAATGCGCTAACTTACGAAGGAGTATAAAAAAGGGTATTCACTTGTTTTTTTACATAAAATTTCACACAAACGTGTCACATACATAGGTAGTAGTTAAATTTAAAAGGAATAAAACAAGACAAACACTTCGTAACATGATCTCCAATAAAACCATACTGCAAGTGGTCCTCCTTTCTCCACGTGGTTACGCAGTGGGCCTACCTAACAGTATTTCTAACTGTTTTCAATTAACACCAAAGTGTGAAAACAAGCGCTCTTAACGATGCAAGCGTAATATAAATGCTTTTTATTCGTTGGTTTTTAATAAAATCTTTTTATCGTGGAAGTGCTTAGAAGGTTCCGCTATAAGCGTATGAGTTTGTAAGTAAATAAAAAGTATCTCTCTAGAACCTAATTAAATAAATTAAACATCCTCACGCCTTCCCACAATGGTTCCCGAAGGGGTAGGCAGGCAGAGGTGTATAGGAAATACCCACGCCCACTTTCCGCCAGAGGTATATTAGGTGCCAACGTGACCGATGTCGAGTCCATCGCCGTTACCCAAGCACGACTATACATACGCCATTGAATTTCTTCTTAGACGTATGCAGGTTTCCTCAGGATGTTTTCCTTCACCGTAAAGCTCGTGGTGTGACTAATCACTGTACTTAAGTTCAGAAAAACTCATTGGTACAGTCGGGATTCGAACTTGCGATCTTTGTGTCGCAGGCAACTGCTCGAACCACTCGGCCACCACGGCTTCTAACCTGAATCAGAACCTAATACTCGTGCCTACGAAACAAAAGAAAAACATGTGCAAAGTGAAACCTAGCAATGTTTTCACTTTAGTTACTATAACTAGAAAAAATCTTAATTATGAACACAGTAAGACCCTTACGATCACCATTAGATGAAAGTACAAAAGGCAAGACGTATTTATTATTTTGTGAAATCGGTGTTTATTTATGTTACAGTTTCTTCATTGGGTGTGTGGATACGACTTAAACACCCTTTTTGGAAGGCATTTACATTATTTATTTATATTATATATACATTTATTTTAATTATTCAAGCCCAGATAATTTTAGTTTAGGATTAAAATTATTTTTTTTATTTAATATTAGTTTTAGTTTTTATAATAACGATCTCATTTGACTTTTAAGGAGAGCAATTGTTTATGCACATAAAACAAATCAGACAGCCTGACATTGACAATAACGTAACCTCAAATTATCATGTTGTAGTTTAGTATTGCAGCACAACAAACTATAACCTCGAATTGTAAGGTTTAAGTTAAAAATAATGTTTAAAGTGCCGGACTGGGGGGATGATATACCCAAAGGCAATGCCAGCTTTGAAAAAAAATCTAAGGTTTGTTTTACCCTGACATATAAATTGTCATCGGGCTTTGTTCAACCAATTTTCTACTTAGAATTCTTGTTAAAATAACCCTGTTTTGTACATAAAGATATGCATATGTAGCTAGGTGATAAAGCAATATGTTGGGCGGTTTAATTTTTTAAAGCTAAGCTATTTAAATAACATTACTTTTTTACAGAGAAAAGAAAAAGCTGCATTAAAGAAAACAAATTCTGTAATTAACTCACCAAAAGTAAATAATGTCCTAAATAAGAAACATAATTCGAGAGTCAAAAAGCCAAAATTTAAACCTAGGGTAGATAATCATAGTCCTAGGATAAACAATCCTATGATTAGTAGAAATAATTCTACTCCAACGATAAATAAGTTTACCCCTAGAGTAAATAAAGCAACTTCTAGATTAAATAAGGTGCATAATTCTTCACATAAAATCAATAATGCCAATGAAAAAAAACATAAGGTTGTTATTCCTGAAACCATTAACAAAAGTAATGATACTAAGACTCCACGGAAACGGAAACTGGAAAAAAATCCTTCCAAGACCAAGCAGAAATCAACTAAACAGAAATCAAAGTCAATGAGTGAAGAAGAATCTGAAATATTTAATACAGACATACCTGATGAGGAGTTGATCAATGTAAAAAAACGAAAACTCAATGAGTCAATGAAAAATGATGATAGAGAGGACTTATTGTTCACTGAAACAAGAAATTTTGAAAAGTCTGTAAATAACAGTTTTACTCCAAGTAATAAAATAAATACTAAAAAAGAGAAATTAAAGAAAATGCTTGACTTAGGCAACAGAACAGCCATTAATGTGTCTGGTAATAAATTGAGACAAAGAATGTTGGAAAGACTTAAAGGTAATAATTTCAACAATCTATTGCTGAAACCTGTTGGTTACCATTGTATCATAAGCATTTACTAAGTACCTGAAACCTGAAGCAATAAAGTTGTACAGCCAAAAAAGTTGTTTATAACTTGATTGTAAAAAAGCAGCTTAGCAAAATAAGTATGATTAATTTTCCAAATTAATTTACTTACCCAACAACATCATTCATAATTGATTTAACACAAATATAGCTGGTGAGAAGGGCATCGATTCTCTCTAAGCTTACAAATATCTTTGACTTCATCCATATTCATCAGCCATACATGCTCACCGGTTTCAAGTACTCTGACTTAATGTGCTTGAATTATATTTAATACATACATTATCATCATGCTGAATATTATGTGTCTGCTAAGGCCCAGTCCTCTCAAAATTTCTTTAATGTGTAATATGTATATTGTAATTAACTCCTAATAATTCGGTAAACTAGCTATTATAGCATGTGGCTTCAAATTTGATTTCAATACTATATTTAAGAAAATCTCTAAAAACTGATAATGGAACATATTGATTGCTTCATTTAATGACTTATATAGAGAATAAAATGTATTTTACAGCTGCCCAATTCAGATACCTAAATGAGAAGTTGTACACATCGTCAGGCTCCGAAGCACAGCAGTTGTTCCAAAGTGACCCCTCAGCATTTCAGACGTATCACCAAGGTTACCAACTTCAAGTTAAGAAATGGCCTGTCAATCCATTGGATATCATTGTTAAGAGGATTATTAAAATGTAAGCTCTGCCAGTTTTATTACATTAAATAATATTGAACCCTTATGGACAAGACACAGGTATAATAGCACACTCTTGTATTCATACCCAGCACATCCATGTCAAAATGTCTGCAAGAAATTGTTACTGCTAAATATTGCAGTTTTAAGGTTATGAAATCTTTTAGTATATATATATTTTTTAATAACAGGCCTAAGACGCATACAATAGCAGACATGGGTTGTGGCGAAGCAGCATTACGCAAGAGAGTGCCACACACTGTACGGTCCTTTGACTTGGTGGCTACTACGGAGGGTGTGGAGGTGTGTGATATGGCACACACTCCATTGCTGACCAGCTCTGTGGATGTTGCCGTGTACTGCCTTGCATTAATGGGTACCCAGCTGACACAGTACCTCATCGAAGCCAACCGGGTTCTCAAGACAGGGTATGTTAAGTATATGTAGCAAAATGGAGACTGGCACTCTACTCTCTCTGCCTACCCCATGAGCCCCTTCGGGGAAACTTGTGGGAGGGTGTGAAGACATATTAAGCATTTTAAATTATCTAACATTTTAATTTTACCTATTACCTAGTTTTATCTTTGGGCAGACACCCTATCAGTCCAAGAATTATTGCAAACATAACTTTCTAACTACAAGGATTCAGAGTATTTTAAATATGTTTTGTTTACAGAGGCCACCTCCTCGTAGCAGAAGTCGAAAGTAGATTCGACAATGTGGAAGCCTTCACACACGACGTTCAACGCCTCGGATTCACATTGAAGAACTTGGACAAGAGTAATAAGGTATTTTTCTTCATGGAGTTCGTGAAGGTCCGGGATCCGCCCGCTAAGAAGGCCAAATTGCCGGATTTATCACTCAAACCGTGTTTGTATAAGAGGAGATGAATAAAACTATGGATATTGAGGTAGACATTTTATTTCTAAAGCCCACAGAACATTAAGGGCAGGATGACAACATTGGTTATTCCTTATTCTTTAAAATTATTTCTTTTTTTAATACAGTTGGACATGTTCATATATACTCAATTCAAGTCAATAATTGGATCATATTATACCTATTCGTGTGGCAATATTTTTTTTTTTTTTTTTTTATATTTATGTACTGTTGGTGTACCTTAATAAATAAATAAATGCTTTATTGCCATTCGACTTATATCTAATACATACTTATTTTAGGGTTTATTACATCCTGAGGGCATAGTAACTTGTCTCGGACCAGTTAGTGTAGTTTCAGTCGTGATGTTGGCTTTATTATTTTAAAATATTGAAGACATTTGGTATAGAGATGTAAATTTACAGATTTCGAATAAAAAAATTAGAATTATATGGTATTTCATTTAAATAGTCGGAAGTAATATTTGTAGCTGCGTTATAATAAAAAAAATCTTCTACATTCTCCAGGATTATATTATCAAATTTCAATTTAATTTCAGTTCACATTATTCTTATTATTTATATTATATAGACATATATGTTTCTTTCTAGATTTTTGTTTCTTTTGAATGGAATTTAGTTTTTATTTAAATATTTTGATGTAAGTAAATATATAATTAACGTAAGTATCACATTTTCAGGTCTTCCATAACATCCTCCGCTTCAGCGCGTAAATTCTCTACTTTCTCTATTAACATCAGCTGAAATAAAACAAAGTACATAGTATTTGAAATGCGCAAGTAACTGTCTGTGTGTATGCTACGTTTTCACCTCAACTGAAGAACCAATTTTGGTAGAGATTGATGCGATCTTGGAGTAGGACAAAAGTAAATTTATGTCACCAAAAAATTTGGCACGCAATTTTGTATGGGGGAATGGCAAGTCCAGGACATGCAATTTTAATATTTAATATAATTAATGAAGAAAGATCACCACAGTGATGATCACAAACTTACTCTAGCAGCACTGACGAGATGATTGGCTGCAGTTTTGGACAAGTGAGAAACAGACGACATCAGGTCATCCACTGACGCCTTCGCTAGGTCTTCAATCCTCTTGTACCCAGCTCGCAACAGCTGGAGAGCGCGTGTCTGAAATAGTAAATTAAATTATTATCTGCAGCAATTAGGGCTGCGGCTGTTCTGTAGACTCATTATGGCCTACACCTATTTCTTGGTTTTGAGGAGAGGAGCCCTCAATATCTGCAATCTTCCATCATGAAGAAAATCGCAGTTATAAGTTCAGAATGTATTCGTATGGTATTAGTAAGCAACAGCTGCTGGCGTGCGTTACGCCCACAGCTGCTCCAGCTGCTCGCAGGCCCTAGACAGCTAGCGCACCTTCCTGACGGCGGGCAGCGCCATGAGCTGCAGCAGCTGCGGCGCGGCGCAGTGCTGCAGGCGCGGCGCCAGCTCGGCGAGCAGCGCGCGGAAGGCCCACAGCTGCTCCAGCTGCTCGCAGGCCCTAGACAGCTAACAGACCTTCCTGACGGCGGGCAGCGCCATGAGCTGCAGCAGCTGCGGCGCGGCGCAGTGCTGCAGGCGCGGCGCCAGCTCGGCGAGCAGCGCGCGGAAGGCCCACAGCTGCTCCAGCTGCTCGCAGGCCCTAGACAGCTAACAGACCTTCCTGACGGCGGGCAGCGCCATGAGCTGCAGCAGCTGCGGCGCGGCGCAGTGCTGCAGGCGCGGCGCCAGCTCGGCGAGCAGCGCGCGGAAGGCCCACAGCTGCTCCAGCTGCTCGCAGGCCCTAGACAGCTAACAGACCTTCCTGACGGCGGGCAGCGCCATGAGCTGCAGCAGCTGCGGCGCGGCGCAGTGCTGCAGGCGCGGCGCCAGCTCGGCGAGCAGCGCGCGGAAGGCCCACAGCTGCTCCAGCTGCTCGCAGGCCCTAGACAGCTAACAGACCTTCCTGACGGCGGGCAGCGCCATGAGCTGCAGCAGCTGCGGCGCGGCGCAGTGCTGCAGGCGCGGCGCCAGCTCGGCGAGCAGCGCGCGGAAGGCCCACAGCTGCTCCAGCTCTTCGCAGAACCTCTGCGCGCTCGCCGCGAGGGCCGCCGCAGATGCCATCACCATTTGAACCGTGCCTCGGGGGATACAGTATCTACACAAAACGTTTCTGATGAGGCCCATGGCACGTTCAGACTGAAAGCCAGTGTCTCCAGTGAAACGCACCGAGGCCGTCCTGCACTTTTCTTAATGACCGTCTTGGCCCTACTGGCACCGGAATACTGTTTTGAAACATACGTAAATACAAACATATGTGCATACATACAAACTCATAAAATCATATAACCTTTCAAAATCAAAATCAAAATATTTTATTCAACGTAAGGGACACAGGGAACACTTATTGAACGTCATATACAAAAATTAATTTACCTAACTTGCTTTTGAATTCGTAAAAATAGGTTAAATAAATCTATACTAATATTATAAAGCTGAAGAGTTTGTTTGTTTGTTTGTTTGAACGCGCTAATCTCAGGAACTACTGGTTGGAATTGAAAAATTATTTTTGTGTTGGATAGTTCATTTCTCTAGGAAGGCTTTAGGCTATATAATATCACGCTACGACCAATAGGAGCGAAGCATAAATGAATAATGTTGCCAGAACGGGAAAAAATATACCTTTTTGAGAGCTTCCGTTGCTTGCGCTGCGTAAATGGTTTAAGTTACACAAATATCATGTATGAGAGAATTGTTACTCTTTAAATGTTCTAAAAAAAAGTCCGCGACAGCATATGTCTATCTTTTAAGATTGACTCACTATAACCTTTTTTATGGAATTCAGGTCCACGATGGGCTCCTGAACTACTTAACCGATTTCAATCAAATTTGCACACCGTGTGCAGTCTGATCCAAATTAAAATAAAAGATAGCTTACAACACAATTGGACCCGATAGGTGGCGCTGCGATCGTGTTTCAGGAAATTTTACTTTTTCACCCGGGCGAAGCTGGGCGGGACGGCTAGTATTGTATAAAGGAAGCACAACAAGTAAAGATCCCAACTCTAGCATGAGCTCGGATGTAATACCTACTTGTAAAAGAAACATATTTCTTGGCCTACTACTCCAAAGCTAATGCAGCTAATACAAGCTGTGCCCGACGGTTACACCCGCGTAGATATTTAATTAATTTGTTGTTGTCCGGAATAAAATTTCCAGCTATTATTCAATGTCTATGCCAAATTTCAACCAATTTCGTTCAGTAGTTTGAAGCAAGAAAGTGGAACAAAGCAGGATTATACGTCTCGGGCGTTATGACAAAAAAGTAAATTTAAAGCATAAACAAATATATTTTTGTACATCATATGTACTTAAAGATAATAAACTTATAAAAAAAAATATATAGAAAATAGTGCAACCAGTCATAAATACGATTGTTAGCACGAGAACCCAAACAATATTTGGAAACGTGCCAGAGTGGCGGCATGCCATTTTGTTTTAAACCTTATATGCGTGAATCTTAGAGGCTATTTTAGAAAAAAACCAAGCAGCTTACTTTTCTGCAACAGTAGCGAAGGGCACTTGTTTCCACAGGTCGTGCAGCATCAGCGCCAGGTAGAACCGGCATAAAACTCTTTCCGATACATTCTGGAACAAAACGACATTTGGTCGAGAAAGAAATAACAGAAGATACATTTTGTGCTATTACAATAATTACTTATGTGCCAACGTGACAGATGGCGAGTCCATTGCCGTTTCCCAAGCACGACTACAAATAAGCCTTGGAATTTCGTCTCAAACGTATGCAGGTTTCCTCTCGATGTTTTCCTTCATCGCAGAGTTCGTTGTGTGACTAACCACTGTACTTAAGTTCAGTAAAACTTATTGATTAAGTTGGGATTTGAGCTTGCAATCTTTATGTTACCCGAACAACTCGACCACCACGGCTCTATAATAATTAAGATGTCTATAATATAAGCTACCCACAGTTATTGGCTTTCCGGTCATCATTTTGATGGCGTTCATTTCTGTTATGCCCAGTATTTTTGCCGTCTGTATTCCTTCTTCGTCCAAATCGCAATACTGGAAATATTATTGTACATTAATTACGTTTTTATGAGCGTGTGAGGGTTACCAGGGGGAAGGAAAGTGAAGTGGTGAGTGTTCAGCTTATAGGGAAGGGTTTATCACAAGCATATTAGAGGTATCTACCACGCGTGACCTAAGGTTGAGTTAGTAATAGTTAGTACAAATCCCTTTGTTTTTAAAGAATAAAAAAAAACGCGACAGATGGCGAGTCCATCGCCATTACGCGAGCACGATTATAAATAATAAAAAACACTCGTGGTGTGACTAAGTACTGTACTTAAGTTCAGAAAAACAACTTTGTGCAGTCGGGTTTCGAACTTGCGACTTTTGTGTCGCAGGCAACTACTCGAACAACTCGACCACCACGGCACGGATTAATACATATTTTATGTTGTTTGATGTGATGTTTTATTTCAGAAAAAAAAAACACTAAAAATATTTTTTACGCGAGTGAAACCGGGGTAAACAGCTAGTACATTATAAAACATACTCCAAAATTAAAAGGTGTACTTTACCTCCAGTAATAAGCCAAATTAAACCTTACCAAGGAGTAATAGTGTCTGTAATCGGGTTTGATGCCCGCCGCGTCGTGCGGCGTCACCAGGTAGAGCAAGTGAAGGCTACCCATGAGTACTAATGATCTAGAGGCCACCTCTAAATCTTGTAACAGCTGCTTCGCTACGGACAGGTCTAGGCAACCTGGTGAGGAAATACTGATTCTTAAAGGTTCAAAATGACAAGATCAAAAACTCAAGGATGACAAGAGTATAAAGGGGGCGAGAGAAGAGGTAGAAAAGAGGGCATGTATAAAGCATGGATGAAGCGAAAGAGGAAAGTCTGTGAGTCTAGAGACCAGGCGCTCTACTCGCGCTGCCTACCCCGTCGGAGACTCTTCGCTATGCTATTAATGTTGTATCATGCAGTTGTACTTTAACAATTTAAAAATACTTTACAATTGAAAAATATTCACTCCCTAAAATTACTGCTATATATCTTCACGCCTTCACAAGAGTCACCAAAGGGGTAGGCAGACGTGATAAACTAAAAGTATTCATTGATACTGTTGTCAGGTTTTACTTTACTGTTTATAGGTTCCTGATGACCTAAATATTATTATATGTTGAATAAATTGTCTATGTATACCTTTAATAGCTGCCTTCCCAAGCTTGCTAACGGCCAGCTCACTATCATTATACACGTAGTACTTGGCATCCTCACTTGCTACGCAAGATTCGTCTTTATTGCCTCCCTTGTTCACTACCTCGAGAGCACCAGACATGATCAGCGACTTGAGTGCATTGTCGCATATTGATTTAATGTCAACTGCGGGACTGAACCAAAAATATATGGAAATACATTAATTAATTATATATAAATCTTACTAATATTATAAATGTGAAAGTTTGTAAGTTTGGATGTTTGCGGGTCTTTCACGGCCAAACGACTGAACCGATTTGGCTGAAAGTTGAAATGGTGATAGCTTATACCTAGGAATATATTACAATGTATGATGCTCTTTCACGGCAAATCGGCTGAACCGACTCTAGCAGGAAGATTTCCAAAGCTACTTTTTCGAACTCCACGCGGGCGAAGCCGCGGGCATAAGCCAGCTCATTATAAATGCGATGGTTTGTGAGGCTGTTTGTTCCTCTTTCACAGAAAAACTGCTGAACGGAATTGGATGGATTGGCACAGAGATAGATTATTAGCTGGACTAACGCATACGATGTTTAATACTAGAAATAAATCCAGAAAAGAAATCTACCATTGAAAAAATCTTAGGCCGGTAAAACCGCGAAGCCTCACTAGTTTAACATATTATAATACCGTCGAACCATTCCACACAAATAGACCTAGTGCCAAATTAAGCAAAGCTTGTGTTATGGTAACTAGACAACGATATATTTACTTACATATGCATAAATACATAGGACATCCTAAGGTACAAATACTCGTGTTCCTAACACAAATATCTGCCTTCAGCTCGAACTCACGACCTCAAGTTTTTCGCAGTCAGGAGCTCTAACCACTAGAGCAGACGGCCGTCCACTATACATAGCATGGATGTAAATGGAAGAGCTGTAGCTGGTCACCTGTGCACGGCGAGCAGCGTGCGCGCCAGCAGCAGCCGCAGCGCGGCCCGGCAGCGCGCCAGCTGCAGCGCCACGCCCGCCAGCAGCAGCGCCTCCACGCCCGCGCCGCCCACGCCCCCTGCGCCCCCCGCGCCTCCCACGCCCCCCGCGCCCCCCGCGCCCCCCGCGCCCCTCGCGCCGCCCAGGCAGCTCAGCGCCGGCGACAGCCCGCCGCTCAACACTTGCCGCAGGCGGGCCCAGTCCCGTTCCGGGCATACTATTATGCTCTCGCCTGGAGGTTTGTATCAGCTTAGAAAATATATAACAATCTGCCAGGCCTTAAAATAAATAATTTCAATGATTCCATAGCGAATACCAATTACCAAACTTTTCAAGGAACCTTAATATAGACAACGTCATGAGTATAAAGAAGGTGATGTTATGGGTGAAGCGATGAGGTATGTAAGTTTAGAGAGAACTTGTGCTCAACTCTTTCTGCCTAACCCGTAAGGATCTCAAAGTGATGATAATGAATGTAAATTTTATTTTATATAAAAAAAGATATCTCGTGACAGCTCCACAAAAACAGACCTAGCTCTAAACTAAGCGAAGCTTGTACTATGGGAACTAGAAAAAGATATACATACATACATACTTATAGGTATAGATAATCCAAGGCTAGGGTTCAAACTCGTGTTCATCGCACAAATACTTGACCTGACCCATGACCTGACCTCGAGTTACGCCGCCAGGATCTCTGAGTAGACCAGAGGTCCGTATACAAGATAGAAGCGTCATTATAGTATAGTCACCGGTGTCGCAGACGCCCGCGCGGCCGGCGCGGCCCGCCATCTGCCTGTAGCTGCCCAGCGAGAGGAACTCGCGGCCCACCTGCGGCGCGCGGATGATGACCCTCTGCGCGGGCAGGTTCACGCCCGCCGCCAGCGTCGACGTGCAGCACAGCACAGACACCACGCCCGACCTGACAATGCGGATTGTGGACTTGATCACATTGCGGCTGGTGGCGGACTTAATCACATTCCGGTTGTTGGCGGAGCATAGTACATTGTGATTGGTGGCGGACCAAATGACATTGCGGTTGGTGGCGGACCTATCACAATGCGGTTGGTGGAGGACCTAATCACATTGCGATTGGTGGCGAAGCAAATGACATTGCGGTTGGTGGTGGACCAAATTACATTGCGATTGGTGGCGATTCCAATGTCATTGCAATTGGTGGCGGACCAAGTGACTTTGCGGTAAGGGTGCTGGGTATGTGTACCTGAAGGCATGCTCGAGCAGCGCCCGCTCGTCGGCGGCCAGCCCCGCGTGGTGCCAGGCCACGCCGCATCGCACGGCGGGGGCCAGCGACCCCGCGCCCTCGGCCCGCAGCGCCGCCGCCAAACACTGCCGCTCCGACGCACGGTGTGACAACATCTCCCTATGTTCCACCACTATTTAATTCTATGTTCTAGAACTTCATTCATCCTATTTTTAAACGATTTAAGCGGTATCAAGCGCGAAACAATTTAATTCATTGGTTAATTTTTTCTGTCATAAAAATAAACATCTACTGTGCTAATCCAGGTTATATTCTATCACTGTGTCAAATTTCATCCAATTTCCATCCAATTACGTAGTTTTTACGTGAAAGAGCAACAAATATCCCCACAAACTTCCGCGTCTATAATATTTATGCACCGCTCATTTGCTTAGCATTTGTATATTTCTGTATTCTCTGCTCTCTCACTCTCTCTGCTCAAATGATCATTGGTTTCACCAGTACGACATTCAAAGCTGACAAAGTTGGTTAAATCTTGCTATCTAGAACGAGTTCCTTTGTAAACTATTCAAGTGAGACTCACTGTTAAAACAGCTACCCATATTGATATAAAGGGAAATGCATTATTTTACAATGACGAAGGATATATTGGATTAAAGACTAATCGCATCGAACATTAGTAGTTGGTTATTTGGCACATTGGTATAACAGAGAAGAAAAACGATCCAAGCTCTTGTATAAGTACATCGCATGTGGATATGAGACGAACGATTGTATGACTTCACATTCACTCTTGACTGATTAACATTAGTCACGATTTGATGAGCTCACCTCCTCTGCAGCTTGCACAGCAATTGCGCGACGTTCTCGCAGTTCCGCTTGGTGGGACAGAACACGAGGCAACTGCCTCCGGGCACGACTTCGCCCACCAACCCCCCGAGCTGGTCGGGGTCTAAGCTTGTCCCAGCCGCCGTGTACTGGGAAATTTAATACAACTACAACCTACTACCTTTTTTGGATGCTCCCGAGAAGTAAGTATGTAGCTTCAGAAGTACTCCTGCTGAACCGACTTAAAATCTCAAAAAGGTTCTTTATAAAGATCCAAACTTTGAAGGGTGATAACTAGTACAGAGATACCTTTTCTCCTAAATGCATATGAAACTATATAGTTTGCGGCACAGATAAGAATAACACTTCTCTTTTTCATGTCTATCTGTCTGTTCGTTCCGACCAATCTCAGAAATTTCTGACCCGATTTTCACGGTACTTTCACTGGCAGGTAATTAATGTTACTAGGAGCAATGAGGTTTTTTACATCAATGACTAGGAGGCTTTCATTTTTATAAATAGGTATTATGTTCAACCAAATTGAATGCGGTTGAAACCAAGCTTGTATGATATGAGATCGTACTTACGTCATAAGAAAGTTTTCTATGAGGCACCACCTCCACAGTGTCACCCCACACGATCTTATAGAGCATGTCTCCCAACTTGGCATACTCCGTCAACTCCACGGGTCTGAACTCACGCTGGAAGATGTCAGCTCTTAGGAACTGAGCTAGATCGGGGAGGTTGCCTATCGTTGCGCTCATACCCACTATTTGAATGTTACCTGGACAAATATATAGATATTTTGCAACCAAGCTTACCTATGGCAATAATTGCAAACGAAATATACCTATCGCTCTTTTTTATAGGTTTTTAGCTAGATTAGTCTTTGATCTTTGATCTGTTTGCCAGTAGGTACTATAACATGTGGGTCCTCCTGCCAGCACAGACTTCCTGAGGATTTCCAGTCCCTATATCATGTACGTCTTTCTTAAATAGCCTAATAATTAAGTCGAAAAATTAAACAAGAGCGGTGATCCGTTCTTTTAAACGCACTAAATTTGTTTTGCTATCAATTATGTAGGGATATTTTTTTTTTATTTAAAACTTATACTTCGCGTTACTAGCTTCAACTGTAGCTTTCCAGATGTTAAAGAATATTTAAAATCGATACAAGCAATTTCATAAACTTTTCTTTTTGAATTACTAGGTAGTATAGATACCATAATATTTTTGGAATAACTACGCAATACCCAAACAGGCACGTACAGTAAAAAAGTAAGTTTATTGAACATATTTATATTAATAAGTGGGACTTACGATTAGCAAATATAACAGTGGTTAATAAAGTTTCGAGAGTCCCGCCTCTTCCTCGTTCCCCAATCAAATGTAATTCATCTACCTGCAAAATATATTATGTAAGTACTAACATAAGGCATGAACCCCATAAATATGGTATAAACACATCACAGAATCCTTCACAAAGAAGGCAGAGGGTAGAGCGCCAATTCTCTCTAAAATTTACCAATCTCCTTCGCTTCATTCACATTCACCAACCCATTAATAGTCTATGAATGAACAGTATTAATAATTAACAGGCACGAAATAATTTTATTTATAACACAAAGGCAGCAAAGAAGCATGTGGCTCACCAGATGGTAAACGTAATTGCCAACTATAAACACTTTCAACACTGGCGGCTCTAGAAAATCCTTTTCGCAATGACATTTGCAAATGTTATTGCCAAACAAATTATAGATATAGGATAGCGTGAACGCTAACAGTAAGATAACGCTAACAGCAGATTTTGTGAGAGGCAGGCGTATGAAGCATGTGTGGCCGACTCATCAAATATACATTCAAAGACTTGAAGAACTCCATGCTGTAGTCTAATAAAAACCTTAACAAAATTGGAGGCATGTAAATTTCCATATATTAACACAAAAACTTACCACTATCAGTCCTAATTCATCCAATCTGTTCAGCTCAATCAAACTCCTAATTAACGCAAGCCCCTTCTCTATGGTGGCAATATATATGCTGTTTTTCTTCCTTCTTCTCTTTGGTGGTATGTGGCCCTTGCCAGCTGCATATTCCTCAACCAGGAACTCAAGTTGTAGTGCAAAAGGGGATAGGGACCAAATCTAACAAATTAATAAATTTAAATCTAAATAAATAGAATATGCTAGTCATACTCTTGCAAGCAATATAAACTCTTTAGGTGCAAGAATAGCAGCAGTAAACCATTAAAATATCTATAAATACCTGTGAATATAGCAATGTTATATATCTTGAACAAAACCATGTAGGTATTCACAGAGGAACCAATAAATTATGGATGATACAAAACTCATTCATAGTACATAACATTTTTAAATTAGCAATCTTTGTGTTCCTTGCAAGTACTTAAAACACTCAGCCACCAAAGCTCCAATAAGTTGATTAAATAAGTATACTACCTTTTCCTGCACAATAGCCACAAATGGCAGTATAAACAGTGAATTGTGTTTTCTGTTCAGTACTTCCCTCAGCATAAGTATTTCTGCCACCAATGTTTTCCCACCACTGGTTGGTAGAGCATAAATAAGATTACGTCTTTCTTTGATTGCATCCAAATTGAGGCATTCTTCTTGCCAGTCTAGACAAAAATTCTACAATTAATTATGCAATGTCTTTGATGATTCAAACAACTTAAATTTCCAAAACCCAAAAAAAACACTCTTTCGTAACACAAATATTTGTTGCTGGCCAGGATCACACCTGCCATAATCAACACACATGATCACTATCATTGTGCCTTCAAGTATACAACACTTACCATACAGTTTCTCAATATTTCTATAAGTCTTAAATAATCCCCGGGTTATCTTTGGAAGCCCATAAAAAGTGTCACGGTTGTCTATGATTTTCTTAGTGTTCCTTCTAGCTTCTTCTGCCACTATACCACTTTCTATTATATCAAGCATGAAAGAGTCTTTTGTGTCAAACATTGAGTCTTTAGTTTCCTTGTTCCCATTATTATCAAGATTGCATATTGATTCATTAACAATATCAAAACTCCCTTCAATATCTTCTTGAAATGCATTTTCGATTTTAAAAGCTATCTGTGATTCAATGTCATGATTATTTGATCTATCTAAGCCTAAGTTGGAGCTCTCAAACTCAAGCTTAGAACAAAACATATCATCCGAAATGTCCTCGATATCTTGAACTGCATTATGCTTTGGGTTAGAACCTTCCAATACACCCAATTCATTTAGATTATTTGTACTTACAACTAATGTATCCCAATGATCTGTTACTGCATTATCTAGGAAACTTACACCGCCCGAACTGTTGTCGGAATCAAACAAATATTCCACTTGATTGCACGGTAAAGGCGGAGATTCGCATTTTTCTGGAGATTCACCTATAGGATAAGGCTTTTTAAAACTAATAGGGCTCACGTTTTGTAAAAGATTTGACTTTTCTCCAGGTAAACCACGGTATTGCGAAAGTATTCTTCTGGTCCCTAGACGACGCCGTTTCGGAGTCGAACAGCTATCATGAACTTCATTGTTTTTTGAATTTATATTGTACATTTTCCAACAACTTATACTATACTATACAATTTAAAATATATTTTATTAAAGGCGATTTCATTACAAACGCTGCCCGCTATTCCATCAAAGTTCAAACTCAATCAAAACAATGTCAACAAATATTTGTTGACTTGACGTTTAAAATTCGTTCGGAATTTTAAATTAAATAAATGACAATATGGATAATATGCTCGAAATCAATATTTAATTTGGAGTAAAATTTGAACGGATAACCAACCGCGGTCAGTCAATATCAGTAAGTCTCGGCGTGATGATATGTATGTGTATTACGTACATACATATACATATCATCACGCCGAGCCTCTAACGGGGTAGGCAGAGAATATATAACGCCAGTTCTCTCTTAGACTTACATACCTCTTTCGCTTCGTCCACATTCATCAGGCACAAAGACTACTATTGTATACTGATCAGTCTCTTCATACATGCTCATCGGTTTCGAGTACTCCTGACGGTCCCATCCTTGAGCATCTGATCGATTTGAATTAGGCAGCTGGAACGTAAGTTATCCAGCCAAATACTACCTACAAGATTAGATTTTATTCCACAAGGCTGCATACGGAGTACAATTTTTTAATACACCGTGACTTACAGAACTTAAAACAAAATACCATCCGACAATGGTCTCCAAAAGGGCAGGCAGAGTTATGTAGGTACCCATACTCACTTTTTACCAGATGGCGAGTCCATCGCTGACACTCGAGCATAATTATAATAAACACCTTTGAATTACTCTTGTGATTGTGCGGGGTAATCAATCAGTGTTCGTAGGTACCTAAGCTTAAAAAAACTCATTGGTCACAGTCGGGATCGAACTTGTTATTTGTATTGTAGGCGAAATAACCGAACCACTCAACCACTGCGACTCAAAGCCCATTGAAAGTATATGTTAGTTACTGCCAACCCTGCAAGAACCTTCAAGCCCTTCTTGAAGAACTCTATGCTGTAGCCTAGCCTCTAGGGAAAGCCTCAACGGGGAGCTCATTTCACAGCAGGAACGTTCGCGGAAGGAAACTCCCTTAGAACCGCGCAGTACTAGATTTTTTGCGGTTCCAAGGGATGAATCCCCCGTCGATGGCGAGAGGTGCGGTGGTAGAAGGTGTAGCTTCGACTACACATACGTCGTTGAATTTCTCAAACGTATGCATGTTTCCTTTAGATGTTTTCCTTCACAATAAAACTCGTAATGTGATTAATGACTATACATAAGGTAATCATTTTGCTTTTAATGTCGCGGATCTCCACTATATTCTAAAAGAGCTATACGAAACATCTCAGAGAGTTGGACTAGGAATGAATATGTCTAAGACTAAGATAATGGCGAATCAAGTATCAATCCAAGTACCTAAGATAATTGTAGGTAACGGCCCTATACAGTTCGTTGAAGAATACGTTTATCTTGGACATCTTTTATTGTTCAGTCAGAACTGCCAGGCAAGGGAGATCGCTAGACGGGTGCAGTTAAGCTGGGCTGCTTTCGGCCAATTGGATAACGTCTTTAGGTCAAAAATCCCACAATGTCTCAAGACGAAGACATTTAATCAATGTGTACTGCCCGTCCTCACTTATGGCGCCGAAACCTGTACGCTCACAAAAGCTAACATGCATAATACATAAAGCTAACATGCATAATACATAAAGCTAACATGCATAATACACAACAAAATAAAAGTCGCACAACGACGTTGTGCGACTTTTATTTTGTCCATGTTGTCGAGACATGTTGGGAATATCCCTAGTGGACCGTGTATTAAATGTTGAAATCCGACGCCGCACCAAGGTTGACGACGTAGGTACACGGGTACAAGTTACAAGTTAAAGTGGAGATGGGCAGGCCACTTGATGTGACAAAGAGACGGTAGGTGGACAAGGGCGATAACCGAATGGCGGCCAAGAAACAGAAAACGACAGACGGGCAGACCACCCGCCCGCTGGGCCGATGACATCGCTAAGGTGGCTGGAAAACTGTGGTGGAGACGGGCTCAGGACTGAGAACACTGGCGTAGAACCGGGGAGGCCTATACCCAGCAGTGGGTGCATGTGGGCTGAAAATTATGATGATGATAAATCATTTTATAATTATTATCTACCCTCTCTTGCGAGTGCATTACAATAATGCGGTCTCGAAGCAGAGCAAGGCGACAAACGCGCGTCTCTTCCTCATGTCAGTATGGCCGTTGCACTTGCAGAGCAAGAGTTTGTCGAAACCGGAGCTGGCTGCCGTCGGCCGGTTCAAAAATGACCGTCACTAAATATAACTGTGGGGGGTGCGGGGCGTGCGCTCGCGGCGCGGGCCGGCCGCCGCCGCCGGCAGAGCCGCCCCGGTCGCCGCGGACTCCACATTCCAACGTCGCTGTGCTGCCGGTCGAGTACCAGTACGTGACTGAGTGACCGCCTTCAACCCGTGCGACGTAAGTGCCGTGCCGCGTTTGTGCTAGTGTTATATTGGACCCCATATGTGAGCCTAAGTGGAGTTAAGTTGAGCAAGGAGCTGTGAGGGTCGGTGGTCTAAAAATACGCGCGCGCGGTATGCGCCAAATGCGGGCGCGAGTGGTTCGCGCCGAAATAGCTGCGAGCGCCATGTATAGCGCGACGGATTACGTTACCGCGCACGAACTGCGTTTTACGTTACACCACTACCGGCGACGTATGGATTAAAGTACCGAACACCACCTAGACACAATTTACTCCACAAAGTCACACTATTAGCATCTTTACACTTCACACTAGACACGCTAATTCGACCGAAAGACGAAAAAGTAGATAAAAAATCCCAAAAACAATACGTTACTTGATAGTTCGTGTTATAAGCACGCTCTATAAATCATTCTTAACGAACGAAAATATAAAAAAAATTTCAAGGTCATAGAAATAAATTTTTGGGTAGTTCTAAGTTATGTGTAAGTTACCCACAAAAACGACATTGAAATATGACACTGACAAGTTACAGTGCGTAAAAGTTTTACCAACATAAGTAACCTGAACTTAATTATAGATTAAATAGGATATGTACGTTAATACAAGTAAAAGAAACTTGAGTCGGTAAATTACATAACATAAGATTATAATTTTTTTAGTAACTCTCGTACTGAAACAATATTTATCTTTCAATTACTATAGTAACTATACATTTATAATACCTACACCTGAATCACAGATTGAGAAACCGTTCAATCAATAAAACAGATTTTTAGAATTTTAAGATATAATTTAAGCTAGTGTCAGTATTGAATACTGAAATAGTGTTCTATATTCAAGAAAACCAATCATAGTTACTCATTTAACATTGTTTCAAGGCAACTCAATGATAAACAAATAATAATTCCGGGATTAAAATTAGAATAATCTATCAACACTCAATTCTTACGTAGCAAATAATTTATCAGATCACACGTGCGGACTGAAGACTAATCCGATGAGGAATATTCGAATACCTTGACCTAAATACAGAAGAGAGTACCTAACTATTTGCCAGGTATTTGATAGAAATTGTCTTAAGGGTTATTGGCCCTGTGCCTACTTAAACCATTGTAATAAAATATTCTAAATAAGTCTATCAATAGTTAAATTAACAGATTCATGATAAAAATGTATTCAGTTAATATGTGAGTTCGTAATTGTTCTCAAAATATTTGTTTAGTTTTACTATTTTGTGTTTAAAATTAAACCACTTATTGACGATCATAAATAACAGAACATATTAAAAAATGTGTATACAAAAATATTATAATAAAAAACTAGATAAATTCTCTATATAATCAGTAGGATATGAGGCTACGAAGAAACCTAGTTTCTTCATAACGGGTAAAACCCAACATGATTCCACGAAATTCTAAAAACGTTCCCCTAACGACGATCCTAGGCAATACTGAGTCGGATGCAGATTCCAATTTTACACTTTCTTTGAACGGTTGCCAACCAGCGAAGCCCGTCCGACGTAGGTGTGCTTAATGGATCGAAAGATAAAACCGCTAAAAATAAAACGAACTTCGTAAACAATAAACACGTATCAGAACGCCTACGCGATTTCTGTTTTTTTGGCGCTAGGTACAAAATAGTTCGAAACGTGATTGGCATCTGAAACGCTAATTGCAACAAATATGCCAAAAAATATATCAACTTACACGTAATTAAAACTAATTGAGTCTGGAACAAAGGTACTTGAGACTCAATACACAAAACTACACACAACGATGAGTGGGTATCTTTATTAAAGGAATATGGGTACCCAGACCCCGAACAATAAATTTATGAATAAAATATTTTGGTCCTTCGATGATATAAAGTTTTTTACACTTAATACCTATTAGTAGGGACATTATAAACGATTCCGTTTGCGTACTAAGTAAGACAGCGATCGACGTCGCAAGACAATTATATATTGTTGGTTCGAGCTGTTCATATCAAACGTTATTATAACTTACGTGAACAATGTTTCTTTTTCAGATTAAATAAACCAACACCATGTCTGACGAGGAAGAATACTCGTAAGTATTGAGAGCGTCGATTCAAACATCTATAAAGCCACAGTAAATGCCTCATAATTCGCTCAAAGCCTTGAGTTGTATTATATGTATAAAGAGATTTTAGAAATACATCATAGGGTAGTCTTACTTTAGCTACTTTACATGAGGCCTGAGTTTATTTGCGATGGTATTATTAAGACTAATAAATTGACAATGCGCTGAGATTTAATAAGCAAAAGGTTGTACAGTGTTATTGAAATAGTTGTATTACAGTAAAGCGCGAAAGAATTTCATGGTTTTACTTTTAGTACAGAAGTACAAAGGAGTTTTTAATATTAAATGCAATCAAAGAATATTCTTGGAAATAAATAATCTTAGAAAGCTTTGTCTTCTCATTTGAATGATTGCGAGCTGACGTTTAATTGACAACATAATCAGAATAAAGTGTCTTTATTTCGAATCGAAGAATAAGATAGAGTAGGGATCCCTATAAGATAGGGAAATCCTGTTAAATTTAAAGTGTACGTTGCAAGTGTGGGTGTTTTACATGTACGTATTATATTTGTTGTGTTGTCATTGTTTAGAAGTAAGCCCCGGACCTAATGCTAATTTAAGTGTATTCCCTATTGTGTATGTGTTAATGTTTAAAATTGTATGCTGTGTTTATGACTCTTGTCATCCTTTATCATTATTGGTAACTTTATGTCTTACACACTACACACGACACGACTCTGACCATATCGGCTGCAGTACTATTCTTACAGGAAGTAATGTATGTTTACGTGACTTGTTTCTGCTCCACAGTGGCTCCGAAGAGGAGGAAGTAGAAGAAGAAGTCCAGGAGACGTAAGTATAACCTCGGGAGCCTCACTCCGATTTCCCCCAAGTTAGATGATTTCTTTACTTCAGCTTCTTTGGGCCTGGTTTACTCTGCCTTGGCGACTCTATGATAAAGCTGCCAGATTTTTTAACCATATTTTTAACAATGCAGAGACTATTTATGGTCAAATTTCCACCACTGCGCTCGGTTGAAAACTCATATCTGATTTGATGCAGACGTTTTCTATTCTCGTTTTATCTCGTCTTGATCACAATGATGTCAAATGTACGATGTCGGAGCAGCAAAAATAAAAATATTCAATTTTGCTGACCAACATTATTGATGATGAAGCACAAAGACTTGATTAAAACATCTGGAAGCCTTGTTCTATCATTGCTCAGTACAGTTACAGTAAAGGAAGCAAGGACCTCGATACGTTTGAGTAAAGGCGTGTACTACTTGAGGCATGGCTGCAGTTTGACTCCCAGTTTCTTCGACGTTTTCGATTGGGGTTTTTGCACGCCCTCACCAAATCCTATTCTCTCTTTGTTGCAGGAAGTAAGTGGTGCCATTTTGGTTGATCCGGCACTCATAGCTTAGCACGTTTTAGGCTAAGTGTAGAGCGACGTAACGCTTTTAGCGCTTTTCTCATCGCTTGTCTAGCTCTCAGACTAGTCACTTCATTTATCTAGGTGCTGCGCGCTACATGTGCTTCTTAACATTGATATCTTTCATATAACAAACCTACACACACCTTCAAAACATTCAGAGAGGACAGTTGCAACCTTACACAGAAGTAATGCGTCTGTACCTTTCTGCACACATCTATGTTACACGTGTGAATTTAAGGTGTTCCCCGTGATGTAAGTATGCATTAACAAATGTGTGCTTAGTGTCAAACCTGTACCGACCGCTGTTCTACGACGTTATACAGTTCCTAATTGTGTATTTTTCTTTTTCCATCGCTGCCATCATCATTGCCAACATGAAGACCTGCCCCGAAACAGGAGTAAGTAATTTATCACTCCATTTGATCATTCAATTTGCTTAGCTTTTAGCGAACACACAGTATTTTATACTTTGGAATGATTGGCATTCGAATTAACGGCAAGCGTACCTTCTCTAGTGGATTGTGCTTAGGCAAATCTAAATTTCGGTACTATAATCAAAATTTAAAAAAATTTAAGCTTGGAACTGCAGTGTTTGTATCTGGATGCGCACAATAATGATCACATGCTTAATTATTTAAATATATATCATTTTTGCGTCAGAATTGTAGTATATTTGTGAAGAGATGTAGAAGCTGATTGTTGTTTTCTGTTTCTAGGAGTAGACCATCGATCGCGTAAGTTGCACCGCTCTCTGTGGTGTCACTAACTATAATACTATCATTAACTGGACAGGGCGCGGGCGCAAGTGCCATTTTACTACTAGGTATCCCGAATACCGGTTTTACCTAATCCAACCAGATGACCGCTCTGGGATCGTGCTCGCCTAAACCTATTTATAGCTCTCCGTAGGCGTTCTATTTTAGAACATGTATCTAGTGCTGCGCCCGCGTCGTTCTGCAAAGAAATTAAATGTCGGTCAATGGACGATCGCTTGAGTCGCCCCGACATATTTCTATACCACTGCATGGTTAATATATATAGTAGCATGAAACCAAAGCATGATACTAAGTAATACATAATATAGTTATAATATGTGTACCGTCTACCATCGCCATGGTAATTATTGTTCTTTCATATGTAAACTCCACAGCAATAATAATCATTGACCAAATCAAAAACACAACAGAATAATATAGAAAATAATCTCAGTAATATAGCTAAACACTAGTACATACTGTTTTTATTTCAATGTAATTAGTTTATTGTATAACAGTAAAATATCATGTAGCCTATTCACTACACAGACATATATTTAGCTAAAACTTAACAAAATGTACAGAAGCGACCTCAAACCTTGCTTAGGCGCTACTAAAATAGCGTGACAATAGTTATAAATCTAACGAGTTTTAATAAATTCAATCGTTAAAACTCTTATCACCGTAACAGACGTTATATTTTATGTATTGTTGACCGCTGTGACGGTTTTCTAACATTAATCGTTCAATTCTTCTGGGACACGTTGTCAATATCTTATTTATTTTTTCAGGGGCGAGGAGAACCCAGAATTCATCAAGGTAAATGTTTTGTTTTAACTTTTCACGGGTACTTAATTTAAAAGAACAGTTTATTTGAATACTTGATCATCAACATCATATAGACACGCTGAGTCACGTGAGTTACAGATCTCGTCTTACATGCTCGCCGGTTCCGAGTACTCTTAACGTTCCTATCCTTGAGTGTCCGATCGATTAGATCTAGTTAGTAGGAACGTAGTCGCCCTCTACCTATTCTTCCACACATTTAATATCATTCATTGTTTCTATACGTCCAAACGAACGTACTTGATTAAGAATAACATTTTCCCACTTTTCCACACTTGACTTAGCCAAAGGTTTCAATCAAATACCATTGTCAAACAGCGTCAAGACCAGAAGCGGTCGGACTTGGACGAGCAGCTGAAGGAATACATCAACGAATGGCGCAAGCAGCGGGCCAAGGAGGAGGATGAACTCAAACGCCTCAAGGAGAAGCAGGCCAAGCGCAAGGTACTATTACCATTTTATATGTTGTTACTTTGACGACATTACAATTCATTTGGTATTAATCAATGATTTGCTGGCAGTGCTATGTTACAACGGGCTACAATATGTAATTAACATTATTTACCAGGTATCTCGCGCTGAAGAGGAGAAGCGTCTTGCTCAGAAGAAGAAGGAGGAGGAAGAAAGGAGAGTCCGCGAGATCGAGGAGAAGAAACAGCGCGACATCGAGGAGAAGAGACAGCGGCTCGAGGAGGCCGAGAAGAAGCGCCAGGTTATGCTCCAGGCCATGAAGGAATCCAGCAAGACCGGACCTAACTTCACCATCCAGAAGAAGAGCGACAACGTAAGTAATACATTGACTTTCCCTTATTTTTGCATGTTTTATACGAGTAGTATCACGATATATAACGTTGTTCCGACTTCAAGCAAAAGCATCAAACTTCCCCTTAATATACTAAAATACTCAGTAGTCTTAGTTCAAAGTTACAAGTATTAATAACTCTAATTATACATTGTCTCTTTCAAAAACAGTTCGGCCTTAGCAACGCTCAATTAGAACGCAACAAGACCAAGGAACAGCTCGAGGAAGAGAAGAAGATCTCCCTCTCCATCCGCATCAAGCCCCTCAGCATCGAGGGTCTCTCCGTGGACAAGCTCCGCATCAAGGCCACAGAGCTTTGGGAGTGCATCGTCAAACTTGAGACCGAGAAATACGATCTCGAGGAGAGGCAAAAGAGGCAGGACTACGACGTGAGTATCTTACCAATATTATAAATGTGAAAGTATGTCTTACTAATATTATAAATGTGAAAGTTTGTAAGTTTGGATGTTTGCGGTTCTTTCACGGCCAAACAGCTGAACCGATTTGACTGAAAGTTGAAATGGAGCTTATACCTAAGAATAGGACATAGGCATAATTTTTTTAGTCCTGAAAAAGTAAAGTTCTTATATTATAAATATCGGCTGAACCGATTCTAGCAGGAAAATTTCTTAAGCTACTTTTTCGAACTCCACGCGGGCGAAGCCGCGGGCATAAGCTAGTATTTATAAAAATTCTAGGCTCTAAAATATACAAATCAATAAAAAATATAAAATTGCTTTACTTAAATATATTTGAATTCATTGATTAATGTTTTGTCTACAGTTAAAAGAGCTCAAAGAAAGACAGAAGCAACAGTTGAGGCACAAAGCCCTCAAGAAGGGTCTCGACCCTGAGGCACTCACAGGCAAGCACCCGGTAAGAAAACATACATACGAATACTGCAATACTGTTATTTATGTGACAGTCAAAATTTATTTCTATCTCATTACTTTGCAGCCCAAAATCCAAGTAGCGTCCAAGTACGAGCGACGTGTCGACACAAGGTCTTATGACGACAAAAAGAAGCTGTTCGAGGGTGTAAGTATAGTTTGGCGAAACCCGCACACTTTGTCAATAGATAGCAATAAACCTACCACAGACGTGTCGGTTTTGTACAAATGTTCGAAAATCACCGCACAAACAAGTTTGAACTCTATTTCTAGTTTAACAGGTGTGATAATGTGATAGCCAAACTCATATCTACTTGAGGCTATAGAAAAGTAAGCTGAGCTAAACTGAACTCTACCTGCCGCTGTAACTCGTTCCATAATTCAAAGTTTACATTATAATTTAAACATACAGGGTCATGATAATCAAGTGGCAGAGAGTTGGGATAGGATGTGGAAGGAGAAGATGGAGGAGTTTATGAACCGCACCAAAAGTAAGATGGAATTAGAACCTGTGTGACATTGATCCTCGTGTCGCACGCCACCACGGCATGTCCATCTTTGTCTTGTTACCCAAACATGTACCTTGTGTTAAAACACTGTCAAATGTTGCCCCTATTGATAAATGCTAGCTTTAATTTATGTTTTAAACTGACAATTACGAAAAAAATCATAATAGATAGAAGAAGATGGCCAAAGGAAATTCAACTTTCAAAAACGATTCTTCATTGCTTGAAACAAAAAATCGAATACCAACATTAGATCCTTAACTAAACTAAATTCGTTGCAACATAAGGATGATTATTTTAGAAAATTACCTACCTTGGGGTGGCCATTTGGCAGTGTTTAGGGCTCCACAAACCAAACCCCATTGTATGCGCCCTCTGTAGCTAAACTGTATTGACCCTCATGTTAACCACCCTAGGACCTTGAGAAACTCAACAAGGACTTCCTCGAGAAGGTCTGGTCTGAAAGAGCTGAGCAATTCGGAGGCAGGCAAAAGAGTAAGTACATCCCTTGTCATGAAATGTCCTTATTCAATCTTTGTACCTAAGTATTTGTATATTTTGGTGGTTGATGGCATTGTATCCAAGTTAATCAGTGTTTTCATATTGTGTCAATAGATTTGGGAACAGAAATAATAATTTAAGCGAAAGTATAAAAAAACATTAGTCCAGAAAAAAAAATTATAGGTCATCAGGTGGGCCGTATGCTTGTTTGGCACTCTTCAATTATAAAAAAAATATACAAAATGGATTTCCTTAAATGTCCTGCGATATATTTGAAATATGATTTTAGATAAGAAATGGATTTCCAAAAATAGCAATCAATACACTTTGAAATAAGATAGAAAAAAAAACCCTTGAGGTAGGGAATCTAAAACTGAAAAAAAGGTCATATTTTTTTCTAAGTTAGCTAAGGAGGTTATTCATTATAATATAAATTTATGTATTAATTGTGTAACAAAATAATCAGCGAGGCTGCCCAAGTGGTTCGGTGAGAGGCCCGGCAAAAAGAAGGAAGAGCCCGAGTCTCCCGAGGGTGAGGAGGACGTCAAGGCCGACCACGAGGAGGACGAGCCCCAGTACGAGCCCGAGCCCGAGGAAGAGGAAGAAGAGGTCGTAGAGGAGGAAGAGGAGGAGGAGGAGGAAGAAGAGGAAGAGGAGGAAGAAGAAGAAGAGGAGGAGGAATAAGTGGGTAACAAAGTCGATGTATAGATCGTCTTTTCACGCTAATTACGTTATAGATTAACATATGCATAGAATTTGCATATAAGGTTAACATTACACGCTAATGTTTGGGCAAATGGGATTAGATTAATAAATGAGGCTGACAAGTAAATTAATATGGGAATGAAATGAAAGGTACTCGAGTGTATTCTGCTATTTATAAATGCGAAAATATGTGTTGATGTTTGTTCCTCTTCATGCAAAACTCCTGAATGGAGTTGAATGAATCTTGGCACAGATATCAAAATCTAACAACGATAAGAGTAACCATGGAGTTTCTTGCCGGTTCTTCTCCATGGAAACGACCAACCCAAAACGTGCAACTTTTTCGACGTTTTATAGGCCTGGGCCTTGATTTTGAATAATTTACACGGGTGTCACCGCGGGGCAGAGCTAGTCCTAATAATAATATAATATTTGAAAGATACTATATATTTCACACTTCATATGGAATATCGCAACAATTACCTTTATAAACCAGATCATAAAGATGATATTTAAGCACAGCTTGATATTTTCAGATATAAGGCCACTACCGACAAGGAACGCTAGACCGCCGACCCGGACCGGACGCGTCGGACTGTACTGTTTTGTAACCAATCCATTAACTTATTATTATTATAAATTATTTTTATTATTTATACTGTTGAACCAATCGTTACGGAACATGGACTTGCAACTCGCGTCGCGAACACCAGTGACTATGCAATAAACTAATTTATTTCCTATGGTTGATGATTTATTTATTATAACCTTAATTGACCACTGACGAGACCTTTTAAGGCGATAGAAGTCGCTTCGTGATTTTTATTCCTAACTAGCTACCACAGTGTCGTAAGTATACTCAAGCATAGACGATTTGATATGCTCATACGCATCCACTACTAATGTCAGATAGCTGTCAAAATTAAAGCGGTGATTCGTTACACAGTTTTTCTTTTTCAAATATTCTGATATAAACTGAGAATTGGGTCATTGAGCTAATATGATCGGACTAAAAATATAGATAACTTGTTCAATTTGTATAGAATAATTTGTAAATCAGTTAATTATAAAAAAAGAAAAAAAAGACAAGTAATGTCGAAAGTGAATATATTCAAATAGTAATAATAATAACATACATAATAAAATTATTCATAGAATACTACATTACGACTACATATTATATGACACGAACCATCTATCTCAGAGCATAACTAAGTACTTTGTTATTAAAACAAAATTATATACTACTCAACTCGAAGAAAATAGACTCCCATTGCTAATTTAAAAGCTCGAAGTTGAACTTGTCTATGTAGAGAGTAACAGTATCCGCTGTAGTCGTGTTATCAAGCAGTTCTATAAAACTGTCAGGTCCAATTAATATATGATACTAGTGGTCCCGCCCAGCTTCGCTCGGGTGGAAAAAAAAAGATGGTGGCGCCACCTATCGGGTCCAATTGTGAATCTAAACCATTCCCAGATCCCCTTGAACACACACAGAAAATTTCATTAAAATCGGTCCAGCCGTTTAGGAGTTCAGTGACATACACACTCACAGAAGAATTATATTTATAAAGATTGTGCAATACAGGGTGCTTCAGAAAATATAACAGTTGCTCAAATATGGAATAGAGCACAATGGATAAAGCAAACAAAAAGTAAATTTTTATCCTTACCTAAAATATATTTAAAACTTAAGATCCTGTTGTAATGATAAAGTTATAAGTGAAGAATCTAATTAGATTTTCCTTTAAATAGTTTCTGAAATAAAACCATGTTAAACATGTATCAGAGTGAGTTTATTACATACATACATACATACATATCATTACGCCAAGTCCCTAAACGGGTAGGCAGAGAGTATAGAGTCCCAGTTCTCTCTAGACTTACATACCTCTTGCGCTTCGTCCACATTCATCAGTCTCTTCATACATGCTCGTCAGTTTCGAGTACTCTTAACGTTGCCGTCCTTGAGCGTCCGATCGATTTGATCCAGGTAGTTGGAACTCCCGATAATGTTACCATTTTGTTTATTATTCACAACACCCCATAACTTCTAGAAGACAACTGTTCTATTTCTGAGACAACCTATATGAGGGCCCTATAATGTAATAAGTGTAGTTATGCCATAGTATAGTGGATACTCGTCTATGCAGCCGGGATTGGGTTGGTGGTTGGCTTCAGTTGCGGCGCCTTTTGCATCATGTTGATCTTTTCGCCCAGACTCAGAGCCATACCCTGCAATGATAAGGTGCTTCATCAACGACTGTTATCAAGGAATCGTAGTGACAGTTCTTATTGCCTTTATGCATTTTGACACTTATAAATGCCATTTAAAGGTAATGCTTTTAAACTGTGCCCATTCGGTGTCAATGCTGCTAGCACAGCGATTTTATACCACATCAAGTCGGCAGAGCCCGCAGAGGATAGCTACAGAAGTTTTAGCGACATTCTAAGACCGTTAGGAAAGACGGGAAGGCTACATATATCATATCCGATATATTTGGTGTATTAGGTTTAGTAACTTTGGTTAACAGGTTCACCTACTGTCAACTGTGGAGATCTAGAAACCTTACTCACTGAAGGAACAGTGTGTTTACAGTGTGTTTGGCTAGATGCAAGCATCGTGTATCCTTACGATTTCCCATAAGGGTCCTCAAAGGGGTCGGGCAGGGTCGGCAGGTATATAGGTAGTGTACCCACACACCCAATTCCGCCAGATATATTTTAGTTGCCAACGTGACAGATGGCGATCCATCGCTGTACTTTAAGCACGACTATACATACGCCTTTTGAATTTCTTCTTAAACATGCAGGTTTCCTCCCGATGTTTTCCTTCACCGTTTACGGTGAAACATGACCTAAGTTGGGAAAACTATTTGGTATATTGGTATAGTATATGTAGTGGTATAGTAGTGGTTTGGTATATATTGGTCGGCCAGCCCAGCTGCTGTACATATGTGGCGGCAGTGACCTGGCTCTTGGCCCGGATGCGCACGTGGCCCACGACGGCGGGCGGGCCGGGGCTCCGCTGCGGCGGCAGCTCGATGCTGAGGTTGGCCAGCGCGTCCTCCCCGAATATGGAGCGCGCGTACAGGTTGGCCGCCATGAACCCGCACTGCCCGGACAGCGCCTGCGCACACACGTTACACTCATCTTACTAATCTATATAATTCTTCTGTGCGTGTGTTTGTCACTCGACTCCTCCAAAATGGACCTATTTCCTGTGTCTTCAGGTAGATTCGAGAATGGTTTAGAGTCACAATTGGTCCCGATAGGTGGCGCTGCGATCGTGGTTCAGGGAAGTTAACTTTTTCACCCGAGCGAAGCCGGGCGGGACAGCTAGTCCGATCGGTCGATCAATTTAATTAGTGTAACTTTTTAAAGAACGTTTACCTTATCAGGAGTGAGACACTTCATGTTCGCGGACGCCAGAAGGTGTTGTAGGTATTCACGCAAATCTGTGATATTCGTGTTGACGGACACCTGGCAACACATGAAACGCAATTAGTAGCCCGAAAGCTTTTGAGGATGTTTGTTCCGCTTTAACACAAAAACGACTGAACCGAATTGGTTTTTTTTTATTATTTATTTATACATAATTAGTATGGCAAAAAAATCAATTACACTAATTAGTAATTATAAGAACCTCATTCATACACTCATCTCACAATACTCCATACATGCCGCCATGACAGCCTTCCATTCGTCCGCAAGCAGGTCACAGTGAGGGTTGGACTCCAAGAGGGCATTGAGTGCAGTGAGAGTGCGAGGTACAGGGGAGTGTGCACGTGATACTGTGCGATGCGCGCCCACTGCGAACAGTCTGTGGCTCCTGGCGCGTGTGTATCACGCACAAATAGCCTTGATAACTATAGATAAACTATAGATAAACGCTTTTAGATAAATATTCGCTTCCTAAACTGGAAATGAGAAGAATCTATTTAGATCTTATGTTGTTGTACAATATTTCCCATAACAAATTTGACTGTAATGCCCTTGCCAATCAGTTATACATACACATACCTAATAATTCAATTACTATTCGTAATACTCGCGAAGGATATTTATTTGCTACAAAAACCTGTAAAACACACGCGGGAGAACGTTCTCCCTTGTATAGAATAGTGACATTGTATAATGATCACTTCACTGATGTTGAACTTTTCGAATGCTCACCCGCATCTTTTAAAAACAATATTAATAAAATTATTGCGACACTTCAGCACTAGATAGTAACTACTTCTTTACTTAAGCTTTATCATATAATAAAATTTTGTCAATGTACGCAATTATGTGTTATGCAATCTTTTTTTTCTTTTTTCTTTTATTAATACATACCTCAGTGGCTATTCAGAATAGACCGATCCCGAGCCTAGCGGCGTAGGGCTGAGTAGGCTCGCTTATACTAAAATACACATAAATGCGAACACATAGATACGCGATCTTGTAATTAAGCTAGTATTTTGTTATTTTGTATCATAAAGCTTTGTAAAAGTTAATTACTCTAACTATGTCATGTTAAATATTTATTCTCACCATGCTTTGCTAAAATTTTCTTAACCTATAATATAATACACTTCTCTGAGGTGTCCAAGATGAGGCACTTTTGCACCAACCGAAATACTTACTAGATCAACTGTGGATAACGCAGCTGGTTGCACTGTTGTTAACTCTAATATTTATTGTATTGTTATATTAAGCCATAGTGTAACTGTTTGTTATCCTAAATAAATTAAAAAAAAAAAAAAAAAAAAAATAACTCACTGTGTAGCTCTGGAGCATATACACATCTAAAGATCATGAGTTGGATTAAAACGTGACTTTCCAGAAAATAATTCGTACAAAATAATTCGTGCAGGGTACCTTGTTCTCCCACTCGAACTCGGCCCACATCTGGCGGAAGTCTGCGTCGCTGCAGAAGGCCGGCTGGATGTAGTCCACGATGTCGATGTGGATGTCATTAAGCACCACCACGCCGCGGTCCATCGACGCGCCGCTCACTTCGTACACTACATTGAAATAACAACCTCAATACAACATCATAAGGCACAATTTATCAAATCGATTATGTCCCATCCAAGGAGTAAGAACGACGGAGCGTTTCCTTATTCAAATACTGAACGCAATTATCGTACAGTTCAAATATGTACACAATTATTGTTGGACCTAATTTACTCTTCGTACTTTTGAAAAGTTTTTTTTTATTAAGTCAATATTTTACACAAGTCCAAGTAAAAACAATCAAGTTTTATTTATTGTAAAATAAAAGGCTAAGTGCGATTGGTTTTATACATTACAGGTTAATTTATGTGAGCTATGTTTTACATGATCGTTGTTCAATGATTAAATATGCCAGTACATAAATCTTAATATATATAAATTACGTGTCACGTTGTTTGTCCGCGATGGGCTCCTAAACTACTTGACCGATTTCAATCAAATTTGCACACCGTGTGCAGTTTGATCCAACTTAAAAGATAGGATAGCTTACATCACAATTGGACCCGATAGGTGGCGCTGAGATCGTGTTTCAGTAAGTTTAACTTTTTCCCCTGGGCGAAGCTGGGCGGGACAGCTAGTCTCTTTTATATATTTCAGAAATGCAGCTACTCCTTAATTGAAACGAATCGTACTTAAAGGAAGCATCATATCATATGTGGATATAATACAGTGTGAATGTTACAAAAATCGCCGAATATAAATAAATACCTGGGAGAATTCCACCCAAATTGACCTAGTCCCAAATTAAGCAAAGCTTGTGTTACTGTAACAAGACAACGATATATCTTAATCTTAACTTAAACTTAATATATATTTAAATTACGTGTCACGTTGTTTGGCCGCGATGGGCTACTTAACCGATTTCAATCAAATTTTGCACACCGTGTGCAGTTTGATCCAACTTGAAAGATAGGATAGCTTACATCACAATTGTACTCGATAGGTGGCGGTGCGATCGTGTTTCAGGAAGTTAAACTTTTCCACCCGGGCGAAGCTGGGCGGGACAGCTCCTATCAGTATAGGTGTAAGCTTGCGTGTCGGTTACCGATGTTGCCGAAGATGATGCCGTTCTCCGTGGAGGCGACCTTGACGTGCGCCTTGATGGCGGCGTAGTCGCGCGGGCCCAGCACCACGGCGGCGGGGCGCTCCACCAGCCGCAGGTCGCCCAGCGTCGCCAGCTCCACGGTGCAGTTCTGCAGCGTGTCGTCTGACCATCGCCACAAACACATTACGTCACTGACACTCTTTAATGTTATCTATTCATACATAGGTACGTATCATCACGCCGAGTCCCTTACGGGGTAGGCAGAGAGCATAGAGCGCCAGTTCTCTCTAGACTTGCATACCGCATTCGCTTCGTCCACATTCATCGGTCTCTTTCATACGTGCCCGCCGGTTTCGAGTATTCTCGACGTTCCCGTCCTTGAGCGTCCTATCGATTTGGTCTAGGTAGTTCTCTGCCTAGTAGTAGGCCTCTGGTAGGCCTCTGCCTCTTCTTGCACACAATTTTAGAACTAAATAAACCTCGAGTACAACGGCAATATATGTTACACTTCACATAAAAACCTTAAGGACCTTTGTTTGTAGTTCTTACATACATATCACAACCCGAGTCCCGAGGCCCTATATACTCTCTGTCTACGAGGTAGGCAGAGAGTATATAGGGCCAGTTTTCTCTAGACTTACATACATACATACATACCTCTTTCACTTTTTCCACATTCATCATACATGCTCGCCGTTTAAGACTACTTTTGATGTTCCCGTCCTTGAGTATCCGACCGATAGTGGCCGTTTTGTTTAAATTTCTCCTTGAACATATACATTACTGTTTAAGCCCCTGCAATAGTTTGCTGACACTTGAATGCAAAAAATAAAGTAGACAGTTCCCTTACCGGTCTGGTTGACGACGAGAACGTCTAGGACGATGTCGTACTGGTTCACGGCCACGATGGCTTCGGCGTACACCGGGTCCGAGAAGCCCGTCAGCTGCGTCACCTTGGACAGCTTGCCGCGCTCCTCGCCGCCGGACGTGCTGCGACCTGCGCATGCACTTTCATAAACACAAGCTCCACTAGCTTGGAAGAATCGGCTCGAAGGACCAACTTTTTAGAAGCGGAATAAAAAAATAAAGAAATGTTTTTCTAGACGAGAGGAAAGCTAGCTATTTAAAAAAATATATCCTTTCACATTAGGCTAATGTGATCAGTGTGTGTGATATTTATTTTTTAATTAGTCAAAGGGTCGCTATTCTTTCTCTTTGATTTTGGTTCCAAGGAACTGCTGCACCATTTGGGGAATCTCACTTTTATTGACAAGTGCGTTATGGGCGGGCCATATTAAAATAGAGGTATATAAAATATCCTGTTCATATGTTAAATTTGAAAATGTGTGACGATGTTTCTTCACGAAAAAAACGCAATTGGATGAAATATGGAACAGGTATAGACTATTAGCTGAATTATTATAAAGGACATATTTTTTCCAGAACAAAAATTTTTTTCTTTTTTTTCATAAGTTTTTTTTTCTAGTATCTTACGCGTGTGAAACCCTAGACACAGAAAATATACATATAAATGAGTACCTTGCAAAGCCTTAGAGAGGGACAGCTCGAACATGTCGTGATGCGCGTTGCTCGCGCCCCCGCCCGCCAGCTGCGCGAACGTGATGCCCGTCTCCACCTCCACGTGCTGGGGACCTGGCGCTGCCGGCGCACCCTGCACGCGATTGACACTCAAAACTCGTACACAATAAGGTTTCATATGCCATATGATTCGTTTTTTAAATTACTATCGATACAAACATCGAAATCCCAATCGACGAGCATGTATGGTAACAAAATGGCAGGAGTCGTTTTATCAATCTACCACCAAAAGTATAATACACTTATATTAAAATTCATTAAGTCGAGGTCATGAAGATGTGGGTCGATCGAGAAGATTAGGACCAAATTGGCAGTAACGGAGAGATATGCAGGTTTCCTCTCGACGTTTTCCTTCACCGTAAAGTTAGAGGTGTAGTACATAGTTAAGAAAAAAAACACTGGTACAATTGGGGTTAGCTATTGCAAGCTTTGCGTTGCAGGCAACGAATTCGAGCCACTCGGCCACCACCGCTCTGTACAACCAGCGGGGTAGGCAAGTATACTGAGGCAGCACATAGGAGATCAGGAGGAGCACAGTTAAGTCAGTAAGACTGACTTACCCTCCCCCCCATAGAGGTGCGGATCCAAGACGATTAACCACGTAAAAAAGGTGAGTGCATAAATTGTGAGTGCTGACCGTGTCTATGTCGTCGAGCAGCTGCTGCGGGCGGTCGGGCAGCGCCAGCAGCGCGCCCAGCGCAGCGCGCGACGCCTGCAGCAGCGCCTCGCGGATGGGGCCCGGCCGCGCGCCGCCCGCCGCCACGCACAGCGCGCAGTGCTCCACGTCGTCCGCCGTCAGCGCCGGCGCGCCCGCCGCTACACACACACACACACACGCTACACTACAAGGGCCGCGCGCCGCCCGCCGCCACGCACAGCGCGCAGTGCTCCACGTCGTCCGCCGTCAGCGCCGGCGCGCCCGCCGCTACACACACACACACACACGCTACACTACAAGGGCCGCGCGCCGCCCGCCGCCACGCACAGCGCGCAGTGCTCCACGTCGTCCGCCGTCAGCGCCGGCGCGCCCGCCGCTACACACACACACACACACGCTACACTACAAGGGCCGCGCGCCGCCCGCCGCCACGCACAGCGCGCAGTGCTCCACGTCGTCCGCCGTCAGCGCCGGCGCGCCCGCCGCTACACACACACACACACACGCTACACTACAAGGGCCGCGCGCCGCCCGCCGCCACGCACAGCGCGCAGTGCTCCACGTCGTCCGCCGTCAGCGCCGGCGCGCCCGCCGCTACACACACACACACACACACGCTACACTACAAGGGCCGCGCGCCGCCCGCCGCCACGCACAGCGCGCAGTGCTCCACGTCGTCCGCCGTCAGCGCCGGCGCGCCCGCCGCTACACTACAAGTGAGCAGAGACCTGGGTGCTTGTAGTAGGCCAGCAGCGCAGCGGCCAGGTGCAGCGCGCGCGAGCTGTCGGCGGGGCTGGGCAGGCGCAGCGCCAGCTTGGCCAGCGCGGAGCAGGCGCAGGCGGCCGTGAAGCTGTCGCCCGCCCCCAGCGCCGCCCACAGCGCCGGCCCGCTCGACGCCGCGCTCGCCGCCCTACAAGCACGCACACAGCCGCTATACACTTGCTTCCATTAGTCCTTCAATCGAATACGTTTTTGCTCTTTTCAAAAATATATTAAAATGCGACGCCGCGTATTTCAATGCATCTCGGATTTTATCCCAAAAATGGAATATATTTTTTAAATGAACCTTAATTTTAATGCATTAAAATTCTGCATTTTAATTAATAAGATTCCCTTGCTCGCGTCATAAGAATATCAGGAAGTCAACGAGTCCCGTAAAAGAAATATATACAATTTTAATAGTATTTCGATCTAATGACTTTATGTCATAAAGAATTTATTACACGCGCCAATTTTCCTTGTCGTTATAGTCTTTGGAATATCGACCCTATACACATCAATAAATAATGTTCATCAGTAGCTAGAAGGATTTGTATAACGCCTTCACCAGTAAACCATACCGCCACAGAGTAAATTTAAGCAAACACAGATAATACTTACGCGGGCAAATTGAAGGCCGACTGCGAGGCGTAGGTCCCGTCGCTGGTCACCAGCTGGCGCGGCGCCGCCGTGTCGGCCTTGGCCGGGGACGGCTCGCTCTCCTCCTAGGGACCGCATTACTCAGCACACGGCCACAAACTCCTACCAATCCCGCTATCTTTCTCGAGTTATCAACGCAAAAGTTCGTGAGGACATTGCGATGGCTCCTAAGTATTCTGAGTCAACTAACACATTTTGTCAAATGCGCTTTTTACTATACTAACAACAATTAAATCGTTTCCTATCTACCTGTGTAAAAATTTAGTTAATATCCCTAAAAATAAATGAGAAAATAATAATAATAAATAATAAATAAATAATAAGAATAAAAAAATTACGTACACTGATCAGTACAATTCCTTTTTTCTGACGTTGTAAACTGATTCAATTGCATTAAATCATTGAATGCACACGGTCGGGATCGGTTAGAACGTGTTTAAGAAATAGATTACAAGCTGGTTGTACAAACACTGTCAAGAAATTTAAATCTACCAACGAAACAAAACTTTGCTAGGGCGATACCGCGGGTTCCGGTACTAAGCCATGTATTAAAATACTGGCGGTTTTTTTTTTTTTTTTTTTTTGTATTGTCTCTCGTAGCGTGAGTTCCGGGAACTTTTGCTACTTAACCGGTCAATGGCGAGACCTAGGCCTCCAGCCAGGCACTTAAGTATTAAGCAACACAGCTAAGGGCACCCCCTGTGGGGGTCGGACCTCGGCTTAGGGCGTTGCTGGTTCGCGAGCAAGGGAGCTGGGCTGGTCTGGTAAGTACTGGCGGCTGCTACGTCCGTTTTTATAAGACGAATAGCAGAGTATCAGAATTCCCTGCCGGTGAGCGAGTGGGGCGTGTGGGGTGAGTGGGGCGTGGGGGGTGAGTGGGGTGAGTGGGGTGAGTGGGGCGAGTACCTGCGGCGCGGAGGGCGAGGGGATGACGGCGGCCAGCGCCCGCAGCGCGGCGGCGGCGCGCTCGGGGCTGTCCGCGAACTGCGCCAGCAGCCACAGCGCGGAGCGGGCTATCTTGCCCACGCGGATGTTGGGCAAGCACTCCACTAACTTCTGTATACAACCATAATAATACGTCAAATACGATGAGCGAGAACCGTGATGGGAGTAGTTTGAGTAGTTGCCTGCAACGCAAAGGCTGCAACTTCGAAACCAGACTTTTTTTTTTTTATACAACAAGAGTGGCAAACGAGCATACGGCCCACCTGATGGGAAACGGTTACCGTAGCCTATTTACACTCACGATACCGAAGTATTACTTGCGTGTTGCCACTCTGTGTTCGGAGTGTTATAGTGTGTTGGCAGCATAAGGTTTAATCCCTCTGCTTCCAACACATTATCACAATCAATCTACCTACAATTTAGTACCTGAACTTTAGTACAGCGATTAATCGCACCACGAGCTTTGCGGTGAAGGAAAACATCTAAAGTGAACCGGTATACGCTTGAAAATAAACTTAAAGGCGCATATATAGTGTTGGGGTGTTGTGTTCGCCATCAGTCACGTTGACACCTAAAATATAGCGAAAAGTTGATGTGTGGGAACTACCTACACGTACCGCTTCGGGATTTTTATGGCGTGAAGATATACGATGAGAATGCAAGGTAACGAGAAGAGATCGAGTTATGCTAGGTTTTATTTATACCACTAACTAATGATGCAGGTGTCACATGTCATGCAGGAGTGTGGCCAGTATGTTGGAGTAGAGGTAACGAGTGCACGGGGCCACAAGTGTCGAGTCCTTAGCAGGTCGGGGGAGGTGGAGGGAGGTGGAGGCGGGTGGGGAGAGGGAGGATGGTAGTGTGTGTGAGACCTCGTAGATGTGGTCGCGCAGGTCGTGGAAGGTGTGCAGCGCGGCGCGCAGGAACAGCATGACGTCATGCGCCGCGGGCTCGCTGCCGTCGCCCAGCAGCTCCAGCAGCGCCGGCGCCACCGCGCCCGCCACCTCGGGGAACTGCCCGCGCACGCACACACACACACACACACACACTGTAGCCTCATGGGGGGCTTCCTTCTATAGGTACTGCACGGGGACCTTACTACCTAGGGTTTTCATTTTTAAATATTTTTTTCCATATAAGTCGCAAATCAAGTGATTAACCACACCACGAGCTTAATGGTGATGGAAAACATTGAGAGAAAACCTGTAAACATTGGAGAAGAAATTCAAAGCCGTATTTAAAGGCGTACTGGAATAACGGCCATGGACTCGCCATCTGTCATTTTGGCACCTAAAATATATCACGGAATGTGGGTGTGTGGGATCTACCCACACACCTCAGGCTACCCTTTCACGGACCCTTGTGGAAAGGCACGAATAAGGTGATAAACAAGCACGCAATCGACCTAATTTCGGGCGGTTACCGAAATCTTAGGACGCTCGCAACATCAAAGATATCGCTCGAGGCTTTCCGAACCAGCCTTCTTGAAGAACTTATAGGTTGGCAAACTTGTATCGAGCAATCGAGAGCTCGTATCGCTCGGCGGGCGGCGGGCGTACCTTGATGGCGGCCTTGTGCATGGCGCGCACGAGCAGCTGGCGGTACTTGGCGGCGTCGTCGTGGTCGGCGGCGGCGGAGCGCGCGGCCTCCTTGCGCAGCACGTGCACCAGGTCGAGCGCGCGGCGCGCGGGCACCAGGTCCAGCGCCAGCTGCAGCGACTGGCGGCGCACGTCCAGGTCGCTGGCGGCCAGCACGCGCAGCACGTCCATGCTGAGGTCGGCCAGCGCGCGCGCCGCCACCTCGCCGCCCACGGCGCGCAGCCCGGCCAGCCGCGACACCACGATCAGCTTCACGTTGTTGTCGCTCTCCTTCACGATCAGCTCGATGTAGCACGCCGCCGCCGCCTGGCACACGCACACACACGCACACACACGCACGCACGTTACACTTATTTATATTACTGCTACTCTTAGGGAGAGGTCTGAGTCTAGAGAGAACTGATGCTCTTCTATCTATGTCTATCTCGTGAGGGACTCGGCGCGATGATGTACAATGATGGTACTGTTAGCCGGGTACATCACAACCATGATTTATATGTGATCCGTTCAAGGCTAGTGTTGACCGGTCCAAAGATGTGTTGACAAGATCTACATATCTTACAAGATTAATTTTGAAATTTATTAGATAAATAATATAACCATAATCGGATGTTAGTTTACGTTACGCTAAAAACTTAACTAATTCGGTAAAGAAAAATCCATATGTAATCTAACCAGTTAAGAAATATAATGTATATTTAAAAACAATGTTTAACAAAGTGTGGTTGGGGCACCCTTTTATGTATCAAACATATTGGCAGGGTAGATCTTCTTTGATCACAAGATGACACTCACTTTAATAGCAGCAGGCGCGCTGGAGAGAGTGACCAAGGTACCGGCGGCTTCGTAGCGTACGGCAGCGCTTGGAGCGTTCAGCAATCCGTACACTGTGCGGATGAAACGTGACCGCTCCGAGGGATTTGCGTGACACACCTGCGCAGAAATTTAGAGAAAAATTATACTTTCTGTCATGTGAAGTTGCAAGGTAGCTGTTTGGGGTCTTGTTCGGGGGTGAGTGTAGGAGACTAGGAGAAACTCACATCGAGTTAAAGGTATTTTACTCGCACTCAGATCCACAATACAGATCCAAAGTAGATTTGCCCCACGATTTTGTTTCATCAAACAAACAAACGATCTAAGCTGTCCTACATTTAATGTAGGATATACTTACTCGGTAAAGAGGTAGCTTTCAAATGGAGAAAGAATTTAACGAAATCGGTCGCTGTGTGTGTGTTTATTACGATGTAATGCAATAGTACTATTGCATTACATCGTAATAAACAAACAAAAATCTGTTTGTTTGTTTACGTCACGTCAGTGTGTTTTCGTTTGCGTACTGCATTTTTTACTAATATATTTTGTTGCCACGTTCCAACTACCTGGATCAAATCGATCGGACTCTCAAGGACGGGAACGTTAAGAGTACTCGAAACCGACGAGCATGTATGAAAAGACTGATGAATGTGGACGAAGCGAAAGAGGTATGTAAGTCTAGAGAGAACTGGCGCTCAATACTCTCTGCCTACCCCGTTGGGGACCTGGCGTGATGATATGTATGTATATTTTGTTGCATACTCAACAAAAGGTATTCGTATGTAGAGGTAATACTTGAATTCCGTAAATCTGAAGTGCGATATTTTAAAACGTATATACATATATTTAAACGAGCATAAGCTTTTATGACATTTAACCATATTTCAACTTTTTGAGGTGTAACATAAAGACTAAAGCAGCGTCTTTACTCGCCGTAATTTTTTTTTCAGGCAAGTAATTTGTTATTAATTATCAAACACAATACCTTGTAGATGAGTTCAACAATAACCAACTGCAAGATGTCACCAAAGCCGTGGACAGAGTCGAGCCTCGCCGCGAGGTACGACAGAGCTCGCTCCTGGTCGGCGTGCAGGAGCATCAGGAATGCATTCCGTTTGCACGACATATCTTGCTCCGTTTCTAGGAACTTGGCCACCAGCTCCGGTGCGTCGGGGATCAGGAACTCGAAGTTTCTGTTACCAACATTAATAGCATGTATATATTTTCTTAATTATTTTAATTTTACATAACTTGGCAATTAATTGCATCATCACAATATTTAAATAAGGCTTGTGGCGTGATAAGATATATTATCATATTAGCGTTCATATTATCATATTAGCGAAGGCTAGGATTTGAACCTGCAATCTTGAACACAAACAATACTCGCCAACCATGTCTCAGTAGAACCATAAGACAAAGTACAATAGGACACCGTACACAAAGAATAGCAAAAGCAAAACCACATGCCGTATTATAGTGTAAACAGGAACAATGTCAGATTGTATAAATGTACTTACCGGTAAATAGTGAATATGGCAAGTACTGCATTCCTCCTGACGTATGAGTGGCGGTGCTCGAGACATGCTCTGATGGCCGGCATTAGGGGTTCTAGGAGTTCGGGCTCCTTCAGCTTGCATAGGAACCGAAGGGTTGAGCCTCGGATGAATTCATTGGGGTGTTGGAGGTCCTGGGATCATGAGAATAGTTAGCAAGAAAAGATGTGGAAATTGACAAATTGTTACATGCCGCCATATAAACTTTACTCATGGAAAGCAAATCTATTAGATTATGAGCACATAAGTATATATTGTTTCCTACACATTTGTGTAATCTAATTTATACAGGCAAAGCCACAGGGCACATCCAGTTCTATATTTTTTGTTTCAGAGAATGATGTGTCAATAGTTCTTATTATTATCTGCAACTATCTACGCTTTAAAAAAAAGTTTTTTTAATTACCTATTCAGAAAAATTACAGTAATCAGTTATTACAAAACTGAATAACACAAAACATAATGAGCAAAAACAATTGTAGACACAGCAAGTGATTTATTCCAAGTGGAAAATATAAAGTGGAGTCTAATTATAAGAAATTTACCAATCACAAGCTGCAGTTTCAAATTTATCTAAATATATACATATATATATATATCCTCACGCCTTCCTACAAGGGTCCCCGAAGGGGTAGGCATTTATCTAAATGAGGTTTATACTTGAATGAATGAATTTGTAATCTGGGAAGCATGTTCACACGAGATGGAAAGTATGAAAAAGATATTGAAAGAAGGATAACTGCCGGAAATAAGGTGAATGGGGCCATGTCGGCGTTGTACGTAATACTTAAGATAATATGTAAGCGCTGCAATCTTACCTTCCTGTAAGCATCACAGACAAGAATCATTTCCTGCATAAGTTTTCCATCAGCTGTTGTCTTTGGAACAATCTCCCAGAAGATGAGCAGTAGCTTCTTAATAGTGTGGTCCTGGAGTGGCAGCACAAACCTAATGATAATCATCAGCAACCCTGGAATCTTCTCACCAGAGAGAATTATGCCAATCGTCTTCTTGAGAGCTTCTATCTTCTTTTTTATATCACCCTTTTCTGTGAGACAGACACATTTCAAACAATTTGTGTTTATGGTATATTTATTAACCTTGGGAAGTAGTGCAGATATATTTATTATATTTGCCATCAAAACAAAAGATATTAAAAGAATCTGGCACTGGATTGTGTGGTGCATACTTGGAGTGTGCATATTGTATCAACATTGGAGCTTCGTGGCTGGGTCCCTTATGACTTATTTTGGCAACTACCAGCAAGGTATTGCTAAATTACAGAGCAACATTAAAAAAGGTTACTTAAGGAGGCTTCAATCAGTAGCATAATACATTTATGTGTTTAACAGAACATAATCATATGAAATTTAGCACAGTGATTAGTGAAAAAAATTTAAAGAAACTTCCAATGAGATCAAACTGTATGTGTGTGAAACCGCATAGCACTGCTAGTAGTCTATAAGTCATTGCTCACTATCATATCGCCTGTGCTAGTTTGTGTCACTTAGCTTAAAGTATATAAGTAACTCCAAGACTTAATGAATACAGTATATTCTATACTATGTATCATTTATTATTATTATTATATTCTATACACAAAATTGTTCTTACCAAGATCCAGCTTAAGTTGCATGTCATTATGAGGCTCCGTGTCCGTGGGGAAGTTGATCACGGTATAACACGGCTGCTCGACTCCTGCCATGCTGTATGAAAAATTTATAAACACTAAATTACACAACAACACTAATATTAGGTAAAGCGGTTGATATTTGGAGGAGAATGTTAAAACTTTAATATCTGGATGGGGTAGATTTACACATACATACATATCATCACGCCGAGTCCCTAACGGGGTAGGCAGAGAGTATAGAGCGCCAGTTCTCTCTAGACTTACATACCTCTTTCGCTTCGTAGATTTATTACTAAATATATAAGGTGTTAGCATATGATATTTGTAGCAAAATTTTAACCCATCATTTAACTTCTAGATCTGGGTAGATTTATGAAATAGTAGGACTCCTGAACTCGTAAAGAGCGTCCGGTATAACACATGACTTATGTTATAAGTATGTTTACTGACCTGAGTGTTTAACTGCTTCAGTAATATAAAAACTCGGCGTGCTAGTTTTTTAACACATACACAGTCGGAATGAATATGAAATATAGAAAAAGATGAAATGCTGTAGTATTTTCAAAATATAAAATACGTGTCCACATCCAACTACAATACGTCAAAGTCACATCGATTCATTATCATTGACAAGACAAGACAAGAATCCTTACTACTATCTGACATGCATGCATCGTCGTTTTATTTACACTTATTATTATTAATTGAGTAAATTTTTCATAATATATTAAATTGTGTTTTTTTTTTCAATCATTTGTGTCTAAGTGGTATAGTTACTATAATATCTCTAATTAATAATGACCTCTCTACAAGTATAGGCTTCTCCAACTTTCAAAATTTTTCCTATCTTCGGCTGTTCTCATCCAGTCGTTGCTCACATTTTTTTTAGATCGTCTTCCCATTTTTCTAATCTAGCCAGGAGAATTTGGACATATAGAAGGAACTGATATCCATGTCATGAATAAGTAATAAAAAGAAAAATACGTCATACCATCCGATTCCGTCCGATCGATGACAAGAGAATAACATAAAAATCTACTGTTGTTTAGTTATCTGTTCAGAATTTCGAGCTATCCGTGACCAAGTAGCAATTACAAAGTTTTCGCGAAAATTTCTTAATGAGATGGTTTGAATTGTATGTCATTTCATGTCAAAACCTAGAAAATGGATATTCTAATAACTCTTTTCTACATTCTTTTTGCGATATGCCTCGTTTACCCACCCACGGAGTTTGTATCGGCAGGTTTCACAATCGCTCAGTTGTTTGAGAACTATTTGGGTTCGGAAAATGTGAACTTCATTGGATATCACATGAAAAGGATAACCATAACTGCTTTGATTCATTCTGCTTTGCCTCTGGGGTACGTGTTTGCACTGTGGTGCGGGGGCGAACGCGGATCCTGGATGCTCGCTTCGGCGGCGGGGACTGCAATCATACCCCTATTAATGTGTTACAAGCTCCTTTGTTGGTGGGAATATGACAAGATCAAACACCCTGTGGTCAAGTGTCTGTTACCATACGTGGACCCTGGTCTCGATTGGAGGGTAGTTGCTGCCAATCTTAACATCGAATTTAGGAGGTGAGTTTTATTATTATAGACCCAATTCATATCAATAAAACACTCAAACCAGCGTTTTTACATGGCATTGCTGGAGGGCTAAATGAGGAGTCTTTTAAAAGCCTCTCTTTCCTGTACTCTCTATGAGATTTTTAATCTGTGAATAATATAAATAATATATCCTCAGGCCTTCCCACAAGGGTCCCTAAAGGGGTAGGTAGAGGTGTATAGGTAGTACCTACACACCCACTTTCCCCCAGAGATATATTTTAGGTGCCAACATGACAGATGGCGAAAATAAAATTGTATACATACATACATATCATCACGAGGCAAAGAGTATAGAGCGCCAGTTCTCTCTAGACTTACATACCTCATTTGCTTCATCTACATTCATGAGTCTCTTATGTATGAGCACTCTTGTATATTGTAACTTATTAATTTTACTTACTAACCTTATTGTATTTGTTTTTTTATGTCACTGTGTTTGGTCTACAGTGTTGACAAAGTGTCTATCCCATTGACAGCCACAAGTAAGTTTGTGGCCACTGAGACATGGCTCATCAAGGTGTCACAGTACTCTGTGAACATTGTGCAACAACAAGACTGTGCTTTAGTTGCTACTGCGGTAAGTATTGTTAGTGAAGGGACACGCTTGTCTAATATTGTAAAGATTATGTTTGTGTACTTTTCGTGTAACCTTTGTTGGAGATCCATAAATAAATAAATAAATAGACCTAGCAATACATATAGGTGTTGAGATCATGCCATTTTGGCAGAAATTTTATATCTTATTACAGAAATTTTATCATTTATAATCCTTTTTTATTGCTTGGCAAATAAATATATCTTCAAGCCTTTGCCACAAGGGTACCTGAAAGAGAAGGCAGAGATGTGAAGGATAGGACCCATATACCCTTCTTTGCATGGTATATATTTGAGATGCTAATGTGACAGATGGCGAGTCCATCTCAGATTCTCAAGCATGACTATACAAATACGATTTTATTTCTTCCCAAATGTATGCAGTATGTTCTCAAAGATTCAAAGCTTTTCTTTGATCTAGGCTTAGATTATTAATAAAAGTTGGTATTATTAATAAGAGACTGTCTATAAATACTGTTTTAAAACATTTGATGTTTCAACAGACTGACAGCCACAATTTATCTCCATCTGGTGAAGATGAAGTCCAATATGTGAACATTGAGGCCATTCCGTCCAGAGATGACATTCAGAGATTCACCTTTCGTATCTCTACAACTGCTTTGCGTGACCTGCAACCTCGTCTTGCACGGCCAGTGCGAGTTCCAGAACATATATCACTCATGCCAACACTGATTGAGAGATTCATCACAGTATTCAAGCAGTATGTTGATCAAAATCCAGTTTATTATGTTGATCAGGTAAATATTTTTTTACAATAAGCAATAGGTAAGTTAATTATTATAATGCAATTAGAACCTTTTGTGTATAGACTGATTTCTTAGGAGTTGGAGTTATGCATAGGCTGCATGCAGAACATTGCAGATGTGAAGTTAAACCGTCGGTGCCAGCCACCCCCACCTCACCTCGAGGGGACGGGTCCGGAAGAGTGCCAGCAGTGTAATTGCCGGTATGTTAGTACCAGGCATAATTTATTATTTAAATGTAAGAGACTTCCAAAGAGAAGAGATTTAAGCCATTTGGCCATATTATGGTCCAAAATATTATGAAGATAGTATTGAATGAAAAATATGGAAGTAATATTTCGAACAGCAGTGACTACGGCACGTGTAGTACAGGAGTGTGTGGGCAGGGTGCTGTGGTGCTGGTCGTGCATGGGCCGCTGGTGGGCGGCGCGCGCGGCGGGTCCCCCGGCGGCGTGGCTGGCGGGGCGCTGCACGTGCCCCGTGTGCCGCGCGCGCTTCTGCCTGCTCGACGTGTGCCCGGCGCGCACCTCCTGACCAGCCGTGCTCATCACCATCCGCCTCCAAGCCTAAAGAGTGCAGGCAGGATATACCACTCCCAACCATTACTAACTCCTTACACTCGAGTTGTGTGCTCCAATATAGATCTATACTGCATTGTAGCGAGTATCCTTCCTACCGCTTCATGTCCTAGTGCAAGAGCTCACATTATGTGTGCTTAAGTCATACTTTAAGTCTTGGTAATGGTTGCAATCTACTGTATAATTGCTTACTCCCGTTCTAAGCATTCATTACCTTGGTGATTATTTATCAAAACATAATGAAACAATAATCCATGAATTAGAACTGATCTTCGCTATCTGTGACCAGAAAAGAGCGCTATCTCTCGATCTATTTTGGTTAACATATATTTATTAGGTTTATTGCAGTTCTTTTGTATAAAATTGTCCATGACATAGGCGTTACTTAAGCAGGCCTATGCGTAAAGTCCCATTAAAAGACAGTATTATATTCCGCTATGATTTATTAAGTTGAAAACAATCATTGACGACGTTAGTTGTGGAAGGCGATAAGGCAAAATTCACCTTGCAGATTTATCATCACTTTAAGTAGAAACAGTTTTTGCCACACTTTTTTGTTTTGTCAGTAAGAACTATATTCATATATATGTCGACATTTAAAACAATTCTAATTAAAATTCTAAATGCTAGTTAAAAACGAGGGCTATATGGCTGTGAATTTAAACGACTTTTTTTTCTAATTTAAACTACAGATCCGAAATTAGCATGATTTGGGAACCCACCCTTATATCTTAATATATATAAATCTCGTGTCACAATGTTTGTCCTCAATGGGCTCCTAAACTATTTAACCGATTTCAATCAAATTTGCACACCGTGTGCAGTTTGATCCAACTTAAAAGATAGGATAGTTTATATCACAATTGGACCCGATAGGTGGCGCTGCGATCGTGTTTCAGGAAGTTTAACTTTTTCACCCGGGCGTAGCTGGGCGGAACAGCTAGTATATATATATATATATATATATATGTTTTTTGTTTTTTAGATAAAATCGATCTGGATAATTGACAAAATGGTTTGTTCTCCATTTTTTATGTGTTTTTTTACTTATTATTATATTTGTATGTTATTACATTTGGAGGGAATATGTAATTTTGTATAATCGTACTTATATAAATGGAAATTGTAACAATGCATTTATTTAGCTAACGTGTGTATAGTATTTTTCCGATGGAAATTATTCTGATATAAATAAATTATATTATTAGGTATGCCAATAGTATCCTCTAGGGATGCTAATATTGATATTAATACGAACGCCGCGGTGGTAAGTATATGCATGGAGATAATATTACAGGTTCAAATCCTGGTCTGTATACCAATGATTTTTTATTTAATTTAAGTCTAGTGCTCAGACGTCATGCGTAAGGATGGAAAAATGTCGGTGTTTTCCATCGTCGCATGTGTTATTTGCGAAGAATCTAAATACGTATGAACGTATGAAAAGACGGTATGATGTCAAGATGTTAAAAATATTTATACCATGTAGTGTTTGATACTCCCACATATCCTAGTGTCCTTGTCTGCATTCATAATGATCACTTAATTCATAATGGACGTAGAAAGTTATATGCCCCAATGTGGTAATAAATAATAATAATATATCCTGACGCCTTCCCACAAGGGTCCCCGAAGGGGTAGGCAGAGGTGTATAGGTAATATCCAAACACCCACTTTCCGCCAGAGATATATTTTAGGTGCCAACGTGTCAGATAGCGAGTCCGTCGCCGTTACTCAAGCACGACTACACATACGCCTTTGAATTTCTTTTCAGACGTATGCAGGTTTCCTCTCGATGTTTTCTTTCACCGTAAAGCTCGTGGTGTGACTAATCACTGTATTTATGTTCAGAAAAACTCAATGGTACAGTCGGGATTCGAACTTGCGATCTTTGTGTCGCAAGCAACTGCTCGAACCTCTCGGCTACAACGGCTTTTTTATTTTTTTTTAACACGGATTTGTTAATAAATAAATAAAAAAAAATTTGTTTGCTATGTAGTATGTCCCTTCAGGTCGAGCTTAGTGGCCCCCTGTCCATGTGAAAATATTTGTCTAGCTCTCGCCAATGTCAAACTTCATGTGTTACAAAAGGACAAAACATTTTTCATAAATGGCTAAATGTTAGAATCTAAAGCGTATAGAAATGGGTAAATGAGTCATTTGATGACAAAACTGTAAAGGCTACCAAACGGTATGGGTATAATGACGTGATATTTAATATATTGATGTTGTCTGTTGCATTAATAGAAACACTTATTACTTTTTGTTTTGGCTATATAAAAAAATCAGGTTGCAAGTCTTTCAAAGGTGGATTTAGACAATAAATGCTCTTATTAGAGATATCATTATGTTTAGATATTTGACTTTGCTTATACATTAAGTAATTTTATAAAATGAGTCGTAATATAAAATTAAATTCAATTAATAGTTTTACTATTATTTACTGGAAAATATAATAATATAAATAATAATTAACACGCAATTATTGTTATATTGTATATTTGTGTTATATTGACTAGTCATATAAAAGCATCAATTCAAAGAGATGTCTACTCATGCATCAATCCAACTGCTGCTTTTTATATTCAATTGGGTGCATTTTTATTTCATGAATTCAAATATGTGTCTCAAAGACACCTAATTTATTAAATATATAAATGTATTAGGTGTAACTGATTGGATGTAAATGTGAATAAAATATATGTGTTAGAGTTCTTGTTATTCATTTAACGGTACTCCCTCAAAGCGCACTCTTTTGTTGCTATGTCTACGTACGTACTATGAGTCCAAGGCACTTGGAGTTTATAAAGAACTAATGTCTCGAACCAGTTTTTAGTCATCTGTTTAAAGACTCCCAACTATAATATTTAAGGTAGAAATAGAAGATACCTTATAGAAGGTAGTTTAAGTAAGTATACTAATTTACCTCAGTTTTTTTTAGATGCCAAATATAGTTTATGTAAATTAAATACCACAGTAAAACTACCATAAAACGTTTCTTTTTAAATGCAAAGTAGGTATGTAATATTTTTTGTACACATATATTTTATAACGTACTTTTTGCAAAAGACAATTCAAAGCCATGCTTGGTTATCTTTTTTCCCAAGCTCGTGGATCGGTAGATCGTATCTAAGTATGGTAATGTGGAACTTGTGTATTTAATTAAAACACTTGTCAGTATAATAATAGCAGAAATCCCTGGTGTCCAGCGGTTAGAGTTGCCTACTTAAAAGATTGTAAGTTGGAATCATGGCTGTGCCATTCTGGTTTTCTGAACTACAGTACAGTGATTGGTAACACCACGAGCTTCACAGAGAAGGAGAACAAGAGAGGAAAGCTGCATACGTTTGAGAAGAATTTCAAAGACGTATGTATATTCGTGCTTGAGTAATGGCGAAGGAATCGCCATCTGTCCCGTTGGCACCTAAATACTTCTCCGGCGGAAAGTGGCTGTATGGATACTACCTGCATACCTCTGCCTACCCTTTCGGAGACGTTTATAGGAGCCCTGAAGTTAATATGCATTTTGCCATCGTTATTAAATGTTTATAATGTGCCTGCAGACCTCGAGCAAATTTCATAAATCTGATCAATTTGCGTAGTTGACTAGACTGCGCGAGTCTCATTAGGTAAACGATATGCTCAATGTTCGATATAGCTGTACGCAACGTAGTAGCTCGACCTGCTAGGCCACGGTCACCCTATAATTAAGGGTGTTGAGCGCATATCGTCACGTGACTTCTGATCAATCGTCACTCCATGCCTTGATAGACATATCAAATTGCCCAGTGGCGTTTTAGCAATCAAGATCTAAGTTAATTATTGTCATTGATCATTAAATAGCCATTTATAGTATATTATTAACAACTAAATGAAGGGCACGGTGGGGCTCGAAGGACCATGGTACACTCGCCAGCAAAATTGTATCTGATCCGACTGTTCAATCTCATAAGAATAGTTTGTTTTTTTTCTTATACCACACGGGTGGCAAACAAGCATGCAGTCCGCCTGATGAAGTGAAGGACAACATCGTGAGGATACCTACATACATACGTTTGCGAAGTTTTTTTTTGTATTGTCTCTCGTAGCGTGAGTTCCGGGAACTTTTGCTACTTAACCGGTCAATGGCGAGACCTGGGCCTTCAGCCAGGCACTTTATTTTTAAGCAACACAGCTAAGGGCACCCCCTATGGGGTACGAACCTCGGCTTAGGGCTTTGCTGGATCGCGAGCATGGGAGCTGGGCTGGACTGGTAATTTTATTTAAATATTATTTGGCGGCGGGATTTGCGCGTTTGGCTCCGGGCGGGCCGGCGTTTGCGGCGGGGGTCGGGGACGTTTGCGAAGACATTCAAAGACGTATTTATAGTTGTCGAATCGAATTCGTATTCGAATCGACGAGTTGTCTGCGACACAGAGATCGCAAGTTCGAATCCCGACTGTACCAATGGGTTTTTCTGAAGTTAAGTACAGTGATTGTGCGAAAGCGTGAATATATACATAAATACATATATATCATCACGCCGAGTCCCTAACGGGGTAGGCAGAGAGTATAGAGCGCCAGTTCACTCTTGTCTTAGGTACATATCTCTTTCGCTTCGTCCACATTCATCAGTATCTTCATACGTGCTCGTATGTAAATATAATATATGTTTATTATTATTTATATTAAAAGAAAAGCGGGTTACTTATATCGCAATTTTTTGCTACCGGTTCTTTGTGGCAAGGATGACGATAGGAATCCAATAATTATTTGAACTATAAATTTGACACGTAAAGGTCAGGTTAGCATTGATCGACTGCTCTTGCCCTAGTTGTTATTTGTAGATAATATCGTGAATGCCGTGCTTATGACGGACTGTTCATGACCGGGCAAATGTTAAATGTCAGTGTTGATGCAAACGGCGAAAAGAACAGTTTTCTTTGGAATTTTTTTAAGATATATTTTTTAGTCACTAATTTAAATATGTAGCTAATAGAACAACTGGCTAGTACTTAGCTACTTATTTAAATTTTAAATGGTACCGAAATAAATTGAATGCAATAGCACGTCCATTATAATACGAGGACAATGAGCCAAGCAATCAGGCAGTTTTTTCAAACTACCACACTTCACGGATTTAAATATCTGTACTCAGAATATTTATTCGACCGGTAAGTTTGTAATTTATATGTGGGAAGTTTTGAAAGTCAATGAAAGTTTTAGATGTTCATGACAAAAAACTGGTAGAGGAACTCTCCCTAGAGAGAGAGAGAGACTCGGCGTTATGATGTTTTATAATCTCGATCACCTTCTTTTCGATTTACCTCAGTTACATTTATATAAAATTCTACTTAGATACATTTCGGGAGCGCTTCGGGATGTTTTTAAAAGAACGAAAGGGTTTTACGAACGTTCTTTATTAACTAGATTGATTACAAGAGCGTTTGTAGAGCTTGATACTACGACTCTCTTAAACTAATTCCTATTTCTACATGAGTGTTAGTAGAGTATGATACTAGACAACTCTTATACTAATTCCTATTTCTACATGAGTGCTAGTAGAGTTTGATACTAGACAACTGAATCTAAAATATCTTAAACTCACTCCGGTGGCCACCGCTCCAGCGCCGGATGAGATAAGGCAATGCTGACCATGCGTCTCGGACGGTAACGTGATCCTAGGTTGTGCACACATTGTTAGGAGGATAGATGCTGTTATGAGAACATAACTACTTAGTAAATGACTTATGGTTATGGGACTTACCTACTTAAATAATACGGCAAAGCGATCTATCGTCCTAAATACATTTCATAGGTACCTCTATTCCCGACATAATTTCGTGTAGGTACCTAACCTATTTCAAATTCAGATGTAATAATTAAATACGACTCAAATTTAAGTGATGGGTGTCTGGAGTACATACGAGTATAAAGTACGAACATAAAGTGATAAAACTGAAGCGTAAGTATTTTTGTGTGATGTTTGGTTTAGTCCAAACATCACACAAATACTTCCAAATTTATCCTTAGTAGGTATCTTAGTCACAATACCTACCTATATAATATGTAATCTTTGGTAGGTAAGCATATCGGGTTCCAATCCCGAATCGGGTGTAATGCAGGTATCTTTTAAATTAATATTTTGTAGTTCCCGATTCTCTACCTACCTTTTCGGAAGGACCCTTCTGGGAAACTACAATATTTCCCATTTAATGTTAAAATAGATTATATGAAATGTACCGTCTCAATATTTGTAGCGTGGGCTGGTTAGTTTGTTGTTGTGCAAGCACTTGCTGCGCCGGCGTCCTGTGCGCCGTCCTGTGGGCACGATTTCTGGATGTTCCCGCGTTGCTGGCCATGCAGGACCTGCGGGTTGATGGAAGTATAACCCAGCGTATGCCCGTTGTGGCTGTCTGTCCAACGCCTGAGCTAGTCGCGGAGACATTCTTGAATCAATTGTAAGTTTGTTTTTCTATACTTTTTCGTATTAGGTATTTACGAGGCTTTACTAGTTTGTCCCGCCCAGCTTCGCTCGGGTGAACAAATCGCGATCGCAGCGCCACCTGTCGGGTCCAATTCTGAATCTAAACAATTCTCGAATCCACCTGAAGAAGATTTCATTAAATCGGTCCAGCCGTTTAGGAGTTCAGTGACACACACGTACAGAAGCAATACATACCTTACAACTCATCAGAAAAATCGAAACACCTTGCAAGTTTATGTTTTGTAAGAATTATCAGAAAAATTAGTATATTTATTAATATATGCCAAATTTCGCGTACTTATCAATAAATGGACACTAAGATGACTGCTTTTTCAATTTGCAAGGAATACAAACCATACCAAAACGCAGAGGCTTCCCCTGAGCCTTTCCCGTCTACTTGCCGGGAAGCGCGTTGCTGAAGACCAGTTGCAACTCCTTGACGAGGTCCTAGCTCGGAACAACGTGACTCTGCCAAAAGCGTTGTTTGACAACATGCCTCCGTGTCCTGTTCTAGTGAAGAAGTGCAGGTGGCAGAAGTCAATGATCCCTTGTGAACAACTGTTCGAGAAAGAATTGACTCGGTGGGGTGTATGTTGTATGATGAGGCCTGTCAAGTAAGTCCGGCTGTACCAAATTACTTGGCTTTACATTACACGATCATTGTAACCAACTTATTTTAACTAATGGACCGCCCCGCGTTGGCGGCTATCAGCTAATTTCGACTGAATTATACACTTAAATCTCATGAATGCATATTGGTGAAAACTGCATGAAAATTCGTTCCGTAGTTTTTGAGTTTATTAGACAGAAAGACTCGGGGACTTTGTGTCATAATATGAAGTGATCTGAATTCAGATTAGAAATTAGAACTTTTTATTTATATATAGAAATTAGATTAGAAACTAGAAATTAGAATTAGAGTTCAGATAGAAATTAAAAATGTTGACGTTGTTACGTCACTGTACCTCCGCGGGAGAGGGGATCCAGGGGATTCATCTTAGCTTTCACCGCAAGGAAAAAGTTATATAGGTTATTTTTAGTTCTTAATGCCTTCAAAACCTTCAAAGGTTTCCGAAGGAGTTGAAAGAGGTGTGCAGGTACCCACACACCCAATATTCTTCAGAAGTTACTAATTGTTAAATACTATATAGATATAGATATAGATATATAGATATCCTCACGCCTTCCCACAAGGGTCCCCGAAGGGGTAGGCAGAGGTGTATAGGTAATACCCACATACCCACTTTCCGCCAGAGGTATATTAGGTGCCAACGTGACAGATGGCGAGTCCATCGCCGTTACTCAAGCACGACTATACATACGCCTTTGAATTTCTTCTCAGACGTATGCAGGTTTCCTCTCGATGTTTTCCTTCACCGTAAAGCTCGTGGTGTGACTAATCACTGTACTTAAGTTCAGAAAAACTCATTGGTACAGTCGGGATTAAATACTAAACTAAACTAAACTAATAATAATTAATAAATTATTGTTACTAATTAAATATTAACACGTGATATCTTTTTTCAACATGTGAATTCTTTTTACCAAATTATTTTCTGTAATTTATGTATCTTCATGTATTTAGTACGTAGGTGGGTTCCTTCCATAGTTCCTACTATGCTAACACAGCTACGTTCACAGATTGCTGAATATATCCACGCCACTCTCGGCGCAATTCAACACAGCCACAAGACTAGATCTGGCTCTGCAATGTTCCACTGGATCTACTCTGCATGCGTGTGCGGTTTGTATTTCAATGATAAGGACATGCTCATGAGACAGTATATTCAAAGATTTTAATCATATTATTTAATGTGAAAGGGGTGTACCTACCTCTCTGTGAGAAATAAGTACAGGAAATTTCAGGCAATTTTCCTGCTTAATTTTGCTCCACCAATTTTGGAGTGGAGCAAAATTATTTCAAATATTTTTTTATGTACATATAAATAAAATTGGAGCGTCTGTTTGTAATACTATGTTTCTAATCGCTCTGCCTAACCAGTTAGGGACCCAGCGTGATGATATGTATGCAGGTATGTTTTGGACTTACAGTTTTTTACCAAGTACGAAGCCGAAGAGTGGGTGGAACCGGATTTCCTCAAGCCAGGGTACAATCACATTGCTCAGTTGCGGTTCTCATCCATCCAGGACAGCCACGATGAAGCATTGCTGGACGGAACCTGCGTGTCTGAGAGTGATTATTCTCGGCGTTGGTGTTTGGTATGACGACTTCCTATATTGGGATACATTCTTTAAGTGTTATTAATCTGTGGAACGATCTTAATGAAATATCATTCGATGAGATTCATAGAAATCTCATTAGTACTGCCTATTTTGTCGCGTAAAGGATTTTATCACACCGCATAGAGGAAAGATTCCTATGGGTTCGACAGCGGCCGAGTGATACCACTGGTGTTGCAAGCTTCCATAGGCGGTTACCGCTTAGGTATATTAGGCGGACCGCATGCCTGTGGTATGTTGAGTATTGGAACCTACGGGTTTTTTTTTTATACAACAAGAGTTGCAAACTAGCATACGACCCACCCGATGGAAAACGGTTACCACAGCCTATTTACGCTTACAATACCGAAGTATCACTTGCGCGTTGCCACTCTGTGTTAGGAGAGTTGTACTGTGTTGGCAGCATAATGAGACTAATCCCTCTGCTGCCAACACAATACAACAATCCTCCCCCCACCCCAAGGAGCTCATTACTGGAAACCTTATTCACCGCGTAGGAACACAACACAATAAATTGTGTTATTTGGCTACGGACTTCTATAAGGTGGAGGTCCTGCCCCAGTCGGGCAGCTCTAAATTCGAACGAGAAACCCGTTATGCCCTACCTCTTAAAATACTGTGTGATTTGTCAAATAAAAAAAGGTATTGGGACTTACAGTACAGTAAAACCAAAACTAGGGTTCAAAAAGCAGAAAACATGTCAAAATGTATTGTGAAAGTTAATGCAGTAGTAGTGTATTATTGCTGATGTATCAAATGTAGGTATACATATTTTAGGTAAATTGTGCCGAAGCTTCCTGTGGTTGTTCCGATCCTTTGGTTTCTCATTTGGACAACAGGAAGAAGATATCCTTGCCGCCGTGCTCGGTGCGGGGATTGAGCTGTGTACGCGCTTACGGTTTTAAAAGTAATTATCAAATTATTATACATATTGATTATGACAGATGGCGAGTCCATCGCCGTTACTCAAGCACGACTATACATACGCCTTTGAATTTCTTCTCAGACGTATGCAGGTTTCCTCGCGATGTTTTCCTTCACCGTAAAGCTCGTGGTGTGACTAATCACTGTACTTAAGTTCAGAAAAACTCATTGGTACAGTCGGGATTCGAACTTGCGACCTTTGCGTCGCAGGCAACTGCCCGAACCACTCGGCCACCACGGCTCTTATGCTTATGGTGCTGATGAATTATATATATAAACTAGTAGTCCCGCCCAGCTTCGCTCTGGTGAAAAAATAAAAGCTACGGGCCCAGTGGCGCCACTTATCGAGTCTAATTGTCAATCTCAACCATTCTCGAATCCCTCTGAAGAGACAGAAGATTATATTAAAATCGGTCCAGCCGTATAGGAGGAATTCAGTGACATGTACCTAAACGCACAGAAATTTATATGTATAGATAAAGATAATAGATCGAGTAGTTGTAGTTTAGTATATATGTACGTATGTGTACGTGAGAACTAGCCAATTTAGAATACATTATAATAATAATAAGCTTTATTTTCGCACATTAACACATAAGACAGACTTATAAAACTAAACTTATAATAATATTAACACAAACACAGGGAAATCTTAAGCAATACAACAATTAAATATAGTTCAGAATATGTTTATGTGCGACTGGAGCCTAAACTAGGAGCCTAAACATTACAAAATTATAAGAAATAAAAATATTTTAATTAGTTAGTAGTAAACTTCAGACCATTTATCTTGGCACCCATTTAGTTCTCACTTCTTTGGTCGTTGAACTCAACAACTAAGGCGTACTTACCTATATCATAATATTAAACGTGTTTTTTTTTTGTATTGTCTCTCGTAGCGTGAGTTCCGGGAACTTTTGCTGCTTAACCGGGCAAAGGTATTAAACGTGTCTCTCACTTCACATTTATGTGAATGATGGGATTTAATTTATATTTCCTGCCCATTTACTTCGTCGTTGTATTTCAGTATTGTCTTTGGTATATTTCAGATAACGTATCTTGTAACTGCTTGCCAGCGTGCAAGAAGGTTACCACGTACACGACATTAGAAACCAGTCCCATAAACGTTAACGTTCATCACACCTACGATCCTATTTAGTAAGTATATATTTAAATGTAAGTATTGAAGGAAGACTGCTCTCATTTCTTACTTTTTTTTTATACCACATGGGTGGCAAACAAGCATGCGGTCCGCCTGATGGTAAACGGTTACCGGCGCCTATGGACGCTTGCAACACCAGGGGTATCAGGTACTTGTCCCAATGCACTCCATATTATCATGCCACGTTCTTCACGCTATAGGCAGAGAGAGTAAAGTGCAAGTTTCCTCGTGCTTTGCAAACCTCTTTCGTTTCCAGTCAGTCGGTCTATTCATACATGCTCACTGCTCTCGAGTAGGCAATCACGGCATTCTTGGCTTAGGTGAGTATTCTTGATGTCCTCCATTATTTGATCAATACAATCTAGGAGCATGTTATTTGAATTCTTGCTGATACAACGGCATCCGCATTGTTTAATTTATTGTGTTATCAACCTTTTTCCGCTTTTCCGTTTTCTATGCCCAAAGTAGCGTTGGCACTTAAAATATATCTCTGGCGGAAAATGGGTGTGAGGGTACTACTTATACACCCCTATACTACCCCTATATATGACTGCTACATAATAGCTAATTTTAATTTCAGCATTGGATTGAACGCCACTAGTTCAACAGTGGTGTATTTGCGTGTTAACATGGCACTATCTCGAATATTCTATCTCAATCCTACTGAAACTTGGCTTACGTTGTTATGTAAGTAATACCTAAATAGGTATTTTTAGATTTTGTAGATTATTGGACAATATATCTTTAAAAACTGTGTTTGTCTTTTAGCTTCATTGGGTGGCGTTTTTAACATGTTTCTTGGTGTTGGTGTATTCAGTGCATTGGAATTTTTATTTCTACTGCTCGTGAAGTTACCTATTGCTTTTAGAAGATCTTCAGAAAGGATACATCAAAGCCCTGAAAAGTATTAAATGTTTACCTACTGACTGTAAATTGTATCAATGTGTTTTTAAAAACTTTATGGAATATGTTGGTTTCTTGTAATTTTGTGCAATATCTAATGGTAGTATGATGTAAAGTCTTCCAGCGCGTATTTAATTTTTTTTTTCTATATAATTTTATTGACTTTGTATGGCTGTATGTAGTACAGCAATAGCCTTAGCCGATTTCAAAATAAATATTTATAAAAAAAAAGACATTTACAATGACAGATATCTAAAGTACGTATGTCAATTTCAAATACACGTGTCGGCGTTATTAAATTCGTTGCGTTGTTTGTGATGGTCGGTGCTTAGAGATTCGTAGAATTATAATAATATAAATATGTCTTCGTGGAAAAAAGCCGGAAAGGCTAACCAGAAAACCCATAGGGAGCGCCATCAGCCGGAATCGCGAAATCATTTGGGTCTATTAGAGAAGAAGAAAGATTATAAGAGACGAGCAGACGATTACCATAAGAAAGGTGCAACATTGAAGCTTTTGCGTAAACGGACGTTAGATAAGAATCCTGATGAGTTTTACTATCATATGATAAATTCTAAAGTGAAAGAAGGGGTAAGCATTAGTCTATTTCTTCATTTAATTTAATTTTGAATGTTTCATGACTGACGTGATATGTATGTGAAAAGCTATTCCGCCTTATAGTTATTACCCAAATAATTATTAGCCATGTCTACTCAAGTACTCGATACTGACAGCATATATTCAGGGATTGAAGAATAAGAAGCGAAAGAGGGCTATAAGTCTTGAAACCTAATTCACATTCATACTGTTATAAGCAGGCAGTGAGAGTAGAGTGCCAGTAACGGACTTACAGACAGTCTACATTCAGTGGTCCCTTCATACATGCCAATTTTAAGTGTTATACAAATACTAATTCTGCCTCTAGCAATTATTCACTTTTTAATTGCAGGTTCACCATGAAGTGGAAAAAGAGGATGAGCACACAGCAGAACAGGTGAAACTAATGCAAACACAGGATATAAAGTATATTAACATGAAACGAACCATGGAGAGCAGAAGGATCAATAGATTACAGGTATATGTTACAACCCTGTTTGTATTCTGAATCTCAATGTGAACTCGTCCTAGACAAGAGTTTGTTATGTAGGTATGAGATAAATATAAAACTTCTTACATGACCTGTGCCCATGGTTTCACTCATGTAAATTTTGATTTTTATTTTGTTGATTTTTTAATGAATAAAATATTATGTAATAATTATTCTCTAATAGTTTAATAGTTTTCATTCAATTCCATACAGTTGTTTTGGAGTGCTTGTGTAAGAAACATCCACACAAACTTATACATTCATAATACTAGTACGATATGCTTCCTTATTATTATATTTGTTTATATCCTCATGCCTTCCCATGAGGGTACTTTCCACCAGAGATATATTTTAGGATATATAGAGAGATATATTTTAGCTTCCTTATTGATGAAACAAATTCCTACTCTTGTACTATTATAATAACACGTTGGGTACTCGGCGTGATGACATGTATGTATGTATGTATGCTTCAAACAAATTCATCACCCACCCATACATGCTCCAGTTTTGAAACTCATTGATGTATGTATGCTTCAAACAAATTCATCACCCACCCATACATGCTCCAGTTTTGAATACTCATTGAAAAATAATAATGGTGGCTTTTATTGTCAGAATGTTTTATTATGTTCAAGAGATTCTCTCATAAATTAAGGTTGTTTGTCTCCTAACTGGCAAAGGCCTCTCAGAACTTTTACATATAACTCTGTATTGATTACTTCCAGTCTGAGCTCCACATGACAGATATAGCAGAGTCCACCACCAACACTCACACATTCTTTGTTGATGAGGGAGAGGAGAAGGACTTTGATTTAGCCAAGAGGCTAGACACCCACCCTGCACTTCTGGCCAGGAAGAGCAACAGGCCTCGGATGGCAGATTTGGATAGTATTAAGTTACCTGATATTGATCCAGTGGTGAGTTCATGTTACTTGAATGCTATAGTAATCATAAGATATTTCCATATGTTGACTAGAAAGTAAATATAGACAAGCATAAACATATGGGAACTTGATTAATTAGAAGCAGTTAACCATCATTGTGAGTGATGAGAGACAACAAATCTGAAGTCAATGACTCTAATCACAATTGAAGTATAGGTTTGGAAACAGCTAATCTGATTTGGGTAAAAGTTTGCTCGATTCAAATGGGTTCTACCATCATGGCCATTCAGACATTGCAGGAACACAATATCCAGGAAATGTCATTTTAATGTTTCTCTGTAAGGCTCTGTCCCAATCGTGCCCATTCAGATTAAAATGTATGAAGTCCATTGTGTCCTGTCTAAAGCACGGTCGCGGAGCAGGAAGAATTTCGTACAATGACCTGTCTCTACCCATCTCTGTCACTCCCGCGTAAATATAATGCGTCTCGCTCGCACAGATGCAATGACCTTGCATCTGTGCGAGCGAGACGCATTATATTTACGCGGGAGTGACAGAGATGGGTAATAATAGGTCATTGTACGAAATTCTTCCTGCTCCGCGACCGTGCTTTATCTATAGCTTCTTGGTTGGTGAGTAGGGCATTAAGTGCCATATGACTATGGATGTATCCCTATATGATCAGTCATCCAACCAATCTCTTATATAACCCTTTTACTCTGGATTCCAGACTGTGGAAACAATGAAAAAGAACAAGTTAAAAGTGTACAAAGAGATGGCCAAGAGGATAGAGAGGGAGAAGCAGCTCACAGTTATACAACAGAAGATGGAGTTGAAGCGCCATCTCCAAGATGTAAAAGTGATGAAACCCAAACGAGTAGCGGCCGGCACTAAAGTGTCCGCGCCCATTTACAAGTTCCAGTATATAAGGAAGAAATAAAAGAACTCTTGTTATGTAGATTTTTATTTCACAATAAATAGTTTAAAAATCAATTTCCTTTATTCTGATGCACTTTAGCTACTGTTTGTGGTATAAAGTCCAATTAAATTTAATAAATGCAGGTATGTAAACCCTTAATTATTAGTTAATAAGGTTGCTTTTTGTGTTAACTTTTGAAACAACAGTTGCTTCGAAACCTAGTTGGAGGAAAGCTTTTATTTTCACATCAGGCTTTCCCCATTGGTTGATAATTGATATGTATATATGTTTTCCCTTCTAAAGGATACCAGACTATCGTGCTAAAACTCCGATGAACAACGTGTCTATGATTAGCAACCCGTTAGGGGGCGTCCATAAATTACGTGAGGTGTATTTTTTAATTTTCTGTCCCTCCCTCCCCCCTGGTGAGATATCGTGAGATTTTATTCAACCCCATCCCCCAATCTCATGTGAGATTTTTCAAAACGTAGCTTTTCTTACGTAAAAATTGCTTCGTGCAGTAATCAATATTGCTGAGAGTTTAATTATAAGATTAAATCTTACGCATGTTCAATCTGGATTAATAGGACCCAAATGGTATATATTTTTTTGTTTAGTCAGAATAAGAATTGCGTGATATTTGCTGAGACCCCCCCCCTCTCCAACGTAAGATTAGATGAGATTTGACTCGACCGCCTCCCCCCTTAAACATCTCACGTAATTTATGTACGCCCCCTTACATGTTCGTATTGCAGAACGTTGCTACCATAAATAGTCCTTAATTGGTTCGTAATAATCACGACAAGACATCGTTTTGACAAAAATACAATAGAAATGTCTAATAAGTACTCCTATTATCTATCAGTAATGTAAGTACGTAACTAGAATGCATCATTTTATGAGTATAAAACTTGTACATTATACACTAAGGCGGTAACTTTACGGTAACCTAGTGAGCCCCAAGCGGTCATAGACCTGGGAACGCCCCATCAAAGTCTTTGGTTCACTTAAAACTAACATCACATCAGCTCGAGTCCATATTCACACAGACTCCAAAAGCACAAACACACGCCGTGACGTCACAATACCTTAAATCACAATTGAGACGTTTAATCTAATAGATCCCGTGGCAGCAAAAGCCTATAAATATCTTCTTTTGCAAGTGACTGAAGGATTACTTTTCAACGCCTTTTTTGACGTGACTGATCCATAAATGTGCCTTTTATATAGATCCAAATATTTTTTAAATATGTAGTTACGTCCTTGATCTCTGTGTGAATTCCTCAACGAAATCACCACAGCACACATTTATGTTCGGGGTTCATGGGTGACCCCATTGGGCACTGCCATGCGTCGGCGAACTCCTTCGAGTTGCTCAGTGTTCCTATGACACGTATTTTGTTCGGGCTGTGCACTCCTTCGACCATCTTGGACTTGAGTGCGCCTACCGTTGAGTTACCGCACCATATCTGCGAATAAAAAAGATCTTTATTAGCCATTGTATAATCATGGTTCTTTAAAATTAGATTGACATACTAAATGGAAATATATATACATAAGTAGTTAATTCAGTAGTAACGTCATTTACCTAAAAAGGGCGTTGGAACTTGTAGCTACAAATTGTAATACAAATTTTCTATTTAAAAAAAATCTATAGTTTTATTATGTACCTACTTAATTTATTTAGGCTAGCTACCCTTTATCCCGAACAAAGGACTTTTTCAAGCCAGATATTCGAATCCAGAAGTCTGAAGTTGAAAGTCGTTAGAAGTCTGAAGTTGAAAAATTTGGATTTTTAAAGCCAATAATTGTGTATAAGTACCTGCGCAAAACCCAAAAAGAACAACTGCTCTGGCTTGTAATTGGGTAGGCCGGGGAGCGTGTCTCGCTTGGCCGAGGGGTGCCTCTTGGTGAACAGTGTGTACGCGTTCAGAGCTGCTCGCAGCCCGCCGTTGTCCGCGATGTTCTCGCCTTGCGTGTTGAATCCGTGGACCTAGGGTCACAAACACCTCAAGCTGATGTTGGGGAAAAAAATTGATTTGGACTATTTCTATACCTGGATTGTATCGTCATTATTGGAGTTATCTAGTAGTCTTCGTATTGGCATTCTTATGTATATTTGAATGAATCCAATGATATTGATGGTGAAAGACGATATTACCTATTTTAACCGACTTCAAGTAAGGACAGTAGGTTTCACAATTCGACCGTATATTTTGTGTGTTCGCGGATAACCTCGTCGTTTTAGGACCGATTTTTTGATAAAAAAAAATATTTGTTATAAAGTGTAAGGGGAAAAATGAAGGTAAAAACATATATTAAGAAAAAAAATAAGGGGATGAAATTCGAAGATACACGATTGTCTGGTTTCCGTCACACCTGAAATAAGTGTTGCTAGTTAAAATGAACAGGTATACCCACTGTATAATTAGGGAGCTGTGGCATATGGTACTTGCTGTACTGGTCTATGATGCACTGCACTTTCCCGTGGTAGTGTTCCAGCGTGGCTGCCGACCACCACTGCTTCAGATTCCCTTCTTCGTCGTATCGACGACCTGTAATAACAAACACATTTCGTGATATTTGTTTTCTTACATCCTCACACCTTTCCACTAGGGTCCCCGAAGGGGTTGGCAGAGTATATAGTAGTAGGTGTATAAGTAGTACCCACACACCCACTTTCCGGCACAGATATGCCTATTTTAGTTGCCAACGTGACAGATGGCGAGTCCATCGCCGTTCCTCAAGCACGACTATACATAGCCTTTGAATAGCTTATCAGACAGGTTTCCTTTCGATGCTTTCCTTCATCGTAAACCTAGTGGTGTGACTAATCACTGTACTTTAGTTCAGAAAAACTCATTGGTACAGACGGGATTTTCACTTGCGATCTTTGTGTCGCAGCTCGAACCACTCGGCCACCATGTCATGATTTCTTAAAACCGAACATTACCACAGAACGCAACCTGCAGGAGACACTATGCTATACTTCAAGATAAATATAAATACCTGGGACAATTCCACACGACTTGACCTCAAATTAAGCAAAGCTTGTGTTATGGTAAACAGACAACGATATATTTACTTATATAGATAGATATATACATAAATACATAGGATATCCAAGACTAAGGTACAAATACTCGTGTTCATCACACAAATATCTGCCCTCCGCAGGATCCGAGCCCGCGACCTCAAGTTTCGCAGTCAGGAGCTCCAACCACTAGACCAGACGGTCGTCATATAATAAGAAAGATATCTTACCTTGGTCGTCAAATCCGTGCGTGACTTCGTGACCCATTATGGCGCCAATAGAACCGTAGTTAATGGCTCTGGAAACAATAGGTAACGAGTTATAATAACATAAGGGTGTGTCTACTAAAGTATTGTATAAAGACTCAATAGAGGTCTTACTCAATTCCGTTGCCATAAAAGGGTGGCTGCAGTATACCCGCGGGGAATGCTAGAAGAGATTTCATAAGATTATTTCGAGTAAGATTAACGGGCATACATGAATTTGTGTAAGCTGGTATGCTTAGCTGCTATGCTAATTAAAATGTTTATTTTTGTTTAAAAAACGATTACTGTTCGACTTCCATCATTTAAGGACCATGCAAAAGAAAAAAAAATGGTACCTATCTAACTGATATTTTTTCTAACATCTGTCAAATCGAACCAGCCCTAAGCTATCTAGTTTGGCCTACATTAAAGAGTCACTAACGATTATACTAGAAAAAATATACATTAAATATCATTAAGCAAACAAAAAGAAATATTATAAATGTTTGTTGCAAACGGTTTTTGCTTTCGAACAGCGCAACATGACATTTTAAAGACAAAATGAGCATAATTATTTTTTTAAATAAAAAAATATCTATGTCGGAATAGGTACAGACTACCGCGAAAAGGACAGCTGATTGATAGAACTGTATTTTTTTTTTATACCACATGGGTGACAAACAAACATGCGGTCCGCCTGATGGTAAGCGGTTACCGCCGCCTATGGACGCTTGCAACACCAGGGGTAACACTCGCGCGCTGCCGACCCTGCAGGAATCTTTTCACACCCTTCTTGAAGAACTCCATGCTGTACTCTCCAGGGAAAACCTCAACGGGGAGCTCATTTCACAGCCTGAGCGTTCGCGGAAGGAAACTCCTTTGGAACCGCGCAGTGCGAGACCTTTGTGGTTCCAAGGTATGGGGATGAATTCCCCGTCGATGGCGAGAGGTGCGGTGGTAGAAGGTGGAAGTGGGCATCATATCGAACAATTCTGCAGAACACTCCCCGTTATACAAGCGGTAGAACACACACAGGGAGGCAAAGTCTCTCCTCAGACTTAGTGGTTCCAAGCCGCTTGTGAGCATGGGATATATATAATATAGTAATAATATATATATCTTCACGCCTTCCCACAAGGGTCCCCGAAAGGGTAGGCAGAGGTGTATAGGTAATACCCACACACCCACTTTTCGCCATAGATATATTATAATATAGTAATATTATACCTATTTTAGTTACATCACTTAATAAATATATATATCCTCACGCCTTCCCACAAGGGTCCCCGAAGGGGTAGGCAGAGGTGTATAGGTAATACCCACACACCCACTTTCCGCCAGAGGTAGGTATATTAGGTGCCAAAGTGACAGATGGTGAGTCCATCGCCGTTACTCAAGCACGACTATACATACGCCTGTGAATCTCTTCTCAGACGTATGCAGGTTTCCTCTCGATGTTTTCCTTCACCGTAAAGCTCGTGGTGTGATTAATCACTGTACCTACTTAAGTTCAGAAAAACTCACTGGTACAGTCGGGATTCGAACTTGCGACCTTTGCGTCGCAGGCAACTGCTCGAACCACTCGGCCACCACATCACTTAATGGTTATATTATATTTAAAAAAATATACATACTAGATCAAATTGATCGGATACTCAAGGGTGGGAACATCAAGAGTACACGACACCGGCGACCATGTATGAAGAGACTGATGAATGTGTACGAAGCGAAAGAGGTATGTTATTCTAGAGAAAACTTGCGTTCTATTCTCTCTGCCTACCCCGTTAGGGACTCGACGTGATGATATCTATGTATGAAAGTATGTATGTATGTGAATCAACTTACTGACTGAATTGAGTGTTGCTGAATAAAACGCATTTACAGTCGTTGCTGTCGCTACCCATCTGGAAAACATAATATTTTTGTTTTTATTGCTTAGATATCATAAGGTCGCAAACTTATAGATACGATTCCAACTCTCCAAAACTCTTTTTATTCGCGTCCAATTCCGTTGAGCCGTTCCTTATTGAGTTACAAACATCCCCACATGCTTTCGCATTATAATGTTAGTAGGATTCAAAGTAACAACAGCTTATATAACAAATATGTCACCTATTTCTGTCAGGTTTTTCCCTCAAGGACTCCAAGGACTTCTTAACGGCAGCCCACGTTAGCTTTAGATATGTTTCAAATAGACTTCCCTCCACCACCTCGGCCTGAAAATATAAGAAGATACAAAAAACTTTTCTAAGATTCATGTATAAAAAAATATACGGCTATTATCCATACATGTATCCCACAAACTTTCTGCTGGGCACATTGGGAATGAATTCACTAGAGGTACGGAGGGGCTTGGATCAGCTACTATTTGCCTGTAAAATCCTTCACGGGGCTATAGACAGTCCCATGCTCCATGATTTATTCTGTCACCTGAATGTCCCAAATAGACACACCGCACATAGACCTCCTAGACGACAACATAAATTGTTCGTGCAACCATCGAGCCGAACAGTCGCTAGGGACCAGTCACCGGTTTGCCGTACTCTGAGCGCGCTCAACGCCCTTCTTGTTGCCAACCCTGAATGTGATCTGTTTGCGGATGGATGGAATAAAATTGTATCAGAATGCTTGCAGTTCTGTGAGGATCAGTATGCGAGAGTGTCCTCTGTTTTGTAATCCATGTTTTTTTATTTTGTTATGTGAAAAAATTGTTAATTATTGTAATTGGTGAATCCGTTATAGTTAACAATAAATAAATAAATAAATAAATAAATAAATAATCGTCTGCTTAAGCAATCACGTTGTAACTTAGTAGAATAGACGCAGGTAAACTAAATATAGTTTAAAGAAAATGCTCATTACTCCTGAACGTCAACAATCCAAAATCATACAGCAAGAGACCAGCTGAATGTATAATATAATATAATATATATATATATCCTCACGCCTTCCCACAAGGGTCCCCGAAGGGGTAGGCAGAGGTGTATAGGTAATACCCACACACCCACTTTCCGCCAGAGGTATATTAGGTGCCAACGTGACAGATGGCGAGTCCATCGCCGTTACTTAAGCACGACTATACATACGCCTTTGAATTTCTTCTCAGACGTATGCAGGTTTCCTCTCGATGTTTTCCTTCACCGTTCAGCTCGTGGTGTGACTAATCTGAATGTATGTCCGTAATAAATTGTTTTTACAATATATTGCAATATAGAAAGCTATAGGTATTATATACCAGCTGTGTCTGGGACTTCGTCCGTAAGATATTTAACAAAAAAAAAATTAGGTAACGTGACAAATGGCGAGTTCACCACCGTTACTCAAGCATACATCTTTGAATTGTTTCTCAAGCGTATGCAGATTTCTTCTCGATTATTTTATTTCACCGTAAAGCTGGTATGTAGGCCACTGGACTGACTTAAGTTCTGAAAAACTTTATAATATAAGTCGGAATTCGAATTTACAATCTTTGTGTAGCGACTTCTCGAACCACTCGGCCATCGCTGCTCTTTTATTGACGTGATAATACGTACATATCATCACGCCGAGTCCCTCACGGGGTAGGCATATAGAGCTGAGTGATAGCACAAAAAATCAAAAGAGTTTTTTTAGCGTCTCTAATACGAACTTACGTGCTTATAATGTTTGTCTAGTTGCTCGTGAGTCAGCAGCCACGCGGGGAAACCAACGAAGTTACGGATGGCTTTCAGTTTGTTGAGGGTCTTGAGGCGGGTGGTGGTGTCCATCCAGTCTAGTTGATGCACTGCGTCCGCAAACGCTTCGCGCACGTCTTCTATCATCTCGATTGCCTGCAGGATAGAATTTATTTTCGGTTTCAATGAATATACTTTTTAGGTATACAAAATTATATATTTTAGGTGCCAACGTGACAGATGTCGAGTCCATCGCCGATCCTCAAGCACGACTATAGGTACATACGCCTTTGAGTTTTCTTCCCAAACGTATGCAGATTTCCCAACGATGTTTTCCTTCACCGTAAAGCTCATAGTGTGACTGACTAATCATTTATACTTAAATTCAGAAAAACTCATTGGTACAGTCTAAATTAAAACTTGCAATATTTGTGTTGCAGACATCTACTCGAACCATGAAAACGAAAAAAAAATGGCTTTTTTTACATTCCCTAGGACTGTCAAAATAATTTAAGAAACGGACTTTGAAGGATGTGGTCGTGCAAGCGTCCTTAGCTAGTTATATAACAAAAAGCGAAAACCGAAACAAAGAAATTACCTTCTTTCTGGACGCTTGATCGAAATGCCTCTTGACGTAAAGATAGCTCAAGGCCACACCAAAGTTGGCGTTAACGTTGGCAGTGCAGCTCTTCCACCTGGGGGTCCGTTGTTGGAGCCCGAACACGGCTTTGGAGAACTCGAAGCCGAGGTCACGGAAGGAGCTGAGCGTCATCGGAGCTACCGTCGAGAACACGCTCCACCAGATGAAGCGTTCTGTTTGTATTTAACACATATTACATGTAGGTATGTTGCGATGCTCTTTGTAAGAATACATACATATGTATTCTTCTTTGTAAGAATACATACATATGTATTCTTCTTTGTAAGAATACATGCATATACATTATTCTTACAAAGGGTGGACAAAGCGAAAGAGGTATGTAAGTCTAGAGAGAACTGGCGCTCTGCACGCTCTGCCTCCATAGTGGTTTGTTTTAACCAGCATAAAATTCGATTTAATAGGTTTTTTTTCTGACAAATTTCTTCCATTCTGGACTTTTTCATTTCATAACTGTTCCGGAGTGATTGAGTACCAAACATCCTCACACACTTTTACATTTGTAATAATTATTATCTATCCTAATATTATTAGGATAAAAATATAGTTTTGAGCTATTTCCTTTAGATACAATTAGGTACTAAAACAGGAACGCAGGTAGGTGCATAACATTCCCACCGTCGCAGTATCAGAATTCCGATCACATTGAACTCATATGACTTATCGACAATGGTAAATTTTCTAATCGACTTTCCAAAAATGTTACAATTGATTTCTGAATGCGTTGTTCTGATACAATCTAATAGCTAACGACATTTAGCGTAAAATATGCCAGTCATCGAGAAATTATGTGCCTTTGCCTGATTGTTAAAACTTTCACTAGATATGCCTACCCATATATAGTGCTGTTTGTACATTTACCATGATTGTAAAGATGAACTAGACGGACGTTTCTAGACCAAATTAGGGACGTCTTGAAAAAAGGTCAGGTCTAGAGTACACTAAACCGAAGAGCATGTATGAAGAGAATAATGAAAGTTGACGAAGCGAAAGAAGTATGTAAGGATCGTAGCAAGTGGAAAAAAGTGGTCTCTGACACCCCTACGGGAAAGAGGCGTGATTATATGTATGTACTTATTTCGTTTCGTTTCGTTGGTTTGGACACATAAAAAGGATGAGTGAAGACAGATTGACGATACAGATATACCTACAAAGCAAAAGTTTAAAAGGAAGACCACGTTCCAACTCACAATTCAACTCTCAACAAGATCAAATCGATCGGAAATCAAGGGGACGTCAAGAGTACTTGAAACCGGCGAGCATCTCTGCTTACTCCGTTACTTCCTCTGCCTCTTCTTACACACACTTTCGCTTTAACCTTGGATATAAATATCCCTACCTACTTTGTGGGAAGGCGTAAAGACATAATTACCCAAACAATAACAACAGCCACTTACAATAGGTATGCTTTTTGCACTGTTTTGTAGTCCGAAACATAATATAACAAGTGAGGATTACCATTGGGCGCCAGTCCTCCCTAGACTTTAATCTTTCGCTCCGTCCGCATTCTCCAATGTCAAGAATGATAATTACCAATAATGACGGGTTCGGTGTCCTTGAGCAGAACAGCCAACTTCTGCAAATAGGGCAGGTCCATCACGATAATCCTATCCGTGTGTGGGTGCATGATGACGCTCGTGTTTGCCGTCACCAGTTTCAAGTATCCGTCCCAGTCGTGCTGTAATATGAGGTATATAATATACTAGCTGCCCCGCCCAGCTTCGCCCGGGTGAAAAAGTAAAATTTCCTGAACACAATCGTAGGGCCACCTATTGGGTCCAATTGTGCATCTAAACCATTCTCGAATCTACCGGAAGACACAGAAAAGTGTTCGACTCTTTTATTTTGCACCCGATGCTCTCGAAAAGGTATAATTTTTCCCGTTCTTGCAATATTTTTCATCTATGCTTCGCCATTTCGCCATTTCGCCATTGGTCGTAGCATGCAACACAAAAATATTTTTTCAATTCCAACCAGTAGTTCCTGAGATTTCGCGCGTTCAAACAAACAAACTCTTCAGCTTTATAATATTAAGTATAGATACATACATAAATCTTTATATATATGTCTTTCTTCTGTGCGTGTTTGTCACTGAACTCCTCCTAAACGGCTGGACCAAGAACCAAGGTGTCATGTGAATTCGAGAATGATTTAGATTCACAATAGGACCCGATAGGTGGCGCTGCAATCGTGTTTCAAGAAATTACATTTTCTCACCCGAGCGAAGCTGGGCGGGTCTAGTATTACTATATATCTGTGGTGGCGAAGTCGGGATTGCAACTTGCAACCTATGTGTTGCAGGCAACTAGAACTACTCGGCCACTACGGCCTTACTTTCTTAATTGTTTTTGATTCAAAGTGATATTACCTCTTTCCACTGTGCCGGCCCTCCGCTGGATCCGTCAACGAATTGTTGCACACTCACTTCGTGGAACAGGTGTGTGCCGCTACGTCTTACTTCCACTGGGGTCATTATCTGAAAAACTCATTAATTAGAGACTAAAAGTGAACAATATATCTATACAAATAAATAAAATTGGTGTGTCTGTTTGTAATATTAAAATAACGCTTTTTACTAACTGCATATGGATTTATACACGGTACATATACCAATTTTTTTTACAATTTTTGTATTTCTTTCTGTCTGTTTGTTCCAGCTAATCTCTGAAACCGCTGGACCGATTTTGGCAGGATTCATTGGCAGATAGCTGATGTAAAAAGGAGTAATTTAGGCTTCTTTTATTTTAGAAACTAAACAAAATCTTTTTTGTTAAATTCCACGCGGACGAAGTCGCGGACACAGCTAGTCTGAATAAAATAACGCTAGGAACGTCTATCTTTAAAAATGTTAATTGTTGAAACTTTACGCCATGGCAAAAACATGCTTAGCTCATTACGTGATAAAAATTATACACTGTATATGAGATCAAATCGTTAGGACATTCAACGTTAGAAACATCTAGAGTACTCGACTATTCGAGCATATATGAAGAGACTGATGATTTAGGACGAAGCGAAAGAGATAAGTCTACAGATAACTAGCGCTCTACTCTCTCCGCCTACCGCGTGAGGGACTCGGCGTGATGATATGTATGTATGTACATAATGTATCTAATTAGTCGATATATTAAAATATTATAAATATATGGTCGTTGCTATCCAGTATAGCAATGCTTTTAGTCTTGTCACTTTGCCGTATCATACCGATGCAGCACAAATATTTATCTCTAAGTAGTTTTACAACTGTCTTTTGTAAATATTATTTATTGTCATAAATAATCATAGAGGTAGTACTTTACTCATGAGGCCTTGATAGAGAACCCGAACCATATACATCTAGCTTCTACGTTGCCAATAAATATCATATCATTTCATCACGCCGAGTCCCTAACGGGATAGGCAGAGACTATAGAACGCCAGTTCTCTCTAGACTTACCTAATTCGCTTCGCCCACATTCATCAGTCTCTTCATACATGCTCGTCAAAACAGATATACAAAGCAAAAATGTGTGCAAGAAGAGGCAGAGGAAGAACACGTTCCAACTACCTGGATCAAATAAATCGGACGGGAACGTCAAGGGCAATAAATACTCTACTCTAAAATATTCTAGTCTATGTCTTACCCTGGCCAAACTCTTGCTAAAGTTAACGATATCGTCAGCGAACTTGGTGGCGTCTGTGTCCGGGTCTGCGATGCTGATCATCGACCTTATGTACTGGTAGTACTGTTGCAGTTCGTGAGAGAATTGCTCGGGCTGGAGCAGGTACCGTTCACTGAAGCCAGGAGATACTTGCTCGATCTGGAAGGAATTTTATATCCTTACTATATATATATCCTTACTAATATTATAAATGTGAATGTAAGTTTGTTTGTTACCCTTTCAGGTAAAAACTACTTAACTGATCACCATGAAACTTTGTGCACATACTTTTGGAGGTATTAGAAGTAACATAGGATACTTTTTATTGAAAAAAAAAACATTTTTACGAAGAGAAAAAAGCCGTCCACGCCGACGAAGTCGCGGGCACAGCTAGTATAATATTATAAATGTGAATGTAAGTTTGTTTGTTACGCTTTCACGTAAAAACTACTTAACTGATCATCATAAAACTTTGTACACATATTTTTGGAGGTATTAGAAGTAACATAGGATACTTTTTATTGAAAAAAAAAGATAAAAAAACCGTCCACGCCGACGAAGTCGCGGGCCCGGCTAGTATGTATTTATTATTTATATACCGTCGGTCTTATCATCAGGGTCCCTACAGGGAATGGTAGAGTTGTAACACAATACCAGTTTTCGCCTATTTAGATGCTAAGACAATAGATAGCGACACCATCGCGGTGTCTCAAAACATACATACGTCTTTCATACATATTCGCCGTCCCACAAGGTTCCCCGAAAGTTTAGTCAAAGTGGTAGAACCCACAAACCCAGAGTTTCCTGCAGAGATCAATTTGAAGTGCCAATTAAACCATATTATGTTTTCCTTTACCGTTAAGCTTATAATATGGTACGACTAACATTGGTTCTCACTTAGGTTCAGAAAAACTAATTGGTATAGTCGGAATTCGAGCTTGAAATCTTTGTATCGCAGGCATCTCTATCAAAATAGATACCTACATACATACATATAATCACGCCTCTTTCCCGTAGGGGTAGGCAGAGACCACTTCTTTCCACTTGATACGATCCTTACATACTTGTTTCGCTTCGTCCACTTTCATTATTCCCTTCATACATGGTGTTTGGTTTAGGGTACTCTTGACCTGGCCACCCACATGATGATATAGCTCATGTGACTTTAAAATAGTGCAATTTTCCGTAGGTAACATCATAATTAATTGTTTAGGTTTATTCATTACAAACCGTCGAATGTTTCAAAATAAAAAATCAAAATCAAAATATTTTATTCAACGTAAGGGACACAGGGAACACTTATTGAACGTCACATATTTAATACGTCACGTGACAATGAGTTTTTCTGAACTTAAGTACAGTGATTAGTCACACCACGAGCCTTACGGTGAAGGAAACATCGAGAGGAAACCTGCATACGTCTGAGAAGAAATTCAAAGGCGTATGTATAGACGTGCTTGAGTAACGGCGATGGACTCGCCATCTGTCACGTTGGCACCTAATATACCTCTGGCGGAAAGTGGGTGTGTGGGTATTACCTATACACCTCTGCCTACCCCTTCGGGGACCCTTGTGAGAAGGCGTGAGGATATATATATATATATATTTAATATAATTTTCCTCTCTTTATTGTAGAAACGTAAAGTTTCTTAATAAATATCTGAATGGAGAGGTTTGCTATATACTATCTCGTTTTGTTCTAAAGCAATACTCACGACAACTCTATTCCTGCTGGTGTTCCTGACATCCTCGGCCACTTGCACGCTCAGCAGCACGTTAAGTCCGAGCATTCTCCTGCCTTTGCCTGCGGATACTTCCCACGTGAAGTTGGTGGTCACCTCGGACGGGGGTCTCGCCGGGAGGTTCAACTTTTCCAGAATGTGCTCAATTGGCTTAATACCGTCGGCTTCTAGTTTATCTGGAATTCAATTTTCAATATCACTACATAGTATAAAACAAAGTCGCTGTCGCTGTCTGTCCGTCCCTATGTATGCTTAAATCTTTAAAACTACTAAACGGATTTTGAAGCGGCTTTTTTTAATAGATAGAGTGATTCAAGAGGAAGGTTTATATGTGTAATATATGCATGATATTTTAGAGATACAGTGATAAATTTTGAGGATTCTAATGTGATGTCGTAAATAAACACATTTCTTTGCGCTTACATTGCAAATGCTGGCTGAACCCCACGAGATAAATCAAAATAATGTACTACAGTATTGTACACCTTCAAAAGTTCAACAAAAAAGTCCGCGATGATATATGTCTATCTCTTAAGGATAACCAACAATAACCATTTTTTATCCTTTAAATTTTACGGGAAAAATTGCTTATTTACGAAGTGATTTTAAGCAATACAGCATTAATTTTTATCCAATTAAGTACCTTAAATACATTGTCCATTGAATATAAATCAATATGGCCGTTTAGAGCATGTAATTTAAATGAATATTTCCGAAGATATTACAGATTAAAAATGCAGGGACATAGCGGTGGGGCGGTACCGGCCCGGCCGGCCGCGCTTCCCATATAGCACAAGAGTAACCTCTAAACAAAACTGTATTGTATAATGACAAAAAAGCTGTAAACGTTGTTTATAATGACATTCTGTAGTAGGTAGGTATATTTAGTATCAGCATTGCACCTGTGCGAAGCCGGGCGGGTCGTTAGTAAATAATATAACATTGAGACTTTTACAGAACTAGGCAAAGCTTGTGCTATATGAACAAGACGACGATATTCATACTTATATGTATGAATATACATAGTCATATATATCATAGTCATATACTTATTTAGTGTATAAGTAAGGTATATATTACACACAATGATTGCAAGTTCGAATTCCGACTGTACCAATGAGTTTTCTGAACTTAAGTACAGTGATAGTATAGTCACAACACGTGCTTTACGGTATAGGAAAACATCGGGAGGAAACCTGCATAAGTTTGATAAGAAACTCAATAAGTAAATGTGCTTGAGAAACCGCGATGAACTCGCCATTTGTGTTATATGGGTATACTTGCTAGCTATACTATTGTGGGGAGGCATAAGGTATAATAAAAAATGTATCAAATCGCTTTAAACCTCACCGGTATCCACGCAAGTTCTATACAGCGATTTCGCCTTGAGAACACTCTTAGGCCTGTCTTCATCGTCGTCAGCCTCTAGCAGTTCCCGAAGGTCGGAGACCAGTTGCTCCCGCAGTCTGGCCAACTGGTCCCATGAAGTAGCCCAGTCAGGGACCGGGTTCTTCTTGATCCAACCGCCGCACGCGAATTCGTAGAAATCTTCGCAGGGGTCAATGTCCTTATTCAGAGCGTCCAGTACTCTTGAGGCTGTGACAATGAAGAAAATCATATTATTATTATAAGCCTACCCATTCGGGGACCCTTCTGGGAAGGCGTGAGGATTATAATACGAATGTTTGTTCCTCTTTCACGCAAAAAATACTGAACGAATTTGAATTAAGTTTGGCACTAGATTCATAAATAGGATATGCTTTAAATGTAGTAAAAAAACAGAAGGAAAATTTATAATTGAAATCAAATTTTACGCGAGTAAATCTGCAGGGCTCAGCTAGTTAATCAATAAATCTAGCAAATACTACTAACTCTAGAATAGTCTTCTTTGTTTCATTAGAATAATTAATCGTTTTATTTATAATAATGCTTAAATTTACCAAAAATATTAACGATATAAAAAATACGACTTCGGAATTCACGTTCAGCCTATCGTTAAGATGACACATTTTAAAGGAACTTTATGTCAGCACATACCTGTGATATACACCATATTATCACGTCTAATTTCAAATCCTTCAGAAAAAAGGAATAAGTTAGTTAGCAGTATTATGTTTGAGATAAAAATCATTGTCAAAATAATAACTATAACTTGAACTTGAGTAGATCGCTGGTCAGGTCACTTTATCCCTTGAGGTGTAAAAATATAATGCCACTTGGAAAAATGGTTCGCATCTTGTTGTACTTAAATACGTAGTACTATGTGCTTAAAGCTAATTTAACCATAGTTTAGTAAACCACGTGCATAACATCGATTATCTAGAATACGCATAACCTCATATTCATGTACAAACTACAAAGTCGTTTAGTATTGCGTGTTATAGTAAGTGTAGTTTTTTTTTTATACAACAAGAGTGGCAAACAAGCATACGGCCCATCTGATGGGAAACGGTTACCGCAGCCTATTTACGCTCACGATACTGAAGTATCACTTGCGTGTTGCCACTCTGTGTTCGGAGAGTTATAGTGTGTTGGCAGCATAATGGGTTTAATCCCTGTGCTTCCAACACTATGTAACAATATTTGGCTACGGACTTCTATAAGGTGGAGGTCCTGCCCCAGTCGGGCAGCTCCGAATTCGAACGGGAACCCCGTTATGCCCTACCTCTCTTAAACTACTTACAGATAAAATATTTGTCCCAAATCGGTATTCCGAGGCAACGTGCCAAGAAGACTAGCAGCATTGCCACGCTGGATAGCAATGCTGATTCTCTGAGCGAGATATGTTCCAGCCCGCCTGTCACGAGAGGTCTCGACTAGACGGCGCGAGACGTCTTTAAAAAGATGGTGAGCCTTTACAAGTTGACAAGCTTAGCGAGATTTTAGCTGCCTATATAAGTGTATGTAAGAGCCGTGGTGGCCGAGGGCTTCGAGTAGTTGCCTGCAACGCAAATATTTCGAGTTCGAACTCCGGGTGCTTGCAAAGTCGCGCATTTTATTGTGAAAACTGACTGGAAACAAACTAGGATGCCTCCTAGTAATACCCATTCAGTAGCATAGACTATAAGACATATACATTATAATATATATCCTCACACCTTCCCACAAGGGTCCCCGAAGAGGTAGGCAGATGTGTAGTGCCCACACCACCCACCACACCCACCCACATTCCGTCAGAGATATATTTTAGTGCCAACGTGACAGATAGCGAGTCTATCGCCGTTACTCAAGCAGGACTATACATATATACGCCTATGTATTGCCTCTCAGACGTATGCAGGTTTCCTCTCGATGTTTTCTTCACCGTAAAGCTTGTGGTGTGACTAATCACTGTAATTAAGTTCAGAAATACTCAATTGTACACTCGGGATACGAACTTGCGATCTTTGTGTCGCAGGCAACTACTCGAGCCACTCGACCACCATGGCTTGGCATATAAATTTAGCCAAATAAATGCTTTGATTCAACTGTTTTTAATAGCGGTCGATTTATCGCGACCGTTTCATCGCGACAGTCATAAGCCGCTTCGAAAAAAATTACGTGTTGTGATCACACTTGGCGAGTACCTACGCATCCGACCATTGGATGAATATTAATAATTTTCCTACAAAAATGCGCAGTTATACCACCGCTGGAATAAATATGACCATTTATGGGTTGGATAATTGTATCACGGGTTTATGATTCCTATGAATTTGCATAGCTCGTGGCAATTAGAGCGGTCATCAGATTTCTTCGCGTCAGTTAAATATTTATAACACACGTCATACTTGTAGACTGCCAGGCACGATGGTAGTGACCCGGCCTTCTATTAATGCTTGCGAGTTCGACCCGCAGCAAACATTTGTGTAATAGGCATAATAGTTAATTAAGTGTTCGCTTGAAATATTTTTATATGTGTTATATGTATTTTATTTTATTTACAATTATTCTGACCTGTTGGAAGCTGTTATGCCTGTAATTTAAGGTTTTTTTACTCGCAGTTATGGGACATAGAAATAATAATAGCATAACAGAGTCGTCGTGGCGGAGTGGTTCGAGTAGTTGCCTGCAACGCAAACATCGCAAGTTCGAATCCCGACTGTACCAATGAGTTTTTCTGTACCGTGATTAGTCACGAGTTTTGCGGTCAAGGAAAACATCGATAGGGAACCGTATCATGCGTATGTGTATAGTCATCATGCTTGAGTAACGGCGACGGACACGATCTGGCACGTTAGCACCTAAAATATTACTCTGGCAGAAAGTGGGTGTGTGGGCACTACCTATACACCTATACGCTTACCCCTTCGGGGCCTCTTGTGGGAAGGTGTGAGGATATATTACTATATAATAACATTACACCAATTTGTATACAGATTGCCCCAGTCCCAGCGATATATATGTACATGTACATAAACGTATTCAATCCAGTGACGGATTCATCATGGATGAACCGTAAGAGATCAGTTGGTGGACTGGCTTGGAACTCGCCCAACTCACGAATGTAGACGTCACACACCGAGCCATACAACATAGTTTGTTATTGGAATGTAGTGTATTTACATATCTACGCCACATGACAGTGAAATGTAAATTATCTGATGTTAGGTACTTGCGCATCGCCATTTTCTGCTTACTGACACGTCTCTCGCTATGCAACCTCTGTGATTATTTTAATTAAATGCATTATATGTTATTTCATTCCCTTCGTATTTGTATTATTAAGGAAAACTATGATCCTCCGAGCTGACTTTGTTATAACAATATTTTATTTTGCATTAAACTTTAAATACAATTCTTTCTTTTGGTTCAAAAAGGTTTTTTTTCAAACTTCAACGGACCAGTTAAAGAAAAGATTTATTTTATTATAATATATCCTCACGCCTTCCCATAAGGGTCCCCGAAGGGGTAGGCAGAGGTGTATAGGTAATACTCACACACCCACTTTCCGCCAGAGGTATATTAGGTGCCAACGTGACAGATGGCGAGTCCATCGCCGTTACTCAAGCACGTCTATACATACGCCTTTGAATTTCTTCTCAGACGTATGCAGGTTTCCTCTCGATGTTTCCTTCACCGTAAAGCTCGTGGTGTGACTAATCACTGTACTTAAGTTCAGAAAAATTCATTGGTACAGTCGGGATTCGAACTTGCGACCTTTGCGTCGCAGGCAACTGCTCGAACCACTCGGCCACCACGGCTTTTTTTTTATTAGCGTATCTATACTAATATTGTAAAACTGAAGAGTTTTTTATATCTTGCTGCAACGTGGGTGCAATTGGGGGGCATAGCTAGTTCCCTGTACTTGTGATCTATGGAGGTACTATGTGCATTATGTGACGTCACGACCAAAGAACTACAAACGTATAACTTACCAGTCCCCACGCACTCTTCGCTGATGCAGGGGCGAGGACTCCTGTACTCGGTGAGGACCAGCACAGTGGTGTAGACAGCCAGCGCAATGAGGGACAGCCCTAGTGCTCCAATCAGCACCGAAGAACATCTCACTGTGCGTTCCCTGTTAACAATTAAAAGGATTTTAATTCGATTTTATTTGAACTTTTTCGTTTCTTCTTATTCATAGCTGGCGGGTCGCCCCGGCTTCGCACGGGCGGACATATTTTTATTATTTATAAATGAAATAATAGCCTATGCCACTCAGGGTGAATTGTAGCTTTCTAATGGTGAATGATTTTTTCAAATCGGTCCAGTACCTTTTGAGCCAATTCGTTACAAACATACTTACATACAAATCTTTCCTCTTTATAATATTAAGTATAGATGCCCTGGTTTTCCTTTCTTCGTACGTTTCTATGACATAAACCTGGATACCTAAACGTTTTGTTTGGGTGTTATTTAAGCCTTTCAAATATATTTTTGTGAGTGATATTATTATTATATAGTATTATATCCTCACGCCTTCCCACAAGGATTGGCAGAGGTGTATAGGTAGTAAAACTCAAAAAGATGAATTGCCGTGCCGTGCAACAGCCGTGGTGGCCGAGTGGTTCGAGCAGTTGCCTGCGACGCAAAGGTCGCAAGTTCGAATCCCGACTGTACCAATGAATTTTTCTGAACTTAAGTACAGTGATTAGTCACACCACGAGCTTTACGGTGAAGGAAAACATCGGAAACCTGCATACGTCTGAGAAGAAATTCAAAGGCGTATGTATAGTAGTGCTTGAGTAACGGCGATGGACTCGCCATCTGTCACGTTGGCACCTAATATACCTCTGGCGGAAAGTGGGTGTGTGGGTATTACCTATACACCTCTGCCTACCCCTTCGGGGACCCTTGTGGGAAGGCGTGAGGATATTATTATATTATGAATTGCTGTTACGTGGCAACTTTTTTTTTTTTTTATACAACAAGAGTGGCAAACAAGCATACGGCCCACCTGATGGGAAACGGTTACCGTAGCCTATTTACGCTCACGATACCGAAGTATCACTTGCGCGTTGCCACTCTGTGTTCGGAGAGTTATAGTGTGTTGGTAGCATAATGGGTTTAATCCCTCTGCTTCCAACACAATGTAACAATCCTCCCCCCTCCCCAAGGAGCTCATTACTGGAAACCTTATTCACCACGTAGGAACACAACACAATAAATTGTGTTATTTGGCTACGGACTTCTATAAGGTGGAGATCCTGCCCCAGTCGGGCAGCTCCGAATTGGAACGGGAAACCCGTTATGCCCTACCTCTCTTAAACTATTTGTCGTTTAGAGGTGTAAACATTATACATGCTTATATCATGAGTAATATATGATTATGGTAATATATATACACGCCAGTGTCTTCGCCGTACAATTTGTCAGCGGCCATGTGAAACACAGTATAACCGCGGTCGTTACCTTACAGCAATTACTCACGCTCGCTTTTCATCAAATTGATAGCTTTCACTCTCTACATGACTCGTAAATTTTGATAGATATGTCTAATTTTAATTTAATTCTAATCCCCCTTTTTTATTTAAGATCTGTTTTTTTCTTGACTGAAGTTGCATAAAATGTGTTATGTATTTTATTCGGATGCGATCAGTTATGAGGGGACGTTATGTCGGCATGATTGCAATATCCGGCCAATTTTACGAAGGTTAATGAAACAGATACGAAAGTGATCGGAAGAAGAGGCAGAACGTTTCAATTACCTAGAACAAATCGATCGAACACCCGAGGATGTCGTATGACGAATGCCGGCAAGAGTACTCGAAACCTTCGAGCATGTCGTATGACGAATGCCGGCAAGAGTACTCGAAACCTTCGAGCATGTCGTATGACGAATGCCGGCAAGAGTACTCGAAACCTTCGAGCATGTCGTATGACGAATGCCGGCAAGAGTACTCGAAACCTTCGAGCATGTCGTATGACGAATGCCGGCAAGAGTACTCGAAACCTTCGAGCATGTCGTATGACGAATGCCGGCAAGAGTACTCGAAACCTTCGAGCATGTCGTATGACGAATGCCGGCAAGAGTACTCGAAACCTTCGAGCATGTCGTATGACGAATGCATATAATATGAACTGATGGATGTGGATGAATCGAAACAGTTCCGTAAGTCTAGAGACAACGGGCGAACTCTCTCTGCCTACCTCGTCGGGGACTCGGCGAATTTTACGCAGCCATTTATATCTAAGATAAAGAGCCGTGGTGGCCGAGTGGTTCCAGTAGATGCCTGCGACACAAAGATCGCAAGTTCGAATCCCGACTGTACCAATGAATTTTTCTGAACTTCAGTACAGTGATTAGTTATAAACGAGCTTTATGGTGAAGGAAAACATCGAAACCTTCATACGTTTGATAAGAAATTCAAAAGTATGAATAGTCGTGCTTGAGTAGTATTGGCGATGGACTAAAATATAGGTATCTCTGGCGGAAAGTGGGTGTGTACCCCTTCTATATTATTATTACTGTTATAATAAATCTATGTTTTATCATTGTGGTTAATCTATGTAAATGTTTAACGTTAATATGTATTAAGTAAATAGTCTACTGCTATAAATTATTATATAAGTTCCGTTATATTTAAGAATACTGTGCCTTGCGTCTTCATCTGCGTAAATCTTGATTTTTCTGGAATAAAAAATATTCACAAATGTGTATTTGAATCCGGTGTTAAAATTGCCAACTGTGTTCAATTCCGATAGAGCAACAGCGAAAGTTCAAAAGGTTAGGCTATCGGGTTATGTAATCTAGGCATCGAAGACAAATTGAAAATAACACGTCTCAAACACAGCATCAATATTACATAACGCAGACATGCAAAGCCTCCAATATATATAGAGTTTTGAGTGCGTTAATTATCGGCAACATTAGTCTTCTCTTGAAGCACCTGTCAAATAAACATTATGAGACTTTCACATTAACAATGCAACAGCGATCATATCTTGACAATACTTGCAGCTGACGAATGCTTCGTAAACATTATCTTTCTGTATCTATATTCATACATACATACATATCATCACGCCAAGTCCCTAACGGGGTAGGCAGAGAGTATAGAGCGCCAGTTCTCTCTAGACTTACATACCTCTTTCGCTTCGTCCACATTCATCAGTCTCTTCATACATGCTCGTCGGTTTCGAGTACTCTTAACGTTGCCGTCCTTGAGAGTCCGATCTATTTGTATCCATATTCAATCTACTTAATAGGTGTGGAGTTTTATATTTAAATGAATCTGAATTCTAATTTGTCATTGGAATCAGTTCACAATTGCATGCAAAACAAATTAAAATAATAGTAGAAAACTATTAAGATGTAATAATTGATTCCATGGAATCGAATTCCGTTCCCATAAATCGATTTAATAACAAATAAATTGCGACTTCTTGTAGGCGACTAGCTCCAACAAATGACTTATTATTATACTAGCCCCGGTGGCCGATTGGTTCGAGTAGTTGCCAGCAATACAAAGATTGCAAGTTCGAATGCCGACTGGTCCAATGAGTTTTTCTGAACTTAAGTTCACTGATTAGTTTCTATAAATCTAGATCCAAATAATCTTACAAGCATGCAGTCCGCCTGATGGTAAGCGGTTACCGGCGCCTTCATATAATCAACAAATATTAATCGCGAGTTCAGCGCACATGCAAATACAAATACCCGTCAGCCCTTGGATTGTGACGACGTAATCAGAAGGCTCACGACGACACAAGAAAGTGAAATTGTTTCGCGGATGGCAACTATTGTTTCTGATAGTTCCGTGTCGTGGGCGGAACGGAAGCGAATAGACTCGATACTCATCATAGGGTGTACATACATCTTATGATGCAGCTTAAAACCATAACCCCTTTTGTATAGCTGTAGTCGGGTAAAGTATATTTACTCCGATGTAAGAAAGCTAGATTTTATCCGTAATAGCTACCATAATCGGTATCAAAAGCTTAGCCACGCAAGGATAGCAATGCTGATTTTAGAGTGTCGTTTGTTCCAACCCGCTTGTCACGTCAGCTCGTTTAGGCGAGACCTCTTTAAAAAGATGTTGAGATTTAGGACCTCGAGGTCCAAGTCGTAAATATGAACTTACATACGGCGCGTAATACATCAAACAACGCATGGACACCTGCTTGTTATTCCACGAAATTTCTACAACTCGGCGATAGATGGCTTCTGACTAACGGCGGATTGGGCGTGCGTTGGATATCCTTACATTATGCATGCTGAACACGTGGAGAGCGTAGGCAGCGTAAATATGACCCCAGTGTAGGGCTGGCACTGAGCGAGATGACAGCAATATTGATGTTATTTTAATTTTTGTGTCACTTGTTTAATTTGTGAATGTGTGAACATTGTAGGCTTTGTAGCTTCCCAGATCTTCCTAACTTTGTTACAATTATCTTGTTTTATGTATCGTAAGCAACGGCCCATTGTCGGGCCTACGCTGTTCCCCCATACTTAAGTACTAATTCGAATATATAACATTAAAATATTGTTATTGTATACCTAATGATTTGAAAAGAGTAACCATGCAGTTTCTTGCCAACTCATTATTGGCAACCCTAATATATTGCCTTACCACGAATAGAGTACTATCATATTATATGCAGCCAGCCCGGACAGTGATTGATAAAGGGTGATCTTATCAAGTAAAGCCTTGGAAGGTCAATGAACTGATCAGATTAATTTACGATTATTTACAGATTATTATAATAAATCGCAATTCAATGTTGAAGAAAAACGGACTTTAGATATAACGCCTTTAGATATACGCCTAACATGGATAGTTTTTTGTAACATGTTATGTTACAAAAATCTATCCATGTTTTTGATGTGAAACATCTATAGCCGCACGTAAAACCGATTTCTGGCGTGGCGACGCATGCCGTGGCGACGGTTCGCCATACTTCAGTTACCATCGACCAATTGTCACAGTAATACCGTCCTCAGAGGAAACATCGAATATAACTATTACTGAAGTCGACGACGTTATGAATTAAGTAGTTACGATTTGAAATAAATTCGTAAATTTTTGTATTTAATGAAAATAAATGTTTATTCAATAAATAGTCATCGTTATCTAGAAAAAAAAACGTAATATTTTATTTTATCATTATGACATATTTAGTTCCTATCACAATCTGTTCTTTTCTGCATATTACTTTTACAAAATAATGTCGATGTTTCACATCTGCCAGGCGTCCCGTGACGGCTCACATTATTTTTTTATTCAACAAGGGAACATTTATTGAACGTCACGCATTGAATATAAAACTATAGTTACTACCGTTTCCAAGAAAATAAACCTGTCAGGAAAAGAAACGACAGAACAAACTCTGCCAAAACACTCAACCAAGCCATGTCTTATGGCAATGCTGATTTGCTGATCAAATAAATGCCTTTTGGCCTTACACCCTTGACATTTTTATTTTTAATTTTAGTTTACGGTAAAGTATTAACATCCTAACGGTTTACGGTATAGTATTAACACTTTTTATCCGAAAGCCGGCTAGCATGTATGAAGCGTTCAGGAAGGAATGCAGCGAAAGTCTAGAGCAAAATGGTAGTCTAATCTCTCTGCTTAACCCGGTGAAAGACGTTCGTGATGATTGCATGTATGGACTTTACACATTGGCATATCACGTCGTCGCCACTATAATATTTATCTTTTCAGATAAATAAATAACTTAATTATAATAATCCTCACGCCTTCCCGCAAGGGTCCCCGAAGTGGTAGGCAGAGGTGTATGGGTAATACCCACACACGTACTTTCCGCCAGAGGTATATTAAGTGCCAACGTGGCAGATGGCGAGTCCATCGCCGTTACTCAAGCACGACTGTACATACGCCTTTGAATTTATAAAATTATTAATAAAATAAAAAGAAAATAAATCGGTAAAACACTTAAAGGCCAAATGAATCGTGGTTTCTAGTAACTAATAATAAATAACATAAGGAATATATTACTCGAACGTGCAGGAAACTTTTGTATCAAATTCCCTGAAATGGTTGATAACAATATTGCAGTGAGTGATGCTTATTTGTAAGAATAGTTACAATCAGTCACCATTTGCAAGCTGGAAAATCCAAAATGACTTCATTGGCTCGTACTATTCGGTTTCAGAGGAGTTTTCTTTCGTGGACGTTCAAGCTGTGGAAATAAACTCTCCGTGGAGGTTCTCCATCAAGAATACAGCATGGAGTTCTTCAAGAAGGATGTGAAAGTGCTTCTGCATAATCCGCAGCAAGGTGGGGTCCGCTTCGTGGTAAGCGGTTTCCGTCACCCATGGACGCTTGTAACACTAGAACATCGCTACCAAACCTTCAGGAATACTTTCTATCTTTCTTGAAGAACTCTATACTGAACTCTCTATGGATTACCGCAACGGGGAGCTCATTCGACTGACTGAGAGCTCGCGGGAAGAAACTCTTTTGTACATTTCTTTGTATGTATTGTGATGTAAGTGGAGCGTGGTAATTTATATGTTTTACCCTTACGTGGGCGAAAGTACATCTCTCGCATTTAATATGAACACTGGCAAGTTGTTTATCAGTCGTCTGACCGGCTGACACAGTACTGTTTGCTCGCACAATGCGCTGATTTGCATAACTGTACCGCAGGCTACAATACACGAGACAAATGTACTGTCTCGTAGCTTATATTACGCTTTCCGCAGCTATGTAACGGTGCAGTGTATGCACTGGGCTATTTTGGTGTAGTTGTAATATGTCGCATATGTCTTATGTATATACGTCGTATGTATCGCGTATGTAGTGTGTCGCAGACATTAACTTTCATCCCCCGATGAAATAACAGAGCTCTGTAATTAATAAAATTACAAATTACGATTTGATTTATGTGGGTACCTATACACCTCTGCCTACACCTTCGGAGGCCCTTATGGGAAGGCGTGAGGATACATATATAATAAAATAGTATAAAAAAAAAAATACCTTGGGACAATTCCACACAAATTTACTTATCCCCAAATTAAGCAAAGCTTGTGTTATGGTAACTAGACAACGATATATTTACTTATATACATATGACATCCAAGACTAAGGTACAAATACTCGTGTTCATCACACAAATATCTGCCCTCAGCGGGAATCGAACCGACAACCTCAAGTATCGCAGGAGCTCTAAACACTAGGCCAGACGGCCGTCTAATTTGATGATTTGATGAATATTGTTTTTTTTTTTTTTTATTCAACAAGAGTGGCAAACAAGCATACGGCCCACCTGATGGGAAACGGTTACCGTAGCCTATTTACGCTCATGATACTAAAGTATCACTTGCGCGTTGCCACTCTGTGTTCGGAGAGTTATAGTGTGTTGGCAGCATGTGGGTTTAATCCCTCCGCTTCCAACACAATGTAACAATCCTCCCCCCTCCCCAAGGAGCTCATTACTGGAAACCTTATTCACCGCGTAGGAACACAACACAAAAAATTGTGTTATTTGGCTACGGACTTCTGTGAGGTGGAGGTCCTGCCCCAGTCGGGCAGCTCCGAATTGGAACGGGAAACCCGTTATGCCCTACCTCTCTTATGATGTAGTATAACTTCGTCACCCTTTCCTACAAAAAGATCCACGAAGGTATAGACTTACACGTAATGACATCCTTTTCACAGCCATTTCTAAATACTCTACTCGAAGAAACCCGTATTTCATATGGCTAATAGCGATGCCACGACTGTGCAATCGCATCGATCTGACATCGGTAGTGTAATCGCACCCTAATATGGGATCTCACTTTCGCCGTTAATTGCCGTTTGTTCCGCGCTTTCTTCGCGATATATGGGCTGTAATTGTAATCGCTTCTGTTGTTGGACAAGTAATACTTTATCGTTCATGAATTTTAATTCTATGCAATAAATTGTTCTTAGTAACAGCCGCGGTGGTCCGGGTCGTCTGCATCGCAATGTTTGTAAATTTGAATCCTGACTGTATAGAAATAAGTTCAAACTGAACTAAAATACAGTGATTAATCGCACCAAGAGCTGTATGGTGAAGGAAAACATTGAGAGGAAACGTTTGAAAAGAAATTCAATAACGAATGCCATGACATGAATGACGTGACAGGCGGGCTGAAACATATTTCGCTTGGAGAATCAGCATTGCTTTCCAGCGTGGCAATGCTGCTAGTCTTCTTGACACGTTGCCTTGGGATACCGATTTGGGTCAAATATTTTACGTGTAAGTACCTAGTTTATATAATATAATAATTTTTACTTTTATATAATAATAATATATCCTCACGCCTTCCCACAAGGGTCCCCGAAGGGGTAGGCAGAGGTGTATAGGTAATACCCACACACCCACTTTCCGCCAGAGGTATATTAGGTGCCAACGTGACAGATGGCGAGTCCATCGCCGTTACTCCAGCACGACTATACACACGCCTTTGAGTTTCTTCTCAGACGTATGCAGGTTTCCTCTCGATGTTTTCCTTCACCGTAAAGCTCGTGGTGTGACTAATCACTGTACTTAAGTTCAGAAAAACTCATTGGTACAGTCGGGATTCGAACTTGCGACCTTTGCGTCGCAGGCAACTGCTCGAACCACTCGGCCACCACGGCTTACTTAGTTAGTTTTTGTAAACATTATTAATTGTTGTTTTTGTAAACCAAATTACAAACTTGAATAGTGGTGCTGAAAATCGGCGATGTACTTCGCCCTCTGTCAATTTGCATTGTCCAGCGAAGAGATGGTGTCGTTTTAACCCTCCACTTCGGGGATCCTTGTGGGGAGACTTGAAGATATTTATTTACATATATTAAGAACGTAATGTCAATGCTGAGATCTTAAATGTAAACTAAACACTAGTGAGTAGGTAAGTATGTTATGTATTTTGGAATGATATCAAACCATCATAGCTACGTGCCGCCATAAAAATTACATTTACCTGTTAAATATAAAAATAAACAGAACACAAAGAACTCACTAGAGTAAAGAAGTGTTGATACATATCTTTGTATGTACTCGTGAGGGACAAAATATTTACCTATGTTCGACCCGAGAAGGAGATTTGGGAACAAAACAGAATATTTGGGGTAACGCGATATATCTTCTAAAAACAAGCCGTGGTGGCCGAGTGGTTCGAATCGTTGCCTGCGACACAAAGATCGCAAGTTCGAATCCCGACTAACCAATGAGTTTTTCTGAACTTAAGTTCAGTGAGTTACACCACGAGCTTTACGGTGAAGGAAAACATCGAGAGGAAGCCTGCATACGTCTGAGAAGCAATTAAAAAAATGCGTATGTTAAGGCATACTTGAGTAACGGCGATGGACTCGCCATCTGTCACGTTGGCACCTAAAATATATCTCGGGCGGAAAGTGGGTGTGTGGGAACACCTCTGCCAACCCCTTCGGGGTCCCTTGTGGGAAGGCGTGAGGATAAAAATTGTTATTTGTTAACTGAAGTAAACTACTACCTTTTCGACCGACAGCTAGCTAACTCGGTTAAACTCGGATCATAGCTCTTAGTCGAATATTTTGCCGAAAACTGGGATGTCGTGTACGTAAATGCTGCTCACTTCCCTGCATTTAGTTCCCACATCAAACAGAGGATAAGTCAATGCGATGATAGATCTCATGTTTAGGTACAACTACGTGCTTTATACTGAATCTGATAAGGTTTTATTTAAAACCATACTTTTTGACGTTCTACACAATTGGGACCGACGGGGTAAAAACACGTGTATCATATCTCTATGTACCTATGGCCAAGTGGTTCGAACCTGCAACGCAAAAATTGCAAGTTCGAATTCCGATTGTACCAATCAGTTTTTCTGAACTTTAGTACAGTGATTAGTCATCACGAGCTTTACGGTGCAAGCTAACATCTAGAGGAAACCTGCATACGTTTGAGAAGAAATTCAAAAAGGCGTACCTAACGGCTATGTGGTTGTAACATTCTTATTCGGCGGGCGGATATCGCGTGTATGAAATATAATAAATAAATACCTGGGACAATTCCACACAAATTGACCTAGTCCCAAATTAAGCAAAGCTTGTGTTATGGTAACTATACAACGATATATTTACTTATATAGATAGATATATACATAAATACATAGGACATCTAACACTAAGGTACAAATACTCGTGTTCATCACACAAATATCTGCCCTCAAGTTTTGCAGTCAGGAGCTCTAGCCACTAGACCAGACGGTCGAATATATATAATATGCTTTTTACTCTCTAGCGCTAACACGGTAGTCCGTCCAATGCAAGTTTAATTCATTCAGAAATTGGATGAAGCTTGGAATGGAGATAGCTAATACCCACATTCCGTCTGACTTTTCCTTCTAACAAACCGCGCATGTTCGGGACGCAACGCAGTTAGAAGACTGACTATTTCTATTGTCTAAGGACTATACGTACTAGCTTGTTATGCAAATAGTTTACCTTAAGTTGGTGCTATCGATAATCAATCAATTACCATGGCTGGCTCGTCATCAGGAAGCGAGCCCATATCGCAAGGACATCGGCACCAAGCATGTGAAATGAACGATGACTAATTGTCTGTCGACGCATCAATTATAGCTGCGGCTTTCTTTGTGATTGATGTAGGGTTGGCACACGGCCGATAGTAGTTAACGGAACACAATCTCTTCCTTTGATTATGAACCCCGGTAGGGCTGTCTCTAGGGAGTCAGCATGGAGTTCCTCAAGAAGATTATGAACAGATTCCTGCAGGGTCGGCGATACGAACAGAAGAGGGATAGTATTGCGAGCGTCCATGGGTCACGATAGCTGCTGGCCATCAATTGGACCGCATGCTTATGCAACATATTCTCATTACAAGCTAACATTCTGATTTTGAATAAGATCTTTACTGATTTTTGTAGTACAATGTATGTGTGTGAATTTGAATCTTCGAGAGGTTATGTCTATTGTGCCATTAGATATAAGGTATTCTCTTAACCTCAGTTTCAAATGGGATACATCGCCCCGAAAAAGAGTCCTCTTCATTTACTTACAAGTTCAAATTTCTTATTAATCTTGAGCAATGCTAAGACTGGAGGCAACCCTAGTGATAATTTACCGAAGTCCTTTGACGAGGTTTTAAGGTATCACCGACTCACTACTCAGTTGTAACAATAAACCATCCTTTTGTTTCAACATCGATTGTCTCATAATTGTTTTTGCATATCAGGAAATAATTACGGTGCCAAGAGAAGATTTATTTCTTTCGATGCGTGCTCACACACGACCATTAGCTTGTCAATTTTAGTTTTTAGCGTATATCACAATTTTATAAAATATTACCCGTTTAATCATGCAACACCGTTTCCCCGTTTGGTTTTATCTTGAAATGATAATCAATAATATAAGTACATTTAATATATCGGATCAGGTTACATATTTGGGATGTTTGCGGTTGAAACTCTGGGACTTTGTGGTTCTGAGGCATTTTAAAGAGGTCTTGCGCCGTCTAATCGAGTCCTGCGAGCTGGAACGTATCTCGCTCAGAAAATCGCATTGCTATCCAGCGTGGAAATGCTATCAATTGTGCCGCGAGATAATTTTATCGACAAAACTCTCTCGCGGCATATTTGCTAGCACTTCAATAAACTTAAGCGGCTACACTAATAAAAAATTTAAGACAGGCGTCATTAAAAACAAATCGAGCAATGCAATTAAGCCATTTATAATGCAATTTAATAGGTATATTGGACATATAGGTAGTCTGTAGCTATTTTGTAGTGATAGAAATAGGGGGACTAAGATTATAATGTTTCCTATTCAGAATTATGTCACAGATTTACCAACAATTAACTCACGTTACGTGCTACCATTACGTACTTAAAGCGAATCCCTGATTCACAATGCTGCAGAAATTGCAGTTGTAGGTTCCATTATCATTTAATAAAACTTATTTTGGGTGCAATTTGTCTCAATGAAGAATATATAATGACATTTGACCTTATTTTTTTATATAAGTAAGATAAGTTCTAGAGTAGAAACACAATAAATGTGTGGCTAATAGAATCATCACATTAACGAAAATGTAGGTCAGTAACATATTCAAATTAAGGCTTATAATATTGTTAATTGCACTTAAGCTTCGTGATTTTCCGAAGGGATACGACTGAATTGAACTGCTAAGTCCTGTGGTAAAACATAAAGTTACATAAACATAACAAAAACTTACTGAAACAACCAACGCAGTATCCAATAGCAGTGTTTGCGTAAGTGCTAGAGAATGTTCTTGTTTGAAGTCTTCTCAAACGTATTGAGGTTTCATTGTAAAAGTCGAAGTATGATAAAAGGTGGAGCATTTTGTAAATTACCGTGAAGGCCGATTGGTTTAAGTTTTTTCTTAACTCAAGTAACGTTCGGTGATTCTTCTAGGAATATATATTATATACATATAACATATTACCTGAAATAAGTGGGTATTATTAATGTTACAATTTATCGTCAAGCACGGTTAGTAGAAGGAAAATATATATTAACCTTTGACAGAGGCAGCCAGCCTTCGAGGTCCAGTAATTAACAATACGATTGCATTTATTGTAATGCTGAGAGCTCTAAATGTGTTGTTATGTATAATTTATAAGCGCGAAAGTTCAAGATATAAATATTGATGAAATTTGTATAATTATTTATAATGTACATTTTATATTGGAACATTTAAGAGAGGCTATTCGACTAATATTGTAACTGAATATTTGTTCCTTTTCATAAACAGAATAAGACGAAACTATGACGGCAAAGAGTTACGTAATTAATTTGATTAACACAGCATATGTATTATTGTGCGAGATATTTGTCGCTCTAATCTCTCTGCTTAACTCGTGAAGGTCTCAGCGTAATAATATGTTTAAAGGTAACAATATTTTATTAGTCAATAAAGTTTTTTTAATACTTTACATGTTAATAAAACCGATTGCTTTATATTATATACATTAATTATGTACTATCCTCACTTCATCTTTCCACAAGGGTCCCAGATACGGTAGGCAGAGGTATGCAATCACTGTGTCTATGTCGGAATTCGAACTTGCAATGTTTGTGTTACAGGCAACTACTCGATCCGCTCGGCCACCACGGCTCTTATTTATATAATGTATTTAATAATATCCGCTTGCGACACCGGGGGTACCACTCGCGCGTTAATAACTTGGCCACCAAACTGAGTCGTCTCGTCGAGGTTTGACATTGGAGATATTATAAACAATAAAGATAATAGATTTTGTCTGTATGTTTCCATAGAAAATACATTGAACAGCAGTTTTAGTTCCGCACAGATAAAGCTCGACAGCTTAATTATAAAGTATTTTTTTGAATTATTTTAATTGGCATGAGAAGCCGTAGAGACTCAGTGTTAAAGTAACCGGATTATGTTTGGAAGTTCGATCCCCGGCTGTTTGAACCAATAAGTATTTTTTTAATAAAGTTCAGTGATTAATTACACATATTAAATACACAGCAAGCTTTACGGTATAGGAAAACATCGTGAAGAAATCCGTAAAAGCTTCAGAAAAACAGACGTTTATGTATCAAGAATGTACTCGCCAACTGTCACTTTGGCACTAAAATGTATCTCCGACGGATGGCAAGTGTTGTTGTACCTCTGCCTGCCCCTTCGGATAACCTTGTGGGAGGGCGTGAAGATACTCACGAAGCTTCAAATTACATGTATTTATGTCACTTTTCATATGGTTAATAGGGATTGTAATGTAGAGTAATAGAAAATGGCGATCGAAAAAATCAGATAATCAAAGAAACAACATTTGAAGTATTTTAATGTTCATGAACAACGTTTTGTAAATAATCTTATTTATACGATTTTAACCCTTTGTTTATTTGTAAGCTGTGAATTTTAATAAATGTCTTTACATCCTGTTCATACATGTTACATCATTCATCATATTACCACTATATCGCTATGACAAATTAATATATTAATTTTGAAAATATATATGTTCTTATTTCGTAAAAAACATATTTATTTGTAAAGTCTAGCGTTATTTAGTGTATTTATTGAAGTTTTTCTATTTTTATTATGATTATAGCTTCATATTTATTTATGTTACACAGTTGCAAAATTTTAAGGAGTTTTTTATCTGACTCAAAACTCTGACATCACGCAAAGTCACGTGAGCAACCAGTGTGCCACACGATTATGTTAATGCTTTCCGTTCAAATGTAGTAAGCTTTCAATTGTTACTATAGATATTGAACATTATCGGTAAGTCGGTTAAGATCCGGAAGTAAGTTACGATCTTGATTATAATTGTTATTATTCAATTTATAGGTTAAGTTTTTGGCTTCGGGTCGAAACATATTTCGAGAAAAAACCTCCAAAAGACTGTCATTTATAAGATATTGAAGAAGTATTTTTAATGGTTGATTTTTGTACCACGAAGGTGGCAATCTTATGATTTTGATGATCAATCGCGCTTCTAAGGAACCCTACACTGGTAAATCTTTTATCATTTGCCGTGGATAACTTCGCGGATAAAGCCTTGGCAACAGCAATATGAAAAATGCACATTTAACACTTAAACATTAGATTGATGTAAGGTCATTCGTCGGTTTTCAGGCTATTTAAAACAAACAACCTTTTAGACCGCAAACGTATTAAATAGTATTTTGGTCATCTTCATTTTAATGAAGATGTATTTCCTGCATTTAGTGGAGGACCGCGCAGAAGCACAACCGTAGTGTTCCAACCTTGCAACCAAGGTGGCTTTTCGCATGGAAGGCTTCAGGCGACAGCCTCGGAAACCTAGCGGAACACGCGTTGGTAGGCGTTTATATTCTCCATTTAGCGATTTTAGACGAAGCCCTTTCCAGAATAATTATAAGGTATAGATAGTGCCATCCACGAAGACGCGCCCCATTATTCTTCTTCATAGTTTATAATGAAAGTGTGCAATCTTCCACGAACGTTTTAGTATTGTCGGTACACACTCATTACCTATCGGGTCGGGTCGGGTCATACTCCTCGCATTCCGCGACCCCCTCGGCAAGAAATTGGTGGGGCGCGTCTTCGTAAATAGCACTATCTATAGTGTTCTCTAACAACCCACCAGTGCCAGTATTCAAGCTCTAAGTCCTTAAGTCAGCTGTAACAAAAAGACTGCAAGTTTGAATTTCGACTGTGCCAATGAGTTTTCCGGAACTTAACCATGGTGTTTAAGCACTATGCGAGCTTAAAGTGAATTCCCTCACCGAGATATATTTAAGTGCCAATGAGGCAGATGGTGAGTCTATCGCCGTTATTTTTTTTTTTTGTATTGTTTTTGTATTTCGGGAACTTTTGCTACTTAACCGGTCAATGGCGAGACCTAGGCCTCCAGCCAGGCTTCTATCGCCGTTCCTCAAGCGCATCTATACATACGTCCGAAAATTTTGTTCCAACTTTTTAGTGGCTTTCTCTCGATGTTTTTCTTCGCCGTAAGCTCATAATGTATCACATCACTGTAGATACATTCAGAAAAACTCTGTGGTAAAGTGGGAATTTGAACTTGAATCTTTCATTTGTGAGCGACTATTCTGACACCACACTCGGACACCACTTCTGAACTACTCGGATACCACAGCTTAAAACATACTGCGATTCTATTACTTTTCTTTTGAACGACACGTGGCAAAAATAACAAATGATATTTGAATTTTATTAACAGATAAAAGTGATGTATTACACTGAGCATCATGACGCATTACCCAACGATGCAGTACAAAAGACATCAACGCGCCTCGCATGCCTCTTTCTTCAGTTTATGTCTTCGTGAAATATTTAACAATATTGACGGGTTTTGCGTGTTGATGTGTCGTAAACTTTATCGTTTAACTATTTGTTGTAAGCGCTTGGATTATCAAGACAATGCAGTGTTGGCACATATGTCTCAGCCTCCCATTGTTTTGCCGACAAATCTAAAACTCTACTATTATGATACAGAGCAGAGATGTAGAGAGTTTACTAAAGTTAAGAAGAATCACAGATAAATAATACCGAATAAATAAATACTTTGGGCCAATTCAACACAAATTGACCTAGTCCCAAATTAAGCAAAGCTTGTGTTATGGTAACTGGACAACGATATATTTACGTATGTAGATAGATATACAAATAAAAACATAGGACATCCAAGACTAAGGTACAAATACTCGTGTTCATCACACAAATATCTGCCCTCAGCGTGATTTGGACCCGTGACCCCAAGTTTCGCAGTCAGAATGTCATTATTAGATATGAGTTACCCAAAGAAACCTCTTGATGGGTAGATCTTAGTTTGACCTAATTAAATTTTAAATATTAATGGAACCAACATCGTAACTATCGGATTATTTTAATGAAATTGCAATTCAAACTCGGAAGGTAATATGCACAATTAATATGCTACATGATTGCGTGGTTTTGGTTTCGTATAAATATAAAGCAGTAAAATATGGCAATACGCTGGCTAGAACTTATGACATAGTTCGTCTTTCATAAGAGCAAGAGGGGAACATGCGTATGTTAAATGATAAATGTTATTGTGTGCTGATTTTTTTTAAGAGACGCGATGGTTGAGTGGCTCAAACTGGCGTTAAGGATCGCATCGTTTGAGCCTAACTGTACCAATATTTCTTTCAAAACTTAAGTACAGTGATTTCAACCACCACGAGCTTAACGGTGAAGGAAAATATTGAAATGATACCTGTATACGGTTGAGGAGAAATTCAAAGACGTATGTATAGTCGTAAATCAGTTAACGACGATGGTCTCGCCATCTGTCACTTTCAATTTAAGTGTTAACCACTTATATTATATGTCTCCCAGAAAGTGGGTGTCTAGTATACTACTTATACACCTACTCCTTCGGGGACTCGTGTGGGAAGGCATGAAGATAAATGTATAAATAACTTAGTAAATGTACCTAGTAAGTGTCCATGTATGTATATAATTAAGGCATGGGAGAATAGAGCGATTGTTGCGCACGCGGCGCAGACAATGGTACAAAAACTGCATACACAATGCACATGACACTGTGATATCGGCACACGTCTCCGATAATCAGTTCGGGGTTCCGTAATCACAGCCCGCAACTCAAATACAAGCGGTGTACAACAAAGCTAAATTAATGTATACGCTTATTCAACTAATGATAGCTATTTTGTCATTGGAAATACAAAATACTTGTTCTATTTACATAGACAAATAAATAACATCCTGTCATGGGATAGGCAGATAACGTCAGTTCTCTCTACAGACCTCTTTCGATTCATCCACAGTCCAGGCTCTTCATACATACATGCTCGCCGGTTTCGAATTTAATCATGTACTCTCAAGGATGAGCGAAAGAGGTATTTAAGTAAAGCTCGCGGTGTGACTAATCACTGTACCTAAGTTCTATAAGAGAAAGACTTATAGGTACAACAGTCGGGATTCAAACTTGCAATGTTTGTGTTTCAGGCAACTACTCGTACCACACGGCCACCACGGTCTTTTCTGTCCTCGAATAAAGCCGTGGTGGCCGAGTGGTTCGAGCAGTTGCCTGCGACGCAAAGGTCGCAAGTTCGAATCCCGACTGTACCAATGAGTTTTTCTGAACTTAAGTACAGTGATTAGTCACACCACGAGCTTTACGGTGAAGGAAAACATCGAGAGGAAACCTGCATACGTCTAAGAAGAAATTCAAAGGCGTATGTATAGTCGTTCTTGAGTAACGGCGATGGACTCGCCATCTGTCACGTTGGCACCTAATATACCTCTGGCGGAAAGTGGGTGTGTGGGTATTACCTATACATTTCTGCCTACCCCTTCGGGGAGCCTTGTGGGAAGGCGTGAGGATATATTATTATTATTTATTTATAAAGCGTGTAGGTAATTACGAGCAACCCTATACAATATCGTGATTGGCGTTGTACAACGATGCGCCGGAATATGGTGACTAAATGATGCGGTCGCGACTCGTTGCTTCCTGGATTTCAGCACCGCTCTTTAGACTGAGACTGTCACCTGCGGATTGCGAATTATTTTCGCGGATTATAGGATGAAGCAACTGCGGTGGCTGCGCTTGGAAGCCTGCCACGTGTATTATTTATGTTTGATGTGTTATGCTATCTATATAAAAGTTGGTTGGTTAATGTTACGTTAAAAGAGGCGCATGACTATACATGTGTGACTTATCTACATATATATGAACACAGCCGTATGAAAACTTTTTCAAAAATACGTCATATATACTCGCGAAGTAGGCAGATAGTATAGAACGCATTTCAAACATTTGTATTCACAATCGAGGATACTGTAAATTGTAAGCGGCGGTAGCCGCTTACCATCAGGTGGGCCGTATGCTTGCAACCCCAATGGTATAAAAAAAAGTGATATACGTTTTCTTCCACAACACTTTCACAGTGAAAACGCAAAGAAATATTTAGAACAGTTAAAGAAAAGAAAAGACTCACGATCGTTGCGAACGCGGAATATTGGTTTAGCTTGTATCAGTTTGTCACAGCCTAGTTAATAAAATGTGGGTCTCTCTAAACATGGCTGAAGTCAGTCCATAAGTGTATTATATTATACAAAATGGATGAGACACTGACCTGAAAATAACACAAAACACTGATCCTAACTCACTCATATCTGTCACGTCATGTCTACGAACAAAGGATTCATTTTCTTTCATTCATTAATGGTATGGTAGAGCGAAAGTACCGTAACTTTTTGTCGGTAATTCAGTATTTTTTTTCTTAATTGAATTTTAGTTATGAAATATGTATATATCGTTAGGGTCTACATGTATAACTTTATTGTTACAGCAGATTATACGAAAATAAGGTAAAAAATATCGTCAACTTAGATCTTTTTTTTCTATTTTTGTTTGTCACTATTCATTGTGCCCTATTAGAGGAATAATGTCCTAGCATGGTGCTACTGTTCCACATGCTACAGGATTTAAAACAGCACTTTTTGCGATTTCATAGGTTGGGTTGCGGTCTCCATTCGAAGGCTTTCTGGAAATGTATATAGTTGGTCAACAAATATAACTTACAGTTTCTCTTCGAGGTTGCTGTCGGTGGCCTTGCCAGAATGGTGGCTCTCTGCATCGATGTCCTTCACCTGCAACAAAACACCACTTTCAATGTTGGTTTCACGTTTCGCTGCTCGTCTGTCATAACTTAGATTAACAGTTCGCTCACAGAATCAGCATCACTATCCAGCGTGGCAATGCCTTACTATAAAATACAACTGTTTTTTGATAATTGTTGTTACTGTGAATAATTTAGAATACTGTACGTATTCTAAATACAAATAAGAATATTTTCAAGCCGAATTCTCTGCGGGGTTGGCACAGATAGTAAAGCACAAGCTAGCTCGAGATAACATGTCTTTACGCCTTCCCTCGAGTGTACTCGAAGGGGTAGGTAGAAGCGTGTAGGTAGTACCCGACGTGACAGATGGCGAGTCCATCGCCGTTACTTAAGCACGACTAGGTATACATTCGCCTTTGAATTTATCATCAATCGAATGCAGGGTTCCGCTCGTGGTATGACTAACACCTACTTACGGAAAAATTCATTGTTACAATCGGGATTCGAACTTGCAATCTTCGTAGTAACATATATTGTGTCCTTTTTTCTATTTATTTAGAGTTATAAGGGATACAAATGATATTAATTTAGTATGCCAATTTTTATTTGGAATAAATAGTCGGTAGATCGCCAATTAAATGTCCAATGCGGGTATATTTGTGGTGAGACTGCTGTACGGACGGGACATACGGTGAGCCACGATTATTCTTTTCGTATCCATATAATAAAGCATAACCGAATTAAGTGCAAAGACGATGTTTATCATGACGTGCCGTATCGTGTCCGACTCTTCATTGTTTCGGCACAATGAGGCTGGGATAATCACATTTATAATCGTGTGCTGTTGCATTCCCTAGTGACCTTACATTAAACTGAATTAAAGTGTTTAACAGCGAACCAATCGAGTTCATTATTTTTATATTTACTCTTGTAGCGTGAGTATCGGGAATTTTTGCTACTCAACCGAACACTGGTGAGACCGAGGCTTCCAGCCAGGCGCTTCTTAGGTACTAAGCAAGCAAAGGGCACCCCTGCGGTGTTCGGATTCCAGCTTTGGGTTTTGCTGATTCGCGACCTTTGGAGCTGGGCTGGACTGGGCAAACGTATCCATATATGTTATGTACGGTGTTAATTCAGAAACGAATTGGGGTCTTGCTTAGAATCAATGTAAGCATCGTACCAACATCTTCAGGAAATATGTATTTGAACGTGATTTACTTTGCGTCTCTCTGGGTTAGTAATCCAAAGGGGCAGACATAGGTGTAATAGGACCCACATATTGCAGAAACAATAACGCCTCTCAAGAAGGACTTCAAATACATGTTGTATTGTCCTCACGACATCTTTCATACGTAGCGTAGTGTGACAATAAATAATACTAATAAACACCTTGGGACAATTCCACGCAAATTGACCTAGCCCCAAATTAAGCAAAGCTTGTTATGGTAAATAGGCAACGATATATTTTCTTCATATAGATAGTTTTTTTTTATACAACAAGAGTGGCAAACAAGCATACGGCCCACCTGATGGGAAACGGATACCGTAGCCTATTTACGCTCACGATACCGAAGTATCACTTGCGCGTTGCCACTCTGTGTTCGGAGAGTTACAGTGTGTTGGCAGCATAATAGGTTTAATCCTTCACAATGCAAGGCAACACAAGGCTTCCAACACAATGTAACAATCCTCCCCCCTCCCCAAGGAGCTCATTTCTGGAAACCTTATTCACCGCGTAGGAACACAACACAAAAAATTGTGTTATTTGGCTACGGACTTCTATAAGGTGGTCCTGCCCCAGTCGGGCAGGGTATTTATATTTATATTATTTGTATTTATAGATATTTACATAAATATGTATATACAAAAATACATCTAAGATTAAGGTATAAATACTCGTGTTGATCACACAAATATCTGCCCTCAGCGGGAATCGAACCAGCGACCCCATGTTTCGCAGTCGGAGCAGCAGGAGCTCTACTAAGGCTTTACTTACATGAACCATTAAGTCAGTGGTCAAATTCTATTCAGAAAATTGCATTGGTACTAAACTCAAAGTTGCAAAAGTGGGGGTGGATTGTGATATTCATGGGTGTCTACTACTATCAAGTTTTTATTTACATGCGTTTACTTATCTATGGTAAATGTGTCACATGAATAGTGTACTATTAGGTATGTAAGTGGCACATTGCTTATCATTACACAAGGGCATGTTACAGTATGGTAATCATTCAATTATTCATTTATACACACGGCATCGTTCGTGGCCATTTTGAAAATACTTATGACATTTACAAAATGGTGATACCATTTTATGCTCTCTATTTATTCTATTATTTTCTATTATTTATTAAGAGCATATAAATACTTGTAACAAATTAAAAACATATATGAAGGTCTGATGAATGATGAAGTCTCTGTGAGTCTAGAGAGAACTGGCGCTATACAACTCACTCTATGCCTGCGAGGGACTCGGCGTGATGATATATGATTGAAATACAGGTATAGAGAGTACCATCCACGAAGACGCGGCTCACTATACTTCCTCATAGTTAACAGTGTAAGAAGGCAACCTTCCACTAATGTTTGAGTATTGTCGGTACACACTGATTATCTATGAGTGCACACATACACTACAATGAAGAGACTCGGGTCACACTCCCCGCATCCTGCGACCCCCTCGACTGTGGGGCGCGTCTTCGTGGATGGCACTATCTATATTATAATTATGGACTAGTAATAATAATAAACATATTTTTAAATATGTTTTTATATATATATATATATATATATATATTTAAAAATGTAATATATGAGATTTATTTCAAATAAAGAATAATAATAATAATAATAATATCCTTTATTGTACACACACATCTACAAAAACAAATAGGATGACAAAAAAAAAACAGAGAACAACATGTAGTACGCACAAATAGGCGGCCTTATCGCAAAAGCGATTTCTTCCAGGCAACCAAGTTAGACAGAAAAGAAATAGAGAAAACAAGAGGTAGGTGTGATAGTTTAGCGGATGAAATATACACAATTACTATTATATAAATATGCTAATCAATATAAATAAAAAATACGAAATATATATACTTACAATAAAATATACATAAACATACTTATAAATGAATAAATTATGAAGAGAAATAGTGTTCAAATAAAAGATTCTTAAAGGAGTTCAATGTCTTTGCCAGTCTGATGTTCTGGGGTAGCGAGTTCCATAGACGGACAGCTTGCCAGTAACTTGACAGTAATCTCCTATGGTCTTACAATGAAGGCAAAGTGAAACGTCAGGATTGCAAAATTTATTAAATAGCAATAGCTACTTAAACCAACAGAACATTGCAAAAGGCTAAAGTAGAATAGATAGGTCCGTTTCCCAATGTGGCGCTAATTATATCTGATAAATTTGTTACAGGAAAATATTGCAATAAGTTAACAATATTTGATACCCAAAACGACTCTTGGCGCGATAAGAAGGCTTAGCCAACCATTTAAATCACAGTTATTGACACGAATTTATTATTATCATGATTTGACTAAATTAAATCAGCTCTTTTCATTTCCTTTCTTACAATATTTTATTATTACGTCCTTATATAACTGGTGTGAAAGATTTCACGCTCACATCAACAAGAACCACGCCTTCCCACAAGCCTTAGGTCTCCCCCGAAGGGGTAGGCAGAGATGTATAGGTAGTACCCACACATCAAAATTCCGCCAAAGATGTATTGTAGGAGCCAACGTGACAAATGGCCATCGCCGTTACTCGTTATTTGCAGGTTTCCTCTCCACGTTTTCCTTCACCGTAAAGCTAATCACTGTACTAAAGTTCAGAAAAACTCATGGGTACAACGGGATTAGAATTCTCCTGACAAGTATTTTTAACTGTAGTAACTATAGTTACTTAGTTAGGGTGGTAACTTTAGTTTTTTATTTAGTATGTGACGTTAAATAAATGTTCACTGGATCCCTTACGCTAAATAAAATATATAGATTTAGATTTTTCAATTAGTAATCATTGTGTTGCAGGCAACTAACTAATCGAACCACTCGGCCACCACGGCTTTTTACATAAACACGTGAATTGTATCCTTCGGTGTCGTTTTCAACTGTCGTCATTATCATAATAATACAATCAATCGTTGCCAAATTACGCCAGTCTGTTAACGACCCCACCGAAGGGCATACGGGATACCTTTGTCGTGTTAAGCTCAGACGAAATATGGAATAATGTGTTAATCACAATGCATAGCACGAACGATCGAAGGACCATATTTGGAAGTGTCAATACCTCGTGGTTTTTCGGATTCTTGCACTGTCTTAAGTGATTTATTGGGTGTGATAGTTTATCACGCTTATTTCTAGCCTTCCCATAAGACTTCTCGAATGGCTTTAGGTGTTAAAACTGAGTTGGAGATATGTTTAAGGACAACGTGGCATTGAATTTCAGTCACGTCAAGACAGTCGCCGTTTCGAGGACGACTCTACGTACAAATATATTATAGATAGATAGATAAAAAGTTTATTCTCAATCGCTGCATGCACAAATACATAAAACAAAACAAGCACTAAACTATATTCAAATCAAGGGTTATGATCATACGTGTTCGAACGTCTTCATATTCATATTTATTGCACAGTGACACATTACAAATTATACAGTAGGTACACTATAACATTATAGGCACCCCTGTAGGGGCACAGCAATGAGAGGTAGATATTTCTAAATACATCTTTCATAATTGGTATTCTGGTCAATATGCTCTCGATCACAAATTGGTGAAAATGTTCCAATAAACACAAATTATAAAAAAATCTCTGTCACATTAACCCGGTAAAAAAGAAATTAATACGAGATAGATGTACAAATACGTTAATATAGTGGCTTTGCCTAATATTGAGATGACATAGAAACGCCTAATTTTAGGAACTCATCACTAACCATTACCAATTTGATGATTCGCTGACCCCATAATGATCCCACTGATTGCAAATTGGAATGGCTCGCTGTGAGCACGAGATACTTGTGACGCAATATAGAGCAATGTTTGTACAAGCTCCAATGCACATAGTGCAACCTCATTATAAGATGATAGCTCGTTCTTACTTACCTCTACACTGCACAGATTAACTAACTGCTATTCAATTGTGTGCTTACGAGAGCAAAAAGGTGCAAGCGGCTGACACGCTGACGTAATGTAAAAACTAATGTATGTCCATTAATGAAGAAATAGGTACGTGTTGCGTCGTAGATTTAATTGGTATTATGTTTATAGCCTGCACACATTCTCGACCCCATGGGTAGGCAGATATGAGAGCGACCTCTCTAGGTCGACAGACCACATTCAATACTACCAATATGAATAAATGCTAAAGTTAAAACCTACTCTACGGAATTGGATGAAATTTGGGAGACTTATATTACTACATACATTAAACACTTAGGAAAAATATCTAAAAGCAAATTAAATCAAATCCCACCCACAAAAATGTCACCCGAGTAGAAACCGCGGAAATAATGAACCAAAATATCGATAGTTTATTTGTGTGATTGAAAAGCAAGTGTTTTGTTGACTTTTCCAACTTTTAACCCAATTCCTATATAACTATTACAATTAGAACGTTCACGTCGAAACTTCCAAATTGTATCGTGTGTACAATACAATGTCGGTCCGTTTTCCAACTAGGCATTATGTCATAGCGCTGTGTGTCTGTGGCCCAGTTCGCTCTCGTTACTAATGTACTCTTTTTGTCCTTTGTAACATTTTTTGGGGCTACTTGGTCATTGGAAAGGTTAAGTCTAACTGCATCTTCTAACTTGTTGCTTTGTGTGATTCGAGACAAGTGAAATAGTCGATTTCAATTATACATATTATCCTTATCTCATGGAGTAGGCTGACAGAATGGAGCGCCAGACTTCTAGACTTTGAAATCCCTTTCGTATATGTACATATCTCAGCTTACGCCGTGAGGGATGATATAATATTGTTATATCCTCACGCCTTCCCACAAGGGTCCCCGAAGGGGTAGGCAGAGGTGTATAGGTAATACCCACACACCCACTTTTCGCCAGAGGTATATTAGGTGCCAACGTGACAGATGGCGAGTCCATCGCCGTTACTCAAGCACGACTATAAATACGCCTTTGAATTTCTTCTCAGACGTATGCAGGTTTCCTCTCGATGTTTTCCTTCACCGTAAAGCTCGTGGTGTAAACTGTACTTAAGTTCAGAAAAAACTCATTGGTACAGTCGGGATTCGAGCTTGCGACCTTTGCGTCGCAGGCAACTGCTCGAACCACTCGGCCACCACGGCTTCTATTGATGGTGATGATATACGTACCATAATGTTCTGTCGCGTAGGTCATTGACCATTGCCTGAATTTGATATTTCCTAACGGTCCGTATCATTTTCATACGATTATGCCAACAATGGGCGCTGAACCATTTCGTATGTAAAATGGCTTATTATAAGTCAATTTGATCACACATTACGACATATCGTGGGACCTGGTGACAGATTTCACCGTTATCGTGAGACTATTTCTTATATATAACTTTCCCTTCACTTGCGGCGACAATACCGTTTGGAGGTTATAAATGCATGCATGAAAAGACTGAATGTGGACGAAGCGAAAGAGGTGTGTATGTACATAAGTCTAGAATTCTACTCCCTCTGCATACCCCGTTAGGGACTCGGCGTGATGATATGTATATGTTACATATCTAATTAATGAAAATCCAAAACGTGAAGTTAATTTAAACATTGCTATGTACTCTCATAATTTTGTTCTATAGCAATGCCCCGCGCCGCACTTGTCTGTATGTCTGTTCGCGATAAACTAAAAAATACTGAACGGATTTTCATACGGTTTCACTAATAAATAGAGTAAGATTGAAGAGGAAGGTTTATATGTATAATTAAAATTTGTACTACCCAAGGATCATATATATTAAGCATAAGGTGATATAAAGTTTCCTCTGAATATTTTCCTTTACCGTAAAGCTCGTGGTATGAGTAATCACTGTACTTAAGTTTAGAAAAACTCATTAGTACAGCCGAGATTCGAACTTGTAATCTTTGTGTTGTATGTAACTGCTAAAACCACACGTCAATCACGGCTCTAAACAAACAAAATACTCGTACATAAATTACGTTACCCTCATCACAGTTGTCACGTCGTTGTAACGGTAAAATCGTTCATAATCGAATTACATCTTTCATTCCTAAGGATCTTTTTTTCTTAAGGGTAATGACTCGAGACACATTAATGTGCAGTGTAATTGAACTTAGTCAGGTCCTGAATAAGAAGTCCCCGTTCCAAACAAGTTTCGATTGTATTCATCGTAACATGAAAGATGTACTCAGTTTTCGATGTAACGAGGTAGCTTCATCAGTTATACCGATAAAAGTCATAGTCATTAATTTGACAACATTTGAAATGACACTTATTTACTTAATTAAATTATGCACTATGGGACCTATAACACAAAGATTGTAAATTCGAATCTCGAATGAACCAATGAGGTTTTCCGAGCTTAAGTACAGTGATTAGTCACACCACAAGCTTTACGGTGAATGAAAACATCTAGAGGAAACGTATGTATACGCTTGAGTGATGTATGATTCGAGTTACGGTGATGCACTCGTAATCTATCACGTTGGCATTTGGTTTAATGTCCATAGTTGATTTTTTAAAGCGTTTTTAAATGGAGACTTAATTAATCATGCAAATAGAATCCATTTTAAAGCTTCTATTTAAGATCGTTACTGACACCCACGTGGGTATTTTCCTTTGAAATTCTTTCTCTAGAAATAGAGGCGTATTGATCAAGATTTCGATCATGACCTCCGCACTTGTGCCACCCACCATATTTATCTACGGTGTCGCAAATCTATTTTCTCTTATTCACCAGCGGACCGTTGCCAGTATTTACAAATCCAATGGTCGACTGGCCAGTAACATCAACCGCAATATTTTAAAAAAAGAAAGCTCAAGTTCAATGCTCATAATGTTTTAAAACAATTGCCTACTACTGATTATGTTCTCGATTTGAAATCGATTTGAACAATATTTGACATTTATCGAATGAAAGTGTTGCCAAATTGGTTTATTTTTTAGTGACGCTTGTAATGGTTTGGCGGGTATAACAAATACTCGCTTTAATGTGCATATTTCACGTGATAATATTCTGAAATATTTAAAATTAGTTTTGCTCCTTTTTTTGCCAACTTCAACTATATTTATTGTGATAATTTATTGAAAATATATATTTACCAAAATAAAAAGTTGCCTATAGCAAAGGGATAAGATACCTTTCTAACAGTGTAAACAATGGCATTATTAGTTTTTTAACTTTACTTCTTTACAGTATATGTAGTATAATTGACATAATGCAGTATATATATCTAAAATAGAAAAACTGGAGTTTGATGCGATAAACATTTGTAATTATTATTATTGTAATAAAAAAACAATTTATTAAAAATAATGTTTTGCGTAATATATTCTTCAATAAATACGTAACCAACTTATGTTCCATAAGGAACAGATGAGAAATACATATTATTTACCTTTAACCAAGTAAGAAATAACAGTAAATCAATTTGCCGTATTGGCAGCTACCTTAATTGTGCAGAGCGAGTTGCCAGCACTAAAATATTAATCTAAGCCAATGTCTCGTGTACCCGGAACAATGTTGCGTGCTCCGGAAGTTATGTAACAGGCTGTGTATGGCTCTACCAAAGAGTAAAGACGTTATCTTTTGGAGGGAAAGCGCGCGTGAGTATGTAATACACGTAACGATAGTTACAGTGATTTTGAGACTGATGTTGCTAGTTTATTTTCAAGCACGAATAACTGTCAGATTACATTATTGTGAGCCTTTTATTCATAGAAATATGAATAAAAGGCTTGTGGTTTATGTGCAAGCAATATTTATTTTAAAAAAGTTATAAAGGGAAGGGATGGGCCGAGGTGGCTGAGTTGTTCGAGTAGTTGCCAGCAACACAATTATTGCTATTTAGAATCCCTATTTACCAATGAGTTTTGTTAACTTAAGTACAGTGATTAGTCAGACCACGAGCTTTACGGTGAAGGAAAACACCGAGAGGAAACCTGCATACGTCTTAGAAGAAATTCAAAGGTGTATGTATAGAACGGTCACATTAACTTGACGCATCGCTGGAATGCGAGGCCCCGCCCGCTTCCCTTAGCTCGCCCGGCAATCGTCAGTATGGTTAGCATCTCTGTTACCGATACGCGCGTCGATATGTTGACTAGTTTTCTGTTGCTATTGTTGTTATTGGATATTTTGTTACGTTTTCGTTATTGTTTAAGTTTGGACTGTTTTTGTCATTTTTTGTTACTACTAATTCTTGAACATGGGGAAATCTATAAACAGTGAAGGGAGAAGTCTTGTGTTGAAAGTGTTTTAAAACAAACAAAATAGTTTTTAATTATGTTGTATAAAAAATACATGATGCAACATATTGCAAGATTAACAAATAAAACCTATGCTCCAAAAAAAATATAGTTTTTATTTAGCTACATGCTTTTTTTTCGCATCGTACCTGACCGCCAAAATGACGTCATCAAAGCCATGCGTCAAGTTAATGTGACCGCGTTGTATAGTCGTGCTTGAGTAACGGCGATGGACTCGCCATCTGTCACGTTGGCACCTAATATACCTCTGGCGAAAAGTGGGTGTGTGGGTATTACCTATACACCTCTGCCTACCCCTTCGGGGACCCTTGTGGGAAGGCGTGAGGATATATTATTATATTATTATTATAAGTAATGTAAGTATAGTCGTGTTTAAGAAAAGGCGATGGACTCGCCATCTCTCATGTTGGCATATAAAATATAACACTGACAAACATTTTGGGTATAATAAGCCCTGATTACACCTTCACAAGAGTTATAGGAAGTCATGAAGGTATATACGTAAGTAATTTTGACATTATCTTGTGGGCCGAGTGCTAAGCATGTTTTTGAAGTGGTAGTGGTGTGTCCAGAACCAATGGTTGGTAGTAAAGGTAACCGTTCGTTACTCAGTCTGCTAACACAGCCAAAACTTACAGGGCAAATAAAAAAATGCTTGCTAAGGTTAATACTTTTGTCAGAATTGCATCCACTCCAGTCTTCATATTTAGTTTAATAAGCAATAGTCCCGCAGGCTCAGCGTTGCCCCCGGGCAGTTCAGAGAAATAGTACGTTAGACAAAACATTGATAACGCTGGCGTTCTTCGACTTGCATTAACTATATATATATATCTTGTATCTTCGCTTGACCATGTGGCCACACATGGTCAATGCACAGCTGATGCTTTCTCTTTTCATGATCTTATCTTTCTTTCCTACAAGATCCGTCCGCCAAAGAACAAGCCTAGAATTCTCCTACAGCGTAACTTTGGCGCTATAGACCGGGACCAGCTTCTGAGGGACGCACAGGAAATTGACTGGGATGGCATCAGGCACGTAGATTCAGTTGACGAGAAGGTTAATATCTTCAACTCACTGCTCACCAAACTGTACTATGCACATGCTCCGGTCAGACCTGTTAGGGTGAAACAACTTCCAGCGCCTTGGCTCACTGATGAAATAAAGACCTTACAAGCCAAGAAGAATACCATCAAAGCTAAACATAAGGCAAACCCTGAAAAATATCGCGAAAAATATAGGCAGGTCAGGAATCTCTGCAATAGGATGTGTAGGGACGCCCAACGACGCCATATTCATAAATCTATTGAAGACAGCACTCCAGCTAACGTTTGGAAGTTCTTGCGGACTCTGGGAGTTGGTAAGCAAAAACATGTTTCCACCTCAAATAATTTGGACTTGCCTTAAACCTCCATTTCTCTTCGGTAGCACATTTTGATGCTACCACTAAAACTAACACGCTAAGCCATGTCTCAGGCTCTTCAACTCCCATCAGTCCAAGTTTTTCATTTAGTCAATTTACTGATTGTGACGTTAAGAAGGAAATATCTTTCATCGCCTCCAACGCTGTCGGATGTGACGATATCAGCCGCAAGATGGTCCTTCCTCTCTTAGATTTCCTCACACCTATTATCTCCCATATCTTCAATTCTTCCATCTCCTCTAGCTCCTTTCCAACTCTTTGGAAGAATGCACAAATCATTCCACTTCCTAAAAAAAATAACCCTATATCTTTTTCCGAATATCGACCTATTTCTATCCTACCTTTCCTGTCCAAGGTGTTGGAAAAGCTAGTCCACAAGCAGTTAAGTACGCACTTGGCACAACATAGCCTCCTCTATCCCTTCCAATCTGGCTTCCAACCAGGCCATAGTACCACTACGGCCTTGGTTAAAGTCACTGATGACATACGTGCTGGCATGGAAAAATCACAGCTGACAATCCTGACGCTGCTAGATTTCAGCAATGCATTCAACACCGTCGATTTCGACATACTGCTTGCCATACTAGGTTCCCTTAATGTATCTCCAACGGTAATTGACTGGTTACGAAGTTACTTGTTCGGACGCAGGCAGCGTATACGCCTGGATGATAGATTATCGTCTTGGTGTTTTACGTCTGCAGGCGTCCCACAAGGTGGCGTCTTATCTCCACTTCTTTTCTCGATATTTATTAAATCTATCACTCTCAACATCACTTCATCTTACCACCTATATGCAGACGATCTCCAGATCTACACACAAGCGTCTCTTTCTTCTCTCCCCTGTGCTATCAGAGCTACTAACATGGATCTGGATTTAATATCTGACTGTAGCAGGAATTACGGGCTCCAAGTAAACCCTGCGAAATCTCAGTCCATAATTATTGGTAAGAGTAGACTGATGGCCCAGGTGGGTGGGTGGGAACGGATGCCGCCTATCTCTTTTGTCGGTGTTATAATACCCTATAGCGATGTAGTCAGGGATCTTGGTATTCTTCTTGACAAAACTCTATCATGGGCACCTCAGGTTGCAGAGGTAGGTCGGAAGATGTTTGCTGCCGCGGGGTCCCTTAGACGCCTACGTAATTTCTTGCCTATAGACGCTAAAATTGCGCCATCCCAAGCATTGCTCCTTCCTATCCTTGACTATGCTGACGTCAGCTATCTTGACCTTACCGAGGAGCAACTTAATAAACTTGAGCGCCTTCAAAATCTCTGCATACGGTTCGTATTTGGATTACGCAAATATGACCACATTACTGAATTTCGCCGTAGGCTCAAGTGGCTACCCCGGACTGACTTCGCCGGAATACTCATATCCTATCCCTTCTTTACAAAACTTTGTTTGATCCTAGAGCCCCCAAATACCTTCAGGAACGCTTTGAATTTCTTTTTTCCAACCTGCACCTTCTCCGTAAAACCAGGGAACTCATCCTTAAAACTCCTACCTTCACTTCTTCTTCCTATTCCAAATCCTTCACTGCGCAAGCTGTCCGTCTATGGAACTCGCTACCCCAGAACATCAGACTGGCAAAGACATTGAACTCCTTTAAGAATATTTTATTTGACCACTATTTCTCTTCATAATTTATTCATATATAAGTATGTTTATGAATATTTTATTGTAAGTATGTATATTTCGTATTTATTTATTTATATTGCTTAGAATATTTATATTATAGTAATTGTGTATATTTCATCCGCTAAACTATCACACCTACCTTTTGTTTTCTCTATTTCTTTTCTCTCTAACTTGGTTGCCTGGAAGAAATCGCTTTTGCGATAAGGCCGCCTATTGTGCGTACTACATGTTGTTCTCTGTTTTTTGTCATCCTATTTGTTTTTGTAGATGTGTGTGTACAATAAAGGATATTATTATTATTATTATTATTATTATTATATATATTCTTACGCCTTCCCAGAAGGGTCCCCGAAGGGGTAGGCAGAGGTGTATAGGTAGTACCCACACCACACACCCACTTTCTTTGCATTAACTAATTTAAAACCATCACGCCGGGTCCGATCGACTTGATCTAAGTAGTTGGAACGTAGTCGTCCCCTGCACTGTTTTCTCCCTCCAAATCGCTAAACTAATTTTTTAAAAACCCTTTTTTTATTTCATGTTTGAATATCTTACTTCAATAGTACTCGAAACTTTCGAGCATGTATGAAGAGACTGATGAATGTGGACGAAGCGAAAGAGGTATGTAAGTCTAGAGAGAACTGGCGCTCTATACTCTCTGCCTACCCCGTTAGGGACTTGGCGTGATGACATGTATGTATATCTTGTAACCCTCTCAACTAAGACGTTACACGTGGAAAAATCTATGAGTTAGAGCAACGCTAATGCATTCAAGATAACTCACCGTCCGGAAATTGATTACAAATGAGGTGAAGCTGTATAGATGAGCACTATGTAGTTAGCCTGGGAATTAATCTATCTATCATTATTGCATTTTGCCGAGTCAACTTGAGGTCTGCATAGAATTATTATAATTTTCTTTTAACATCATATTGGTATACCTACTGTAAGGATGTTAAGGTGTGTAAATAAATAAATAAATAAATAATTCAACATAGAAATGTTTGTAGTATTATGCATTTGACAGCCATCTTTTTTAAGGAGCAAATGATGCCAGGACACGAATATTTAACGGGAGATTTTGTCGTACTCACATCGGTTGTACATTTGTGTCAGTGACTTTCAAATTTATTACCTATTTATGATATTAAAAGAAAAAATCCTATATGATGGTTTTAATTAGTACATACATACATACATATCATCACGCCAAGTCCCTAACGGGGTAGGCAGAGAGTATAGAGCGCCAGTTCTCTCTAGACTTACATACCTCTTTCGCTTCGTCCACATTCATCAGTCTCTTCATACATGCTCGTCGGTTTCGAGTACTCTTAACGTTCCCGTCCTTGAGAGTCCGATCTATTTGATCCAGGTAGTTGGAACGTGGCCTTCCTCTGCCTCTTCTTGCACACACTTTTGCTTTGTATATCTGTTTCGTCAATCTTTCTTCACTCATCCTTTCTATGTGTCCAAACCAACGTAACATGCCTTTCTTCATCTTTACAATCACGCCCTCATTCACGCCAGTTGATTTGCGAATCTCTTCATTGCGGATTCGATCTAATATCGTTACGCCGCACATTTTTCGAAGAGATCGCATCTCGACTGCATTCAAGCTATTTTCATACTTCCTCTGACATACCCAGGATTCGCTGCCATACAATAAGGTAGGTACCAATATCGCGTTGTGGACAGCAACTCGAGCATTCTTGCTCAGACTTTTACTGCCCATCAACGCCGACATGGCTCCATTCACCTTATTTCCGGCAGTTATCCTTAGTTTTAATTAGTGATAACATAAAAAAACAGGCACACAGTGGAGTGACTACAGAATGTGATTAATTACCGTGTAAATCTTTATACAGATAATGCCATCCACGGAGACGCGTCCCACCAATTTGAAGTCGAGGGGGTCGCGGGAGGCCGGGAGTATGACCCGACTCAATTAATTGTAGTGTACGTGTGCACTCATAGGTAATCAGTTTATACCGACAATACTCAAACATTAGAAGAAAGTTGCACACTTACACTATAAACAATAGGGAGAAATACTGGGGCGCGTCTCCGTGGATGGCACTAGCTATAGAAAGACGACGTTATTTTAATGTTTATTTCTTTTTCCTCGTAAAGTGTATGAAACAATGTGACAATCCGTCGATGTGTGTGTCAGTAATTAAGTTGGCCGCAGGGCCTGCATAAAACATGGCTCATGCATTATTCACGAAGGCGTCTTCCCTAGACATCAAAGTATTCATTAACACCACTTATGGAATGGGAAATGTATGCATTTATGTCTTTGTTTGCTCGTCTGCATCTTACATTTATTAATTCCACTGCATTTTGGATATTTGACATGATTTCACAAAGGTGTTTTATCTTATATCTACCAGGATATTAGTTAAGTGATTGTTGTAACACAAAATACATGTGAGAAACAAAATAAATATAATGTAATCGATAGGTATCCAACAACTTAATAACGTATAAAGTGAGATATTACAAATACATCTTAGGGCAACCCCCAATAGCGTGTATATGACTTGATTAGATGGTAGACTTTTCCACTTTTAATACTTTTCATAATATTTTTGGACTTTTGATGGCTTCGGGTTCAAATTAGTAGCTGTTCTGCTAAGGCTAAAGTCCTGAAATATTGACTTCAAATACGGTTTACTCAAAAGAGTGTACTCGTAAGTATTTTAGCAGAAATAAATACGGTACTACAATAGTGGTATAAGACCGATCACTATTGAATGCATAGCGTAACGGAAGTTAAAGAAACACGAAACAACGGCGGAATAACGATAATAGTTACAGAAATAAAATATAAATACTCTTTATTATAATTTTTTATTTATTTATTATTTTTATTAAATTCATGATAATGGCACATAATAATTACGAAGCAGAACGCACTAACCACATTGTCGAACAACAAATCAAATTTATAAATATAATAAGACTTTAAAGCGTGTTTTCTTGTAAGCGTCAAGAAATAATATACTTGCATGTAGACTTCCAGAGAATCCGTGGTTCAGTAAAAATTATCATAATGAAGCAGTTTGTCGTGTTGTTTGCAACGAAGGGTTTGTGACTCGTGACATTGTTTCCGACAAAACCTTGTTCAACGTTCCTAGTCTATTTATAGCCGGTGTCTTAGAAGGTTAGTTATTTATTCTGTGCTGGCTTATAATAATATTGTAAATGAAACGAAACGAAAGTTTCTGAGGATTTTTATTCCTCTTTCACCATTAAACTAGTTACCTACTGAGCAGAAGAAAAGAAAAGTTAACTGAGAACAAAAACAGAGATTCAATAAGACGATACACAGAGAGCTGAATAAACACACATGATTGATTTCGCCATGATTGATTAGACGACCGCCTGGTCTAGTGGTTAGAGCTCCTGACTGCGAAACTTGAGGTTGCGGGTTCGAATCCCGCTGAGGGCAAATATTTGTGTGAGGACACGAATATTTGTACCTTAGTCTTGGATGTCCTATGTATTTAAGTATATATCTATCTATATAAGTAAATATATCGTTGTCTAGTTACCATAACACAAGCTTTGCTTAATTTGGGACTAGGTCAATTTGTGTGGAATCGTCCCAGATATTTATTATTATTATTTCAATAGAAAATCTAACAAAACAGATTTACCATTGAAATCGAATGATTTTTGGTGAAATCCCAGGCACAGGTAGTATAAAATAAATGTGATCATGTAGACGGGCGGAATGTTAGCAAGAATCTAGTACAGTTTTGTATATTTTGTCAAAGTAATCATAACATTATATTTTCATATTCAGTGAAAAATATATTGGTAAGGAAATTCCCGTGCGACTGACAAGACTAATGGGAATAATTGGATGTTTCAGTAGATTTTCCTTGGCAGGCACGTTCTGACCAACGTTACTGACACGCCCTTGACAGGGTATCTTAGATATAACCATAATAAATTGTTTAGACGTAATTGCGTGAGATTTCAACATTTATTTATAAGATGCGCAGTGCATCCGTTATGCAAGGACGAGCTTTTGCTACAGGCCGCGCCTCTGCTCTTGGGTAATCTGAGCTTAACTACGTGCTAACATAAATCCTACAAATATTACAAATGGGAAAGTTTCTGAGTATGTATGCAAGTTTGTGAGGATGTATGCAAGTTTGTTACTCAATCATGCAAGAATTAGCGGAACGGAATTGAATGAAGGAAGGAAAATAAAAAAAAATAAAATAAAAAAAAATATCAGATTATTAGCTGAATTAACACATAGAATATGTTTTATTGTATAAAAAATGCCACCAATGCTAATACTAATGCCAAGGCTCGAGCAGAAGGCCCGTTTTGAACCATCACACGGACAACGGACAAAACTGCGCAGACGTAAGTGCAGGACTCAGCTAGTTGGTCATAGGTATATACAAAAGTATGGCTTTACAAAGCACTCAGATCTAAGCCTAAGTATATATTTATGTGAAACTTTGAATTTGAATCTTTATGAGAAAACGTATGCAGTTTGAGAAGAAATTACAAAGACGTATGCATAGTTGTGCTAGAGAAACGGCGACGGACCCGACATTGTTGGCACATAGTGTGCTTCTTTTTCGACGTTTTATAAGTGCCCACCTGGGCCTATGTGAAAAAAAAAGATTTTGATTTTGATTTTGACATAATATATATACATGTGGCAAAAGTAGGTGTGTGGGTGCTACCTACATAGGTACCTCTACCTACCCCTTCGGGGATACTTATGAAAAGACATGAAGATATACATATTTTTGGTTATGTTAAAATAGATTTAATTTTACTGTAAATAGGGAAAAAGCGACATGGAATCGTACTGAAATTTCATATAACCTACCCCCTGCTCGCTGGACACACGATCTTGAATCTAAAGCAAACGCATGCCGGTTTTGTCTCGATAAATAACGTCACCGTTAACCTCGTGTTGTGATTAAATAATTGAGCTTAAGTTCAGAAAAAAATCAGTGGTACAGTCGAGTATCGAAATTGCAATTTTGCTTTGTAGGTGATTGCTTGAACCACACGACAACCACGGCTTATGCTGTCATTCAAAAGAGTTGAAATCGTTGAAAGGTATTTCTTAATAATAAATTATCATGAGACGTTCACCCCTTTCCATAACACCTACACCCAAGTGCTTGTTCATAGAGCAGGATCAGAATAAAATTAACTGTATAAAACCATTGTTAAAACAAAGTGTCACCGGGTCTTTGACCGATCGGGTTCTGTCTTCCTATGACTGATCGTTCGGAAGTAACAATGCTATTAATAAGAATATAATACTTATAACATTGTAACGGAGTCAGGCCATAAACGACACGGCTTGAAACGGTATCAACGACAATTGATCGGACAATGGTATGACATTTAAATTGCTAACAGTTACGTTTATCTGAATCCAAATGGGGTGTGGTTTTTTTTAATAAAACGGAACTCTATCCGCAAGCAGTGTCACAAGTATGTAATATATATATATATATATATATACTAGCTGTCCCGCCCAGCTTCGCCCGGGTGAAAAAGTAAAACTTCCTGAAACACGATCGCAGCGCCACCTATCGGGTCCAATTGTGATGTAAGGTATCCTATCTTTTAAGTTGGATCGAACTGCACATGGTGTGCAAATTTGATTGAAATCGGTTAAGTAGTTTAGGAGTCCATGAGGACAAACATTGTGACACGAGATTTATATATATTAAGATATATATATCCTCACGCCTTCCCATAAGGGTCCCCGAAGGGGTAGACAGAGGTGTATAGGTAGTACCCACAACCCACACAACCACTATCCGCCAGAGATATATTTTTAGGTGCCAAACTGCCAACGTGACACAGATGGCGCGTCCGTCTCCGTTACTCAAGCACAACTGCTTACATACATACATAGCTATGAATTGCTTCTGAGTTCCGAGACGTATCGTATTCAGGTTTCCCCTCGATGTTTACCTTCACCGTAAAGCTCGTGGTATGATGTGACGAATAGTGGTGCTGCTGATATATTAGTATTAGTTAAGATATCACTAATATTTGACGTATTCATGTATTAGAATCTGGCCATCTATGATATGCTAATATTTCTCAGTCAACTAATATCTCTAGTGACCATCCAAAATATATCGGATTATAATATTCGTAATACTTCGGATTCACTCGACTCAACTCGGCCGGAGTGATCCCGAACGTATTACCCGCTCTCATCGCCTTCGCACTGTAAGCAGTGATATCGTAACGACGCTGAGATCCTATCAACGTAGTTTTAAGGTGCAAATTCGAGTGACATCGCATTCAAGCGAGACGAACAGTTTTCGAATATTTCTCTCTCAACTAATATTAGTTAGAGATTACTAATATTTGACGTATTCATGTATGAGAATGTGGCCATTTATGATATATGCTAATATTTCTTAGTCACCTTATCTCTCTAGTGACCATCCAAAATATATCGGATTATAATATTCGGAATATTTCGGAATCACTCAAATGTCACAAATAGTGACATTTGACATATCACTAATCCTCATATATTAGTTAAAATATTATAATATTACCAGACGAATATATTAGTATTACCTAATATTGAGAAATATCGGTATTAAATTAACCCATCCCTAGTGACGAATAATTGTACTTAAGTTAAGAAAAACTCATTGGTACAGTCGATATTCGAACTCAAGCGAATTTGCAAGTTATACCTTTATAAAATAACACTGTTTGAAAAATATTATCCAAGAGAAAGGAACTCCATAATATCCTGTTTTAAAACTGTGACAGTGACATCTTGTGAGTAAAACCAGAAACTATTAATATGGGAATTAACATACTGCTTGTGATATATGTGGTTGAGTTAACGGTACCCTGCTACGTACACAGTACCGTTGCCATCACTTGCAATCGGAATGACAAGTGTTGGTTACCTACCTTTGTGTAAGTGGTATTTTCCAGGATCAACATTTTATTCAACCGCATGAGTGACAGCTCAATAGTTCTGATGAAAACCATTCATGTGGAGACAGTAATTTTAGTTATAAGGCCGTAGGTCACGTCAGTACGTCTAGTAAAAAGGATTCACATAAAAGTTCTTGTGAAAAACGTTTGCGGTTTTTTCGCGATATAAGTAACTACGTATCGCGGTGCTATTCTTGGTTAAAAAGCAAAGTTGCGGCTCCAATTATTTGTTTGGTTAAAGTTTAATGTTATAAAATATTATTATAACTCTAAGGTTTATACTGGAATAGTCTGGAAAGATTTACGGCTATACTCTTTTTACGCGTTGCATGTCGCATATCAGGTTTAAAAAAAATGTGCCCTATTTAATCATAAAATTTTATTCTATATCTTTTAGTTCCAGTATATGCTATATCAAAGATTTATTAAATAAAATTATATACGGATGTAATTTTCGGTGCCGTTTTTAAATGTTCACACAATTTAATGTGGTCGTCCCGGCGGCAGCTGATTTCATAATTTCTTCACCCAATATGTAAACACCGCGAACATAAAATAACAAATAACAGACACCTGACAATGGTCCGTATCGCACGAGAACAATAACTTGTACCAAATATTATCCGACATTGTCTCTCACACGCGCCTTTTGGGCAGTTTAAAGAAAAAACAATACGGTTAGTTATGAGAATGCCAGGATGTACTTTTATAAGTTTTGGCCTTTTAAACACTACCTTCCTCAAACTCTAAGACGCACTCATTGTACACATAATATCGTGAGAGCCCTTCCATTTGCGAGATAAAAAAACTCGGCTATTACGAAGTACCAAGTCCTTTCAAAAGCAGTGGACTTGAGAAGTGTAATTTTTTTTTATAGTCATTTAAAACTTAAGTATTATAAAACTTAAATCTCCCTACCATTATTTTCATTTAATGAACGCGTTAGTTGCGTTGTAAGTTCTGGCTAACTGACTTAGGCTTTGGCTTATATTTTGAGGAGAATAACCTTATATACCTATTACATACATAAATATATACTTATTACCATTTAAGCTAATGCCAAAGTACTCTTGCAGTATTGTTACAGTACTTGCCACTATTGGTCAATAAGTGAGGAATAGCCTATTATACTCCAGGTGGATACGAACGTAAGTAGTTCTAATTTTAAGGATTCCCTACCGTGTCTTATTGTTTTACTCATAAGAAGAAACGGTAGAGGCGACTACTCATAGAGCCTACTATCCTCCCATCCTATTTGGTTATTTTATTTGGCATAAGACGAGGTAGGCAGAGACCACTTCATTCCACTTGCTACGATCCTTACATACTTCTTTCGCTTCGTCCACTTTCATTATTCTCTTCATACATGCTCTTCGGTTTAGGGTACTCTTGACCTGACCTTTTTTCAAGACGTCCCTAATTTGGTCTACAAACGTCCGCCTTGGTCTACCCCTTCCAACACGTTCATTCACACTCGCCTTATACACTTTTTTCGTCAATCGTTCTTCATTCATTCTCTCGACATGGCAAAACCATCTCAGCATACCTTTCTAAATTTTTGTCACTACATCTTCTTTCAGACCACAACGTTTCCTTATATCACTATTTCTTATCCTGTCACACAGTTTAACTCCTATCATACTTCTTCACTTCGTGAGAACCCTCATATGTATTGTATTTGTACCTAAGTGATTTTACTTAATGTGCTTGTTTAATCCTTAAATTTACCTCTGACGTTGTTCAAATTGTATTCCTTAGAACGAATGATCGTTTTGGTCCGGATGTTTTCATAGGAGATGATACTGTAAGTGTTCCGTGCATATGTTCTAGTGTTTAAATTCATAGGTTTGCATAACCTGTAATGCGTTCTACGTCAATAAGGTCGTGTTCATGAATAAAAATTACGAATCGGCTACCTTTGTACAGAATCAAGACAATTAAATGAATGCGCTTTATTTTTTATCAAATGAGGATAAGAGCTTATAGGTCCAAATACCATAACCGATAAAAAAATATATTATATTTTATGGGTTGGCTGAAAAAGGTAAAAAAAAGGAAACCACCTTTTTATCATACATACACACACATATCATCACGCCGAGTCCTTAACGGGGTAAGCAGACAGGGTAGAACGCCAGTACCCTCTTTTTTCTTTAGATTTGAATTTGATCGAATTGATATTAAAAGCCGTGGTGGCCGAGTGGTTCGAGTAGTTGCCTGCGACATAAAGATCGCAAGTTCGAATCCCGTACCTGTACACCTCCGCCTTCCCCTTCAGGGACCCTTATTGGAAGGCGTAGGATATATGTACATATATATGTTTGGCATGTATGAAGAGACTGATGAATGTGGATGAAGCGAAAGGGGTATGTAAGTCTAGAGAGAACCGGCGCTCTATACTCTCTGCCTACCCCGTTAGGGACTTGGCGTGATGATATGTATGCATGTATGTATATGTTCATATATATATAAACATGTTTTTATCGTGTATTTATAATGCCTAATGTATATCATGTTTATCCACTAAACTATTTTGCATCTTGCAGCATCTTGAATCGAGGTTTAAAGCGCGAGCAGTGTTAAAGAAAAAAAAAAGTGTTAGCCTCCGTAAAAGTCAACTACATAAATTTAATCACGCTGAATCCCTAACGGTGTAGTGTGGAGTGCCAGTTCACACTTATTTCTAGACTTACAGACTTACTCTTTCGCTTCATCCACTGTATTAATAGCAATATTTACCTCCCTACTAATCTTTACGCTTTACGACAAAGATGAAAAGATAAATGGCACCTCCTTTTCGCTAGATATATATGAACTTATATATATCCTCACGCCTTCCCACCAGGGTCCCCGAAGGGGTAGGCAGAGGTGTATAGGTAATTACCACACACCCACTTTCCGCCAGAGGTATATTAGCTGCCAACGTGACAGATGGCGAGTCCATCGCCGTTACTCCAACACGACTATACATACGCCTTTGAATTTCTTCTCAGACGTATGCAGGTTTCCTCTCGATGTTTTCCTTCACCGTAAAGGTGTGACTAATCACTGTACTTAAGTTCAGAAAAACTCATTGGTACAGTCGGGATTCGAACTTGCGACCTTTGCGCCGCAGGCAACTGCTCGAACCTCTCGGCCACCACGGCTCTATGAACTTTGCCGCCTTTGTTGTCATAATTTCATTAATATACATACACATATAAAAAAAAATAGGCTTATTGGGACAGATTTTAACGAGAAGTAGGTATGCTTCTTAGTGAGTCATATGAAAGGGTGTTCTTAATAGTTGAACCTACTTAATTTATTCTACTTAATAAACATAAGTAACTAGAAGAGGCCATAAACAATGTCGCAATGAATGTTTTCGCAGATGCAACCTTAAACCTAACTTGTTTGAGAAATGATAATAAGCAGATTAGAAAAAAAAACTAGGTTAATTGCTACTACGATTACTTGGAAAATTATATTTCTCGACTCCTTTTACAATTATTGTCTGTAGTTTTTTGCTATTTACAAGAGTTGAAGAAAATTTTATAACAAAGACGTTGTTTCTAGCTGCATTTTATGTTTTTTTAACGAACTGTGTGTTAAAAAGATACACATGGGTACTTGTTTCAACTATTAGGAATTATTGTTGCTGTGAATACTTAACTATTCGATAGAGCCATCCATTTTGTCTGAACTGAATCTGAATGTAGGTTTCTATTTATTTTCTTTATTAAGTTGGTATCTTTTTTTATTAAGTTTTACGAGCGGAAATCGGATGAACGGTTTGCTCTGTTTCAAATAAATAATAGGTATGATATTTCGAATAAATTTACTGGATATTATACTACTTTTTTAATTGAGATCTTACTATTTTACAACGTCTATTATGACTGTTCTTTTAATCTTTAATTTAAAAAAAATCTATCAAGTGGTTAAAAAATAAAAAAAATAAAATCATATTGTTTACAATATGATTTTCTAAGCCATAAATAAGGCTCATAATAATATAATAAAGTATATTATATATAGTATTAAAATAAATAAAGTATCTCTCTAGGATCTGCTACTGTCTTATTATTTTTCTTTAATTTATAATAAACATTAAGCATACAAAGAACTTACCTTATACTTCATTCTGAACTTTTAATTTTCTCGTTAATAATTCAAATCACTACACTGAAACGAATTTATTAAGTTTAAAGTAAAAAATATTTTAATAAAAAAATATATACAATTCTATTGGACCGATATTTGGCGCGCAAATCCGCAATGCCGCGCATGCGTACGGTGCGGCCGCGCGATAATGGCTGCGCTTCAGTCGACGCGCCAGTTTTGCTGCCCCGCCAGTGCAACGACCCAGTAATTCTAAGCTATCGCCACTGCGGACTTCCTCCGAGTGCAGCTGTGGTCGCAACGAAGGTGAAGGTAAACCAACCAAAGGTGAAGTGCGGCCGCGACCGTTGCCGAAATTGCGGCATTATTCCAACGCGCCGCCTATAATGCGTTTTCACGCAGTTTCACGTGGTTCCAACTTTTAAACTGATGCAAATTGTTTGTTAATTATTAGACAGCACTTTTTGTTGCATTTGATTTCATTTAATACTTGCTTAGAATTGTTTGTCGAATGCCGGAGCGTTTTAAATTGTAAACGATTTAAGACGGTCGGTACCGACAATAACAAATTAAGACGTTTACTTCAAACGCCATGGACGCAAATGCATGCAACTCAAGCATCAAGATATGTAGGTAGTAAAATATGTGCTGTGACTTATCAAATCATGAGCTTACCTACGCTGAAGGATATCATCGTGGTAACTACCTGCATACGTTTGAGAAGAAATTCTTAGACGTATGCTTAGACGGTGTTAAAGAAAAGTCAATGGACTCACCATCTATCATCTTCATGTTGGTACCTAAAATATATCTCAGGCAAAAGGAAGATGTGTGGATACTACACACCTCTACTCTGCGTACCCCTCCGGAGACCCTTGTAGGAAAGCATGAAGATATAACAACACGGAGTTAGGATCACGGTACTTAATTTAACAGCATTAGAAAATAAATGCCTTTTTCTAATTTCGTAGGTTTCATAGTTACGAACCCTTTTAGTTTTTCCATGTCCGTCTGTCTGTCTGTCCAACAGCCGTCCGCGGGTTAACTCAGAGACGCTTGGTCCTACAGAGCTGTACTTTCGTATAAATTAAAATAAATTATATAAATTAAAATCTTGAAAAAAACAAATCTCACATTATTTATCTCCCACACACGTAAAACGGGACAAAACATTTTTTTTCGCCATTCCTGTTATGTGGCATATCGTTAAAAAGCTTAATATAAAATAATAGGTTTAAGTATGTTAAAATCGATTTTCGAGTAAAGGTTCCATACACATATAAAAAACCAATTAGTAAGATCCAGATTTCAAGGAATTTTCCAGGTTCCAAAGGAGTTTCCTTCCGCGAACGCTCAGGCTGTGGAATGAGCTCCCCGTTGAGGTTTTCCCTGGAGAGTACAGCATGGAGTTCTTCAAGAAGGGTGTGAAAAGATTCCTGCAGGGTCGGCAACGCGCGAGTGATACCCCTGGTGTTGCAAGCGTCCATAGGCGGCGGTAACCGCTTACCATCAGGCGGACCGCATGCTTGTTTGCCAACCAAGCGGTATAAAAAAAAAAAAAAAAGAAAAAAGATCGCAAGTTTGAAACCCGACTGTACCAATGAATTTTTCTGATCTTAAGTACAGTGATCAGTCACACCACGAGCTTTACGGTGAATGAAAACATCGAGAGGAAACCTGCATACGTCTGAGAAGAAATTCAAAGGCGTATGTATATATAGTCGTGCTGGAGTAACGGCGATGGACTCGTCATCTGTCACGTTGGCACCTTAAATTTTTCTCTGGCGGAAAGTGGGTGTATGGGTATTACCTATCCACCTCTGCCTACCCCTTCGGCGACCCTTGTGGGAAGGCGTGAGGATATATTATTATTAAATAATAAGCTTTAAAACTAACTGAAATTACCCCCTCTACCAGCTGAACCGTTAATATATCCGACTAATAGGTATTCTACCTTGTATCAAATTTCATCCAATTTCGTTCAGTAGTTTCTGCGTGAAAGAGGAAGAAACATCCTTACAAACATTTGCATTTATAATAATTATCTTATTAGGACTTACATTTTAAAGAACAAATTTATTATAATAGCTACTGCAACAATTAAAAATAAATTAATTAAACTTTACCAATTTCTCGATAATCCCGCCTTTAGAAACACTAATCATTCGTTTTAATATAATATGATAAATGATTTTATAGGAACCTCAAGTCAGAGCAAATAACATAGGAACATTTTAAAAAATCTTGCCATAAATCGACGGCCTATTTTAATCTGTGCTTGTTAGGAAAATGGTGGTTTGACAGTTCACAAACAAAGTTTACTTTAAATATTGGTGTGCGGTCTAACTTTGCGACTTGAGATAAGTGCGTCGTATTTTTCGCACACTATTTCAATTGTGCATTTAATAAAGTGAATATGTCACGAGATCCAGCTAGGAAAGGTTATTACGGCAGAGATCGAGAGAGGGAACGCGATCGGGACTGGGACCGGGGAGACTACAGAAATCGTCCCGGTGGTAGGAAGCGCACTCGAAGTCCTAATAGAAACGAAGTTGAAAAGCGTAGAAGTCGCACGCCTCGGAAAGGCGACAAGGATATGCTCGACGATAATATTTTAAATGAAATATCTAAATTACCTGAACCTAGTGAGTTGTGGGAACCCCCGTTCCAGGAAGGTGGATTTCCGTCAGCCGCGCCCCCGGCTTTCCAACAAGAGGTAAGTAGACCCGCCCCTTCCTTTTCATGCAGTCTATATCTTTATGTACAAATTATTGTAGTAAATAAATGTAAAAAAAGTACTTACAATAATATCTTGCAAACTACATCGTATTAGTATGATACAATTAGGTTAGAGGCCTATAAATGGCCTCCCAATGATTTGACAATACCCTTTTAATACTAATTTAGCTTTTTTCTCTATTTCTTCTCTCACTTACGTTGCCTGGTAGAAAAAGATTTTGCAATAAGGCCGCCTATTGTACCTATTAGATGTTGTTCTTTGTTTCCGGTCATACTATTTGTTTTGTTTGTGTACAATGAGGACCAATATTATTACTTTTATATTATTAACCACAAAATGTTGACCCTGCTTTAACTCATAGGGTGTGCCCAATCAAACATACCAACAAAATTACCAGGCTTCATACACAAGCGGCATATATGATGATTTCCCTACACTGGGGTCCATGCAACCAGCCCATCTACCAGACACGGCGCAGTGGAACCAAATGTCTCTACCACCTCCACCAGTTCCACCAGCCCCAGTCTTCAACAATGTTGAGGATCAGATCAAGAAAGAAGGTAAGACTAGATCAGTAAATGATGGGATGTTATAGATTAATTGTTTCTGGGACAATGTAGATAGCTCTAGAAGTGCTTGTAATGGGTATGCTACAATACAGAGGAATGATGCTGACTCGGAATAAAAAGTTATTGTGAACTGATGATGAGGCAAGTGTATGGTGTAGTAGTAAGTATGGTGTTAGCATTCAAGTAAACTATTATAAAAATATACACTTCTCATCAGACATATCTAAACACCTTGCATATTTATCTTTCGTAAGGTTTATCAGAAAAAAAAATATATTTAGATATGTCAAATGGTGTTTAATAGTCAATAATATGAGGTATTATTAATTATATATTAACTAGCAGACCAAGCCACACCTTGCTGAAGATTTTTGTTATATTACATTGTAAATAAATACTTACTCAATCCAGTCAACAGATATCATCATCTGTTAGAATCCCTTGGAGATAACTGATAATTTTGGCTGTCAAAATATAGACAAATAATTTGCAATAAAATATAATATCGCAATATAAATATAATTAATATTACAACTATAAATTGAGATGTAAGATATCCTATCTTTCAAGTTGGATCAAACTGCACAGTGTGCAAATTGGATTAAAATTGGTTAAGAGTCCAAAGCAGACAAACAATGTGACACATTATTTATATATATTAAGACAATACCTCATATTATTTTATATATGGAGCATCCATATATAATTAACCAATTTGATTTCATTGCTAGATTTCTTTCTGATTTAAATCATATCCTGCATATTCATCCAGCTAATTTAATAACTATCCTCAGTGCAGTGCAGTTTATGTATCATACTTTTTTATTGTATCTAAATCTAATTACAATAATAATAATGGTTATTTATTGGTAATTGATAATGTATGATTATGACCTATCATTATCATGATCCCTATCACTGATCATGATCATTTCTATTTTTATAATTGTATAATGAGCCAATAATAATAAAAGTATATTACATGCATAATATGTAATACAACAAAAGGTATTTAAAATATTGTCTTAAACATTTATTTAAGAAATAATTATTGAATTTTTTTGCACTTGATCAAATATATTTGTGCTTTGTATCAACTCCGCTTAACACAATTGCATTCCATTTAATGTTGCCATGACAAGTGAATTTTTAATTAAAATGTATTTTAGGAATGAAAATAGTGACACAACCAAGAAGAAATGGTGTACCTGCTTGTATCGGAGTGTAGACTGGCTGACGACTGCAAATACAAATAATAATTAGTTGAAGTTAATAACATAACTATCTTTATTTTGAATTGCTCAGTCCCTACTGCTCTATTTGTCAATCAAATCTAGCTACCCGGACTATAACAGCTAAGCTATGGTTTATTTTGTCATCTTTGCTATATATACTTTGTTTGGTGCCATTCAATTAAGAACCTATTATTGTGTATAATCTGTAGTGCTATAATTAAAATTCATATGCAATCACACAGTTAAGTGACGCTATCCATACATGTTCTGTCAAGAAAACCATAACCCTCCATTATACCTTTTTCTACAGCTGCTATAGAGTCAGAAATGCGCCATCAAAAAGCGGCACTGTCAAAGCAACGAGAAGACTACATAAAGAAAGCTGGCATCTTAAAAAAAGAACTGGACACACTGAAAGATCAGCGCAACGAGCTACGCGGCGATGCGAAGAGATCGCCGAGCCCTGACACTAAGCGATTTTTGAAGGAAAACACTAAGCTTCAGGTTTGCCGGTGTTATACTTAAATGAACTTTATTTACATTGTAATATAGCAATATTTAGCTTGTGAGCTTGAACAATGTTGGGTAATCGAATGCATGCTGTCGATTATTTAGCGTCGTATGTGGAGATGTGCATCTAAGCTTGTTGTAGTTGGAGATCCAGAACAAGCTGAAGACGATCAACAATGTGGTGGATATGCTGAATGGGATCATCGGTGAAGAGGCAGAGGCCACCCAAGACTTGGAGGAGGTTGCTGACCGCAAGAGAAAGTCCAGGTCCGTTGCTTAACATTTTATACAGATAAGATATAAAGAACTTGCAATTAGATCACTTAGATAATTATTATTTCTTCATATATTGAGTTTCATATTGTTGTATTATTTTAAGATAAGTTACTTAAGATCTATTAGTTCTTGTCTAACTTTATTCCCAAGACAGGACACAGACGAGAAGATGTTTATGGGAAGAATACCAGCTTGGGAGGACTATAAAGTGTTGCTTTCAAGAAAATCGCGAGGCTTTGAAGATTTTGGCTTATATCAATGTGCTATAGAATTGTCAATGTTATCTATATTACTATGTGGGTATGCTTTAAGCTAAACTGACCCTCCCTTTCAACCCCCCTCAGTTTGAAAGGACATGTAAATGGGATGTTTTGGTCACTTCGGCTTAATGAACACCACTGATGTAAGCTTTCCAATATTGCTTTATATATATTATATAAAAAGTCATATTTGTACATAATATTTTCGGAGTCATTGGTTAATTAAAGTGTTGATGCTTGATGTCTTTTGTGTTTTATTGAACGTTGCGTGTGATTTTGAAATAATTCGTCGCGTTTGCACAGACTACACTAAAAATATTACCAAATGTTGATTTCACATATGAGTTAACATTTTCAGATATGAGTTGAGTGCCAAATTAACGCTGTTTTAAATTTCGCGAATTGGCAAATGCGAAAATATTTAACGGAATGTTATTTTTTTACTAATCGGCGTATATCCCTGACGTTTTTATTACCCGTGTATATAAGGATACAAAACGCCACATATGTCTTTGTCTGTATCGCTATTACCGTCGGCTATGTTTGTAATGTGGCCTAATGGTTCGAGCAGTCGCCTGCAACACAATATTGCAAGTTTGAATCCCAAATGTTCCAATGAGTTTTTCTGAACTCGCTACAGTGATTAGCCACCCGATTTACGGTGAAGGAAAACATCGAGGATATTTAACATAAGGATATTCTTCCACTTTCTCATTGTATATCTGTTTCGTCAAAGTTTTTTTCACTCATACGCGTGTGTATGTAACCACACTAGGTCCCCCAGCAACAGGAAGTCCAACTATGTATACTACGACCCCGAGATGCATTGGTGTCGTGTGTGCAACGAATTCCCGCCCACGGCGAAGGATTACTTGAACCATCTGCATTCGCCGGCGCATCACAAGTAAGCCTGAGATAAATATAGTAGTATTCTAATAGATGTCTGCTATGTTATACCATATGCTTTTTCCTCACCTTGACGGTATTACATGTCGAACGGCCGTCTGGTCTAGTGGTCTGGTCGAGTTGGCTGCGAAACTTGAGGTCGCGGGTTCGATTCCCACAGAGATATTTGTGTGATGACACGAGTATTTGTATCTCAGTCTTGGATGTACTATGTATTTATGCATATATATATATATATATATATCTATCTATATAAGTAAATATGTATATCGTTGTCTAGTTACCATAACACTAACTTTGCTTTATTCTGAATCTTTTTCTTTTCTCAATTCGGGTTTTTTTTACAATAATAATTTTACTTTTTTTATTTTAATTTATTCCATATCTTGACCAGAATTAGTTACAGTACTGATTAGAGACAATATTTGTGTCACTTGTTTAATTTGTCTAATTTGTGAATGTGAGAACATTGTAGGCTTTGTAGATTCTTAGATCTTGCTAACATTGTTATAATTATCTTGTTTTATGTATGCTTTGTATAGTAAGCAACGACCTATTGTCGGGCCTACGTTGTTCCCCCATACTTGGGTACTATTGCTGTAACGAAAAAATATTGTATATGCCTAATGATTTGAAAAGAGTATCCATGGAGTTTCTTGCCGGTTCTTCTCCATGGAAGCGACCAACCCGAACCGTGCTTCTTCTTTTTCGACGTTTTATAAGTGCCCACCTGGGCCTATGTGAAATAAAAAGATTTTGATTTTGATTTTGCTTAATTTGAGGATATGTAAATTTTTGTGGAATTGTCCCAAGGTATTTATTACAGTTGATTAATTTAGATGCTATCGTGCTAACGATACCTCAAGTTTGTTTTATACCACATGGGTGGCAAACAAGCATGCGGTCCGCCTGATGGTAAGCGGTTACCGCCGCCTATGGACGCTTGCAACACCAGGGCTATCACTCGCGCGTTGTCGACCCTGCAGGAATCTTTTCACACCCTTCTTGAAGAACTCCATGCTGTACTCTGCATTGTTTGTATTGCTTACTTCTTTAATTTGAGCTTAGTTGAGGATAAACTATTTTATATTCTTCAACTGTTGTTGGTGTACATGTGTAGACATGTACGAGGACAAGTTAGATAGAGTCATATTGTCCGTAGAATGGCGGCGGCGCACATGGAGGCGCCGTGGCACTCGGTGGCGGGCGTCAACGAGGGCTTCCCCAGCTACCCCTCCGCACCCACCAAGCGCACGCCCATCAGAGGTACACACACACACACACACACACACACACACACACACACACACACACACACACACACAACGAGCGGCCCTATAATCTCTTATCTTATCTTATCTTACTTCTTACTAATATTATAAATGTGAAAGTTTGTAAGTTTGGATGTTTGCGGTTCTTTCACGGCCAAACGGCTGAACCGATTTGGCTGAAAGTTGATATGGTAATAGCTTATACCTAGGAATAGGACATAGGCTACTTTTTTTTAGAACCTGAAAAATTCAAAGTTCTTATATTATAATGTATGATGCTGTTTCACGGCATAGCGGCTGAACCGATTCTAGCAGGAATATTTCCAAAGCTACTTTTTCGAACTCCACGCGGGCGAAGTCGCGGGCATAAGCTAGTAAAGCATATGCATCAGTAATTTCAGCAATTTATAGAAGTAAGTTGCCAAAAAACACTAACATTAAAATAACATTTGTGTTCTGTTCCTACGCGGTGAATAAGGTGTCCAAAATTTTATTCGTAGTGACAGAGTGCTTTGGAGATGAAGAAGGAGAAAATGATTATTTTTCTGAACTTAATACCTATTGTGATAAGTCAAGGAAAATATCGTAAGGCAGCCTGTGTCGTCGTTTGACAAACTGCGATGGCCGCCATGTTATAGCTAAATATATTTCCGTCGAATATAGGGTATACCTCTATACCTCTACATCTACCAGCCCTTACCACAAGGGTACTGGAAGGCGGGTATAAATTATTATAGTATAATAATAAAATTGATCTGTGTGTGTGTTTCTGGCGAAGGTCTGCAATTCTTCGTGCCGTCCACCGCGTGGTACTGCAAGCTGTGCGACCAGTTCATTGGGGACCTGCACTGCGCTTCGGCTCACTTGAAGTCCATCGTGCATTCCAAGAATTATACCGTGAGTACCTCGTGGTATAGAGTTCTAGATCCCGGTTGCGAACTTGGGGCCAGGAGGTTTTTAAACAGATTTGGACACCGGTCGCTTCATTGTATGTATACGAATATCATAAATGAGAAAGTTTGTATGCTTGGACAGTGTATGTTTGTTACTCAGTCCTGGGTGAATGGAGATGGATGAAATTTGGCAAAGAGAAAGATAGAAGTTGGTATGCTAACGTAAGTTAGCATTCATAGCCGTCTGGTCTGGTGGTTAGAGCTCCTGACTGCGAATCTTGAGGCCGCGGGATCGATCCCGCTGAGGGCAAATATTTGTGTGATGAACACAAGTATTTGTTTTGATATCCTAAGTATTTATGTATATATCTATCTATTTCAGTGAATATATCGTTGTCTAGTTACCATATCACAAGCTATGGTTAAATTGGCGGGGCTAAGTTAATTTGTGTGGAATTGTCCTAATGTATTATTATATTATACACAAACAAACAAAAAAAAACTCTCCTCGTATTTCGTCACGATGTGTCCCTCGGGGAGTAGTCAACGTAGAGTAAAGCGCCTGCTCTCTACCCTTACAGACCTCTTTCGCTAAATCTTCATACATTGAGTACTCTATTCAAATTTAATTTGTTTAATTCTATTCCAGAACTTTGTAGAACAAAACCCTCACTGGGAGACGGACTGGATGTCCGACAGGCAGAAGGCCTATGAGATAGCAAGAGCTTCTAAGAAGGCGGAGGACAAGCCCGCCCAGTACGCTGCCCACACGATCACCTTCAACAAGGACGGGTTCCACACCAAACGCAAGGACAGCCCCACACCCGGAGATGATAAGAAAAAGAAAAAGGACAGAAAGAAGAAGACTAAGAGAAAGCAGAGCAGCAGTAGCAGCTCTTCGTCCGACTCCAGCACCTCCGATAGTGACAGTCCTAAAAAGAGAATAGGTATACATTTATATCTTCACGCCTTTCCACAGGTCCAGGAGGTAGGCAGAGGTCTGTAAATAGTACCCACATGGCGACATTTCGCTTGTTTATATATTTTAGGTGACAGATGGCGAGTCCATCGCTGTTTCTCAACGTAAGCACCTACGTCTTTGAATTTATATTTTGTGACCACTTTCCAACTGCCTAGAATCTAGATTAAATAGAAATACCATCACTCAAGAATGGAAAATTCTAGTCTTTGTTTTTATATTGTAATATCTCATTGGTACAGTCGGGATTCGAGCTTGCGATCTTAGTGTCGCAGGCAACTTCTAGTTAAGAATAGAAACTTCTTTCTCTAACTCTCTCTCTAACTATCGAGTATGTATGAAGAGACTAATGAATGTGATAGAAGCGGAAGAGGTCTGAATTTGGAAGTCTAGAGGAAACTGGCGCTGTGCGTTCGATGTCCACCCGCAGAGGGACTAGCCGTGATAATATGTTGGTATATTGTATTATCTCGCATCAGGGAGCAAGTTGAAAAGCAAGCTCAGTTGGCAAACCCAGTGGATGTCTTCCATCGCCGTGGACCGCCTCAACCACGACGACCGCAAACTCCTCGACAACCTTAAAACCAGGTACCTTTATGTTTGCCAACCGACCATTTGACATATAAAAAAATATATATCCTCACGCCTTCTCACAAGGCTCCCCGAAAGGGTAGGCAGAAGTGTATAGGTAATACCTACACACCCACTTTCCGCCAGAGGTATGTTAGGTGCCAACGTGACAGATGGCGAGTCTATCGCCGTTACTCAAGCATGACTACATTCGCCTTTGAATTTCTTCTCAGTCCTAACCTAAGTATATTTATAACAATAATACCTTGTCTCATCGATCAAATCGATCGGACGCTCAAGGACGGGAACGTCAAGAGTACTCGAAACCGACGAGCATGTATGAAGAGACTGATGAATGTGGACGAAGCGAAAGAGGTATGCAAGTCCTCTATACTCTCTGCCTACCCCATTAGGGACTTGGCGTGATGATATGTATGTATGTATACCTTATCTCCTATTTTGGCATTTGTTTCTAAATTACGAAATTGCTGAACGGACAGAATATGGCCCTACCAATAACCATTTGTATTTTAAGCTTCACTATCACATGTAGAATTAAAAATGGTTCTTATGTATGTGTATGTAAAAGCTCTTTTTGCTCATTCTACTAATATATGATGATAATGACTGTAACATAAAAATATTGTTATTGTATACCTAATGATTTGCAAAGAGTAATCATGGAGTTTCTTGCCGGTTCTTCTCCATGGAAACGACCAACCCGAACCGTGCACCTTTTTCGACGTTTTATAAGTGTCCATCTAGGCCTATGTGAAATAAAAATATTTTGATTTTGATAAATTGTAGGATAAAGAAAGAGAAGGAAGTGAAACAGGAACGCAGTCGGTCGAAGGAACGCGCGGACTCCAAGAGGAGGTGAGGGTTGTGACATAGTTGCGTGCAATGGGCATTCATTATTATGCAGATGAATTTAATAATAATCCATTACTTATTTCAAACTACGCAAGTAAGTGACATTCAATAAGAGTTCCCCGTGTCCCTTACGCTGATTAAAATATTTAGATTTTTAAGTTAGCTAATGGTTTTCCAATCAATAAAGGTAATATATAAGGCAATAAAGGTAATACTTTGGCATTTGCATAAGAAGTGGCCTAGTCTCAAACTAAGCAAAGCTTGTGCTTCGGGAACCAGACAATGATATACATACTCATGTCTAAATTTGTTCTTAGTATATAATTTTAAGATATGCACGTGTTGACTTTTAGCTGTAAGTTCATATTATTGGCTGTAATAAAATAAATATATAAACTATAGACGGACTAACGATAGTGTGGATTGAAGATACGTTGGTTGTGTGGTAGAGAGGCGGAGCGGCTCTCCCGTAGCCGCGAATCTCGGGGCCGTGAGTCCCGGGGCTACGAATCTCGGGGTCACGAATCCCGCGGTCACGAATCCCGTGGCCACGAGGCCGTGCGCCGCGAGGACCGCCGCAGCTCGAGCCGAGCCAGCCCCAAGCCCAAGAAGCCTGAAATTAAGAAGATGCCTTTCATTGGTAACTAATATTAACATTTTTATACACTTGCTCATTGTTTATGTCAGTTATCTTCACGTGTGTGAGGGCCACAAGGGGTCCGCCCTTAGTAGGGCGTAGCGCTGGGTAGGCAGAGGAGTGTAGGAACCGCGCCCCACTTTTCGCCGGAAAATATTTTTTGATGCCAACGTGGCATATGGCGAGTCCATAGCCGTATACTCCCCAGTGATTATCCGCTTATAATTTTGATTTTCCAAACAAATAATATAAATAAATACCTGGGACAATTCCACACAAATCGACATAGTCCCAAATTAAGCAAAGCTTGTGTTATGGTAACTAGACAAATATTTACTTATATAGATAGATATTTACATAAATACTTAGGACATCCAAGACTAAGGTCTAATACTCGTGTTCATCACACAAATATCTGCCCTCAGCGGGATTCGAACCCGCGACCTCTAGTTTCGCAGTCAGGAGCACTAACCACTAAACCAGACGGTCGTCTATACAGGTTTTTATACAGGTATGGTTTTATTTTTCCAAAAGCCTGGATTTGCATTTTCACATCCCTTAATTGCCCTTACCATCTTTCGACCCTTATTTCGCCCCTTCGATATTTTTGTGCTAAATGAGGAGCCTATATATCTTTCCCAATGATATTTTCTATATCCTTGTCAAATTTCAGTACGACGTTAAGCCGTTACCGAGGGTTAAGCTTTCATATGGGTGTTAATCAATTCTCATTATTTTAAGAGCATGTCATTAACTCGAGGCCACTCCTTTCGTTACCATTTACGAGAAATGATAAAAATGTGCTTACAAAGTATTATGTGTTTACAACAGAAGTCTTTTTCTAAATAAGAAATATAGCAGTGTCCAGTTCGTGTTATTATTTAACACTGCGCCTAATTGATAAGACGCATTGTACTTCATCAAATTTCAAGAAATTATGTTTGACAGGCAAAATGCCGGTCTACAAGAGTCTGACTAAGACCAGCAAAGTTGAAGAATTGAAAAAAGATGAACAGAAGAAAAAGGAAGAGGAGGAGATGAATAAAAAGAGACGAGAGGAGATGGATGTCGAGATACAGAAGAAGGTAATACCATTATTTTCAATGTATTGCCCACGACTTTTTTCTACCACCGCAAAGATTATAAAAAGATTAGACTTATAGATAATAGAAACATTAAAAAAATTGGATTGTACCTACATCACCCAACTCCTGAGTAAAGAAGTGTGAGATATCTTGTACAGCATATACTACGTAGAGCAAGTTTACATTTAATAAAAATTTTACTGAATATACATGTATATCTATACAAATAAATAAAATTGGAGTGTCTGTTTGGAGAATTTAAATCACCGTTTTTTATTAAATGCATCTGCAAACGGACCGAAATATCATTTTACTAAACTAACTGAACAAAATTTTTGTTGAAATTCCACGTGGACGAAGTCGCGGGCACAGCTAGTTATATATAAATTAAAATATATAATATATAAAAATGTTATGTTGGTTTGTGTACGCTTCAAAAACTTAACAAGTTCTGCACCGATCGAGCTGAAATTTTAGCATGATATATAATCCGCATCAAGGATTGTTTTTATCTACTTTTTGCATCAGTCACATATCCACAGCGAAGCGTGGCAGGGTACAGATAGTTTTTTTTTTTTTATTTCATTTTTCACCTTTACAGTATCGTAGACCTAATGCGATGAAAAAATAATACCGACTAATATACACACCAATAAAAAAAACTTTAACTTGAAACTTAATCTTTATAAATACACAAATATACCATTGTGGCCCAGGTGAGCTCGTTCAACGATATACGAGTTGTATATAAATGTTTAAAGGTGGCGGAGTTCAAGGAGAAGATAGCCAAAGCGCAGCTGGAGAGGCAGCACCAGGCGGAGGTGCCCTCATTCCTGCCGCTGCCGACCCCGCTCACGCCACTCGCCGCACTGGCGCCGCCGCCGCCCGCCGCGCAGCCGCAGCTGCCTCCGCCGCAGCCCGCGCCGTCAGTTGCATTTGACGATCCACTTTACACCAGTTTTATTCATTACTGCTCCTTCATATTTACATCTAAATATATATATAGTTGCAAATCAACTGGCGTGAATGAGGGCGTGATTGTAAAGATGAAGAAAGGCATGTTACGTTGGTTTGGACACATAGAAAGGATGAGCGAAGAAAGATTGACGAAACAGATATACAAAGCAAAAGTGTGTGCAAGAAGAGGCAGAGGAAGGCCACGTTCCAACTACCTGGATCAAATCGATCGGACGCTCAGGGACGGGAACGTCAAGAGTACTCGAAACCGACGAGCATGTATGAAAAGACTGATGAATGTGGACGAAGCGAAAGAGGTATGTAAGTCTAGAGAGAACTGGCGCTCTATACTCTCTGCCTACCCCGTTAGGGACTCGGCGTGATGATATGTATTATATATAGTTGCAATATAAATAATGTGATCGTTCCCAGAGCCCCGCCGCCTCAGCAGCCCCCGAACCTACCCAAGGACTTCCAGGAAGCGCTCGACATAATTTTCCCGTCCGAGGCCAAGAACGCGGAGATCGTGCAGCAAGCGCAGGAGCTGCTCAACTGCATGCCCGGCCTCCCCCCCGGCCTCCCCCCCGGCTTCCCGCTGGGCGGGGTCATGCCACCCTTCCCCACGCTGGGGCTCATGCAGCCGCCAATGTTCGGCTTCGACCTCAACGCCGCCTCGCTGTTCCCGCCGCGGCCGCAGCTGTACGACACGCACGTGCCTTTGGTCCCGAGCCCGAAGCCGAGGCATAAGAGACCGATTCAGAATAAAAGTATAACACACAATTCCCAAAATCGTAATCATGAACAGAGGACCCCGACTCCAGTGGATCAGAACGCTATAGAGAATGGAAGTGTCGCCAAGAAGAAGGAACATATGGACGACCTGGCCATGCTGGGCATCGACGCTTCTGACGTTGGGTCGGGCATGTAACATTCCGGCATGTAAAAGCATTTAAAATTCAATCTATACATTTTATAAACACACTGCATTCGCAATAATTTCAACATTGATCTCACATTGAAAAACATCGACTGCAAATCTGCATACGTTTCTTAAGTAAATTTCAAGATTTTTTTTGTGAGTAATGTTTGGGAGACTGCGATGGACTCTACGATACTTTGCTACCTAAATATAACCCCAGCGAAAAAAGAACCTAGTTACACTTCTGCCTACCATTTTGGAGACCCTCGTGGAAAGTCCGAAAGAACATACCGAACCGTGCCGTTGTATGTCCGGAAATCAATAATAATCGGACTATTTTTCCTATTTCAAAGATGTAAAATATAGACTAACTATAAACTATAAAAAGTATATGGAGTTTATATAAAAGTAATAAAAGTGAGTTTGTCAATTGCATAGATATTATTGGTTCCTCCGTAATAGAATATTTTTACCACGTTATTTTAGTGGTTAAAATTATACATTGATTGTAAGGTCATATTTTTGTGGTTTTGAAATCAACCGGTATTGTAAAATCAATATGTAGACTCTAGGTACCAGTACCTATGTTTAAGTAATTTAATTATATTGTTTAACTTCTTTATGTACGACGGTGTCTCAAATGCCAAAATATTTGTAATTTTTTGACAAAATGTATTGTGATATCATAACACCCGCAAAATCTAGTGCTCCTTTGAAAACTAAGTTAGATCTAAAAGGTGAACCCGGGTAGTGGTTGGTAAGATTGGCAAGTGGATTCTATGCTATGTTAATATAGTGGATATCATGTCGATAAATGGGCCTTTTATTTTAGTATTAAGCTGTTTTTTCCTTGCTTGGTAAGGGTTTTGTTTGCTTTGTTTCGTCTATTTGTATTCATTTCTTCTTTTATCTCACTCTCTTCTCTTCAAAATCAGTAAAGTAGTAAGTAAAATTAATGAAATAAATTGGCCCGCATGTAGCCGATATTACAGGAATCTATAATATCGGCTACATTCATGCTCTTAGAGAACTCGTTCAGTTCGCACGAGTACAATCAAGTACCTCAACTCTGCCTATTCCTTCGAGGACCGAGGACCCTTGCGGGAAGGTGTGAGGATATAAAAAATATATAAAGAAGCTTATTTTGAGGGGAAATAGGTGACGGTAGTTCTCGTTTGACTAAATAAAGAACAAAAGTAACTAAGTGACATGTTGAAAGTAGAATATTCATGAAAGTAAATGTCTATATATTTCTGGGTACGGCGTCTGGTGTTTAGAGATGGCAAATTCTCATACAGGTGACCGTGATATGTTAAGATATTAGTCTATGAAAAAACTAGGATATTACTTCATTCCTGATAACTACTTACCCAACTAGTGGTATACGGAGATTGAAGGGGAGGGAGTATGAACTTGTTTTGATTTTTGTATTTCATTGACAACAAAATACGCATTCGTTTTCGGTCATTGTTTCGGTAAACACTTTATATATATAAAGTGTTTACTTTTTCCACCAGTGATATATTTTAGGTGCCAACGTGACAGATGGCGAGTCCATCGCCGTTTCTCAAACACGACTATACATACGCCTTTGAATTGCTTCTCAGACGTATGCAGGTTTCCTCTCGATGTTTTACTTCACCGTAAAGCTCGTGGTGTGACTAATCACTGAACTTAAGTTCAGAAAAACTCATTGGTACAGTCGGGATTCGAACTGGCGATCTTTGTGACGCAGGCAACTATTCGAACCGCTCGGTCTCCATGGCTTTCACCACAATTTAAATAATGTAATTTGAAATTTATATTAGGAGATATTATTTATATGAAAATAATGTGATCAAAACAACTCATAAAAAAATTGCGAGCCAGTTCTATGCGAAAACATTAATACATATTAACATAATATTTTGCTCGGCTATTCCGTAGGCAGTTTAAGAGCCCAAAACCAGTTTATTTTACGCACTTTTAGGTAATACACCGATTACATACCTACCTACGATAGTATATTGTACAACCATCTTAAGTACCTCATGAGAGCCTGAATTTAATAAATCATGTTAATTTTAACAGACTTCTTCATTCATGAAACGTGACTAACCTTGATAACTTTAATTATGACAATCAATGGAGTTCACGCGTATAGCGTGTACGTGACCCAGAGACCTACAAATAAGTCATCTGTGACCCAGAGATGAGAGATCACTCAATATTGCGATTCGAGCCATATTATCATTGCGTGGAACGCGACTGCGATAAACAGCACATTCAAAAGCTAAGACACAGACAGTAGATTAGAAAGAGGTATGTACCTACGTCTAGAGAGAACTAGCGCTCTATACTCTCTGCCTACCCCGTTAGGGACTCGGCGTGATGATATATGATATATGATGATGATGAATGACGGTTGATATATTTTGTGCAAATTTGTCTTCCTAAGGCGTAAATACACTGCAAGAACTGAAAACAATGTAGGTATGTACCTAAGTACCTTCTAATTCCGTGCTAGAGTTTACCCTTGTGAGAAAGTTATATGTACGCGCCTTCCCACAAGGATCCCCGAATTGGTAGACAGAGGTTTTTTCCCAACCACCCAGTTTCCGCCGGGGGTATATGTTAGGCGTTGGACTCCAACGCCAACGTCGTCATAATCACTCAATCAATCACCCTTGAATTTCTTTTCAAACGTATGCAGGTTTCCTCTCGAAGTTTTCCTTCACCGTAAAGCTCGAGAAGATAGAATATTTAAGTTGGTATTTCAACTTTCAAAATATAAGTACGTTAGAAGGTCGACTATACGAATCATTAGAATGTAGCCATATGAAAGAGAGAGATGGGTCTTTGCCCAGCAGTGTGTGATCGAGGTATTAAAAAAACATTCAGTTTACCTATTATACCCCACCAAAGCCCCGCGGTCGACCGGGCTGGCATTATGCAAAAATTGGATTCCATCAGATCATTGTAGAAACTTCGTGCTTTGGGTACTAACTCGGATTGATCGCTTGTAGTCGTAATCATTGCAATCTTGAATAATAAAAATAATCACAACGCGAGCTTTACGCTGAAGGAAAAAGTTGAAAGGAAACCTGCATAGGTTCAATAAAAAAAACAATAAACTTATATATCTACGGCAAAGAACTAGCTATCTGTCACGTTGGCACGTAGGTATATAATTTTTAGCTTTGGGTGCATTTCAGAATACCTCTATGCGGTCTTAAATATACCCTAGCTTGGCATCTACATAATTACGTGCTTGCTTTAAGTTCCAAGTGCAATGCAAGAGAGTTCTAAGGGCTGACGCTGAGCGCTAAAAACAACTCAAACGCGGTTAACTGGTTACCTTATGTTAGTAGGTAATGGTGTTTGACTTTGAGAGGCGCTGACTACATAGCTGTTTTATCTCGAGCAATACATGAGTTATGTAGCGTGTTCCGAGCGATCAGTCGTCGTATGAACGCGTGAGCAACTGGTATTGCATCATACGTGAGTTCCTATGTTTTCGTTCACGATTGACCATTGCATTGCTTTCAATGATACTGAAGTCCTCAGTACTGGCGCAGGCTTAGTCTGTTTTTTGATTTAACATAACTGATTAGTCAATGTTTTCATAATATACCTGGTTGGTTTGTGTATATTGCATGTAAGTTTATTATTAATTTATGTCTTTAATGTATTATTAGTTTTGAATATTTGTAGGAAAAATATGAATCAACTTACTCTTATGTAGTGATATATTAGTTTTTCGTTTACTAAATAAATAATTTTGATGGTAAAATTACACTGTTTTAAAAATAAACTCCTTCCGCAGTTACAATAATAATTTATTTATGGTTGATTGATAAACCACGACGAAACAATTGCTTGATACCTAATAGGTACCATATCAGAATTGCCATCGGGGTTCCTTAAACGGACTTCAACTCTTGGGGATGCATTACGGTCACTTTCGCGATCACTGCTAAACCGACTTACCTACGGGACAACTCGCCATGGGGAAAGAACTCATTTAGCTTAGATACCAAAAAAGCCGCTTAAACGTAAACAAATGAAAACCTAGCTTTATTTTGATGAGGAAATATATATATGTTCCGCAGTGACACCATGTCTGCTGACAAAGTGTTCCACCCCCGTTCCGAGGGTATACCTTCAGAGGGTGTGAAGGATCAGTATGCGGATGGTAAGGCTGCGAGGACATGGAACAAATTCATCGGAGACAGCAACCAAAGAACGCAGAATTATAAAGACTTCCTTATCGGGCTCCTGAAGAAACATGGGTGTGAGAAGATCTTGGACACTGCCTGTGGCACCGGGTTAGTGGGCTTTTTATTAATATGACTAGCTGTCCTGAAATTTCCTGATACACGATCGCAGCGCCACCTATCGTCTAATTGTGAATCTAAGCCATTCTTGAATCCACTTGAACACACAAAAAGTCATCAAAATCGGTTCGTTTAAGAGCAGTTTAATTACAAACACACGCACTGAAGATTCATTATAGATTAAGGTTATATATATAAAGATATTAAATTCAAAATGTCTAACTCCATGCCATCCCACAAGGTATGTTTCTTCCTTCCTCTACCTTTCTACCTTCTCAATTCAAGGAATAGTCAGATGTGTAGGTAATCCCTCTCTATGGTATCTACATCGTCTTTATTCAACTACAGGAAAATTTACTGAATGTCATATTTAAATGACACAGTTTCCGAGAAACATCTAACAGAAGAAGAAACAGCGAAAAGATCTTCAGTTTTATTTGTTAAATTTGTAATGTATGTTTTGGTTTTATTAATCTAGTCTGATTGTGTTGTCGCGGATGAGACAAGTAGACATACAGACGTGGGTACATTTTTTGTTAACGGATAGCAGCTATCAATGCTGGAAGGTGGGACAGATGTCACCTGACGAAAAGCTTACATATGTCTTAAATCATTAGCTGAAGAGCTTAGTACATAGTGTTGATAGTATGTACTACTTACAATATAGTAGGTAATTGTTTTACCAATTTTTTTTTTTCATCGTGGCCAGTAAATTTTGTTTTTAATGCATGCTCAGTCCTTAATAACAATGTGTATTTTAATAGTCGAAACAGGAGGGCGAAGACCAATATGCTAATGAAGTGAAATTTGCCTAATGGCTGTTAGCTTTAAGTCGGGGGTTCGATCCTTCCTGATTCCTAAGGGGTTGGCAGATATTACTATAATGAAATAAGAGCCGTGGTGGCCGAGTGGTTCGAGCAGTTGCCTGCGACACAAAGATCGCAAGTTCGAATCCCGACTGTACCAATGAGTTTTTCTGAACTTAAGTACAGTGATTAGTCACACCACGAGCTTTACGGTGAAGGAAAACATCGTGAGGAAACCTGCATACGTCTGAGAAGAAATTCAAAGGCGTATGTATAGTCGTGCTTGAGTAACGGCGATGGACTCGCCATCTGTCACGTTGGCACCTAATATACCTCTGGCGGAAAGTGGGTGTGTGGGTATTACCTAGACACCTCTGCCTACCCCTTCGGGGACCCTTGTGGGAAGGCGTGAGGATATATTATATTTTATTCTAATTTATGAAATATGATATTTGTAGCGTAGGTATTCTAGCACATATGTAGCCCTTATATATTTACCATGGTACAAGCATTAGCTTAATATATTTGGACATTTTTGAAAAACAAAGAGGTCTATCTTTTTTAATACGTTCGTTAGCAAACGTTATCTTAAAAATAGCGTCCTGATGCATATGTGTATCAATGACAGCTAGGTAGGTACTTACATGGCTATTTACATATAAGTTTGATGACTATAAAAGAAGTATAAAGAATAATGACTATAGGATAATGGTTATATGGTATAAATATATATATTACTAGTGGTCCCGCCCAGCTTCGCTTGGGTGAAAAAAGTAAATGCCCTAAAACACGATCACAGCGCCACCTATCGGGTCCAATTGTGAATCTAAACCATTCTCAAATCCATCTGAAGACACACAGAAAATTTCATTAAAATCGGTCCAGCCGTTTAGGAGGAGTTCAGTCACATACACACGCACACAAGCACCATCACAAATTTAAGAGCTGGGCTCTTGTCGGCGTCTCTGATGCAGTCCCCTCCATTCGCTTCTGTCCAGCGCAACCTCCTTGACCTCCTTATACGTCATGAGAGACATTTTTTCTTTGATCTGACCCATGTATGTCAATCTTGGTCTTCCTCTTCCTCTCTTCCCCTCTACCTTTCCTTCCAATCCAAGACGCACACAAGAAATATATATATTAAGATATAATATATTCAAATTAATTTAAATTAGTGTTATAAAAAATATTTCATTCGTTTTTTTGTACGTACAATCAGTAGGTAACCCAATGGATGGTGGAATATATCTGCGTCATGCAAATTTCCACAGTACGAATTATACTCTGAACAAAGTCGTGGTATGGACAAAATTTTGCCTGTTTGTGTTGTACGAGGTACTTAGGTGAGAAAACTAAATAGCTTTTCATATATCTACAATGAGTAAACGTAATCTTGTTAGGAGACACGATACTCAATTATCATCTTTTTACAACAGTATGAATGATAATGTCATAACAGTAGATACAGTTGACCTCTTATCAGAGCGGTGGCCAATGACGAAATAATATATCTTTATCTGACGTGATTTATCTGTTCTGGGCGGTAGGTATTATCCTGTTTGTGTATCTGTGATATGAGTGATGTAATCGAGACCTAAGGAAATAGGCATGGTACCATAAATTAGAGTATTTTATATGGCAACACGGTACATAATAAATAACAACGTCAATGCATGTATGAACAAATGTTATTTGATATGGACATTTGTATGAAACTGTTTGTCTAATTATAGTAGGATCAAGGACGGGAACATCAAGAGTACTCGAAACCGACGAGCATGTATGAAGAGACTGATGAATGTGGACGAAGCGAAAGAGGTATGCAAGTCTAGAGAGAACTGGCGCTCTATACTCTCTGCCTACCCCGTTAGGGACTTGGCGTGATGATATGTATGTATGTATGTAATTATAGTATTAATATGCTTTGCCGAGGGATTTACGCTATGTAGAAGGTATTAAACTCCTCAGTCTGAATAGATGGCTATCCGACCGTACCTAACCAAATCACCGGTCAACTAAAAGTTTTAACAGACTGGTGACAAAACATCTTAATAATTATAAAATCGGTACAGTACAGTTGGTAATACAGAATTAAAAATATATAATAAAGAAATAAAATAAAAAAAATTAATAAAGTAAATTACACTTAACAATATCATTTGTTATAGTATCATGTATTCAAACATTGAAAACATACGTAAGTACCTATATTCGTGCTTGAGAATGAGACAGACCACCGTGTGTCGCATTGACACCTAATATTAACCTTGCAAATATAATTAAGTTACATGTATCAGGAAAAGGAGGTTAAACGTGACCTTAGCTTACCCTCTTAGCTAGCTGGGAAGAGGCAGGGGTTCAATAATAATAATCTATTTATATACTTTATGCTTACCGATAAATCGATTATGAAGAATAGGTATATCAAGAATTAGCGATGAAATACCCACAAAGTGAAAGAAATAAACATCTTCAAACAGACCTTTCCCTGTCACTTTCACTTTCTTTACTCAGCGTCAAATGTGTGGATGTAACGTGTGAAAGATATGCACCTATGTGTCCCTTCGGTTCTGTTTCAGTATAGACTCAATGATGTTGGTTAATGAGGGCTTCAAGCTGGTGTCCGTGGACGCGTCAGACAAGATGTTGAAGCACGCCCTCAAGGCCCGGTGGGACAAGAGGAAGGACCCGAAGTTCGACGAATGGGGTAAGACTACTCTTGATCTATACTAACACTAGCCGTACGGCGCGGTTTCACCCGCGTAATATTGGATTAAATCTGACATTTATTTTGGAATTAAACATATCATACGTGATAATCCAGCTGTGTCTCTGTGTCAACTTTCATCCAATTCCGTTCGTACTGGCGTGATTTTCCATGTATTTAATATAAGTTGTAAATTGATAAAATTAAAATAGCCCCACCACGAGTTTTACGGTAAAGGAAAACATCTAGAGGAAACCTGCATACTTTTGAGAAGAAATTCAAAGGCGTATGAATGAATTGTAAAGTGTACTTCCCGTGTTATTCGGCGTAACGGTGACACATTTTCCTGAAACTAGATGAATATCTATTGATGTAGCGCCGACAAAACGGGAATACCTTGTATAAAATTTAGTCTCATTAACCTGCTATCAAGATGTATAAAGGTACTTGACATATGAAGAGAGATAGAGCACAATAGATGCCGTAGTTTTTTTTATATTTGAGTTCGCGGAACTTTTGCACAATGGCAAGTCCAAAAGCTTCCAGGTAGGCACTTCTAGAGACCGAAAAACACGATTAAGGGATGCACCTTATGGGATACGGACCTCAAATAGAGCATTGCTGGTTTGCGAGCCAGGGCTAGACTGATCAATAGATGCCCTTTTCAAAATAGTCGGTGACCACCTGTGGCTGTATCACAAGGACGACAAGCGCGCGTTGGGCACCTACCTACCTTACTGAAGAACGCAGTCAAATGTACGTAAACTTACTTATACTTCACTATCAGTCAAATCTTACGTTTCCGTTTTCACAAATTGCAGTGATCGAAGAGGCAAACTGGGAGTCTTTGCCGCGAGACATCGAGTCCTTTGCCCCGGGCGCTAAGTTCGACGCAGTGATCTGCCTGGGGAACTCGTTCGCTCATCTCCTCGACGAGTTCGGGGACCAGAGGACGCAGATGATGTGCCTCCGCAACTTCGCCGAGTGCCTCAAGCCTGGGGGCCTGCTGTTCATCGACCATAGGAATTACGACGCCATGATCGACAGTGGCGCCACTCCTGGACACTCCATTTACTACAATGTGAGTACAACTTAATCATTATGTTGGATGGAATCTTAAGCGCTATGTACGCAGCAGGGCGAGACCTTGACTTCTTTTGCACTTTCGCCAGACTGACACAAATTATATTGTAGGTAATTATTTCCTTAATAATTTACTAGCTGTGTCCCGCGATTTCACTCGCGTTACATTTAATATTGTTACACAAACGGGCTTCGGCTCGAGTCATAGCATTCGTGCACTTTTTTTTTCCTCGAAGCAAACACATCCAATTCCAGACTATGATGCATCTTCGTGCCAAGTTTCATCCAACTATAATTAGTCGTGATTGAGTAACAAGCAACTCTAACCAACTATGCAAACTTTCACATTTATAATATTAGTAGGTAGAATGAGCCGCGTCGGCAGTGGTTCAGTGTAACACATAGATTGCAAGTTTGAATCCCGACTGTACCAATGAGTTAGTTAGTACAGTGATTAGTCACACCACGAGTTTCAAGGTGAATGAAAACATTTAGAAGAAACCTGCATACTTTGAGAAGAAATTCAAAGGCTTATGTATAGTCGTGCTTGAGTATCGGCGACGGACTTGCCATCTGTCACGTAATCAAGTCCGTCCAAAAATATATCTCTGGCGGAAAGTGGGTGTGTGGACACTACCACACCATATACATCCCCTCGTCATCCCCTTCGGGGATTCTCGTAGCATGGCGGGAGAATATATTATATTTAGTGTATAGTAGGTAGAAATTAATTCAGATTATAATTTTGAGTGAATCCATAGGTACTAACGAAAATACGAATAACATAGAATACTAGCAAATTGTAGGAACGCAAATCCAGCAGTACCACTGATATTCGATCGGCTGTAACAGAAAGGCCCAGTTCGATAATTCCAATATTGAATGGGATATATTCTACTTCTAGCTCTCATTGGCATCTCTTGATTTTTTATTTATTTATTGTTAACTATAACGATTTCACCAATTACAATAATTAACAATTTTTGCACATAACAAAAAAAAACACAGATTACAAAACAGAGGACACTCTCGCATACTGATCCTCACAGAACTGCAAGCATTCTGATACAATTTTATTCCATCCATCCGCAAACAGATCACATTCAGGGTTGGCAACAAGGAGAGCGTTGAGCGCGCTCAGAGTACGGCAAACCGGTGACTGGTCCCTAGCGACTGTTCGGCTCGATGGTTGCACGAACAATTTATGCTGTCGTCTAGGAGGTCTATGTGCGGTGTGTCTATTTGGGACATTCAGGTGACAGAATAAATCATGGAGCATGGGACTGTCTATAGCCCCGTGAAGGATTTTACAGGCAAATAGTAGCTGATCCAAGCCCCTCCGTACCTCTAGTGAATTCATTCCCAATGCCCCCAGCAGAAAGTTTGTGGGGTACATGTATGGATAATAGCCGTATATTTTTTTATACATGATTGATATCAGAAGCTGCTGTTCTTATCCCGCTACAACTAGTTTGGTGACCTTTATCATTTGTTTACATTGATTTACCGCCGTTATCGGATATACTGTAATATGGCGTATATAGACGCTAGATGGCGTTGTTAGATAAACATTCGATCCGTGTTTGTTTATTTTGAATTATTGATTATAATTACAGTTTCACAGTTACAGTTTTACTTTTGATACGAAACGGATTATAGTATTGCAAATTGTGTGTGGAAGTGTTATTCTCACTAAATGTGCGCAGTGACTTATGCTGTTTAACAATAAACGGTGTGTAGGAACCGAGGAATTTATTTTGTGATTTAAGTGCTCGAAATACAGAACTAAACGGATAATATTGCTTCAATGGAACTACACATGTGTTTCTAAGTGTGTTTTAACTGCAGACAAGATAAACATTTCGTTGAAATAATATATATAAGATGTTATAAATATTTCGTGGAAATAATTTAAATAAAGCCGGTTACAATTAAAGTTGCCATCCATTCGACACTAGGAGGGACTTTCTTTGCGGATATACTAGCGTCATCTGCCGGCGAGTAGCAAAACGTTCTACCTTCCGGGTTCACCAACGTCAGTTTCCTGATAAGCGCCATCTTGGGACGAATAGATCTCTCAATCTCTCGATCGAACTCTCGATCAACAAAATTTTAAGTTTACTTTGCAAAATACTTGCGGTAAAGATGAATTGCTCGGCTTGTTATAGCATAATAGTAGACGGAGAAGATGTTATACGCTGCACATTGCACAATTGTGACAAAACCTATCACATTCCATGCATTGGCTTAAAAGTTTCATCCACCATTAACACAAAGACATGGGTATGCCCTGAATGCGTATGTACTCAGAAAAAAGGTGGTGATAATAGCCTCACTCCAGTTGGCTCCAAACACACCCGTGACCAAAACATAACGTTACGGTCGAAGCCATCCTCATTTGTGATTTCGGGGTCAAGTGAACTATGCAATACCAGCCACCTTTCAACCGAGATATGCTCTCTACGCCGAGAGATGGAGCTACTGAAAGATCAACTTTCGAGGGCGGTATCACTTATTGCTAAGTATGAAGTAAAATTGGAAAACTACGCGTATCAAATGGATGGTTTTAGCAACAATTTATTGAAATCCAGTATGTGTAAATGCAAGGATTTGGATTTTCATGTTCCTGCTCCCCATAAGGAGGACGACGTACTCTCAAGCCTTACATGCAGTCCTGAGCAACCTACCTTGGAGTCTACGGTAATACCACCTGCCCTGAACAGATTTGCCATAGCGAACGCGACTCTGAAGGCAAGCATTCCCACTAGGATGCCGGTACCGCGACCTACTAACGCGAACAAAGCAACACAGCAGCCGCGGTCTCAGCACCAAACACGCCCCGTTGCGATTAATAGGCTCGAACCCGAAGAGGAGATCCAGGAGATAGATAAGATCCAAGCCGGTTGCCCCGAACAGCCATGGACCGATGTAGCAAGAAAGAAAAAGCCCAGGCGTGCTGTAGTGCCCCTGTGTGGTGCTGCGGGGCCCTCGGTTACTAAGCTGAAAGCTATCGAAGCGCGTAAGTACCTACACTTATGGAATATGGCTAGCAGCGTCGAGGAGGTTCGTGACTACTTGAAGGAGCTGTGTCCTACGGGGGGCTGCACTGTTGATGAGCTGGTGGCAAAGGGTAATTATAAGTCATATAAAATCGGTGTCCCTGTAGATCATTTTGACACATTTTACTCGATAAATATCTGGCCCGTCAACGCAAGAGTAAAACCCTGGATTAACTATTACCGTCGACAGAATCTTCAAAGAACATCTGCGGACCACAACAATAAAAAAACTGAAGACCAGCTTTTTCGTGTCTTGCCCGCCACGCAATAACTCTTCCCTTAATATTTTATACCAGAACGTACGAGGACTTAAAACCAAGCTTTCCACATGGCGAAACAGTTTAACATCAATTGAACATGATCTGATAGCGGTGACGGAATCATTTTTAGATGATTCTGTTGGTGATGCAGAACTTTCATCCGTGCCGGGGGAATGGAGCGTGCTGCGACGAGACAGGAAGACGCCCTGTGGAGGTGTATTGCTGGCGGCGCGAGCACCCCTGGCTTTGCGTCGCTGCACTGAGCTAGAGACCGATAGCGGGGAAGATCTGTGGGCTAGTTTTGTGTGGCACGGACGTATAATACATGTGTGTGTTGTGTATTTAAAGCCTAGTGCTAACGACGACGACTACATGAAATGGTTCTGCAAAGTGGAGAGTTTTATAAATAGCATGAAGGGCATTGTAATAATTTTAGGAGATATTAATCTTAATAGTGCCTCTTCAAATGTAAATAATTATTATTGTTATTATTTGTCCTATTGTAGTTTGAAAGAGAGGAATGATGTGATGAATTTGCATGGAGGTATGTTAGATGTGGTATTAATCCAGGAGAGCGGGGTATCAGCAGACGTTCAGGTCATCGAAACTGAAGGACTAGTACCGTCAGACACTTACCACCCACCGTTGGATATAAAAGTTAGAATCGACACAGTTCCGCAGAAAAGCCTTATCCATCCTAGTAACATTAACACGTCCCGGGACTGGAACTTCCAAAAATGTGACTATGAATTGTTGTACAGTCTGCTTTCCGAAGCGTCGTGGGAAGAGGTCCTGCGCATTAATGATGTCGATCTGGCTGTTCAATGCTTCAATAATACAATATTTTCTTTTTTTGATACTTGTGCACCGAAAAAAATCCGAAACAATAAAAGAACTAGACGTTACCCGGTATGGTTCACGAAAGATATCATCTTGGACATTCAACAAAAACTGAGATTGCATCGTCACTGGAGACGTACTAATGACATAAATATTTTTAAACAATTTTCTGAGCTTAGAACTAACTTAAAATCACGCATATTTACTGCCTACCACCTGCACATACAGCGCATTGAAAATGAAATTGGTACCAATCCGAAAAGTTTTTGGCAACATATCTCAAGCCTCAGATCCAAGGGTGGGTTCGAGCCTGCGGTGACCTACAATGGTGAAGAGTTTGAGGGAATAAAAGCCGCCGAAGCTTTTGCCAGGTATTTTTGTAGCGTATTTTTACCAGATGTTCCACAATTAAATGCCGATACAGTCTCAAAACGCGATATTAATAACAATAGCAATAATATAAACATAGTTACATTCACGAACACTGATATCAGGTTGGCTATCAATAAACTAAAACCAAATAGTGCCGTAGGCCCCGATAACATTCCACCAGCTGTAATTAAATTATATAAAGAAAAGTTGGGTGTCCCGCTATCTCACATCTTCAACTTGGCCCTTCAAACTGGCAAATACCCATCGCAGTGGAAGGTATCACGAGTTACTCCTATTCCTAAGAGTTCTGATAGATATTCTGTAGAATTACATCGACCAGTGGCCAATCTATGTTCGCCAGCCAAGGTATTTGAGATAGTTCTACATAAAAGCATTTACAGCCAGGTCGGAAGGTATTTATCTGACGAGCAACATGGCTTCAGATTGAAAAGGTCAGTCAACTCCAACTTACTGACGCTAGTTGACTATATTTCGACACGACTGGACAGAGGAAGCCAAGTAGACGTGCTGTACTTCGATTTTACCAAAGCTTTTGACAGAGTTAATAATGACATACTGCTGGAAAAGCTAAGTGCCTTTGGCTTTCCCCCTGGTCCTCTCAGGCTACTAGCTGACTATCTTCGGGACCGCCAGCAGTATGTCAAGTTAGGAATTTACGAGTCGAAGCCGTATCACACCCGGTCAGGAGTAAGTCAGGGGTCTGTGCTCGGACCATTGCTGTTCTTGCTCATGATAAATGACTTGCCGGAGGTTCTCCAGCACACCAAGTGCCTCATGTACGCGGATGACCTAAAGCTGTACCGTGAAATAAGATCTGAGGACGACTGTGTAGCTGTGCAATCAGATATCGAAGCAGTGTGTCAATGGAGCATTGAAAACAAATTAGAATTCAATGCTTCGAAATGCCATGCCATGAGCTTCGGTCGAATGCGACGTCCTGTCAGCTATGATTACCAACTTCGAGGACAGTCAATTATGAGATCGCAGCACATTAAAGACCTTGGTGTTACATTCGACCGAAAGCTTAACTTCCACGAGCACATCGATTTGGTAGCAAAAGACTGTTTCAAGCGCCTAGGATTTGTTCTCCGAAACACGCGGGACTTTAACAGCATTCAGGCTCTGGGATTGATTTTCAGTGCCTTAGTCCGCAGCAAACTAGAATCGAGTGCTTGCGTGTGGAATCCACACGAAAGCAAGTACTCGATTCTACTGGAAAAGGTACAGAAAGCCTTTCTCAGATACCTGTATAAAAGGTGTTACGGCTACTACCCGTACATGTACCCTACGAGGTTCCTGCTGGGTAGTCTGGGGTACAATTCCTTGGAGGTCAGGAGAAAGCGCGACCAGTTGGTAACCGCGCTGAAAACAATTCATGGTCACATTGATGCTCCCGCCCTCCACGATCAACTGTGTCGGTTCCATGTGCCCGACAACTACTCGCGCTTTAGGAAGCACAAGCTGTTTGCCGTACCCGCGAGCCGTACAGTCGCGCGAGCGCGCTCCCCTGTTCCGCGCACCCTCTCCGCACTCAACGCTCTTCTGGAGGAATATCCTGAATGTGATTTATTTGCGGATGACTGGAAGGATATCTTATCAGTATGTCTGGAGTACTGTGAGAAGACAGTATGAAAGCGTGTACCTATTAGTGTAAGTGGCATTGGCCGTTCTAATATGGAAATATAAATAAATAAAATAAATAAATGGCGTACCAACAGATAACATGTGTTACGTAATATATTATGATGTTATTGGATGACTTTTTGTTTTCCTACTGTAACGCTACACATAGCTACACGTGCATACGACAATACCACTTGTTATATGATACCTACCTATTTATAAGTATTGCTCCTCGCTGTCTGATAAATTGTAATATACGGGACGACGCCCTACTACACAGTACATATACCAAATAATTTTTTTTTTATTCTGTGTTTGTCTGTTCTGGCTTAACTCTGAAACGACTGCACTGGTTTTGATGGGACTTTCACTAGCCGATAGCTGATGTAAAAAGGAGTAACTTAAGCTACTTTTATTTTTCAAACTAAATAGGTAATAACTTTTTTGTTAAACTCCATGCGGCCTAAGTCGCTGGCACAGCTATCTATAATATTATAAGTTGGATTTGTGATGCCTTAGCATGTTTGCCGATATAGAGCTTAGCGCTTAGCTTATTACACGTCATGCGCAGATCAAACCACTGCCGATCCGATATCTGCATAGAGGGAATAAAATAGTCCAAATTACGAGAGAGAATAAAGTATGTTATTGTGTTATTCCAGTGCAAGTATCCAGTAGACATCAAGACGTCAGTGCTAGTGGTGGGGGGGAAACCCGAGCTGGTCGCGCTGGACTACTGCATTGACACCACCGAGGACGGAGACATCGAAGACAGGAGGTCGCTATTTAATCGTGTTTCGTGTGTTTAATCGTGTTGTAGGTACTACCTACACACCCACTATCCGTGCTGGAGTAACGGCGATGGACTCGCCGTTAAATCTGTCACGTTGGCACATAAAATATACCTCTGGCGGAAAGTGGGCGTGTGGGTATTATCTGTACCTCTCCACCTCTGCCTACCCTTGTGGGAAGTCGTAAAGTTAAATATTTCAATGAATTATCTCTTCACGTTAGAATGCAAAATTCTGAATTCTGATAAACCCGCCAAATACACAGCTGGAATAAGATATAAGATGCCTTTAAAAATGTAACTATGAAATGAAGAAAAAAAAACGGATTTCAAACACTAGTATTAAATTCCTTTAATACTAGTGTTTTGATGAGACTAGTGTGTTAACTTGATCATACGAACCGTTTCTATAGTGTTAATGAAGCGATTTGTTGTGTACTTCCAGCGAGTTCCGGCTGTGTTACTACCCGCACAAGCTGCGCCCGTTCAGCCGCATGCTGGACGAGGCGTTCGGCCGACGGCCCGCCGCGCACCACATCTACGCAGACTTCCAGCCGATAGACGAAGTGCCTGTGCCTGGCTTTTACATACACGTGTTGCAGAAAGCTAAAAACTAGAACGTAACCTTAGTTTGTCTATTACCTTTATTATAGTTAAATTGTGACATAATAAAATAAAAAAGAACAGATTAACGTTCTCGTCCAGCGTCACAACTGCATTGCATTTTAGCCGATTATAGTAGTTTTTAAATATCAATTAAATTGACAGCTCTTCTGAATAATTATGGAACGTGTAAACATCCATAATCAGTTTCTCTACTAATTGTCTATGGCTACGAGCTTAGAAGGGCGGACACTTTTTTTTATGAAGAGAATTGTTTTACTTACATATCACTATAATAGTTAAATCCGGTGCTCAACTATGCGCTGTCTTGCTTGTTATCATTTAAATTGGAAATAGACGTCCGAATCAACGTCTAGAATGAATTATGTGTCGTATTTTTACTGATTTGGACATAAGGGTGCTCGCTAAGGCTGCATCCAACCATAAATTATTTTTTTTTTTACTTCAATATTTGTTTTTAATTTTTAAATAACCCTAACATATATATTGTTGAATTATCATCAGATCTTCAATGTAAGATAGACCAATAGAGTAGGACTATTTTGGAATACTTACATCTAAGTAGTTTTATTTTGCATTTGTTTAGTGCAATGAAACATGTGATTTTTAATAAATCAAAAACAAATTTGTTTATAATTCGTTTATTTACTCCCCTAAAAATCAAAAGTACAACTATGTGATCATTACAAACATTTTAACTATTAGTGAATTGATTTAATAAATTATTATTATATCTTGCAAAGTACTTCTACATTTGCTTACCTAACAGCCAGTGTCTTTAGCTACAAATAGAAGTAAAAAAAAAAACAAATATAGATCATCATAATTTATTTTTTATTAGAAATAATAAAATGTAATGTAATTGAGTGTTAACTTAGATGCATCCGGAGCCTTATTTATAAATTAGATCTAACCTACACTAGAGAACCTATGATCCCACAATAATGTTGTTGATGGGAATGTGTATCAACTTCACGAAGAAACCAATGAACCCCATGATGCAGAAACCAATAGCTGTGGCGATGGCGATCTTTTGAAATTCTGAAAAAGATAATATTCATTGGTTATTTCAAACTCTATTGAACTATGGGAGTATTGGAACCTTGGCATCAGAAGTTCATAGCTACAATATGGGCTTTGTTCCCCGTTTAATGTTCTAAAATTGTTAAATCATTTCATATACTTATTACATATGATTGAGAGAAGAGGGAAACCTGCATATGTTTGAAGAAAAGTTCAAAGACACAAATATCTGCTTGAGAAAAGAGTATAGACTCACCATCTGTCACCACCAAAATATATGTCAGACAAAAATAGCCTTGTTTTACACCTCTGCCTTACATGTTGGCATTGTAGGCATAGGCCAATTTCAAAGAACATATCTATAAGTTCTATTACACAAACGAAGACAAAGTTAGCTTGGACGGAAGGCATGACACTCGGACAATAAAAATCATAGGGCTATGCATAGTGTCACAGCACCATTTTTGCACAATATACATTTAGGTGCCAAAGTGACAGATTTGTGAGTCCCATTGCTGTTTCTCGTGCAAAACTTTACATAAATATTCAACTGCTTCTGAATCACATGTAGTTTCTGCATTGTCTTCTTCCACACTTTAGTTCATGATGTGACAAATAACTGTATTTGAATTCAAAGTAAACTTAATGGTCCTATAATATAATAATACTATAATAATCCTAATACAGATCACCAAGGTTCGAACTGCAAACTTGATTTCAGTCAACCTAATTTTTTATAGCTAACGGCCAACCTCCAGTAATGGAGTGGCACTTTTATCTCTCTAAAAGTGCCACTCCATTACTGGAGAGATAATTTTTTAACAATAAGTATCGGTATCGTGAGCGTAAATAGGCTACGGTAACCGTTTCCCATCAGGTGGGCCGTATGCTTGTGTGCCATTCTTGTTGTATAAAAGAAAAGAAAAAAAAAGAATAAGACTCGAAATTACGATTTGAAGCTTTTCAGTAATTTCATGACATTCTGTCAACCAATCAATACATAGAACAATGATAAGAATCTGTTAATCTCTTTTAGATATGCCTCACTAATACGATTGATCCAGAAACAAAGTCAACAAACGCTACACTGCCAAATACTGTTGTTATCTGTTCACTATTTAATAATATATTTACGAACCTTTCCTGTCAGGCTTAGTACATCTTCTGACCAATCTGATGGAATCCTTAGCGAATTGCTTTCCAGGCTCCACAAACTTGGCAATTTGATCCATTTTGTCTAAAACCAAAACTTTCATATAATTACGGAAATCTTTATATAAGTATACAATTTACAGCACTGTAGTTAAACTACTTACCACTTTAGCGGTCGTGTATTTTAGAAAACCTCGCTAAATAGCGTAATTGGATTGCAACAGTGGTCACGTAGTAGAACGTAAAATAGTCGTGGAATGAAAGTTAAATGACAAAACAAGCCAAACGTCAGCCACGTTACGAATCTGCTGTCACGTCATCACACACATCTTATGATTGGATACACGTACAACACATCATGTTAATACATTTGGTTGACTTGATTCCCTTTAGTAAATTATGTGTTTGGCGAAATATCTTGGTATTATGAGAGGAATACATAGGCGAAATTGTTCTCATGATCTCAGTATCATTCGTATTTATATTTTTAATACACTATTAAAAAAGTTTATAAAATTACATTAAGGCTGTCAACCTGACAGTAACTAGACATTGGTCATTTTCATGAAGTTTCAGCTTGGTTGTGTCATAACACTACCAAAGTTAGTTTTATTTATTTCCTAGTGATAGATACCTATTCCTTATATGTATTCTTTTTATTAAGTATTTTAGTATACACACGACGCGGATTCTCCTCAACATAACATTTTTATATAATTTTTTTTAGATAGAAAGTGTAAAGACAGCTTCGTACCTAATTCTTGCAAAATGTACGCAGTGGAAAAGAAGTTTGAGATAGAATTGAAACTACGAAAGGTTTGTTTTCTGTAAATAACCATTCTGGTACATAATCTGTTAATATATAGTATATTACCCTTGTGTCATTTGCTTTTTGTTACCATTGCCGTTACTTTATAATATTTACAGTATACGAAACTTATTAAATTTTTATTATAAAAACACCCCTCTTTAAAATAGCTGTGCCCCATAGAGTCTTTGATAAATAATAATAAAATTGAATATTATTAAAAATATATTAAAAAAAATGTGTGCATCATGGGGCGTTTCTGCAGGAGATGACAAACATTCAAGAGCTGAAAGCGGCTGCTAAACGCAGCTCCTCCCTGGCTAATGATGTGTGTAATGTACTTGGTGCTTGTGAGCAGAGATTGCAACAACTTGAGACTGCTGTGTTGCCCTTATATGGAGATACTGCCAGGCTGCAGCATATACATCAGAGTAAGTATATTATTATTATTGTAATATGTATAGTTGTACCTGAGAATGGCAATGGACTCACCATATGTCATGTTGTCACTTGAATTATATCTCTGCTCTACACATCTCTGCTTACCCATTGGGGAGCCTTGTGGGAAGGCATAAAGATATATGAAATATATTATTATTGTATATCTCTAGAGAGAACTGGTGCTCTATTCTCTCTACCTATGCTATTAAGGACTCATCATGATGATATGTATGTATGCTTATCAAAATAAGCATGGCCAGAAAGTAATAAATATCCACAAATTAAAGTAGCAAGGAAGGCATGCAATGACTCTTGCATCTCCCCTGGACTTTTGGTCTACCCATATTGGTAGTGGCAAGAAGTATTTTTTTTTAATATTGTGATTGATCTGATTGTTATATTGTAAGTAACTGCACTGGAATGAGAGACAGGACAATACAGCAACCATAAATTGATTTGATTCAATAATATGATATATCAGACAATGATATACCAGTGAATAAAGTATTATACTTTATTCACTGGTAAAAAGAATTAAAAAGTAAATTATTATGTATAATAAAGCATATGTATGTGTATGTTTCATTAGTCTAATTTTATACACAGTTGTGAAACAATATTCATTTATATATTTCATTTCCATCTTGGAAAATAGGCTTGAATTCATAATCATTTTGGCAATACTCACTAATTAAGATTTCTTTCTTAGATATGGATCGAACAGTGAAAGCACTGGACCATGTGATTAACTACTACATGGTATCCCGAGAGCTTTCAGAGCTCATCCAGGCAGGCCCTAATACTGCCACCACTGAGTCACTTAACACTTATCTGGAGGTATGATCACTTTCTTTTACTTATACTATGTTTACAGTAACTTCTAGTTGTTCTTTTTATATCTGGTTTAAATTAATTAATAAAAAAATTGTCTAATGTATTACAAAATTGATGCATACTAAATAGTACTGTCAGGGTACAGATAAAATATAAGAAAAGAATAATCTCTCTGAGAAATTACATTATATAATTGCGCATTTGAAAAAAAATTCGTGCTTGAGTAACGGCGATGGACTCGCCATCTGTCACGTTGGCACCTAATATACCTCTGGCGGAAAGAAGGTGTGTGGGTATTACCCATACACCTCTGCCCACCCCTTCGGGGACCCTTGTGGGAAGGTGTGAGATACTTGAAAAAAAAACCAATATATAACTTGAAAACTCGAGAGGTGTCAAGGGACACACGGATGGAACGAAGTTCAAGAAGCATACGTCACTCACACGGGGGTTATAAATATACAGCAAATAATAGGTAATCTGTAAGACAACAACCTATTTGTATTAACGCCGCCATTTCTCACCTAACAGACTACGTGACGACAAGAAACAAAAATAAACAAACAAACCTTTACCTAACCCAACCTCCGTACCCAACCTACGTACCCAACCTACGTACCCAACCTACGTACCCAACCTACGTACCCAACCTACGTACCCAACCTACGTACCCAACCTACGTACCCAACCTACGTACCCAACGGTTGGGTAAGAATGTCGTGACAACTTTTCGTAAGAATGTCGTGACAACTTTTCGTAAGAATGTCGTGACAACTTTTCGTAAGATTTTTTTCCGTCTAGCCCCCTTTCACAACGCGCGATAAGGAACTTCGTTCCAATATGTATAGAGTTTTGTTAATGAATCTTTAAGAATGAGGGATTATCTTCTAAGAATGAAACATAGGTAACAGTTTGTTAATGACTGACATTGAACTACCCTATATAAAGTTTTACCATCAATCCAATGGTTTTGCTTTGTGCCCGAATCACCTACCAATCCCAAAAATAAATCACTATACTTAGTTAATTTATTTCAGGCTTTAGACAAACTAGCAGAAGCTCAGACTTACTTCAATAAGCACAATCCACAGAGTGTCGAACTGGAGAACATTGTGAGTAACTTACATATATAATTTCACAATAGTCAGACATTATTTTTTATTTATTTTTATTTTGTTTATTAAGAGAACCAACTTTAAATTATGAATAGAATCATAATAGTTGCTAAGTAATAATAGTAATTCCGAAAGCAAGTCCGTAAAAGTAAAAGCTAAATAATGATACACGAGTTAAAATCAGACGATTGAGAAGACTTAAAAAAAATACAATTTTATTTCTTTAAACTATGATAAAAAATATTTAAATATAAACTTAATTAATTATGAACACGTGTACACGTGTTCGTATGGTGAAGTCTAAGGATGACGGTAGAATGACCCGGAGGCAGTGCTACGATGAGCTTATATAGCAGACTCCAGCTGACGTCGCTCGTACTTGGTGGTCCAAGGTGCGATTGTTGGATGGCCCATTACTCGAACAATGGCGGTGTCCAAGGGTATCGACTCATCTGGCAGATAATGATCCTTAATGGTTACCATTGTGTCTGTAGCATCTAAGGAGTGTCTTTAATATGAGCCTCTAATGGTAAGGTTACTTGACTCACGCATCACGCCCAGTGCAGGGCAGGTAGAGAGAGTAGAGTGCCAGTTCCCTCTTAGCTTACATACCCCTTGTATTTATTGTTACTTTTCACACTAATGCTCTCAAACACAGCTTGTTCCAACAATGTGTGTTTGAATTTCTTTTTGGAGATTTCTTCAGGATAAAACCACCATAAAACTGCCGTGTATATACAATCTGAATAAAATATTGGTACCACTATTCTTTGATGTGCCTTTCTAATAGTCATAATAATAATAATTTATTCATTAATTTTGTGATTTCATATAATATTGTTCTAGAACCAACTGTATAATAATGGGGTGCTGAAGTTAGAGACTGCATTTGAAGAGTTACTCAATCGCAACACCAGACCTCTATCTCCAACCACCCTCTTGGACATGATGGCTGTGGAGGAAGGTGGGCTATTGCTTATTGCAACTCCTGTTTTAAAATATACATACATAATACTTATCATCACGCCGTCCCTCACGCTCGCGGGAAGGTTCTCATGTCATCCATGGTATAATGTGGCACTGGGACCCATGAAGAGTTTATGTATGAAGGTATCCATATTTCTCCAATCATATGAATAATTTTCTTCTATGCTGGTTCGGTTGGTGCGTCTAAGTAGATTCGAGCGTGGAGAGCGTGAGTGTGGGCGGCAGCGGCGTGAGCGGCGTGAGCGAGGGCGCGGCCGTGGAGGTGACGCGCGCGGCCGCCGCCTGGCTCAGCGCCGCCGGCCGCCCGCCCGCCGCCGCCCTACTGGCCGCGCGCGCGCCCGCCGCCCGCCTGGCGCTGGCCGCCCTGCGCGACTACCTGCGCTCGCGCTCCATGGCCGCCTCGCCCTTGATGGTACGTGCCCTTGGCCCGCCTGGCGCTGGCCGCCCTGCGCGACTACCTGCGCTCGCGCTCCATGGCCGCCTCGCCCTTGATGGTACGTGCCCTTGGCCCGCCTGGCGCTGGCCGCCCTGCGCGACTACCTGCGCTCGCGCTCCATGGCCGCCTCGCCCTTGATGGTACGTGCCCTTGGCCCGCCTGGCGCTGGCCGCCCTGCGCGACTACCTACGCTCGCGCTCCATGGCCGCCTCGCCCTTGATGGTACGTGCCCTTGGCCCGCCTGGCGCTGGCCGCCCTGCGCGACTACCTGCGCTCGCGCTCCATGGCCGCCTCGCCCTTGATGGTACGTGCTCTTGGCCCGCCTGGCGCTGGCCGCCACTACTAACAATACTGAGGGTCGTGATTCTCCGCTGAGAGCCACTTCGTTTCTATTGTCTACCGCCATCTGTTCCTATCGTCAGCAGTGTGGGAAGCGCCATGGGCAGCCTTCGAGGGTAGCATGAACTTAATCCTTCCACTGTTTGGGGCAGCGGCTTCTCGACCGCTTGCCTTCTATTTTACCCTTCAAATTGTCGCTAGCCTTACTAGCGGTGTAGCCGGACGTTGCGGAGGCAGATGCTGGATAACCGTGTAGTGATCTTGTACCTTTAACCAGTGTATAATATGTATTTCGTTTGTTTCAGAGGGCGAAGAATATGCTGCATCGCTCGGATAGCACTACTAAGAAAACCAGCAAGATACAAAAAGTGTAAGTGCGTGCATCATTTCAATGTGATCGTTTCTTAATTTGTGACGAAGTGTAATCGAGGACTGAATCTTGCTAAATATGTTCGTTTATAACTCAATGTTATTACATTTGTTACGATCGATATGTATTTTTAGATTTTCCACGGTAAGAGTAATATAATTTGACTATGTACAATTCTCGTAAAGGTTGGAAAAGCGAGCCAACAAGATAATGATGAAGGCGTCTCAGACGTTGGAGCAGTCCACCGGCCTGGCTATAGGCTCGCGCCGGTCTATGAATGACTCTTGTAAGTATTTTTTTTAATTGTATTTTACGTGTTATTTATTTTCGTGATTTCAAGTTAACATTAGTAAATTTCTGTTATCTGTGTCCATTACTGACACGTCACAACATTTTCATAACGCTCTGATTGCATGTCGGCTGCTGATAGAGTTTTGATTATATGTATCTACACGCTTTGTAACAATATCCTCTTTTGCCAGTGCTATTCACATCACCGTTTCTCAACGACGACATTCGTCTTTGAATTTCTTCTCAATTTTATGCAGGTTTCTTCTCCATGTTTTATTTCATCGTGAACCTCACGGTGTGATTAATCACTGTAATTAGGTTTAGAAAAGTAATTTGTTTGAACTTGCAATTTTTTAATTGGAAGCAACCACTCGATCCACACGGCCACCACGGCTCATTCGTCTATATTTGTGGTTAGATGAGGAAGGGGGCGAAGGCGCCGAGGAATGGGAATGCGAGGTGGCCGGCGCGCTCGCCAGCGCCCTGCTGCGGCTGGCGCGGGTCGAGCAGCGCAACCTCTTGGGCCTGGTGCCGCTGCCGAGGCTGCCGGCGCTGCTGCATCACGTCTTGAAGGACTGCTTTGCGCTGCTGGCTACTGACGTCGAGGTGAAATATTACAGGAGCTTAACTAATATACATTGGAATTTCGATAGTACCTAATTAAGATAGTAAATTCCTTCCCACAAGGGTCCCCGAAGGGGTAGGCAGAGGTGTATAGGTAATACCCACACACCCACTTTCCGCCAGAGGTATATTAGGTGCCAACGTGACAGATGGCGAGTCCATCGCCGTTACTCCAGCACGACTATACGTACACCTTTGAATTTCTTCTCAGACGTATGCAGGTTTCCTCTCGATGTTTTCCTTCAACGTAAAGCTCGCGGTGTGACTAATCACTGTACTTAAGTTCAGAAAAACTCATTGGTACAGTCGGGATTCGAACTTGCGACCTTTGCGTCGCAGGCAACCGCTCGAACCACTCGGCCACCACGGCTGAGCTAATTAAGATGAGGTAAATGCGGTCGTTGTCCGTGCGAGGTGGTAGTACAGTACAGTTCAGTAGTCTGTATGTATCTCGTGTGGCGTGCAGCGCGCGTGCGGGCGCAAGGGGCGCGGCGCGGGCGGCGGCGGCGGCGGCGGCGGCGGCGGCGGCGGCGCGGGCGGCGCGTGCTGGGCGCTGCTGGCGCGGCTGCGGCGCCTGCAGCCCGACATGACGCGCGCGCTGGCGCCCGCCGCGCCCGCGCCCTACACCGCCATACTCAACGCGTGCCAGCAGAGCGTGAGTAAACTGCACTGCACTGCACTGAACAACACTACACTAAAGCACGGTCGCGGAACAGAAAGAATTTCGTACGATAACCTATTATTACCCATCTCTGTCACTCCCGCGTAAATATAATGCGTCTCGCTCGCACAGATGCAATGACCGCTGTCGCCAGGGATTGAAAACCGTTTAATTGAGACCGTAAGGTTTGTTCTTGCTTGCGTCTGGTGTTTTGGTCGCAATTAAAAGTATTTGACATGATTCATAATTTTTGAATAACTAACGACATTCCATCTTGGGATGCGTTAGTGCTCGTTCAATTTTGAAACACATTTATCTTAGTTTGTTGTTATTTGTTAGTTTTTGTTGTCTTGTTTTAATTGTTAAGTGGTTTCGTTGATTTGTTAAGTTTAATTTACTGTTTTAAAATGGAACCAGTGCCGTCTACCTCGCGTCCATTCAAGAAGTTTGTTTCTCCGCGGAAGAAAAGAAAAATGTCACACTTTAGTGAATCTGAGAAGGTTATGATTATTAACGTGTTTAAATACATTAAGGAATCCTGGCCTGCCGATAAATATCCTTCAAAAAAAGAAATGAAGGACAAAACAGCCGATATCTTGGGCATTTCAAAATCGGCCATATATCGTATTTTAAAAGAATATACCGAAACAGACACCGTCAAGCCGGCTCCTTCACCGAAAAAACGACTCTCAGTAATTGAAAAGACTGATGAGTTCGATAAATCGTGCATCAGACGAATAGTGCACAGCTTTTATTTAAAAGGAGAGTTACCTACAACAAAAAAGGTACTACATGTCATAAATGCAGACGAATCCTTACCAAACATGGGCTTGACATCGTTGAAACAATTACTAAAACATTTAAAGTTTAAATATGTCAAACGAAGGCGAAATAATTGTTTGATCGACAGAGATGACATAGCATTGTGGCGTATTAAATATTTGAAAAATATAAAAACTTACCGACAGCAACAACGACCAATATATTACTTGGATGAAACTTGGGTAAATGCGGGTAAGACCTTTTTTTTTATCCATTTACTGACTGAATTAAATCCATACTAATATTAAAAATATGAAAGTATCTCTGTCTGTGTGTCACCTTTACATGGCTAAACGGCTGTTATGATCTTGATAATCCTATTAATATTATAAACGCGAAAGTTTGTGAGAATGTATGTATGTTTGTTTCTCTTTCACGCTAAAACTACTGATTGGATTTTAATGAAACTTTACAATAATATACCTTATACATCAGAATAATACATAGGCTATGTATGAACCACAGGCGAAGCCAGAGGGAACAGCTAGTATTAAATAAATATACTTGGTATCAAGAGCAAAGACAGGATCGACAAAAGCGATTAGTGATCCCCTGAGTTGTTTGCAATATTAAGTGGTTAAATGTTTATACTTATGATAATTTTATTCATTATCTTTTTAGGGCACACTGTAGGCAAAGTGTGGGAAGATACTACAGTGCAGTCACGAAAACAAGCATTTTTGGGGGGTTTGTCGACGGGTGCCAAGAATCCTACTTCCAAAGGCAACCGGTTAATTATTTTACATATAGGAAGTGAAAAGGGATTTGTCCCAGAATCGGAATTGGTGTTTGAATGCAAAGGTACAGGCGATTACCACGAATCGATGAATGCAGTCAAGTTCGAAAATTGGTTCCAAGCAATGCTACCGAAACTTGAACCAAACGCAGTGGTTGTAATGGATAATGCCAGCTACCACTCACGGCGCCAGGAGAAAATTCCAGTAACACGTTGGAAAAAATCAGACATCCAAGAATGGCTTTCATCAAAACAAATTTTTTTTGAAGCAAATGAAACAAAGGTCCAGCTCTTGGAAAAGGTGAAAAACGTTAAAACTCTGTACCAATCGTATGTAGTCGATGAAATGGCAAAAGCAGTTGGTGTAGAGGTATTGAGATTACCTCCATACCACTGCGAATTAAATCCCATCGAACTGGTGTGGGCAGACGTCAAGGGGTATGTAGCTCGGAAAAACACAACATTTAAGATGGTAGCTGTCAAAAAGTTGCTCCAGGAGGCTTTAGCCAACATTACAGCAGAAAAATGGCAAAATTGCATAAGTCACGTCAAAAAAGTGGAATCGAAACTAGGTGGACTAGATGATAATGTAGACAAAACTGTCGATTCTTTTGTTATAAATATGACAGGCGAGACGTCATCAGAAAGCAGTTACTCTGATACAGACGAATCGGATTCGGATTTATGATTTTTTTATTTCTACCAAATTGGTAATTTTAAGACGATTTTGATACCTCTGGTCTGTCTGCCCCTCTGTTCTGTCTGTTTCAGTTAACTCGGGAGTATTCGGGAGCAGTCGGTGCCGCTCGGGTGCGTTGGTACCAAAATGACGGCGTGAGACATGACGCCACTCGATACTCGACCACGACAGAGGAATAACACATCTGTGATTCAGTTTTATATTGAGATATTATTGCAAAATTGTTATAAATAAAAGTAATGGAATGTCTGAAGAGTTTATTGTTTAACAAAATACTTAATAATAATTTATTTAATAAGCTAGTTTTTTTCTATCCTTCAAATATTTCATGCAAACCACACATATAAAAATGTTTGTGACCACTGTCAGTAGGTAAAGAGGTCATTGTACGAAATTCTTCCTGCTCCGCGACCGTGCTTTACACTACAAATGCATTGCACTGCACTACACTACACTACCAATGCATTGCACTGCACTACACTACCAATGCATTGCACTACACTATCACTACACTACACTACACTCCCACTGCAGTGCACTACACTACACTCCCACTGCACTGCACTGCACTACACTACACAACCACTGCACTACACTACACAGCCACTACACTACACAACCACTGCACTACACTACCACTGGACTGCACTACACTACACAAACACTGCACTGCACTACACTACACTACACAACCACTGCACTACACTACACTGCACTACACTACACAACCACTGCACTACACTACACTACCACTGGACTGCACTACACTACACTCCCACTGCACTGCACTACACTACCACTACACGCTCACATCTATGCTCACTACACTAACTAAACATTTTTTTATTTATTTCTTACTAACAACTATCATTACAGGTTTCCCCAATGCGATAGTGTAGTACAAAATATTAAGGTCCATCACTACGGGTTCATGTGGCACTTGTCCGCGGAAGCGACGGAACACCACGTTCTGCGGCCAGAAGTTCTCGTCCATGGCAAGGTGCAGGTAGCACGTCGGCACTCGCAACCACGAACGCCTTAAAGTTGACGTTGCGGCGCGACTCCAGCATCTGCACTCTCGGCCTGTACCTGAGCTTCCGGTGCACATACTCCATAATGTCTTCCGCCTTTGTAGTGTAGTGTAAGCGGGAGACATAGACCGGAGTATTCGGCTGCGCTGCCCGTATGTTGACATTGGGCTCCGCAGCACCCTTGCCGCAGCGGTTCTGGGACGGGCGTGAGCGGCGCTTATTCTTTTGCACTGTCACAAATCCGTCATCGTCGTTAGCCCGTTGCGGAACCTTCTCAGGCTCGGGCTTCCTGGGGGAAGCAGCACGGATGCTGACCCCAGTGGCGCAGCCAATACCTCGACGAGGCTCGGCCAGGGCTGCAGGGACGGCTGGTCCAGGTTGACGCGCGGCGCTGCAGGGAGGAGCCGCGGGGGCGGGGGCGGGAATGCAAGGTGCGCGGGCGACGCATTCTGTAGACGGAGTCGGCGACGACAAAACTGCTGATGCAAAACTTGCCGCCGATACATTGAGGCCGGCTCCGCGGCGCATGTTGATATTTGATGCGCCCGATGGTGACCCAGTTACCGACACAATATTGCGCAACTCAGTAACTTCGTTGCGCAAATCAGTGATCGTGTCCTGGGATGCGTCCAACTTCCGCTGCATATCCGCCACACTTGTCTTTAAAAGAACGATGTCTTTTAATAGGCTCGCAACATCGACTTGGTCGAAGCTGATGGTAGGGAGCTTATTTAACTCTCTCGCCACAAAAGTCGGCACGTCGGCAGGGTCAGTCTCTTTCAGCAGGGTGATCATCTCCTGAAGGCTTTTCTTGGTCCCGTCACGCCGGCGAGACACCATCTGGTCAGTCTTGTGCAGCAGACGGAAAACAAGAAGCTTATAGGCGGCGATGTCCTCCTCGCTGAAGTTTGTTGCACAGATCTGGACAAGGGATACTTCAACCCTCACGTCCAGTTTCTGTTGCAAGAACGCCAGCAACTCATTTGCCACGAGGTCCATAGCAACACGCCAGCGTCGGCTTTCGCCGCGCTAATCAATTAAACTAAACAATTATTAATTAAATTTAATAACACGTCCGCATTACAACGCGGCGAAAACAGGACTATAATAAAACTATAACTCGATATAACTCTCTATATAGACTCGAATAAAAACACCTTTTCAATATATAATTATGCAGGTAAACCCACTCACATACATTATATACTTAGACGTACAGATTACAAACAAACTCACTCGATGACGCTTTAACTTGTTCTTTTTATATATCAAAAAGATTTGTTTCAGGACGCAAGAAAATTATACTACAAAAAAAGATGTTTCGAATACAATTCGTTTGTCTGTATTTGCATCTATATTTAAGATTTATTATTTGACTGATTGCTTTGTGCGGTGTGTCCAGTGCCTGCGGTCGCTGGAGGAGTGGGTGGAGGCCATCCGCTCGGACACGGCCAGCGGGCCCGTGGACGGCACCGTGCACCAGCTGGCCGTGGCCGCGCTGGCGCACTGCCACGCGCTCGCCGCGCATCCGCACACTATCGGTACGCGCACCCGCACACTCTCACGCTATCGGTACGCACACCCACAAACTATCGGTACGCATACCCGCACACTCTAACACTATCGGTACACATACCCGCACACTCTCACACTATCGGTACGCACACCCACAAACTATCGGTACGCATACCCGCACACTCTCACACTATCGGTACACATACCCGCACACACTCACACTATCGGTACACATACCCGCACACTCTCACACTATCGGTACACATACTCGCACACTCTCACACTATCGGTACACATACCCGCACACTCTCACACTATCGGTACACATACCCGCACACTCTCACACTATCGGTACGCACACCCACAAACTATCGGTACGCATACCCGCACACTCTAACACTATCGGTACACATACCCGCACACTCTCACACTATCGGTACGCACACCCACAAACTATCGGTACGCATACCCGCACACTCTCACACTATCGGTACACATACCCGCACACACTCACACTATCGGTACACATACCCGCACACTCTCACACTATCGGTACACATACTCGCACACTCTCACACTATCGGTACACATACCCGCACACTCTCACACTATCGGTACACATACCCGCACACTCTCACACTATCGGTACGCACACCCACAAACTATCGGTACGCATACCCGCACACACTCACACTATCGGTACGCATACCCGCACACTATCACCCTTCCCTATGGTTTATTTGCTTCGCTTTAGATGGTGATCATCCTTATACGAGTATAGGTATATTATTTGTGTATACTATATATGTGCACGTGTGTACAGGGAGCGCGCTGGGAACCGAGCCCCAATACCAGCACGCCGTGAGCCAGCTGCCCGCCGCCCACGACAGGAACGCTGCCCTGCTCGCTGTCTACATGCGTCAGTACATACATATTATAAGGAGACAGTATAGTACCGTCCTCATAAAGCTCGTGGTGTGACTAATCACTGTACTTAAGTAAATAAATAAATGAATAAGCATTTATTACAGGCAAAGTGCTCGCCCAGCTCAACTTCACGCTGCGGAACAAGAGTGAGCAGTATCCCGAAGCATTAAAGGCTATATTCCTGTTGAACAACACACTGTATCTACTGCAGGTAATATCGACCTTTTCATTATTTTCTTTAAAGCTAAAATATGTTTATGTTTAAAACCATATCGTATTCTGTTTAAACCAATATCCAAACCAACGTAACATGCCTTTTTTTAACAATACAATCGCACTTCACGACACGACAGTTGCTTTGCGAATCTGTTCATTGCGGATTCGATGTCGAGACGAGGTCAACTTGCCTCGATTACATACATACATACATATCATCACGCCGAGTCCCTAACGGGGTAGGCAGAGAGTATAGAGCGCCAGTTCTCTCTAGACTTACATACCTCTTTCGCTTCGTCCACATTCATCAGTCTCTTCATACATGCTCGTCGGTTTCGAGTACTCTTAACGTTCCCGTCCTTGAGAGTCCGATCTATTTGGTCCAGGTAGTTGGAACGTGGCCTTCCTCTGCCTCTTCTTGCACACACTTTTGCAATTTGATTTTCAAATTGATTTGCAAATTGATTAAGTGACAATTGTTGATTGCGAGGTTCCAGGGTACGGGTTAGTGTGAAACTATTTGTTTGTTCTCAGGGCCTCCAACGCAGTGGGTTACTGGACTTGCTGTCCCTGGCAGAGCCTGACTGCGAGACTAATTATAGGAACATGATTCAAGAACATAAGCAGGCTTACTTACAAAGGTCTGCTTTAAGGATTTTAACATAGTGTAGGTGTAGAGGTGTGCGGGCGAGTCCATCGTCGCATTTTCAAGCACGACTACACACGACGAATTTCTATTCGAATTTATACAAGAATCTTTTTAATGATTTTCTTCACCGTTAACCTTTTTTTTTTATACAACAAGAGTGGCAAACAAGCATACGGCCCATCTGATGGGAAACGGTTACTTTAGCCTATTTACGCTCACGATACCGAAGTATCACTTGCGTGTTGCCACTCTGTGTTCGGAGAGTTATAGTGTGCTGGCAGCATAATGGGTTTAATCCCTCTGCTTCCAACACAATGTAACAATCCTCCCCCCTCCCGAAGGAGCTCATTACTGGAAACCTTATTCACCGCGTAGGAACACAACACAAAAAATTGTGTTATTGGCTACGGACTTCTATAAGATGGAGGTCCTGCCCCAGTCGGGCAGCTCCGAATTCGAACGGGAAACCCGTTATGCCCTACCTCTCTTAAAATTTTCTGATTATCTTACAGTGAGTAAGTTCAGAAAAAACTCATAGGTATTGTTGGGTTTCGCACGTTCCTCCTACCACCGCAATTCTGGCACCGAAATAGAATAGTATACTTTTATTTCGGATCATATCCATAGTAAGCTTTTTAAGATACTTTTACAAACGGATCTATGGCTTATATCCCTTCATGTATCCTACTAGTTTCCTTCTAGGCTCTTTAGGATATAATTATCTGGAGGTAAGAAGGAAATATGACCAAATAATAACCATGTGTAAGATACTACATGGAAAATCAGATGCTCCAGAGCTACACAGTGAGTTTATCAAGGCTTTTTGTGCCTGATAAATACACACGCGCCAGGAGCCACAGACTGTTCGCAGTGGGCACACATCGCACAGTATCACGTGCACACTCCCCTGTACCTCGCACTCTCACTGCACTCAATGCCCTCTTGAAGTCCAACCCTGACTGTGACGTGTTTGCGGACGGATGGAAGGCTTTCATTGCGGCATGTATGGAGTATTGTGAGAAGAGGGTATGAATGAGGTTCTTATAATTACTAATTAGTGTAATTGGATTTTTAGCCCTACTAATTATGTATAATAAATAAATAAATAAATAAAAAGTGTTAGTAAATAGTAGTAATAGTAGTAGTAGGATTTAACCTATGAAACTATGTTAGTGGGAACTATTTGTAGGTATCTCTCACAAGTCCCTTGGGCACCAGGCACATATACATGTCACCCATTGTCCCAGGATAGGGCAGTCAGGTTTCTGCGCTATAATATGAAATGTCTCGTACTGCCGTGTTTAGTTGTATATTTATTCATTGTGAGTAGTTTATCCGATATGTGAATGGAGTAAAAGACAATAAGACAGTGAAACAGAGTACTAGAGAAATGGAGAAAAAACTTTAATTAATAATGCAAATCTATATAGGTATATAAAGAGTTTCTTTCCGCGAACACTCCGACTGTGGAATGTCCCCGTTGGGGTTTTTTCTAAAGAGTTCAGCATGGAGTTCTTGAAGAAGGATGTGAAAAGATTCCTGCAGCGTAAGCGATACCACTGGTGTTGCTAGCGTATATAGACGGACTGCATGAAGAATGTATTGTTTGTGATGTTGCAGTTGGAACAAGCTGTTGGCTCACACGCAGCTGGACGAGAAGCTGCCGCCCAAGCTGAGGGACAGGGACCGCCAGATGATCAAGGATAAGTTCGCGGTTAGTATTGCATGGGATCTTGTGGCACAAAAGGTACTCCTTGCTTAGGTTTTCTTTAGAGAGTGCATCATGGAGTTCCCCCATATATGTATTTATTTATTAAAACTTCCTGCAAAACATTTTGCTAAGACGAACTTAATGCCGAAGGCATTCTCTACCAGTTAACCTTTGGGTGATGCAGAGATAGGCATGGCAGGCTATAAAAGGAATAAATAGTTGGGAAATATAAACATAAATTCTTTATATATTACTAGCTGTCCCGCCCAGCTTTGCTCGGGTGAAAAAGTTAAATTGCCCGTAACACGATCGCAGCGCCACCTATCGGGTCCAATTGTAAATCTAAACCATTCTCGAATCCACCTTAAGACACACAGAAAGGGATAGCTTCGCACGGGTGAAAAAGTTAAAATTCCTAAAACTCGATCGCAGCGCCACCTATCGGGTCCAATTTAATATAGCCTATGTTACTCGGGGATAATGTATCAAATCAAATCAAATCAAATAATTTATTTCGTGAACATAGAAAATTATTGTAGCTTTCCAAAGGTGAAAGAATTTTTTAAATCGGTCCAGTAGTTTCGGAGCCTATTCATTACAAACAAACAAACAAACAAATCTTTCCTCTTTATAATATTAGTATAGATTATAATATAATATGTAATAATATCATACATCTAATTATATAATAGACAATGTATAAATACGAATAAATCTACTTAAAATACATGTACATAAATATAATATATATATATAAATATCATATAATACACATAAATATTATTCAGTTTCTGCATGACGGAAGTAAAGCTGCTTCACTTTCGCTTTAAATGTGTCACGGCTATTACACATCCTGATTTCCGGGGGGAGCGCATTCCAGAGTAAGACCGATTGGACAGGGAAAGAAGAATGAACAAGAGTAGAACTATGAGTGGGACAGAGGAGGAGACGATTGTCGGCAGAGCGTAAGTTTATAACATGGTTACAGCAACGATACTGAAAGTGCGAAGTAAGATAAGAAGGTGCATTGGGAGAGTGAAGGAGAGTGAAGAGCATAGTCACTGACCGCAAACTACGTCGCTGACGAATAGGTAACCATGTTAGTTGGGAGCGGTAAGAAGAAACGTGATCAAACTTACGCAGATTGAATATGAATCGAATGCAACTGTTGAGAAGTCGGTCCAGTTTATTGTGCAGATCTGCATTCAGGTCGGTATAACAGACATCACCATAGTCGATCATGGGGAAGATTAAAATCTGCACAAGCATTGTCTTGGTTTTGGTAGGGAGAAGATTTTTTAACCGATAAAAAAAACCCGAATATATATATATATATATATATATATATATATATATATATTTAATAACTTCTGGCGCTTATATATTTTATCTCTTGATTTCAAATCCGAGCGATACATTTTGGATTTGGCTTTAAAAGCATTTAACACACGTGGTTAGCTTTCTCTATGGGAAGGAAACTTTGAAGTTTATTACGATTGAGCTTTAGACCTTGAACGGTGGTGGTAGCCGCGATCACAGGATTAGGCAAACAATTGTTTAGAGCTATCATAAAAGGATTTTTGACAAAGGGTCCATAGAAAGACTCTTAGATGATGTCTGCTAGATGTTTCTGAAAGAGTCCATTTTTGCATGATGAGATATAGGGTTTTTGGAGTAAGAGGATAGAACAGTGTCAGGCATGGGGAGGCAGGAGTCTAAGTGTATGCTTTGCATAAGTTAAAATATTAGCGTTACCGCGCATGGTATATTATACTTGAAAGATGGACAATTGGTAGTAATGGGATTGTGTCGCTCCCACGGGATGGCGCGGCAGGCGTTCAACCGCGAGTGGGAGGAGTGTGCGCGCGCGCAGCCGCGCTACAGCGTGCCCGACGCCGAGCTGAGGGAGGCGCTCAAGCGGGACAACAAGCGCGTGCTGCTGCCGCCCTACAGCGCGCTGCACCACGCCTGCCACGAGCTGCCCTTCGCCAAGCACCCCGACAAGTACCTCAAGTACACGCCGCTGCAGGTACACGCCACCTCCCCCTCCCCTCCCCCCCACAACAAGCGCGTGCTGCTGCCGCCCTACAGCGCGCTGCACCACGCCTGCCACGAGCTGCCCTTCGCCAAGCACCCCGACAAGTACCTCAAGTACACGCCGCTGCAGGTACACGCCACCTCCCCCTCCCCTCCCCCCCACAACAAGCGCGTGCTGCTGCCGCCCTACAGCGCGCTGCACCACGCCTGCCACGAGCTGCCCTTCGCCAAGCACCCCGACAAGTACCTCAAGTACACGCCGCTGCAGGTACACGCCACCTCCCCCTCCCCTCCCCCCCACAACAAGCGCGTGCTGCTGCCGCCCTACAGCGCGCTGCACCACGCCTGCCACGAGCTGCCCTTCGCCAAGCACCCCGACAAGTACCTCAAGTACACGCCGCTGCAGGTACACGCCACCTCCCCCTCCCCTCCCCCCCACAACAAGCGCGTGCTGCTGCCGCCCTACAGCGCGCTGCACCACGCCTTTCACGAGCTGCCCTTCGCCAAGCACCCCGACAAGTACCTCAAGTACACGCCGCTGCAGGTACACGCCACCTCGTGGTGGTTTCATTTATAGACTTACTAAAGAAATTGGTAATTACTCTATTGAATAACACATACAATCAGTAATTTAATTTTTATTGACTAGATACATTTACACAGCTGAATGCATTAAAGATTACATAAAGTGTGTGCACCTACTTTCGTCACAACCCACTTGTCAATGTCTAGTTTTGTCGTATGTGACAATTTTTGTCTCATAAGCTGTCATGACAAGTGTTCGAAGTCAAGAATGGAGACAATATATAGGTACTGATTGAAGGTTAAAGTAGACGATGTGAATAATTACACGCAGGCAAAATATCGAAATTACACAATTACTAACCGTAGTTGTTATTCTACTTGGAACATATATTATCTAGTTTCTCATTATCAATACAGAATAAATGACAAACTTCTCTTTCGCTCATAACTATAATTAAGTGCGAGCGAGAGCGAACTATCGCTGTTTCACGATACGGACGGCGTCGTCATTGAAAAGCTTTAAAAACATCCTCATACTAGCAGGGCCTGCAGTTTCGTCCGCGTAGAATATGATTTCATTTCATGTTCTTTCTGGCGTAAAAGGTACCATAAGTGTTAATATATCTTACAATCTATCTGTGAACTTCATCCAATTCGGTTCAGCAGTTCCGGCGTGATTGAATTACAAACATACACCCATTTTTTTCAATATTAATAGGATAGAAAATTAATTTATTGAAAGGCAAAATTCAACTAAATTGGACTGTACAGCGTCACAAAGTTATCAATTGATTGAAATATAGACCTTGTATAGTTACATTAAGGTTTGATATCGCTAGTCAATAGATGTTAAATGCAGGCGCCGTTCGACATACCCAACCTACTCGAAACTTAATTTCTCTTGCAGATTTCAACGCAATTGGATGGTTTCTTCGACGAAGCCGCTTAACAGTTATAAATTGATTGTTCTAATTATTACCAAGACAGATGTATAATATAACCATGTATATTCTAAGGATATTATTTTCACACATAGATGTATTAAATACGCGCTACAGTATTGACAACATGAGTTTCATTTGAGGTTGGCTTAGTTCTTGCCCTTCGCCTTTTTCTTCCGCTTTGGCCACTGTAACAAGGAAACATTCGGTAATATATTGTGCGCAGGAGTTGCGTGCGTTTGAAATTATGGTATAATATATGTATGTAATGAGCCCGTGTGTCCACAATCGAAGATAAGCTTAAACTAAGCAAAATTAAATTCTAAACAAGCTGTTTCTTGTATGAACTTTTAAGAATATTTACTTGTATATTTTCATATTTCTAAACCGTCAAAACTATTTTGTTGATGAATTCATATGAAGGCTTCATTTGTTGAAGCTGTTTGCAAAATATGGCAAATAAAATGTAAGCGAGTTGACGAATAGGGAGCCTATACAGGCTACAGTTAAATGCCTATAAATTACACGAATAATAATAATATATGTATATTATTCAGTGGGTGTGTGGGTACTACCTATACACCCCTGTCTACCCCTTCGGGGACACTTGGGGAAGGCATTAGGATATTCAGTAATATTAACGAGTTTGTTACATCACACAGCCGTTTGGTCTAGTGGTCAGAGTTCCTGTCTGCGATCCTAGATGTCGCGGGTTCAATTCCCGCTGAGGGCAAATATTATATTTTGTACCCTTAGTCTTGGATGCCGTATGTACTTGACTACTTGTGTTTATATCTCATAATCTTTATAAATATAAATATATAGTTGTCTAGTTACCATAGTGTAAGGTTTGCAAGGAACACAGTTAATATTTAAGAAAAATTGTTCCTTTAAATTCCAGCTTTTTGTTATACCATAACGGTGGCAAACGAGCATGCGGCCCGGCTGATGGTAAGCGGTTACCGCTACCTATGGATGCTTCAATGTATTTTAAAATTTCACATTTTCATGGTTATAAGAATGTAGTGCGTGTTATCTGTAAAGTTATTATGAATATCTTGTTAGTATATATAGCGGAATACAGAACATTTTCTACGCCAGTTAAAATGTGCTTCATTGATCGAACAAGTCCACAGACAACGAAGAATCCTCTAATAGCAATACACCTTTGTCTATGACGAATAAATTTTTTGTACCGTAGATAATAAATACTAGTATTTATAGTTATGAAAATAATTCGCGCCGAGTGGCTAGGTAGTAAGTGGTGTTTGGAATCGAAAGATTCTGCGTCGCACAAGGAGTGGACTGCGTTCAATAGATTTAATCCCACTTTTGAGTGCAAAGTATGCATGTTTCATTCTTAAACACAACCAAAAAAAATTATTGACTTTAAATAAAGTTTGAAAAAAATTCTTCTTGATCAATGAACCATGCATATTTCGCATCATCATACATTTTCCATTGACTGCAATTTTTATTTGACATTGCGATAATCCATTGACAATCAACGGATTCCATTTTATACAATCTGTACTTTATACGCTCTGTTTAACTCGAAAGTCTTCCTCTCGACTGGCTGACCTGGCTGATATAAACTAGTGTCCGACTACAGTTACACACTACCTTACCATTTGAGGATTTACCTAGAGTTTAGTACCTAAGGTCTTGTACATAGGCGCTAGGATGATTGGGATCACGTGACCAAATATCAGTCTTAATTTAATCCCATATATGTATATGCGAAGTAAACTAAAATGCGCACTAAACCGTGAGAAAATTATTTGTATTAAACTATAATTATATTTATAAATAAACCATTTACCTCCAAATACAAATTTGTTCCTAACACCACGCTAGGGTTTCATAACGGTGTTTTCCTTCACCGGAAGCTCAAGCTCAGTTTAGTATTCCAATAGGCCGGACAATCGGTCTTGATATAAAGCTCTTAAGGAATTTATCAAAATAGGACTAACTATTTGGACTGAAGGTCGAAAATCCGATGTTACATGTAAAGGGTTGCCTTTAAAATGGATATGAAAACCAGCAACTACGTAATTTCGTTACGAGTCACTGAGGTCAGAGGCAACCGTATAGTATGGCGCTGAGCTATCATCGCTTCAAATGTCAAATGAAGAGTGCAATGCAATGTGTGGAGTACTCCTGGTGTTACCGACTGGTGAACCAGTGCACACAGTGTACTGGTGTCGTGTGCCTTACGTCCGCCGACATAGTCCAAGGGCAAATCCAAACATTTATTGCGAACGGGGATACCTTTCGACCCTGGCCGTTCGTCCGCTGCTCGTCCAACTAATAAACAACGAGACATACATTTATTATAACATCAACGTGCAAACTCACAGCCCCACTGTCCTCGTGGCGTGGGCGCCGCACACTCTGGCTCGGAACTAATATCTGTCTGTATTCGTTCCGTGCAGGGATCGCACCCGCGTCCATAGCCGACAAACTTGATTGTTAAACGAACGTCAAAAATAATAAAAATTTAATCGTTGTATCAGAAATATTATCGTTTTTTTTAGTAAAAAATTTGCCCGCGGATCTTTCCACGTTGCCCAAATAATAAATTAATCCACAATGAAGTGTTAACAGAAACATTGATAATACATTTTTTTTAAGAAAATAAATAATGTAATAATTTTGTCTGGTATACGCCCAATACGCCCAAAACGAACTCAACGATAGTTCTTCGTTCCTGAAAAAAAAACTGAAAAATTATTGAGCCATTTTTCAGGCCTTTGTGGGATTTTTTTTGTATACTTAATAATCGCAGTGCAGTGTTTGTGGGCGGCGAGTTAGGGGTGTGTCGGTGGTAGAGTCGTAGGACCCTTACCTTGAGCGCTTGGGGCGGGGTCTTCTGCCTAGTCACTGGTTTCTTGGGCTCCTTGGCCACTTGCGACGGGTGTGGGGTGAACGCCAGGGGCAGAATCTTGCGGAACCTGTAGCGATTTTTGATAAAGTCAGTATTGTCACGAACAGTTGTCTTATCTAAAGGGGAGTTGATTTTAATAAGGTTGCAGCAAAGGTAGTTTATGTTAATACTACTGAGGTGCAAACAAGCATGCGAGTAAAATGGGTATCAAGAAGAGTTCGATCCTTGTGTAAAAGCAATAGCAAGGGTACTTGTTAAGGGTAGCACTAAAGGTAGTTAGTTTTTATAGGGTAACAGCGAGAGTAGTTTTGTGGAAAGGGTAGTTAATTTGGTTAGGTTATCAGAAAGGCTAGCTAATTTGGTAAGGGTATCAGAAAGGTTACTAAATTTGGTAAGGTTATCACAAAGGGTAACATCAACGGTAGTACGGTAGTTAGTTACTTGTGCAGTGGCAGCAGCACGGGCTCGAGCGCGGGCGGCGCTTTGACGCTGCCGGCGTCGTCGGCGTCGGCGCGCGCCGCCTCGAAGCGCAGCGCGAGGGCGGAGGGGGAGGCGGAGGGGGAGGGGGAGGGGGAGGGTCGCTGCGCCATCAGCAGCGCGTTGCGGCCGTGCAGCGGCAGGTGGCGCAGCACGTAGCGCGCGGGGCGCAGGGCGGCGAGCGCGGCCAGGGCGGCGCCCAGCGCGGCGGCGGCGCGAGGCACGCGGCCCGACACCTGCTCCCAGGCCACGGGCTCGAACGTCACCACGTCGCCCGACTGGTTGTCCACGCGGACTGGCGCACGACACGATCCAAGCGTTACTTACGTGGTTATAGATAATGCACTTGGATTTTAGAAATTATACAGACAAAAAGACTGAAAAGTAGACAGTAATAATAGTCACGTCGAAACTAACTACGAAAAATTAACTTTATCGCCACAGCAGCGATAAACTTGGAAACAAAAACTAAAGAAAGTACAGTGAAAAAAAAGAATACTTTTCTATGAGACCTTACACTTTGCCAGATAAACCATAAATACTAATGGTTTTTATTTTCTATCTGACCCTTTATCAAAGCCGGCGGCCAAAGTACCGACCTTAGTACCTTAAAAATAAAATTGCCTCCTCGGAAAAATGCAACCCGAAATGTAATACAACATTAACTATCTGACGGACAATCCGTGGAAATCTATCCGGGAATCGCAACTGGTGTACATATTACTACTCACCGTTCAATAGAGACGCATTCCTCCGCAACTTGAGCGAGAGAGCTAGGCTGTTCATCTTGTCGTCGGACTGCTTGGTGCCGCCCATCTCGATCTGGTACTCGGGTATCGGCTCCAGTAACAACTCTCCTGCATTACCCTGGTGACAACAATAACAAATAACAGTGATTAGTCCCACTACGAGATTTACGGTCGAGGAAAACATCGAGAGGAAACCTGCATACGTCTGAGAAGCAAGGCGTATGTATAGTCGTGCTTGAGTAACGGCGATGGACTCACCATCTGTTGGCACCTAATATATCTCTGGCGGAAAGTGGGTGTGTGGGTATTACCTATACACCTCTGCTTATCCCTTCGGGGACCCTTATGGGAAGGCGTGAGGATATTGTAGCTTATATAGTCGTGTGAAAATATGAATTCCCAACGCGTATTTTTTAAGCTTCTTGTCGGAACCTTCATTATTGACAAACATATTTTTTTAATAATTTTATATCAATAATTATGTATTACACATTAAACTTATTTAGACTTTTTTCTTAATTATCAATTCGCTTCGTCCACATTCATCAGTCTCTTCTTATAGGGTACGTAGATTGTACTCTTACTTACCCTAACTTTATGTGCGCAGTGCACGATGAGGTCGTAGTTCTCTTTGGTAGTGAGGTTCTTCACTTGCCACTTCCTGTAGGACCTCGGCGGCGGCCTCTCGTATATTGTATCTGACGCACATATTAAGAATATCAATATAATATAAGGAGCCGTGTTGGCCGAGAAGTTCGAATCCAGAACTGTCTGGACAACAACAACTCATTGGTACTGATCAATGAGGTTTTCTGACCTTAAGGAAGGCGTGAGGATATATTATCATATAGATAGATATATACGTAAATACATAGAACAACAAAGTGATCGAGAGGAAACCTGCATACGTCAGAAAAGCAATTCAAAGGCGTATGTATGTATGTATATAGTCGTACTTGAGTAATGGCGATGGACTCGCCATCTGTCACGTTGGCACCTAAAATATATCTCTGGCTGAAAGTGGGTGTGTGGGTACTCCGAAGAGGTAGGAAGAGTCTTCGGGTCTTCGGGGACCCTTGTGGGAAGGCGTGAGGACATACAAAAAACAACCGAGACTAAGTTGCAAAATACTCGTGTTCATCACACAAATATCTGCCCTCAGCGGGAATGGAACCCGCGACCTCACGCAGCTCTGACCGCCAGGCCAGTCGGCCATTATTACCGGCCATATTGACCATACCTTTACAAGTGCAATTGTACACTCCAAACTGGCTAGCATTCTTGAGGGGCGAGGCCTCGGTCGGCGCGGCCGGGGGGTCGTCGCCCTTGTTCGCGTCCTTGTCGCTATTGTCCGTCGGATCTGTTTCCATCTCTAGTGCCGGAGTGGCTGGGGTAGATTCTATGTCCTTTTCCGTTGCTCCTAAGATAGTATATGTTGTGTTAAGCCCGAACTCGAGAAATTGCGGATGCGTTCCCATCATAATTCCACAGAGTTCTAGCGTAATAGAGCCGGCGCTTTCAATTCACTCACTAATAAAAAAACCGTGCATATAACAAATAATTATAAATAAAATGGAGACGACAAAATTTATAAATAAAACCGTAATTATTTTATTTTAAATTATAAATAAGAATAATTACGGTTTCTGCGTGTCAAGACTTGCAGGCATAGACACAAAATTTACTTCTTGCGTGACGCTTAACTTAGAGCCTTTTAAGATTTAGAGGTTTATTTAGATTCAAATTAAATTATGAAATTATCAAGATCGCCAGTATTACACTCCTAGAACTTCCATAAGAACGCATCCCAAATAGATGAAAATCAATTTGGTCCTCAACTGTGCGTATACTTACCACCGTCATCGATGACCAGGCTGTCATTGTCGTCGTCGCTGCTGACGTCCATGTCGTTGTTGTTGGTGGGCGCGCCGCCCTTCCTGGGGGACACGCTGCCCTTCCTCAGCCACTTGGCTTGCTCCGAGGGCCTGAGGTTCGATACCCATGTAATTGCATAACATAGAAAAATAGCCGTGGTGGCCGAGTGGTTCGAGCAGTTGCCTGCGACGCAAAGGTCGCAAGTTCGAATCCCGACTGCACCAATGAGTTTTTCTGAACTTAAGTACAGTGATTAGTCACACCACGAGCTGAACGGTGAAGGAAAACATCGAGAGGAAACCTGCATACGTCTGAGAAGAAATTCAAAGGCGTATGTATAGTCGTGCTTGAGTTTCCGCCAGAGATATATTTAAGGTGCCAACGTGACAGATGGCGAGTCCATCGCCGTTACTCCAGCACGGCCATACATACGACTTAGAACCTCTGTGTAGTCCTTAGGGGGTCGTTGTGGGAAAGCGTGAAGTAATATAAATAATTCATGTGAATGACAGGTGGCGACACTCTCGCCTTCAGTCACATTCTCAGTTGGGCTACCCTTGTATCTACCCTGTGTATCTTGGGGCTTGAATATATATAAACACGAGTTGTCCCGCCCAGCTTCGCTCAGGTGAAAAAAATAAATTTCCTGAAACACTATCTCAGCGCCATCTAACGGTCCAATTGAATCTAAACCATTTTTTAACTAACCTGAAGACACAGAAAATTTCATTAAAATCGGTCCAACCGTATAAGGAGGTCAAGGAGGTTGCGCTGGACAGAAGCGAATGGAGGGGACTGCATCAGAGACGCCGACAAGAGCCCAGCTCTTAAATTTGTGATGATGTAAACATTAAATCCGTTATGTAGCTACTCACGGTACTATGGCGTACTGCAAGAGATGCCGCAACGCTTTGTAAGTCCGCCTCGGGGCCGACTCTCTCTGGAGGGAGAACTCACTGCCGAGAACCACTACGTTGACTTTGTCGCCATCTGGTGAACAGAATTTTATTGAAAGTTATAGAAAATACATTTACATGCGAAAAATCATCATTACTCACTCAATCGTTCAGTGAACTCTTATCAATAAAAAAACACATTTTATAACATTAGATATAAAATATGATTTCCATCCGATGAAAGCATTATTATTGGATCACTTTCAAGTTAAAAACGAATACAGAAAGAATGGACAATTCTGGTATTTCTGGAATCCAGAATAATTTAAAAATCTGTACCAGAAAAATCTCTTTCGTAAAGTCGGGATTCGAACTTGCCATCATTGTGTAGGCAACTACTCGAAAGTCTCGGCCACCACGTCTTACACTCACCCAGAGAAATAGTCTCGCATACTGTGACAGGTATATTCCAGGCTCTGTCCAGCTCCAGAAGGCACTTGAGGCTGTTCTCGCTGGCGATGATCTGCACGCCGTTGTCTATGGCGAACTGGGCTAGGTCTTGGTGCACCTCCAGCACTGGCAACACTGACTTTGTCCTCTCACCTGGAACAAGCCAATACATATTAAAAAACTAAGCCCCGCTACGCCATCTGTCTCTGCAGGCCCGCCGCTAGCTGTTTCGTCGCCCGCGTGCAATACCGATTATGCCGCCCTACGCCTACTTACTCTTGAGTTTTGTCAAAAAAAGGATAATCAATGTTTTCTCATTATGGTGGGGAAAAAACAACAACCAAGATAAAACATTTATTTTAAGTAACATATGTATTTTTATAAATTTTATCTTGCATTGCTCTTGCATTCTGATCGTCAGAATGCAAGAGCGATCTGAAAGGTTTCTCTGGGAATCCCAAGGTGGATTTAGACCAGGAAAAGGATGTATGGATCAAACCTTCTCGCTTCGCGGAATCGCGGAAAGGTTTTTGGATGTTAACCAGAAAGTTTTCTGCGCTTTCGTCGACTTAGAGAAGGCATTTGATAGAGTCGCACGAAAGGAACTCTGGGTCGTGTTGTCTGGATATGGAGTGAGCTGTTCCCTATTGCATGCCGTGAAATCACTCTATATTGATAGCAAGGCGTGCGTTGGGGTTAACGGTGAGATGTCATCCTGGTTTGATGTGAAGACGGGGGGTCAAACAATGGTATATCATGTTTGCCTGCCTGATCATTATAAATCTAGATAACTTTCTGAAATCCTTTAAAAACGAACGGATGTGGAGTGGAAATGGGAAACTTAGTTGTCAACTGCCTACTATACGCCGATGACGCGGTTTTACTGGCGTCATCAGAGGGCGAACTGCAGTCACTAGTTACCATAATGAAAGAAGAATGTGAAAAGAAGGGGCTGCGGCTAAACGCTGGCAAGCCTAAGTTTCTGGTATTCGAAAGAGATGAACAAGTGACCGAGTGTGCAAATTCTAGAGCAAGTGAATGAATTTGTATATCTAGGAAGCATGTTCACACGAGATGGAAAGTATGTAAAAGATATTGAAAGAAGGATAACTGCCGGTAATAAGGTGAATGGGGCCATGTCGGCGTTGATGGGTAATAAAATTCTGAGCAAGAATTATCGAGATGCTGTCCACCATGCGATATTGGTGCATACTTTATTGTATGTCAGCGAATCCTGGGTATGTCATAGGAAGCTTGAATGCAGTTGAGATGCGACCTCTTCAAAAAAAGTGCGGAGTAACGATCTTAGATCGAATCCACAATTACGATATTCACAAATCAACTGGCGTGAATCTTCTTGCCTTTACATTTGCGAAATTTTTAATGTTGAGATTTAATTGTGAAAATTAATCCTTAACAAAATTTAATAGACCTTCACCCGTGGAGCTGGTGATCGGACAGAAACCAATGAAATCTTCTCATAATCCTCTTTGGGAGGTTTTGTAAAAAAGAAAAAATATTTTAATATGAGCTATTTTGGGGTTACGGAAACTTTATATTTTTAGAATCTGCATTAATTTTGATTTATAATTAATAAGCTTTTATTTAACATTTAACAGCCTAGTAATTCAAATAAAAGAAATTACCAATCATAATAGATCTTTTTACCTCATAAAAAAAATTGTGTTTCTTTCGTGATTGCTTCGCCACCTTGTAATCTTTTGCGCTTAATTATGATTGTGAAAAATTAAAAAAAAATATATAAATTGCCTATTGGTCGCGCGCTACCTAGCCGGTGACCGGCTAGCCCGCTGCAGGCGCCCCAAGTTGGTATCCTATGCGCGCCTTCTGCGTAGGAGTCGACCGGTCAGGGGTACAATGACTTGAATTAGGTATGAGTCGCCCGCCTGATTTGCCGCCCCCCTGGACGTGCCGCCCGCGTGCGGTGCACGCCTTGCACGCCCGCTTACGGCGGCCCTGTTCTCTGGGAACGCGATAAATTAAAAAAAGCACTGAACACATTTTGATTTGGCTTATCATCGTTTGCCAGATACTTTCAAGGAGGATTCATATACACATCTTAACTCAACTTTATTTCTAAATTGCTCGATAGTCATGTTAAATTATATTCATACAAAATAGTAAGTTCACATTTCAATAACCTAAATCAAATCACACAAGCACTTGGATGGGAGAGTAAAGAGTACTCGACATCGGCGAGCATGTATGATGGAATTGATGAACGTCAGAAAAGTAGGTAAGTCTAGAGAACTGGCGCTTGCTTTCTCTATCTACCCTGTTAGGGACCCAGCATGATGAAGATTTATCATCGTACCGAAGAGGGACCATGCCAACCGCCGGATGCCGATATGAATAATAAATAAATAAATAAATAATTTAATGGCGGCAGATGGGGCCTCTTAGTCAGCATATGCAGTGTGTTGGAAAGTGATACAGGTCCTATAATATATGAAAGTGCACAACAAACATAACTAGAAAAAAAAAAAAAACAAATGACAAATGATTTTTTTTTGCATCTTTTCACCTCATTTTCGCATAAGAATCTACTACAACGACTTTTATTTTAATTAATATGTACACGGGCCGTAGCCTATTATTATTGAAGGGTTGATGTCAAAGGTCGACTTATTTCAAGGAATTTTCGGGTGATACGGCAAGTATTAAGGGTGATACGGCAAGTATTAAGGGTGATACGGCAAGTATTAAGGGTGATACGGCAAGTATTAAGGGTGATACGGCGAGTATTAAGGGTGATACGGCAAGTATTAAGGGTGATACGGCAAGTATTAAGGGTGATACGGCAAGTATTAAGGGTGATACGGCGAGTATTAAGGGTGATACGGCAAGTATTAAGGGTGATACGGCGAGTATTAAGGGTGATACGGCAAGTATTAAGGGTGATACGGCAAGTATTAAGGGTGATACGGCAAGTATTAAGGGTGATACGGCAAGTATTAAAGGTGATACGGCAAGTATTAAGGGTGATACGGCAAGTATTAAGGGTGATACGGCAAGTATTAAGGGTGATACGGCAAGTATTAAGGGTGATACGGCGAGTATTAAGGGTGATACGGCAAGTATTAAGGGTGATACGGCGAGTATTAAGGGTGATACGGCAAGTATTAAGGGTGATACGGCAAGTATTAAGGGTGATACGGCAAGTATTAAAGGTGATACGGCAAGTATTAAGGGTGATACGGCAAGTATTAAGGGTGATACGGCGAGTATTAAGGGTGATACGGCAAGTATTAAGGGTGATACGGCGAGTATTAAGGGTGATACGGCGAGTATTAAGGGTGATACGGCAAGTATTAAGGATGATACGGCGAGTATTAAGGGTGATACGGCAAGTATTAAGGGTGATACGGCAAGTATTAAAAATGATTATTATTATTATTATCACCAAGCCGTGGTCAGGAGGTGTGAATGCACTCACTGGGCAGCTGGAAGTGGCACGGGTGCTTGGCGCAGGGCTCGGGCGTGGCGCAGGGCCTCAGGACCGTGAAGCGCTTCACGATCAGCTCGGGGATGTACACCAGCGGCAGCTCGCTCAGGCTCACCTGCGCACGGTCACAGCGCCAATCAAACCACAACGTCACTACAACTTATGAACGCGAATAATTTTTTTTTACACCTAGAGTGTCAAAGAAGTCACTGTAGCCTATTTACGATGCCGAAGTATCACTGTGTATCACTATACTGTGTTGTCAGCATAATGGGACTAATCCCTCTGCTTATATTGTGGTGGTACCACAATATAACAATCCTCACCCTTCGCTAAGGAACTCCTATTGGAAACCTTATTCATCGCGCAGGACCATATGAATTTGGAAAATTCTAAGTAGTAGAAAATTATATACTAACACTTATCAACTCCTTGCCACACACGAGATCATATGTATTATCATTTGTCTCCAGCGGTATCTGTGCAGCCAGGTCGTAATTCTTCGGGTAGCCCTTCATTCCATGGGCTCTCATCTTGAACTCTGCTTCGTACACCGTCTCTATGATAGGCTTGGGGCGTAGAGCCCGAATGCACTGGTGGTTGGTCCATTGAGTCTTGGCCCAGTCAAGGAACTCTTTCTGTTCTTGCAGATATATAGCTTGGGCCTCCTGTGAATATAATGATAATGTGCGATTTTGGGGGATTTTTCTTTCGTTTCACGCAAAAACTACTCAACGGAACGGTTAAAATTTGTCACAGAGATCGATTATTAGCTGGATTAACATAAAATTTATTTAATTCACCAAAAAAAATATCAATGAAAACCAAATTTCAGATTAAATTTCGGGCATAGCTAGTCTCTTTATCTTAATTAATTAACTTCAGACTCTTCCCACAATGGTCCCAGAAGGGGTAGACAGGACTGCCATGTGTAGACTCACTAATGAGAATTAGGAATTAGCAGTACATGTTATTATCATGCTTAGTCCTAATGGAGTAAGCAGGGAGGGTAGAGCGCCAGTTCTCTTTAGAACATACCTCTTTCACTTCGTCCACATTCATCAATCTCTTCATACATGCTTGCCAGTAGTAACAAATAGTATCTAACCTCAAACACCCTATAATCGGATTTCGTGGGTCTGGGCATGAACTCAGCCTCCAGAACTTGAGGATTCTGAGCGCAGATTACTTTAAGACACTGGTAGTGTTGCCGAGCCGTTAGTGCCGATAGCTTCGGGAACGGAGGCAGGGGGCGGAGGCCGGGCACGTAGAGGCGCTGCGGTTTATCACCCTGGAAAATTAATATGGTTTATGGTATTATGGTTTCATGGATAATGTATCCAATCCTATCTCTGTCAAATTTCAACTATTTCCATTCACTAGTTTTCTCATCAACACTCAGCAAACATCCTCACAAACTGTCACATTTATAATATGTATATTATGAAGAAGTATGCATGCTGTGTTCATCTTAAACTGGTACACATTCAGATTAAGAACTATAATGCTTACATAAATCAAAAGTCAATAATAAATTGTTAAATATATTTCCGAGGAACCAAATAAATCCATTAGTAGGATTCTACTAAACAAAACTAGCTATTTTAAAACTTTTTGTAAAATTCCTACCCTTCAGTTCCTCTCATAAATTTTAATAAAATGCACAGCAAAGTTCTCTCAATCAATTCTCTCTTGCTATAAAAGGTAACTTGTTTTAATGCTTACAAAGAAGACCATATTTGAATAGTGTACCTTACATACTAATGATAAATGTTTAAACCTCTTAGAAATGGGTTCTCCTACTTTAATTTAAAAGACAATGAAGGGCTAACTAACATTCTTTTTCTTTTTAAACACCTCATCCCAATTGATCTTGATCGGAGCTTCACTTTCTGAGTCGCTAGATACAAGCGGGTCTCTGTACTTGTTGCGTAGTATCCTCTCAGTCACACAGTTGTCAAGCTCATTCTCAATGACAAACCCCACATCAGGTTGAGAAGCGCACCTGGGAAAAAAATATATATTTGTTGTAAATTAATTAACTATTTATTAAACTAATTATGCTTAGCTTTTTCTGATAATGTAGTATTCAGATTATTTTATGCTTTACCAGAGTGGTTTGATACTTGTTGAGACAAATACGCAGGAGATTGCCCAAGATTGCCATCAAAAGGTGTTATGTATTCCTATTAACATTTCCTTTTCAATACTATTTGTTTTTCCTGTATGATAGTATAGGCAACATCAAAGGTCATAAGACATTACCTATAGTGGATCACAATGCATCAGGTATAAATTGCAATTTTTGCATTCCAATTGCAGTACAGATTAATCTTTCTAGAAGCTATACTTCCTATAGTTATACAGATATATAAATCAGTTCAGATTTCATGGATTGGGAGGTAGTACTCTGTAAAAGGGCAACAGGGTGGGGTCGAGAGAGGAGGGAGATGGATAGCCATAGTGGACTTTGCTACACAGTGCAGCCAGGGGCTATTGGTAGCATAATACTTATAGGTGGCACTGAAGGTCGTCAGTAAAAAATATCTTAGCCATATAGGGAGCCTAATTAGTATAAAGAATCAAGTTCTTGATTAAAAAAGCACACATTTTTATCTCATACATATAAGTATATACCTGAATATATACCTAGTATGAACCTGGATTTATACAAACTTCGCAAGGCAGTGGTAAATAAGGTAAGTAAATCAATTTCAGCTGAAAAGAGCAGCATAGAGCACAATTAATAGAGGTAAACTTAGAACTTAATTGAAGAAAATATTTTGAATAAATGTAGAAAAAAGGTTCACGATATCTATGATAAGAGTACTAACCAATCAATCTGGCGAATGTGTTCCATCATTATTATCTTCCAGCTCTCTTAAACTTAAACCATAATTAAGCCGATATTTACAGCGAACTTCATTTAAAATTTCCTTACATTCAGTTTTGCTCACTGCACTTTTGACAATGACATTTCAAGTATTGATTTTTGGTTTGATTGATTGTTTGCGTTCCAGTTCCAGATACAGATACTTGTTTAGAATAATCATGTGATAATTTATCTTATATAATTAATATCCTCACGCCTTCCCACAAGGGTCCCCGAAGGGGTAGGCAGAGGTGTATAGGTAATATATAATTGTATCTGAAATGAAGTAACCTTGTTTTATACTCACATAGTAAGACAAACTTGAGTATTTTTTTTAGTTTGCCAAAGCATTCCTAGGTATCACGTTTGAAATGCACTTATATATACTCTGGGATAAATATGATTAGATAATTTATAAGTAAGACCTCTTTTAAGGGACAAACTTTTACTGGAACATTATGTTTATCAGTATACAATAAGAAGAAGTACAATATTCTTTTCGATTGCATCGGAAGTTGGAACGCAGCTTAATTGAATAAATAGTTGTGAGCAAATACTAGTGTTGTGAGTATTATGAGTATACAAGTAATGTATATGAATAAATACGAAAATAGTTATATAGTAGTAACTGCTACTGGATATTGCCGTTAACGGCGAACTTAGCATGACTTTCGCTTAATAGTTTTAACTGGACAACAATATTTTGATCAGCAATTTATTTATGTCACTGTTGTATTAAGTAGGTACCTATCATGTTTAAATATATTAATAGCGTCACGCGTAATTTTAAAGGTAGTTTATATTAAAATAATATGTGCAATAACAACCAAAGATTACTATTTGATAACAACCACATTTCGCCGCAAATATCCAGCGTGACAGATGGCGAGACCATCGCCGTTTCTCAATCAGAACTACATACCCTGCCTACGTCTACATCTTTAAATTTCTCCTCAAATTTTTGCAGGGTTCATCATGTAATTTTTTTTTATTTTGGTGATGTACAATAGAAATAAATCGCACAATTAAACATCAATTAGTTAACTCAGACATCAGCTAAGTTTCATTATGTGACCGCACAACACGTGGCGTAAGCCACATAAATAAAAATAGGTTATACACATTTACACAACAAAATAACGTAAATGTCCCCCGTTAGTAGAAATGTTCACGCACATGATGGAAAAGTAAAGATTACGGTGTGCACCTGTCCTTTGGGTTTGACAGGTTTTTTATTGGATCCCTGATTTCCTATTCAATAAGTTTTGGGTTTGCATTACGCAGTCTACTGGGCTGTGAAATGTTTTGCCCGAGTAAGTATAATGGCGGGCGAGCGCGTGTGACTCAAATCAAATCAACTCAAATTATACTTAAGCTGGCATTTTGAGAAACAATATATTAAAGGTACTCTTATATGAGTTTTCTAAACTTAAGTACAGTGATTAGTTACACCATGAGCTTTGCGGTGAAGGAAAACATCGAGAGGAAACCTGCATACGTATGAGAAGCAATTCAAAAGGTTGTATAATCGTCGCCTGAGCAACGGCGATGTCGTCATCTGTCACGTTGACGCCTACAATATATCTCTGGCGGAAAGTGGGTGTGTGGGTACTACCTATACACTTCTGCCTACCCCTTCGGGGACCCTTGTGGGAAGGCGTGAGGATATATTATATTAAAGGTACTTTTATATGTTAAACTTTGCCTTCAGTCTACCCCTTCCGGGATCCTTGTGGGCCATTTTATTAGGATACTTGTTGTCCCGCCAAACTTCGCTTGCGTGAAAACTTATGTACCTGACACGATCGCAGCGCCACCTATTCAATTGTGATACTAAACTATTCTCGAATCCACTTGAGCACGTACAATTTTTTTTATTATCTTAGGATTAGATCAAATTCACAATTACAAATTACCTATTATTGGATATAATAAAAAATCACTATTCAAAAAGTCTATAGTTTTATTAAAAAATACCTACAACCTCCTCAATATAGAGATAATCTGTCTTACGTAGATAACTAGGTGTGATGTGAAAACTTACTAGTAGTTACTGTTCAAATACAGGTGACATCGCGGGGCATACCTCGTTTTATTATGATACAGGAAGGGTTGTTAAAAATGTGTTTATGTATTCATAGAATCCGCCCAACCGACGCTGCTACGGGCGAACAAACATCCTAATTTCCTACGAATGAAATATTTTAGTATTTTTTTAAATAAATCAGCATGTGACGTGATGATATTGGTAAACAAAGAATATTTATGACATTTCGCTTGGTTGTTTTTCGATGTAAATTTGTCTGACTTCACTACGAGCTCTACGACGAAGGAACATATCGACTGGAAACCTAGATAGCATACGTTTAAGTAGTAATTCAAAGGCAGAGAATGATAAAGTTGGTATATCTCCGGTGAAAAGTGAGTAGCTACAATCATGAGACTATCCTTTCGGGGACCCTTGTTGTGCTTGTGGGAAGGGCGGAAGGCGTGAATATAACTATTTTTATCTCTTAGATATTATTAGTAGGTATCTACATTGTACCCGTGCGAAGCCGGGGTGGGTCGCTAGTTTATAAAAATGTTTGTTTTGCAAACATTTAAATTCAAGTAGATTGGATAGGCTCTTGAGTAATGGAAGCATCGCTCGCATTTAAACTGTAGGCTACTTACATCGTGTAGCAGTTACCATGGAATCTGTGATTCCTAATGACTCTAATTCCTAAATGAAGTGGTTTCAATCAGCCAGGCAATTAGGCGGTGATGTTAATTAGACCTCATTAGCGGCGACGCCAATTTGCCCGGATTTCACGACGACGTCTTAATGGCTAATTGAAATGAAGACGAGATTTGAGCCTCCCCTTTGATTGATTGTGAAAGAGGAACTTTATTACGGAAATATTTGATTTCATTTCATGAATATTGATAATGTGGCATACATCTTATAAAATAATTGTAACAGACCGATGTCTGTACATTGAAGATATACTGCTTGAGTAGAATGGTAGTCAGATGGTAAGATTTTTTTTCATAATTTGGGTAATTTTTTTAAGTAACGTATTTAATCATTTATCTTTGTATTTCTCTTAATTAAATTTATATGTTTTGTAACTTTTGCAATGTCTTTTTAACTTAATATAATAATAATATATCCTCACGTCTTCCACACACAAGGGTCACCGAAGGGGTAGGCAGAGGCGTATAGGTAGTACCCACACACAACCTTTTTAACTTATTTATATACATTTTAATGACATTAGAAGTTCAAGAAGCACAACTACTTTTATTTTCAAGACACGCGATGGGTCAAGAGTGGGAGAACGTCAAGAGTACCCGAAATCGGCGAGAATAGAGCGCCAGTTCTCTCTAGACTTAAATACCTCTTTCGCCTCGTTCACATTCAGTCTCTTCATACATGCTCGCCGGTTTCGAGTACTCTTGACGTTCCCGGCCTTGAGCATCCGATCCATTTGATCTAAGTAATTGGAGCGTGGTATTCCTCTGCCTCTTCTTGCACACACTTTCGCTTTGGATCTGTTTCGTCAATCTTTCTTCACTCATTCTTTCTATATGTCCAAACCAACATAACATGCTTTTCTTTATCTTTAAACTAGCTGTCCCGCCCAGCTTCGCCCGGGTGAAAAGTAAAATTTCCTGAAACACGATCGTAGCGCCACCTATCGGGTCCAATTGTGATGTGAGCTATCCTTCCTTTTAAGTTGGATCAAACTGCATACGGTGTGCAAATTTGATCGAAATCGGTTAAGTAGTTCAGGAGCCCATCGTGGACTTGATTGCCATAAAAAAGGTTATAGTGAGTCAATCTTAAAAGATAGACATATGCTGTCGCAGACTTTTTTTTTGAACTTTTAGAGAGGAACAATTCCCTCATACATGATATTTGTGTAACTTAAACCGTTTACGCAGCGTACGCAACGGAAGCTCTCAAAAAGGAATATTTTTTCCCGTTCTGGCAACATTATTCATTTATGCTTCGCTCCTATTGGTCGTAGCGTGATGTTATGTAGCCTAAAGCCTTCCTAGAGAAATGGACTATCCAACACAAAAATAATTTTTCAATTCCAACCAGTAGTTCCTGAGATTAGCGCGTTCAAACAAACAAACAAACAAACTCTTCAGCTTTATAATATTAGTATAGATCACAGCCTCTCAACCATAATTACATAATTTATCTAAATAGGAAATTCATAATTATATTTGCAGTAGCTAGTAGCTATCCATGGTAACTACCATACATGATAACTTTGATACAAAATACGCTAAGATCTTTGTAAAACCAATTTCACACTATTTTGGTTTTTGCTCAAAGGTGTTTAGGTAAGCTCGAAGCTCGTCTTTGTAACATAAAACAGTGCTGGTATATGCTGAACTAAATATCTTGTAGGCAATGGATACCGAACACGTAGATATTCAAGATATTGTAAGCTTAAATAAATATAGGAGCAGTGGTGGCCGAGTGGTTCGAGTAGGTGCCTGCAACACAAAGATTGCAAGTTCGAATCCCAACTTTACTAGTGAGCTTTTCTGAACTTAAGTACAGTGATTAGTCACACCACGAGCTTTACTGTGCAGAAAAATATCGAGAAGAAACCTGCATACGTTTGAGAACAAAATTCAAAGGCGTGTGTATAGTCGTGCTTGAGCAACGACGATGGACTCGCCATCTGTCACGATGTCACCTAAAATACATGTCTGGCGAAAGCCGCTCTACAGCTCTGCCTAAGCTTTTACTCTTGTGGGGAGGCGTGAGGATATAATATATAAAATAACGTTTAGAAATATAACTCAGTTTTACTAAACTTACTTTATTTATTAAATTTATTCAAGCTTACCCACCGCGTGTACAATTCGATTGACAAATAAACTCGAACTTAGCCGTAGGAATTCTCACAGAGAATCGACGTGGACCACTGATATACATATCACGAAGATGCTCACCCACCAACACTCATAAAGGAGAGGTTCTCGGTCCGAATCACGGCGTTTGATCTCAACGGACACGTGACCCGAATACTAGGATAACTGATAACGTCTGCGTAGAATTGTGGAGCTTGGCAATATTTTTTTCACAGTTTTGTAGTCGTATATCTTCACGCCTTTGCACAAGGGTCTCCGAAGAGTTAGACACCGGTGTCCCTCTTCTAACCGGAGATATATGGAGGAGCGTGATAGGTGGCGATAATGTCGCCATCTCTCAAGTACGACAGAACATACGTCGTTGAGTATAGCTCGCAGTGTGATTAACCAATTCGTGCTTGAGTAATGGCGATGGATTCGATGGACGTTGGCACTAAAACATATCTCTGGGGGAAAGTGGGTACTTCAAACAAACCTTTGCCTATCCCCTCGGGGACCCTTGTGGGAAGGCGTGAAGACAAATACATTGTCATCATTCATTTTAGAGCAGGGCTCTTGTCGTCATCTCTGATGCAATTCCTTCCATGCCTACGCATATAGGTTATAAATACGACTCGTTATGTCAGTATAGTGTTAAGCCTCCAAATGATCAGAATAAACCTGATTCTTCATTTAGCAAAACTGTACGAAGAAAAAGTTCCATTTAATAAAGTCACGCTGCCAAATATTCGTGTGTCGTGCCCGACCGGAAGCGGCACATCTGGCGTGACGTCACAGCCGGAAATGCCCTCCCGCAGTTGGCGGTCTGCGGACACTACATTTAGCTATTTACTTTGGTATCAAGCGGATTTTTGGCCCTTATTTTTTGTGTGGCAGGACTTTGTCTAAAAATTTCAACCAAATTGCCGTGTGATAATGTGTTGGGAAGGATTAACAGGAATGAAATAATAACACTACATTAGTACATAGTCGCGGCTATAAATAATAGATAAAAATATCTTATTCAAAAAGGAAATAACTTAAAATTTATTACTCGTAAATATCATCACGCCGAATCCCTCACGTTGTAGGTAGAGAGAGTGGAGTGTTAGTTCTCCTACATACAATCTTCTTTCGCTTCATGCACATTCATACAAGCTTTCTGGTTTCGAGTACTCTTGACGTTCCTATACTTTAGTGGTCGATCGATATATACCGTTTACAGTTACGAACATAATATCATTAAAACAAAGGTGTTTAAAGTGTTGAACAACAACTAATAACCCCTACCAGGCGATCAGAATTCAAAAGGAGCTCGAAAAAATTACATATTCCAAGTGGCACTTGGAAGTTTGCAGTGATCTGTAGGATTATTTAAATCTGCAGATTATCGCCTCCTACCCATTTATTACTGGATCTTTATCGGAGCACGGATCAAGGACTTGCGAGGGAGGTATATTTATACTTGGAGATATATCTTTACCAGTCGTGCTTCCCTAATAAAATCCCTTTCTGGTCACGCTCACGCTATTCTTTGGTACAACAACAAACAAGGACAACTTTTTGGATAGCCCTAGCATAAGCAGGAAGGGATTTTGTATAGGAAGTCTAGTCTATTCTAATATCTAAACTATTCCATACCGTGCACCTATATAATTGAAGTATATTATATAATATTCTATATTTGTTTATTTTCGTACCGAGTTTATTTCACTTTAACCATAAATCGTTGTAAAACGCTACTGTTTCCGATGAATGTTGATTTTATTTTCATAGGCCGTCAGTTTCAGACTTATGCTGCTAGCATAGCAAGTCCACTCAATGTATGGTCATAATGTCGCCAACTCGCAAGGGAAACTTCAGGTGTAATCTACGCCTGTTAGCTATGGTAACTGGTAAATGGTGATATTTATAATAATAATAATAACTAAACTAAACTAAGGTACAGTGATTAGTCACACCACGAGTTTTACGGTGAAGGAAAACATCGAGAGGAAACCTGTATACGTCTGAGAAGAAATACAAAGGCGTATGTATAGTCGTGCTTGAGTAACGGCGATGGACTCGCCATCTGTCACGTTGGCACCTAATATACCTCTGGCGGAAAGTGGGTGTGTGGGTATTACCTCTACACCTCTGCCTACCCTTTCGGGGACCCTTGTGGGAAGGCGTGAGGTAATATTTGTAGCGTGTAAAAAAAATACATCATACCTAATACACCTCTGCCTAAGCCTTCGGGTACCTTGTGGGACGGCGTGAGGACATATAATATTATTATATAAAAGAAATACAGTTGCTTCTTCTTCAGTTCCAAATCTTTTCAATACTGTCCGCATGATAAGGTATGCCTGTTTTTGTATTTTTCTATGAACTACGTATATTTCAACACAAGCGTTAATGATGCCCACATCTAAGTAATGAAGTGAAAAATTCTCCCAAAACAACACGTTAAGGAGATGTCAAATGAGTATTTTTTTATTTGCAAATCTGCAAAAAACAATTCAGTTATCATATCGTTTGGAGCCATTTCATCAACATAATGGCCGCATTTACAAGTCAAAAATGTTTTACGATGGACGAGTATAATCATCTTTTTATTATTGCCATAAAAATTATCATCTTTTGTAAGCACTTTGTGCATAAACAGTGATGTCCCACTATAACTTGAGTGACTAAATTTAATGTATATTAACCTAACTAATTTTCTTCACGCCTTACCACTGTAACACGCAAAGTTGAGTAGATATATACACCCACTTTTCACTGGAGATATATATTAGGTATATATATATACCAAGTACAATATATACAATTAGATACAAATAAAAGCCCGTTTTATTCCCAAATTCCTGGGTCCCGAAACAAAATTAGCAACACTCAATCTGGCCGAGGTCAAAGCAAAAACAAACCCTTTTAGCGTGTTTTTTCTAATTTGAAATAAAAATCACGGCAGCCCTGCTGTCGCGCCACTGAATTTGTATGTAGAGTCACGAGTTGTGAATTTTAATAGAACTGCATTAGGGTTGGAGACAAATATTGGACGTTCCTTACACTTAGGAAATCTGCTCTTAGGAATACGTTCAAGAAAACTGTACTGTAGACTACTAATTAGAAATGTTTGTTCTTCTATCGCACTAATATTACTGAACGGAATTGGATGAAATTTATCAGATAGATAGATTATTAGCTGGATTAACAAGTAGAGTATTTTTTATTCCAGATAAAAACATTAAATGAAATAAATTTTATTTAGATTTTAAGTATACATGTATCTAGGTTTTTTTTATACCACACGGATGGCAAACAAGCATGCGGTCCGCTTGATGGTTAGATAAAGTTCCTGAAACACGACCGGGTTGGGTCCAATTGTGAATCCAAACCATTCTGGAATCTTCTTGAACACCCATAAAAAGTCATAAAAATCGCCCAGCAGCATACGTATAGAAGAATTAATATCCTCACGCCTTCCCACAAGGGTCCCCGAAGGGGTAGGCAGAGGTGTATAGGTAGTACCCACACACCCACTTTCCGCCGGAGATATATTTTAGGTGCCAACGTTGTCAAGTTGGCGAGTCCGTCGCCGTTACTCAAGCACGACTATACATATGGCTTTGAATTTCTTCTCAGACACATGCCGGTTTCCCCCCATTTTTTCCTGCACCGTAAAGCTCGTGGTGTGACTAATCTCTGTACTTAAGTTCAGAAAAACTCATTGGTACAGTCGGGATTCGAACTTGCGATCTTTGTGTCGCAGGCTACTAGTCGAACCACTCGGCCAACACGGCTCCACGGCAAAAGATTTTGAACTTTACAAAAAGGGTGTGAAAAGATTTCTGCAGGATTGGAAACTTCCGAGAGTGACCCCTGGGATAACAAGCGTTCATAGACGGTGACGGTATCAGCCGCTTACTCGAGCGGTTGAGCGATTGCTTGTTCGCCACCCTAAAAGTATGAACAACTGTAACAATATAAGAATGTAGTACGCTTACTCCCCGGTCGGTACAGCTTACGCCTGCATTGTGGTCCTGGGTAATAAAGGATAGAATAATACTCCAGGGAACCGCCGATAGACTATGGTATAAAAAGTTACACTGAAAGTGTTTTAAATAATATACGAACTCATAACGAACCTGTCACACCGAGAGATTTAACAAAGTATGAGCCATTCGATTTTACTATGAACTCATACGATTTGTACAGGTTTTGCCGTGGTATATCAGATGTGTCGAGGCCGAGTGGTTCTGTTGGTTGCCTGCAGCTCAATGAGTGCAAGTGCGAATCCAGGACTGTACCAATGAGTTTTCTGAACTTATGTACAGTTATTAGTCACACCACGAGCTTTACGGTGAAGGAAAATATCGAGAGGAAGCCTGCATACGTCTGACGCAATTCTAAGGCGTATGTATATTTGTGCTTGAGTAAGGGCGATGGACTCGCCATCTATCACGTTGGCACCTTATATATCTCTGCGGAAAGGTGGTGTGTGGGTATTACCAATACACCTCTGCCAACCCCTTCTGGGACCTTTATGTCAAGACGTGAGGATATAATATATATATGTAAATGAAGCTCTTTTACTCTTCATTTAATTAGAATTTCCCGTGTATAAACTCCTTATTTAGCATTATCTATGATGACTGCAGGCTTGCACTATATGACAAAATGACAGTCAGATAGAAATATTTTAAGATTGTAAAATTAATTGAAGCAATAGTTTTTAATATGTATAGTACATCATTGCTTTTAATGTTGTTTCTCTTTACAGGTATTTATTGTAATTTGTACTTAAATAATATATAGAATATAATAATGTAGAGTAAGTTCATTTTTATAAAAATAAATTTCTCTTTACAGAGCAACAACTTTGGTTTTTGTTTCAATAAACAACATATTACAAAACAACATTAAAAGCTATTGCTTCAATTAATTTTACAACATATTACATATATACCTGAGAGATACCGCAAGCTAGTTAAATAAATAATTACTGGCATCGGTATTAAAAAAATAAATTACGATACATTCATTTCTCCACTGACTCGCAATGAAGCACTTACTACACTTGCAGCTTTATATCGCCGGCTTAGACGATCTTGTATTTTGTACCAACTTTAAGAAGCTCTCCGGAACTTCAGTTTGCTAGAAAAAAATGAACAAAGTTTTAACTATAGATTAGTAGCGACCCTGCCGGCTTCACAATTACGGTGCATACACTGTTTTATTATATCTCAAAGGGATTAGGCACGGTTTTCCATGGAAGCTCCCAGGTGGGTTGACTTTTACCAACACTTTTATAGGAACCTATATCTTCTTAACCTATACGTATATCTTCTTTTTTTTTATACAACAAGAGTGGCAAACAAGCATACGGAACCGATGGAAAACGGTTACCGCAGCCTATTTACGCTTACAATACCGATGTATCACTTGCAAGTTGCCACTCTGTGTTCGGAGAGTTGTACTGTGTTGGCAGCATAATTAGACTAATCCCTCTGCTGCCAACACAATACAACAATCCTCCGCCCTCCCCAAGGAGCTCATTACTGGAAACCTTATTCACCGCGTAGGAACACAACACAATAAATTGTGTTATTTGGCTACGGACTTCTATAAGGTGGAGGTCCTGCCCCAGTCGGGCAGCTCCAAATTCGAACGGGAAACCCGTTATGCCCTGCCTCTCTTGTTTCTCTGTTAAGTTTCACGCATGCTGGAAAAACTTCCATACATGTTATCATCATCACATTAAAAATGGGAATGCCAAAACAGCTGAACTTATGAAACGAATACGAAATAAGAACGTTGCTAATGAATTTCTTAACAGAGATAACACGTATATAGGTTAACTATTTGTCGCTATAACTAATTTTACGCCGAACAAATAGCAGGCCTAACTAAAGACAAGGGAAATTTATTGGGCAGAACTCCACCGTAGTTCTTAAGGGATATAAAACACCACTTAATCTCATCTTAATCAAGCAACATCATAATGATCCTCCATAAGTCTAAAAAGAAATTCCAGATATCCTGACAAGCGTCCATAGGCGATGCTTGTAACAGGTTCTATCATCGTGACTCGGTCTTGTGGATTCTTTTTATTCTATTTTTATACCACTAAGGTATAAAATTTATAGTAAATTCGTTGTGGTTTCGGTGACCAAATTGGCTTAGGGGTAAAGAAAGAAATAACGCTCATAGCCAAAGAAATTTCACCCTTAATTACACACCCCGCTCACGTTGGCTACTGCAAGCCGGTCTCGGAAGCGATACATCGGCACGTTTTATAATTTATTTCCGATAGAAATAATAACCAATAGCTCGATACGTAGACACCGAGCTTCTACCAATTCCCATCTCTACCGCTGGAATTCCATTCACGCATCCTCTAGTCCAGGAGCTGGCATACCTTTAGATTGTTTATTTTATATGTTCTTTGTGATGAATCATGATATCGATGATAGAATAGAAGTATGCTATTATTTACTTTTAATTACTTGTAGTGAATAAAAGAGAATAGAATAGTAAATAAACGACTTGGGGAAAATTAAGGTAAAATATGTTCAACCTAGGATGTAATTGTAATAAATGTTGTTTGCTCCTTTAAATTGTGTCCTATCACACAAAATATAGAACTTAATTCTATAACTATAAAGTTATAAAAACTTAATATTTACCAATACACAAATATACCATTATGACCCATGTGCTCAACTCGAGCACGAAAACAAATCCACCCTTGGTCCGACCGCATTGGGTGTCCGTAGCGCTCGCATTATAGACGCCAATTTAAACAGATTAGAACGCGCACGGGGGACCTTCAAAAGCTTCAGTCGCCTATCCAGGAAGGCCTGCGGCACACATGGCCGTTACTCTGTCAGTAAAGCAGTATATGTTTACATCTATCTATATAAGTTTACTAGCTGTCCCGCCCGGCTGAAAAAGTAAAATTTCCTAAAACACGATCGCAGTGCCACCTATCGGGTCCAATTGTGATGTAAACTATCCTATCTTTTAACTTAGATCAAACTGCACACGGTGTTCAAATTTGATTGAAATCGGTTCAATAGTTTAAGAGTCCATCACGGACAAACAACGTGACGCATAATTTATATATATCAGTTTATATTTATATATCCTTGTCTAGTAACGATGTCTAGTGACATTTGGGATTATGTCAATTTGTGTGGAATTTTCAAAAGTAAATAACTTTTTCAGTAACAAAGATGATTAATATAAACATATATGGTAAAAGAATCATCTGCTGTCTCTTAGACTAGCATGCGAGCATCGCTGTGGGATTAATATTGCAGTGAACACTAGCAGGTGGCTCTGGGGCCAAATTGAAAATTGCTTGCAACGACACGGTCGTATTTGGCGGCGTTGCAGCCGATACAACCATGTCACTATTGCAAACGGTCGATTAAAAAGCGTATTGCTTGGCGTAAATTCTATGATGTTTAAAATTGCATATGCTAAGGGAGCCGTGGCGGGCAAATTTGTTATTTTTCTTCCGTGTTCATAACCGACGTTGATTGGATAGTACCTTAGCAATATCGATTCAGATTGAAGCCAAATTGAAAATTGCTTGCATATGGCACATTTGGCTCGGTAGCCTGAAGCCAGATGCCACTATATGTTGTAATTACTGTGCGATTTCGATACCGCATACAATCTTAATGCTTACAGTGTTTTCGTCGCGCTATAAAATTTTATTTGCAGAGTAAAATACCTCGTTACTTTAATAAAGAGAGCCGTAATGAATGGGTCGGTAAAATCACCTGCAATGAGAATAGGCCTAAGGAAATTTAACAATATATATTTTTTAAGTGGTTTGATCTCGTTGCTTTCATCAAGCATGTTTTTTCAATCACGGTAAATAACTTCAGCTAAAACTCATATGTACAGTCGAGATTCGAACTTGCAATCACTGTGTTGCAGGCAACTCTCAAACCACTCAGCCACTACAGCTTTTAACAAATAAAATTAATTTATAAATAAAACAAGGTTTTATTCGAATGGTTATATTTAGTGGCTTTTGGGGTCAAAACTCTAGGGTCGTGGGGATCTGATGGTATTAATTTATTTCTTTGATTTAGTTACATAATGTCTCTGATGCCATGGAGGATGGGTCGGCCCTTAGTGTGGGACGCTACGTGTGCCGATACACTGGCTTCTTCCCATCATCCTGACACATCGGTGGCGGCCGGCGCCGCTGCTGCTCAGCAGGAGTGCTTCAAGCGCCGCAAGTATGCCTGTCTCGGGTCAGGTTACATATTTGCTGCATTTGCGGTTGAAACTCTGGGGCCTTGGGGTCCTGAGGCTCACCATCTTTTTAAAGAGGTCTCGCGCCGTCTAGTCGAGACCTCTCGTGACAGGCGGGCTGGAACATATCTCGCTCAGAGAATCAGCATTGCTATCCAGCGTGGCAATGCTGCTAGTCTTCTTGGCACGTTGCCTCGGGATACCGATTTGGGACAAATATTTTATCTGTAAGTAGTTAGTTTCAAATGTTCTTTGTAAATATTATTAATTGTTGTTACATAATTATTGTATTTTTGTTTATGTACAAATGAAATTAATATTAGGACAGGTTGTTTGTAAAATACAGCCTTAGTCGATATGATGAATAATTGTTATCGTAATAAGTGTTGGTAATTGGTATATTATGCCGTTTTAGTTACGTAAATAAATAAATAAATTGTATATACGTGTTACGCTCTCGGCTCACGATGCTCGCTGACGAACAGTGGACATGGAGACCACCCGTTCCCTCGTTCTCAATTAACCGTTCTCAAGAATACTTAGAATATAGTTGTAACAGTAATTTTATAAAATAATTTAGAGTAGTTTGGCTTTTCTTTGGATCCTCCGGCTGTGACCTTCGTAACTTACGTGACCCACATTAACCACGTTTAAAGTATTATGTATTTATTGTATTTACAATTATATTTACATTACATGGAAACCGTTATAAGGTATATTTTTATCTTCCAAGTTACGGATGATTTCCCCTTCGCTGTGGGGCATGAGGCGCGGTGGTAGGAGCTAGGGCATCATGTTGAATGAATGAAAGTCAGTTGTAAATCCTAGCCAGTTCCTAACAATATGAACTTTATACACTTTACAACCTTCACAAAAATATACTTAATATTAGATGTTAGGTACAATAATTTACAACAAAATATAACCACATTATTGCATTAATAGAAAATGTTTCTGTCATCAGCTGTTACGTGCTCTGTTTATCCTGAATCTTTGCTCCAACATCCTCTGCTTGCTTCACAGTGTCAGGCAAGGACTCGTTAGCTGTGTCAGGAACTAGGAATGTTACTAAGCCGGCTACGAGTGATACGGTGCCGAAGACTACTGAAGGCAGTCCAGGCCAGTACACCATCTATATGAAAAGAAAGCAGTACAGTTGTAAGGGATCAATGAAACCTGCCTCAGATGGTATCTTCACGTCTTCCCGCATTAGTTCCGAAGGGTCACCGAGGTGTATTCGATGTTGAAATTGTGCCAGCATGTGTGAGCTTTACGGTGAAGGAAAACACGAGAGGCACCGGTGTGTTGGCACCTAAGGGGGCGTCCATGAATTACGTGAAGTGTTCTAAGGGGTGGGGATGGGATCAAGCTAAATCATTCCAAATCTTACTTAGGAGGGAGCGGGGTCTAAGCAAATATCACGTACTTTTTTTTCTAGCTGAAAATGGTGTATGGTGTGTTGCATGAAAATTATTTATAGTATAATAATAATAATAATAAATAATAATAAATACCTGGGACAATTCCACACAAATTGACCTAGTCCCAAATTAAGCAAAGCTTGTGTTATGGTAACTAGATAACGATATATTTACTTATACACATAATACATAAATACATAGGACATCCAAGACTAAGGTACAAATACTCGTGTTCATCACACAAACATCTGCCCTCAGTGGGATTCGAACCCGCGACCTCAAGTTTCGCAGTCAGGACCTCTAACCACTAGACCAGACGGTCGTCGTATTCATAAATAGGTTTTAGTCCTTGCTAGTCGTCAATAAAAGTAAAGGAACAAGTCCTGTGTTTTTTTTTTTAATATTCCAACACAGAGTAAGATTAGGGGAGGGGAGGGAGTAGAGGAAAATCTTACAAAATCACACCAAGGGGGGAGGGGGGGTCGAAATGTTTTCAAAAATGTCTCACGTAATTAATAGACGCCTTCTTGTTATATCTCCGGCGCAAAGAATATGTCTCACATCTATCACCTCTTCCAGAAACCCTTGGGGTAGGGCGTGAAGATATGATAGTTTTAAAAACTATACAAGATTATTGTAAATACAAATAAAGCTTACCAATAGGGGTGTCTGCGGCGCCACAATAGACCCGATGCGGCCGAGTGAGGAGCAGAGGGCATGCATGGAGTTGCGAGTGTATGTTGGGAAGAGCTCTGATGTATAAATGTACGTAATTTCGAAGTAAAAGGAGGACATCAGCTTGCCGATCATATACACAAGGACTGACAACCACGGGAGATCTGGAAACAATAATATTATAAACGTTCATTCTTACCAAACTCTGTGAAAAAGTGTAGATACAGTAGTGACCCGCCCCGGCCTTGCACAGACCGATCCGCTCCATTTGCATAGAGACTATGCCATTATTATTATATTATTTTTTATACCACTTGGGCATAGTATAAAGAAACTTGGGTGGCAAACAAGCATGCGGTATGCTGGTAAGCGGTTACCGCCGCCTATAGACGCTTGCAACACCAGGGGTATTGCTCGCGTGCTGCCGACCCTGCAGGAAATTTTTCACACCCTTCTTGAAGATCTCCATGCTGCCCTCTCCAAGGAAAACCCCAACGGGGAGCTGGTTCTACAACCTGAATGGTTTTTCTCATGTAGGGTTGCGTAATCTGAGCGAATTGACACAAGCATTCCACACAAGTTGACATAGCCCCAGCAAAGCTTGTGTTATGGTAACTAGATAGCGATATATTTACTTATATCGATAGATATATACATAGACAAAGATATATACCTAGGCAAAGGTTCAAATACACGTGTTCATCACACAAATATCTGCCCTCGGTGGGAATCGAACCCGCGACCTCTAGTTTCAGTCAGAAGCTCTAACCAGTAGACCAGACGGCCGTCTAAAATATACAATGAGTTTCATTCCAGAAAAAAAACTGTAATTGGAATGAAATTTTGACGGGTGATACCGGGAGGCACAACTATAATATAAACTTACTTGAAGGTAAAAATGGTTGCGTCAAACACAACACGGCCCCGACTAAGAAGGATATTATTAAAGGGTTCCGCCTTCTGAACTTCATCAATACGAATATTATCATTAATATTGCAGGAAATTCGATCATTGTCACCAAACCAAAATTCAGATATTTATTTCCCTGCAACGATACCGAGTTGATCGTCAGTCCATAATTAACGAAAGTTGACGTTATCCACCAGACAATGCATACTAAACAACGCTTTAACATTGCCTTTGACGAAAATGTAAGCTTAATCAACTCCATAAAACCCGCCCCTCTTTCATTTTCCACGTGCAAGTTTTCCAATTCATCATTATCTAGTAGCACTTGGCTTTTCTTCGCTGCGTTTCTTATGATATCAACAGCCTTATCGTTTTTACCATTGGAGAGCAGCCATCGAGGGCTCTCATCAATGAGAAACATATAGATGAAAAACAGAAGGGCTGGGGCATATATAACGCGTAGGTAAGTCCTCCAGTAGGGGAATAGGAAGGCAGCGACAGGAAGCATGATCCCTCCAAAAGCGTACCCCAGGGCACAGAGGCAGTAATAGGGCACACGATTATTAGTCGTCACTATTTCTATGTCTGTAAACAAACATACACTTATAAATAAAATAAATAAATATCCTCACGCCTTCCCACAAGGGTCCCCGAAGGGTTAGGCAGAGGTGTATAGGTAATACCCACACACCCACTTTCCGCCAGAGGTATATTATGTGCCAACGTGACAGATGGCGAGTCCATCGGCGTTACTCAAGCACGACTATACATATGCCTTTGAATTTCTTCTCAGACGTTTGCAGGTTTCCTCTCGATGTTTTCCTTCACCGTAAAGCTCGTGGTGTGACTAATCACTGTAACATACACTTATGTTATCGGAAATAAATAGGGGTAGGCAGGGCTGTGTAGAAGCACGCTTGTGGATGGTTGCTTGTTACTCAATCATGCCTGACCGGCTGAACAGAATTGAATGAAATTTTGATAGACACAGATAGACTATTAGCTGGATTAACATATAGGATATGTTTTGTTCTAAATTCTATTATATATCTAGATAAAATTATACTAATGAAATAGATTGTTACGCGGGTGAAACTGCGAGGCATGGCTAGTATACATATATATTGAGCATAAGCCTTTTATTGTTTACTAGCGGTCCGTCCCGGCTTAGCACGGGTAGACATAAATAGGTACAACTGCCCCTCTCACGATGAGTTAGTTACTCGATGCGCTGCGTGGCGGCCGCCGCCGGCATGTATTTTTATTTTAATTTCATGACATCTTTTGAATGGAATGTCCGATTTCAATAATTCAAAAAGTAATCATCAGGTATTGAGACAGTCTTCAATATTAAATTATTTATTTGGATACAAATTTATAAATGGTATGGATAACACGGTCTGATTTTGATCGGCATTTCTATCAATTTGTTAAATGTAAAAAAGTAGTTATAATGACGTAACTACAATAGTAAGACATATGGTCTCGCAAAGTTTTTTGTAGATATTGATATATTCTATAGTATTGTTGAAAATTTTTTTGTCCTATCATTAATACTCTTCGCAGCGTATGCGATGAAAGACATTTTATGGCAAATTTTTTTACACCTTCGGTTGGTTTTAATAGGTATTTCTACAGATTTCTATAGTAATCTAGTACTAAATATAGCCTATGTTACTCAGTGATAATGTAGCTTTCTAATGAAAAAAGAATTATTAAAATCGGTCCAGCACTTTTTGAGTTTATTCGTTACATACAAAAATACAAATCTTTCCTCTTTATTATATTAGTGTAGATAACACAAGCATGCGCTCCACCTGATTACCGTCGCCTATGGACGCTTGCAACACTATCGTTCGCATAAAGCCGACCCTGCAGGAATCCTTTCACACCCCCCTTGAAGAACTTCATGCTGTACTCTCTAGGGAAAACTTTAAGGAGAAGTTAATTCCACAGTCTGAGCGTTCGCGGAAGGACCGCACGGTACGAGACCTTTGTGGCTATAAAAATATGAGTAGGTCAACTTAAGAATACTTACTCAGTATGTAGGTCGGTGAGCAAATGTCCCCGATTGCTGTCTCTAAAAACTCTAGGAAAATATAAAGCCAATAGTTGGTAGCGAAACTCTTGGCGATTCCCATAATCCCTCCCGTCACTCCGGTGAGTACTATCATCTTCTTCCTCCCAAGCCTATAAATAATAATAATAATATATCCTCACGCTTTTCCACAAGGGTATAGGTAGGTATTTTATGTGCCAACGTGAAATATGGCGAGTCTATCGCCGTTACTCAAGCACAACTATTCATATGTACGTCTTTGAATTGCTTCTCAGACATATGCAGGTTTCCTCTCGATGTTTCCCTTCACCGTAAAGTTCGTGGTGTGACTAATCACTGTACTTAAGTTCAGAAAAACTCATTGGTGCAGTCGGGTACATTAATTAGTCACACCATGTCACGACTATAAATACGTCTTTGAATTTCTTCTCAAACATATGCAGGTTTTCTGTTGTTGTTTTCCTTCACGGTAAAGCTTCGGGATTAGAACTGGCAGGCAACACGAACCACTCGGCCACCACGGCTCTATATAAATGTTGTATCTTAGTGCTACTTTGTTTTCTCTTAGCATTCATAGCGAACTACTATGTTCTTAGCACAAGTGACAGAGATAAAAATACTGGCATACCAATCGCCAATATGGTTATTGTGAAAACATTGTTGATTTAGTATTGTCAACAACACGTTTCGCTTATAAACCGTGCGATTTTGAAAAATATTTATATTGCCTTTTATTTTAACAACATTATTGTTATTACTGCGAGACGTGGCGGAAACATGTACCATTGAATTTTGTATCATAATACAAAATACTACGAACAACTTATTCGATATACTAAAGTCATTCTTAAGAAACCTAGCCAACGTATTGAGTTTCGCCTATTGCAAACAATTGCATGTAAATAAGTATATGGCACACCTGATGGGAAGCGGTGTTGGTAGCATAATGGGTCTAATGGGCCCTCTGCTGCCAACATAATATAGCAATCCTCCCCTCCCCCAAGGAAATGATTGGAAACCTTATTCATCCCCCAGGATTTCGGAGCCTATTCAATACGTACTAACAAACAAACTAACAATCAAATCTTTCCCCTTTATATAATAATATATATCCTCACGCCTTCCCACGAGGGTCCCCGAAGGGGTAGGCAGAGGTGTATAGGTAATACCCACCCACTTTCCGCCAGGTATATTAGGTGCCAACGTGACAGATGGCGAGTCCATCGCCGTTACTCAAGCACGACTATACATACGCCTTTGAATTTCTTCTCAGACGTATGCAGGTTTCCTCTCGATGTTTTCCTTCACCGTAGAGCTCGTGGCGTGACTAATCACTGTACTTAAGTTCAGAAAAACTCATTGGTACAGTCGGGATTCGAACTTGCGACCTTTGCGTCGCAGGCAACTGCTCGAACCACTCGGCCACCACGGCTACTTCCCTTTCCCTTTCCCCTTTATAATATTAGTATAGATGTATCGGGGATCAAGACGCTGCAATTTCCGGCTGGTTTGACAATTTAGAAATATGAGCGACCTCACCACTTGGATCATACAAACACCGTGAGCTATTGTTATAATACTGACACGAAGACAATGGCTTCCTGACAATGATCAACCGTATGCCTTTTGTTGGCCAGGTATGACCATCAGAGGACGGATATTTGTGTAATGTGTATTTCGTGAATGACGGCCGAGTTATTCCAGTAGTTGCCTACAACACAATGATTGCAAGTTCGAATAGCGACTGTACCGATGAGTTTTGTACAAGTACAGTGAGGAGTCGCACCACGAACTTTACGGTGAAGGAAAATATTGAGAGGAAACCTGCTTACGTTTAAGAATAAATTCAAAGATGTATGAATAGTTGTGCTATGTAAAACGGCGATCGACTCGCCATCTATCACGTTGAGTTCTATAATATATCTTCGTATGCATTGTTCGTATGATTGTAAATATGAAGAAAAGCGTGTTACGTTGGTTTCGACATAAATAGAAAGGATAAGTTGAGATAGGTTGACGAAACAGATACACAAAGCGAAAGTGTGTGCAAGAAGAGGCAGAGGAAAATTAGATGAAATTTGGTACGGAGAAACTTTATGAGCTGGATTAATACATAGTACGTATACTTAATATTTAATTGTATTATAAAGAAATAAGGTAGATATTCTCATTTTTAATAATCAATAAAATATACACACATGTCTAATTAAAAGAATTTCTAACTTTATAAAATTTAATTTTACAATTAAATGTGACAATGCGGGACTCAGCTATAAGGTTAATAATATAATATATATATCCTCACGCCTTCCCACAAGGGTCCCCGAAGGGGTAGGCAGAGGTGTATAGGTAATACCCACACACCCACTTTCCGCCTGAGGTATATTAGGCGCCAACGTGACAGATGGCGAGTCCATCGCCGTTACTCAAGCACGACTATACATACGCCTTTGAATTTCTTCTCAGACGTATGCAGGTTTCCTCTCGATGTTTTCCTTCACCATTCAGCTCTTGGTGTGACTAATCACTGTACTTAATTTCAGAAAAACTCATTGGTACAGTCGGTATTCGAACTTGCGACCTTTGCGTCGCAGGCAACTGCTCGAACCACTCGGCCACCACGGCTCTCGGTTAATAATAAGGAGGTGTTTATACCTGTCAGATAAGGGCCCCACTATCAGCAAACCAAACATGTATCCTAAGCTGTGAATTGTACCGACGAGAGTCCTCTTCCATTCCTGACACGCGATCTGAAACTATATAAAACAAGTTATATTATCATAATATGAATATCTTCACACCCTCTTACAAGGTTCCCCGAAGGGCCTACCCCTTAAAGGTGGTACCCATACACCCACTTTCAGCCAGAGATATATTTTAGGTCCCAACGTGACAGATAAGCAAGTCCATCGACGTCATAGAATTCTGTCTGGAAATACTGGGTGTGTACTACTTACAAACCTCTGCCTACCCTACGGCATGAAGTTATATATAAGAAAATATTTATGTTTTTTTTATATTGCAGACACACAAAGTTTTTCTTAGCCTATGATTTTTTTTCAACAATGTAATAGTTATTCTGCTTATTTTGCAGGCTTTTATTGGGCAGGAGATATTACATTTCATTTGATATCAATATATATATACATATTGTATTATATTATAACTATGTAGACCTCCCACTTGATAGGAAGCGGTCACCGAAATTAAGAACATTTGAAACAGCTCTCGAACTTACTTCAGCAACAAAGCTGTGTGGGTTTGAGTAAATCCACTGGGTACATTGTGATGAGGTATAGTCAGCACAGGTTCTATTCCCAATTGTATCATCTTCACACCTGGAACAAATAATATTTTTCACGCCTTCGCATAAGTGTCCCTGAAGGGGTAGTCACAGGTAGGTAGTACCCACACACCCGGAGATATATTTTAGGCGCCAACGTGACAAATGGCTAGTCCATCGCCGTTCGGTACAGTCGGCATTCAAACTTGCAATCTTTGTGTTGTAGGAGACTACTCGAACAGACAGCCACCACGGCAGTGTAAATAAATAAATACATATATATCTGTTTGATAAATATAATAAATATATATATAACGATTGACGAAAAAGTGTATAAGGCGAGTGTGAATGAAAGTGTTGGAAGGGATAGACCTAAGCGGACGTTTCTAGAACAAATTAGGGACGTCTTGAAAAAAGGTCAGGTCAAGAGTACCCTAAACCAAAGAGCATGTATGAAGAGAATAATGAAAGTGGACGAAGAGCCTATATAAGAAGAGAATAATGAAAGTGGACGAAGCGAAAGACGTATGTAAGGATCGTAGCAAGTGGAGAGAAGTGGTCTCTGCCTACCCCTACGGGAAAGAGGTGTGTGTATGTATGTATGTATGTATGTATACATCTGTTACTACATATATACTAGTAATACAAATATAATTTGGCTTAAAATCATATCATTATTGGTGCATTGTCAAGACTACTAAAGAAGCCCAGTAAACTCTTTCCATACGCCGGTCATGTATTGATCATTGATGTAGAGATATTACAATTCATAGGCCGAACAACTGCTGTGGAAGTGTCCTCCGATGATGTATAAGGAGCTCTGACCTTAACACCACCATATTGAGTACTCGAAACCGGCGAGCACGTAAGAAGACACTGGCAAATGTGGATTGAACGAAAGTGGTCTGTAAGTCTTGAGAGAATCGGCGCTTTACTCCTTCTTCCACGAGGGACTCGGCGTGATCATATGTAAATCGGTTATTGAATGAAGTTTTGTCTCCATTCAAGATATTTTAACCTGCGTCCTTTTTCTGTACTCCAAGTATTTAGGCTGTTGTTATACTGGATGGTTGAATGACCGGTCATTCGAACTGAATGATCGTTCAGAAGACATTTGCCCGTTTCGTACTTTTTTAGTTGTGAGGTAACCTAGGATACATAGTGGGACGCTATGAACTTTACGTTCCCGTGTAACAGAGATAACATAAAATACTCACTTTCTCATAAATTTGTCAGGATACATAAATACAGGGTGGATCAGAAGAACAGTTGTCTTCTAGAAGTTGTTGGGTATTGTGAATATATCCTCAAGACGAAGATATGAAACGAATAGCTCATAAAATAACAAAATTATTAAAGGGGTATATTATACCCCGGGAACGTATAAATATATATAAAACTTGTTTGATTCTGATTGTATAACTGTCACACTACAACAGATGTTTATGCAAAATTACATACTTACATACATATCATCACGCCAAGTCCATAACGGGGTAGGCAGAGAGTATAGAGCGCCAGTTCTCTCTAGACTTACATACCTCTTTCGCTTCGTCCACATTCATCAGTCTCTTCATATATGCTCGTCGGTTTCGAGTACTCTTAACGTTCCCGTCCTTGAGCGTCCGATCGATTTGATCCAGGTAGTTGGAACGTGGCCTTCCTCTGCCTCTTCTTGCACACACACACACATGCAAAATTAATCATTAAAAATCGTATTTGTGATATTGTAATTGTTTTAAATTTGCTCATGTAATAACATGTAATAACATGTCTGAGCAACTGTCCTATTTTCTGAGACAACCTACACTATAGCGACCGACTTAGCGTATAGATTATGCTACTGCGCGGTGTGACCTAGATAGACCAGGAGGTAGACTTTCATTTGTTTTTTATAAAGACTGTAATGAATATTTCCACGCCTTCCCAAGGAAAGGGATCGGCACAGGTACACACACGCCATAATTTCATCTTTTATATTGTTAGTGCCAACGTGGCAGATGGCGAGTCCATCTCCGTTTCTCAAGAGCGACGATACATACATCTTTTGAATTTCTTCTCAAATGTATTATAGCTCCCTATCGATGTTTTCCTTTACCGTGAAGCTCGTGGTGTGACTCACTGTACTTAATTTCATTTTGTAAGTTATTGGTACAGTCTGGATTCGAACTTGAATCTTTGTGTTCCAGGCGGCTACTAGAACTACTCGCTTGCTACCATTGTTCCCAATGAGATATGCTTAAGTGAATAGAAGTCTTAAAAGATATGACCTTCAGTGTTTATGTGACGAGTAAATTTTATAAGATTCAAGTTAGCGCTACAAAAGAATAATTTTTCGCGCATTTGAGGTAAAAGAGTCTGTGTCATGTCTTCAGACTTGAATTCGAGATCATTAGTCAAACAAACACATGAATAAATTGTACAATATTTTAGCCGTGTATAAAATACCGTGGTGGCCGAGTACTTCGAGCAGTTGCCTGCGACACAAAGATCGCAAGTTCGAATCCCGACTGTACCAATGACTTTTTCTGAACTTAAGTACAGTGATTAGTCACACAACGAGCTTTACGGTGAAGGAAAATATCGAGAGGTAGCCTACATACGTCTGAGAAGTAATTCAAAGGCATCTGTATAGACGTGCTTGAGTAACGGCGATGGACTCGCCATCTGTCACGTTGCCACCTAAGATATGATCTCTGACGAAAAGTGGGTGTGTGGATTCTATCTATACACCTACCACTATCTATAGACCTTTGTGGGAAGCCGTGAGGATATATTATTTATATTATATTACTAGCTGTGCCCGCGACTTCGTCCGCGTGGAATTTAACAAATAAAATATTGTTCAGTTTCTAAAATAAAAGTAGCCTATGTCACTCCTTTTACCTTTTACCAGCTATTTGTCAGTGAAGGTCTTTTTCAGAGATTAGTCGGAACAAACAAACAGACAGATAGACAGATTAAAAAAATCTGATTTTGCTATATGTACCGTGTATACATCCATATGCATTTCGTAAAAAGCGGTTATTTTAAAATTACAAGCAGACAGATAATATTTTAGTACCCGTGGTGGTCGAGTGGCCGTCACCAGACAGTTTAAAAGCGTAAGTTTATATTCTGTGAGTTTTCTCGATGAGTCTTTCAGAGTACAGTGATTTGTTTACGTTAACTTTGTTATGGTGAAGAAAAGAGTTGATTGACAGTTTCATACGTCTGAATATCTCCAAAGGCGTATGTGTAAAGTCTGCACGTAAAGATACTGCTACCGACCGAGCCGAGCTAAATGTGGGTAAAATACCACTGCCCACCTCTTTGGAGACCCGAAGAAAGATTTTCGTGTTGACAACGCCCTAGCGATACCTCTAGTGTTGCAAGCGTTTATTGCCGACGGTAACCAGTTAGCTTTAGGCGGGCTATATGCTGATTTAATTTAAAGTCAAATTAATTAAAGAACTCACCTATAGGCAGTTTCCTCAGCGGAAAAAACATAATTGGAACTGTACATAGAATTGGTCACGTACGCAAGTACAAATAATACCAATAATTGAGTGTGGTATCGGCTAAATAAACCAAACTTTTTTAAGACGTCATCTAATTCTACACTTTTTACACCCATCTTACTGAAAAAAAAAACACAGGCACTACATTAACCAATCCACTATTTTGTACAAATTTGAAATATGGAACGTTTTAATCAATGTTCCATTTCATTTGGCTGGAAGACCAGTTCAGGCCAAGTACAGTATGAAAGTGACTAGCATCGAGAGCGAGATGAATACACAATCGGTGATCGACCACTGCCATTGTGCGGTGATTGTAAGTACCACCCATTCATATTGTCACCAACGGCGTTTGCAATGTTATAATCTAAATGCTACTTTGTGTTGCAATTGTTAGACTATGTTCCTGAAACGGTTAAGGAATGTTCGAATTTTAAAATATGATACCGGTTGCTGATTGGTGCTAGAATATATATTAAAAGTTAACTGAGTCTACGATTTCACTAGTAATTTAATGATAATAAATACTTAATTGTTATTGCCTTACTTTATTTTTTTTACTTGCTGTATCCTGCTTCGCTTCACTGTAAAGCTTTGTGGTATTGTTTGGATGGGAATGGCCGTTAAAAACTGCCTGACTTTTACTGACTACTAAAATGAATTTTCTTTTCCTTCACCTAAAAGCTCTCTTGGTTTGACTTCATCACTGAACATAAGTTCAGAACATCACATTGTTACAATCGGGACTTGAACTTGTAATCGTTGTGTTGCAGGCCACTCGAACTCAAAATAGATCCGTGTCCTCTGGCTACCCGCTGTATAAACATATTATTCTTAGTGTGTAGACGATATTGTTGGTTTTTAAAAATAATAATTTTACATAAATATTCGGATTTCATTATATTGCTCTTGAGCAATGACGTCCTCTACTTGTGCTCTGCTCAAAGAATTTGAACAATATTCATAACATATTTATCATAAACGAAGTCAAGTTGCTCATGTAGTTGCCGGAATCCTAAAGTTTATAAGTTCGAATCCCGATTGTAACAACTAGTTTTCCCGAACATAAGTACAGTGATTAGTCATACCACGAGATTTACGGTGAAGGAAATCATCGAGAGAATGCATCCGTTTTAGATAAAATTCAAAGTTTAGTCGTGCTTGAGTTACGGCGATGGACTCGCCACCTAAAATATATGTTTGGCCTAAAAATATTCTTTCACACTTCAATATTCAATAGTATATAAACTCTTACTGAAATATATTAATACATATCATCACGCCGAGTCCCTAACGGGGTAGGCAGAGAGTATATAGCGCCAGTTCTCTCTAGAGTTGCATACCTCTTTCGCTTCGTCCACATTCATCTCTTCTTCGTCGGTTTCGAGTACTCTTGACTCACTTTAGGTGTTTAAGTGACTGAAGGCGAGTCTATCACCGTCAAGCATGACTGCGGACACATATTAGAATTTCTTGCCAAACGATTTATTCCTTGACGTAAAGTTCGTGTAGTACGAAATCTCTTTGCTCTGGTTCCGTAATATTATCACAGTCGTATTTAGCCTGACAGCATTGGCACGATTAAACTAATAATTACAACATAAAAAATGGGTATATTTTAAGAAATAAATATCTTCATATTAATAAAATTCCTTTGATAACTCGTCATTGAAAAAAAATCTTCGCTTCACCAGTAATAAAGCCTAAAAATGTTCAATTAAATGTAATTCTAATCCTCTGGAATACTGAGTATTTCGTTGCGAAGTATTTGGGCGATTTATCGAAGAGTCGTAAAACTTTTTGGATTGGAGCGTTCCTGCATATTTTCCCCTTTCCTTTGGCATTTTATTATTGAAATAATTTAGTAAGAAGATGAAAAATGCCTACAAAATTCTTATACACGTTGTTTTGAGTTTGTATCTGAAATTATATGCCTCAGGGCCGACGAAAACAACAATTTACATTTGACCTTGTTTGAGTGACAAGCTCCAGTTGTGATGCTGGGGGTCTTGACTAGTAAAACCACAAGGCTTCTTGATAAGATGAACTGTAATTTTTATGAGTGCGCGTGCGGTCGTTGTCGATGCGAAGGAGTGAGCAGTATACATCGTAACCTTTGGGACTGAGTATTGGTGTCGCGGAGCGTTGAGGAGTGGGGGCCCGATGGAGGACCCGAAGACCGACGAAGTTCGAAACGACGCCGCTCGATGTAACGTCAGTAACAGACCTCGAAGCGTTAATGTTGAGATCCCTAAGTGTCTGATCCAGTACCTGCATACAATTTAGATGAAATTTAAATGGTCTGTGCATCGAGGCGACTTGCTAATTGCCACGTCGGCATGTACCTTGAAAATAGGTGCTATTTATTAATAATATATCCTCACGCCTTCCCACAAGGGTCGCCGAAGGGGTAGCCAGAGGTGTATAGCCCTTACGCTCACTTTGCACCAGAGATATATTTTAGGTGCCAACGTGACAGATGGCGAGTCCGTCGCCGTTATTAAAGCACGACAACACATGCGCCTTTGAATTTGTTATCTAATGCTATTTATTCATACTCTCATATCTTCAAGCCTTACTACACTCCGCACTCAAACTCTTCTGCCTACCTTTTCAGAAACACAAGTAGAAAGGCTTATGAAAAAATATTAATAAATTAAGAGGTAACTACAATTGTTATCAAAATATCCATTTACTTTTAGTATCTCAACAATTAGCAACTGTATAGCCATTTCACCTAAAAATGTTATAAAAACTTTTACAAAATCCCTTGTAGTTATAAGTTCAAAGCTTTCTAGCGGTTTCTGTTAACTTAGGTTTACGCAAAGTCTTGATTGAGTCGAAAACTTAAAACACTTTTAGTTAGTAAAGAATGTTGCCTTTACCAAAATATTTCATACACAGAGCCGTGGTGGCCGAGTTCGAACCCAGACTGCCTAAATTAGTTTTTCTAACCGTTAGTACAGTGGTTAATTAAACTACGAGCTTTACGGTGATGGTAGACACCGTTAGGTAAATTGCATAGGTTTGAGAAAAAAGTCTTAAGCAACTTTATAAGTCGCAAGTTCGGCCACATATGGAGTACTGCTGCCACCTGTGGGCTGGAGCCCCTGGATACCAGCTAGGGCCTTTTGACGCGGTTCAGAAACGTGCCGCTAGAATTGTCGATGATCTCATGCTCACAAGCGGCTTGGAATCACTAAGTCAGAGGAGAGACTTTGTCTTCCTGTGCTTGTTCTATCTCTTGTATAACGGGGAGTGTTCTGTAGAATTGTTCGACATGATGCCCACTTCCACCTTCTACTACCGCACCTCTCGCCATCGACGGGGAATTCATCCCCATACCTTGGAACAACAAAGGTGCGCTTCCTAAGGAGTTTTCTTCCGCGAATGCTCAGGTTGTGGAATGAGCTCCCCGTTGAGGTTTTCCCTTGAGATTACAGCTTGGAGTTCTTCAAGAACAGTGTGAAAAGATTCCTGCAGGGCAACGTGCGAGTGATACCCCTGGTGTTGCAAGCGTCCATAGGCGGCGGTAACCGCTTACCATCAGGCGGACCGCATGCTTGTTTGCCAACAATTTGGTATAAAAAAAAAATTTTTTTACAATAACAACAATTAACAATATTTACAAAGAACAATTGAAACTAACTACTAACAGATAAAATATTTATCCCAAATCGGTATCCCGAGGAAACGTGCCAAGAAGACTAGCAGCATTGCCACGCTGGATAGCAATGCTGATTCTCTGAGCGAGATATGTTCCAGCCCGCCTGTCACGAGAGGTCTCGACTAGACGGCGCGAGACCTCTTTTTGTATATTATATTAATTGTGTCTATTTCATCGACTCAACTGTCACACCTACCTTTTTCTTACTATATTTCTAATCTCTCCCTACACTTGGGTTGCCTGGCTGTCGCTTTTACGAAAAGGCCGCCTATTGTGCCTACTAGATGTTTTTCTTTGTTTTTGTCATTTTTATTTTATTTGTATATGTGTGTGTGTACAATACATAAAATTATTATTATTATATTCTTTTTTTTTATACAACTTGGGTGGCAAACAAACATGCGGCCCGCCTGATAATAAGCGGTTACCGCCGTCTATGGATGCATGCAACACCAGGGGTATCACTCGCGCGTTGCCCACCCTGCAGGAATCTTTTCACACCGTTTTTGAAGAACTCCATGCTGTACTCTTGAGGGAAAACCTCAACAATGATATTTAGGTGCCAGGATATTCTGATAGAGCTTAGCTTCTACTATTGCAGGTATTCTCAACAACTTGAAAGTAGTAACATAGGTTGGGAGTGAGCCAACTCCCAGCGTATGTTAACTTTGTCAAACATTTGCCGAAGCTAGGGCATTAACTAAAACATGTTGGTCCCTCAATTGTACGAGACGTGTCGAGACAAGGAACTGTCGGTGGGTTCGCTAATTCCGTTAACTAACTCCGCTGACGTGCCCATTATATCAATGACACGGGGCTACGTGCGAAACTAAACTCAATTTACTGTCTTCGAACAGGGCATGTGTTCTAGGAAGTTCCAAGTTATGATGACACGAGTTCAGTTATAGTTAGAAGATGCTTCCTTACTGATGTGTATGGATCTGAAAGCGGTGACAAATTCATCAGAAGGAATTAAATTAAATTAAAATAATAATAATAAATAAATAATAATATATCCTCACGCCTTCCCACAAGGGTCCCCGAAGGGGTAGGCAGAGGTGTATAGGTAATACCCACACACCCACTTTCCGCCAGAGGTATATTAGGTGCCAACGTGACAGATGGCGAGTCCATCGCCGTCTCACCGTCTCACCGACTCAAGCACGACTATACATACGCCTTTTGAATTTCTTCTCAGACGTATGCAGGTTTCCTCTCGATGTTTTCCTTCACCGTAAAGCTCGTGGTGTGACAAATCACTGTACTTAAGTTCCGAAAAACTCATTGGTACAGTCGGGATTCGAACTTGCGACCTTTGCGTCGCAGGCAACTGCTCGAACCACTCGGCCACCACGGCTCTTAAACTAATAATTTCTCTATTAAATTCTATATTAATGAATCTATTAAAATAATAATTTGTCCTTAGTACACCCCTACAATGTGTATTTACACTTCACTAACGCTGTCCGCTGTTTAGTATTAGAATCTTTTTCAATTAAGTAGTACCTGTAAGAATTTCATTTTGTCCAGGTCAGCTGGAAGTGTTACCTAAGTTGTGAGGTGGGAGTTACGGGTGGACAATCTCGGTGCAATCTCGTGTGTAATTCTGGAAACTACTGGCAATCCACAGCGGATGAGTGTCTCTCTTTATTGACTTGAAATAGTTTGAGAACTGAGTTTGAATGACTAGAACACGTTTGACAAGTATTTTAAGAAGTGTTTAATGCATGACAGTTTATTAAAAAAAACTGATGGTGTGTGAAGAATTCTAAACGTCTAAACCGGATAACCGGATACTGTATAATAAATCGATAATTAATAAAAGTTTAGAGAGAATTGGCGCTTTTAGTTTAGTCCCCGTGAGGGATTCGGTGTGATAGCTTCTACGCGTACCAATGTGGCTAACAATCACGCGGCCTGCCTGCTAGTAAGCGGTACCCCCGCCTATGGACGCCGAACGGCAGGAATCTTTTCACACCTTTCTTGGAGAACTTTTTTTAATTTTTTTATACAATAATAGTGGCAAACAAGCATACGGCCCACCCGATGGAAAACGGTTACCGCAGCCTATTTACGAACCGAAGTATCACTTGCGCGTTGCTACTCTGTGTTCGGAGAGTTGTACTGTGTTGGCAGCATAATGAGACTAATCCCTCTGCTGCCAACACAATACAACAATCCTCCCCCCACCCCAAGGAGCTCATTACTGGAAACCTTATTCACCGCGTAGGAACACAACACAAAAATTTTGTTATTTGGCTACAGACTTCTGTAAGGTGGAGGTCCTGCCCCAGTCGGGCAGCTCCAAATTCGAACGGGAAACCCGTTATGCCCTACCTCTCTTCTTTTAACTTTATGCTGTACCCTCTGGGGAAAGCCAGTTTGCTAAGTGACCGGGTGAAATATCTTAGTATTCGAATAACATTTATTTACTTCTTTATCATCAAGCCGAGTCCCTCATGGGGTAGGCAGAGAAGGTACGAGTTCTTTCTTCACTATCACACCTCTTTGGCTTAGTCCACATACATCTCTCTCTCTCTCTCTTCTCCTCTCTCGTCTCCTCGTCGGTTTCGAAATCTCTTGATGTTCCCATCCGTCTGTATAAGTATGTTTGTATATCAGTCGCTTATATATCGATTGTGCCATCCACGAAGACGCGCCCCAGCAATTTTTTTAGTCTAGGAGGTCGCGGGATGCTAGGAGTATTACCCGAGTTTATAAATTGTAGTGTGCGTGTGCACTCATTGGCAGTCACACACACACACACACACTTGCACACTTACACTATAAACTATAAGGAGGAATAGTGGGGCGCGTCTTCGTGGACTCATACAGACGTTTAAATTATCAAGTATATCATACAAACTAAGTAGCCTAGTGTAGGACCGCTTGGGTTTGTGGGAGATGCCCACAAATATTATAACAAACTGTTCCAAAATATGCTGTTTGTTCTTATATTCTGTGCATATTTTAGGTCAATTTCCTTTCCACTTTCGTAATTAATTCATTTTCGTTGCGTATTTTCTGCCGACGATACATATGCAAAAATAAAAATTTGAAATTCAATATTGAGTATACGGGGGCGCCACCTGGCTCGCGCCGCTTAGTATGTATCTTGAATGTAATTTCGAACCAATTAAATACATAAATTAAATTAGGTTTGTTTGGGTTCTATATGTTTTCAATTACTTATTTTTTTATATATACGTACGCAGTTGTATTTATAAGTAGGCAATATATGTTATTACAATGATATTAAGTACCTTTTAGACATTGTATAAGATAGTACGAATAGTACCATCCACGAAGACGCGCCCCACCAATTTCGCGGGGAGTTAGCCCGAGTCCATTAATTGCTGTGTGCGTGTGCAATCATAGATAATCAGTGTGTACCGATAACACGAACATAATTGGAAGGTTGCACACTTAAACTATTGACTATAGGGAAGAATAGTGGGGCGCGTATTCGTGGTAGGGCACCATGTAATGTAGCCGCTATCATATATTGCTGTGCCCTCGAATAGGTGTATTCTTTTCTTTAAGTATAGTATGTGTATGTGTGTGTGTATATTATGTCTGTACTTACGTAATTTTACATGCACATTAATTTGATTTGATGTGTTTGATAGTTGGAAGATTGGGTTATATAACTAATTACCTACCAAATATATTTTTATTTATTTTATTTATTTATTAAACTTCCTGCAAAACATTCTGCTAAGGCGAACTTAATGCCGAAGGCATTCTCTACCAGTTAACCTTTGGGTGATGCAGAGATAGGCATGGCAGGCTATAAAAGAAATAAATAGTTGGGAAATATAAACATAAATTCTTTATATATTATTATAATATACTATGCAATATAATATGTAATAATATCATACATCTAATTATATAAAAGATAATGTATAAATACGAATAAATCTACTTAAAATACATGTACATAAATATAATATATATATAAATATCAATAAATATCATATAATACACATAAATATTATACACATAAATATATATGTACATACACTTGCATAGGCAGAGATAGTAGAGCGCCAGTTCTCTAGACTTACAAGCACCTTTCGCTACATCCAAATTGATCAGTCTCTTAGTACATACTCGCCGGTTTCGAGTACTCTCGACGTCCCTATCCTTGAGTGTTCGATAGATTTGATGTGGCTACTCGTAGTTGGAACGTGGTCTATCCAAGAACTAATACATATTGTATCTATAACTAAGACTAACGTGACATATAGAGCTAAGATCTAATATTAAAATGCCTAATACTTACTTGTTTTTATTGACGCCTTAAATAACATTTGTACCTGTACCATAACAATTTTACGAGGAGCCTATAAAAATGAGAGACCGAATAAAGATCGCTATATCACTTTATATGGTGCCTTTTGAATGTTTAACGGCTTGTTTTCCGTGTGACATGTGTCCGATAGACCCTTCGTCTGTCGGATCAGTGAGCTGGAAGGCATCGTATCACAGTGCAAGAGCTCTCATATTGGCGATGGTTTGCCTTGACTCAAATATAATGTTTTGAAACCTAGAAAGACTAGGAAGACTAAATATTTCTGTATATACCGACCCCCCAGATCGCGATGGAAGAGAGCAGAGAGCCAGTACGCTCTAGATTAATAGACTTCTTTGACCATCGATTTGAACCCATGAATGTGTATGAAAATAAAGGCATATGTAAAAAATTGCATAGAATAGAAATTTGATAGAATAGGAAGAAGGTGAAGGAAAACATCGAGACGAAACCTGCATACGTCTGAGAAGCCATTCAAAGGCGTATGTATAGTCGTGCTTGAGTAACTGCGATGGACTCGCCATCTGTCAAGTTGGCACCTAAAATATATCTCTGGCGTGAAGTGGGTGTGTGGGTACTTATTTGTACCTATACAAATCTGCCTACCCCTTCGGGGACCCCTTGTGGGAAGGCAAGAGGATATAATTATACAAATTTTTTGCTACGAGTATATAGTGAGAAGTATTTTTTGTTAATTCGTCTTTAATGCCTACTTATTGAGAGTTTACTTGCTAAATTGGTTTTCAAAATACTATAGTAGTATCAGAACACAATAACAGAATAGTTTGCGAGTGAATACGATATAGACAGTAAATTCAAAACACACATAAAATCTCGAAGATCCCGTAAAGTAACCTTGTATTTGCCCGACTTGAAGTGTGACATATTCCCTACAAGACCCTTGTAACATTTTTATGGACACTTGGTCGCAAAGGCCGTATTTCTCGTTTTATTCCTTCATTGTAACCCGTTACTGCCGTTCGATTGACACATGGTTTGGAAATTAGTCCTAAATTGTGTCCCCTGTCGATCGCCCTTTATGGACCACAACTTTCCGTAGCCGTAGTGACCAGTTTTTTTGGAAAGCTAGAAGCTAGAGTGAGCAGCTCATGAGGCTCTTCGATAAGGTTGTGAAATGGCTTCTGCTTAGTCATCAACGTTAGTGCATAGGCAGTAAGCGGATGCCATAAAGGCCTCTTTTATACAACAAGAGTGGCAAACAAGCATGCGGCCCACCTGATGGGAATAGGTTACCGTAGCTTTACGCTCACGGTACCGAAGAATCATTTGCACGATGCCATTCTCTGTTAGCTACGGGCCTACGGCGAAATGAAAAGTATGGATATATTCTCCAGAGTGGAGGAATATTCAGCTTCAGCAACTTCTGATCTCGTTGAGCTCGCGTATAAAATATATGAATACCGTTTAGAGATAAAGTCAGCAATTCAATTCCCGATACAAAACGTTTTATTCTCGGGATGAGGCGATCTATGTCGGCGCAATTTCTCGGGTGACATGGGTTGCTGTGAGGAAGACGTTTGTGCGCCGAGTATCGGTACTATGGAAAAAGGTTTATTTCGACTTACTAGTGAGTGAGATTTCATTATCGTATTATATTTTAATACTTAAGGACGGGAACGTCAAGAGTACTCGAAACCGGCGAGCATGTATGAAGAGACTGATGAATGTGGAAGCTCTTTCGCTTTATCCACATTCGTCTTATACATATTTCGCCATGATACATACATGTGTGACTAATCACTGTTCTATGTTCTACTATGTTCAGATGAACTTTGGAACCATCGATATTCGAACTTTCAATCTTTGCGTTGCAGGCGACTATTTAAACCAATCGTCAACCACGGCTTTATAAAAAAAAAATTTAAGGCAGAGCTTTATAATTTTATAAAAGTATTGTTTTATACATTGTATTTCTCTGCGCTATATCGCATTAGGTATACTATCCTGCAATGATATAAATGCATTTGATTGGACAGAATAAATAAAAAAAAAATATTGACCAATGGTAGCGCCGACTGACCTTATACAGGAAATAAGGATCCACTCGGGTGTCGATACCGCCGCAGAAAACATTCATCGTGATTGGCTCGGTAGGCCTTTACTATGTCACAACATCCCTTATAATGAGATATAAGCCGTCTCGACTTGAATGACGTCACCAACCTCACTTACCCTCGAACCGTCTCTCTTGCAGTATTAAGCGTGCTTCACATTTCTTACCGCAAAATATAGTTCACTCGATTATTTATTTTTATGATGATGATGATGTTAGACTGGTACATCCCACGGCTGGGCACAGGCCTCTCCCCATGATTTCCAAGTGTTACTGTCCAATGCTAGTGTTGGCCAGTCCACAGATGTGTTGTCCAGATCTTGTCACTACTTAGGAGATGTCCTTCGTGGATATCTTCTTCATTTTTATCATCATAAATAATATAATATACATGCTTAATCACAGTGATTAATCGCCCCACAAACTTAATGGTGAAAGAGAGGAGAAACTTTCCAAAATAAATTTAAAGACGTATTATAGAAGAGCTTGAAAAACAGCGATGGACTCCATCTGCAATATAGGCACCATATTTCCGGTGAAAAAGTATGAACTTTTGCCTTCTTCACGAAAATATACATTAACTATTTTAATAACCCCTTAAAGGACGCTATTGGAATGACATGGATATTAGATAACTTATTAATTACATCTCACACGGAGTTTACTTAACACTTGCTATCTAAAATTTAATATTAAATAAACAATATTAAATAACTCAGGACAATTCCACCTAAACAGTGACAGTTCAAAATTAAGCAAAAGTATTTTAACTAGACAATGATAACACTTATAGAAATTTGTAGATATATACGTAAATCGCAGAACATCCAAGACCAAGGTATTCTTTTGGACCGTTAACGCTTGTTAGAGCTCTAACATCAGCTGGCTTTAATTGTGTTGTGAAAGAAACTGGATTGTAGCCGGACTGGCCGACGGCTATATTCGTTAGAGAGTAAGTATGATTTCAACTTTTCTCATAATAACTTTAACGCTATTTTTAATTAGTTCCTGGGTTAAATATAAATTACTAGCTGTGCCCGCGACTTCGTCCGCGCGGAAAAGTGATATTAAGCAGCATTTTTTTACCCCCTTAAGGGTATCATTTTTACAAACTTTGAATGTAATATTAATTTAAATGTAATCAAGAGCCTAAAAAATAAGTTTCAAGCTTCTAGCTTCAAAAATTACGAAACTTCCGTACAAACTTTAATCCCCTATTTCAACCCCTTACAACCCTTTTTCGCATTAAAAAGTAGCCTATGTCCTTTCTCAAGCTCTAGGCTATATCTGTACCAAATTTCATTTAAATCGGTTCAGTAGTTTAGGCGTGAAAAGGTAACAGACAGACAGACAGAGTTACTTTCGCATTTATAATATTAGTAGGGATAGTAGGATCTTCAACTACTGTGGTGGATTCTCCTCTACGAATTGATGTTTCAAAACATTAGTGGGTGTGAGGAAAAGATATACCTATGAGAAAGTTAATTATCAAAGCCAACTTAGTGTTAATAAAATTGCAGTAGATGTTGGCTATTTAGACATGTTCTATTCGGAAGAAATCATGGGAAAGGCTAGTCTTTAAATATATGACATAAATCTGTCACTTAGATACCTAAACTTAAACATTAATTAATATCATGACGCCGATTCATATTGAGTCTTTACAGGGTAGACAGAGAGAATAGAAGTAAATTCTTTCTAGACTTACAGACCTCTTTTGCTTCATCCATATGGATCAATTTTCATACATGCTTTCCAGTTTCAAGTACTCTTGGTGATACCTAAACATATCTCCGTAAAAAAGAAGGTCTACCGCTTGGGTAACCCTGAGCTTGAGGTAAAAATAACTAAATTAGCACCTATTGAGTCTTAAATCTGCACATAAATACTTACACACATTGCAAGTGAATAATTGCACCACACAACCGCCACCACTCAAATGTATTTATTGACAAATACGGACGTTAAACAACAATAAAATTCCAATTGCAAATAAACTATTTAATCTTTTAAATTACCATGTAAAATAATTTTCGAATACTCTTTAACTTTCTTCTTGTTTGCTCTGTCAATGTTTTCACTTAACACAGTCACCATTTGACCAATGAACATGCTGAGTGTATTTTTCAGACCACTCTTGAATGATACTCTGTAGTACCCTATTTGTTTTATTAACAGATCAAACATTTTCTCCAATTCTTCGTCGTCTTCGTAGGCATAGGCATTATCAATTATCTTCAAAAGTTCTCGCGCCGCATTAGTCCTTTTTATGACTTCAGGGTTCCTGCTCTTAATGGGCTTTTGTCGTTCTTTCATTACAGAACGTATTACGGACAATATTAGTTTCATACCTTCATAGTCTTCATTCAATCTACGCATTTTCCTTGCAATAATTAGAATTGTATCATTGTTTATTAAGGTTCTGAAAAAATCTGATTTCTTAGTCAACTGATTGCTTAATTCAACAAATAGCCCTTTCATCTCGCGTGGATCATACTTGAGTATTTCTGTTATCGTGTCCACCATGTTATCGGAAAAACTTACATAATTCAGACATACCTGTATTTTTTCACACAAATACTCCAATTCTTTTTTATTAGCGTAAGATTTTTCCTTCCGTGTTTTGAGCAAAATGCTGTATAAGACTGCTGTTTTTCCCGTGTATTTATCACCGATTGCACTAATCAGCTTCTTTTTTGACCTAAAGCTAATCATGTTCGACGACTGCATCAGTATTGGTAAAAGGGAATCTTTCTCGTCTATGCCTTCATTCAACAGGATATGATTTAAATTTTCTTCAAATTTATGTTTGAAATCTTCGATTATGGTACTGACTATGTCATATGTTATATTATTTTTCAAATTAAGCTTTTTTTCAATCAATTTGCCCATGTCAATAAGTTGTTCTACTCCTTTGTATTTTAAGCGTTTGGCGTATTGATCGAAAAAATCATCGATATTTAACAAATTTTGTTTTATTAATTTTGGTTTTTTCTCTGCTCTTTGACGTTTTTGTGCTTCGTTCATTTCATGTTTATTATAGAGCAGTGGTTTGATCATCGCTTCGGACGGTAATACATCAGATATATATACATCCCTATCAATATTACCAAGGAAATGGTCGTCTCTATGAATCATTTCTTCAAGGTTAAAATTGTACGCAGTTGAAACGTGGAAAGCTGAAAAAGATATTTTTGAAATAGGTAACTATGTAAATGACTGAACTGAATCAAATTCACTCAACTTCCTATTAAGAGCATACATGATGCGATAGACCCTCTATACAATACGCTGCTGGAAGAAGCTTCAGAAACCTTACACGCACACTGCACTACACTAAAATTCCCAGTAAAGCCGCACACACGTTCTGTTTGATTGATCCAGAGACTGACAAACTCTTGTACTTAGTTTTGGGTCCCCGAATCAATCATAATAAATATTATTTTTTCCCCACTTATTCATTTCACTTATACATTTGAAAACCCGGGTCTGATCCCTTAGTTAATTGATTTTCGAAGGAGTTTCATAAGTCTTTTAGTTTACTTATTCGTTAGACTTTTCTGTCGACCCTGCAAGAATCTTTTCTCAACATTCTTGGAGAACACCATGCTTCACTCTTTAGTGAAAAACTTAACGGGGAGCTCATTCCAAAGCCGTTCACGGAAGGAAAGCCTAACATAACCTAACGGGCAAAAATGGTTATTCTATAACGTACCATGGAAAATGATGTAATACCAGAACATTATAAATGGTCGCTCGCAGAAATGGTGTTTTTAATGTCTATTACTTCATGTACTTTCTTTCCGATTACTTATCGTACTTTTTATTATACCGTCATATTGCTTTTTATGGTTAGTGTATCCAAACTGTGCTACGTAAGTGGGCATTCCGTTTTAAGCACTTTTGAAAACTTAAATCAATGACGTGGTGGCGAGCATTTGCACAAATGTTCCAAGTTGTTTTCGTTTACTTATTTTCACATAAAGATCCTGTGAGGTGACTTGGAATATGTATATTCTAATACACACAAGGGCTCAGAGTTATTGTCTTATCGTCTTGGTAAGCAAATCCATTGCCGTTTCGCAGGCAATAAATATATCTGTATATAATAATATGTCTTTGAATGACTTCTCAAATGTTTGCAAGTTTCCTCTCAATGTTTTCCTTCATCGTAAAACTCGTGATTACTGTACTCAAACTTAGAACACACATAGGTCACACTACAGTCGGTGCTCGAACCTGCAATGTGTTGCAGGCAGACAGACTACACAAACCACGGCTCCAATACTTATACTTATAGTACTTTTAAGGCACATAAAACAGTGCGCTAATAGGACATTTCCATTATAAAACAAGATTATTACCGTGAGTAATGAAAAACTTACGTTTACTTTCGATATCTATGTTTGAGTTGAGCACATAAAGTATGGCGTATTTGGCACCTTTCAGTCAGCCATATGGAAAGTTGCACACAACCGTGCCTGAGACTAATAAATGCGCTACAAACACAAGTGACGAAACGGTACCAATTACTACTAGCACATCAACCTTCGAGCAGCTTCGGATATTCTGACGTTTGTAGTACAGTAGTAGTCAAAAGGCAATAAATAATTCTGAAACATAACATTTTCGCTACAATTTTTGTACATACATACATATCAGCACGCCGATTCCCTAGCGGGGTAGGCAGAGAGTATAGAGCCAGTTTTCTTTACACTTACATACCTTACGCTTCGTCTACATTAATCAGTCTTTTAATACATGCTCGTCGATTTCGAGTACTCTTGACGTTCCCGTCCTTGAGCGTCAGATCGATTTGATCCAGGTAGTTGGAACGTGGCCTTCCTCTGCCTTCTTGCACAAACTCTCGCTTTGTATATTCGTCAATCTTTCTTCACTCATCCTTTTATATAAGATTTACTAGTGGTCCCGCCCAGCTTCGCCTGGGTGAAAAAAGTAAATGCCCTAAAACACGATCACAGCGCCACCTATCGGGTCCAATTGTGAATCTAAACCATTCTCAAATCCATCTGAAGACACACAGAAAATTTCATTAAAATCGGTCCAGCCGTTTAGGAGGAGTTCAGTGACATACACACTCACAGAAGAATTATATATATAAAGATATATATTTTATACAAGGTTGGCAGAAGAAAAATGTGTATCTAATAAGTGGACGCTATACAAAATAGCATCGATTTATGTAAACTACAAAACTCTCGCTGGCAAAAAAAGACTATGAAACACGATGAAGCTTTTTTAAAACGAACAAGGTATAATGAATATTTTCAAAATTCCTCTCAATATCCTTTGCTTCCAAAAAATGTCTCTTTATTGAGTTTTCCTGGGTGTTCCAAAATGTTTTTCTGGAGGAACTGTGATATTTTTATATGAGTCTTGTAGCCCTACACTCATATATATGCTGGCGAATATTAGATGATATCAAATATAATTTAGTTACGTGAAATGGAAATTATTCCATGGTTGTAATCTTAATTTACGTACGCTCATTACACTATACAATTTACAACTTTCGTGAGCTTTTTGTGAAAAGTTAGAATTTCACTACACCATTATTTCACTTGATAATATCTTGTTTTTTTTTTTTTTTTTTTTTTTGTATTGTCTCTCGTAGCTTGAGTTCCGGGAACTTTTGCTGCTTTATAATATCTTGTTAAAAAATCGTCTATTATATATGCTCACCACATGAATCAGTAGCATGTTACATGCACCTATCAAAGCCCCCGCCGATAAGGCGTTAGCATTATTCCTGTCACGTGATAGGATTGCGCGCGCTCGCTGGCCAATTGAAACTAAGCTGTATTGAATTAGGATTTGGCGACATGATTTGGAATTTGACGACTAAGGCCTTGACATTAATGGGAGTGTTTTTCGTATTCACTTGTGTATTTAGTTCTATCATATTTTAATACGGTGTACAATAAAGCATATAATGAAGGGTGGTTGCCATGATTGCTTGCTTTATAACAAAAAACACGTAATAAATTAAGAATATCTAGGAAGCATGTTCACACGAGATGGAAAGTATGAAAAAGATATTGAAAGAAGGATAACTGCCGGAAATAGGGTGAATGGAGCAATTTCGTCGTTGATGGGCAGTAAAAGTCTGAGCAAGAATGCTCGAGTTGCTTTCCACAACGCGATATTGGTGCCTGTCCTATTGTATGGCAGCGAATCCTGGGTATGTCAGAGGAAGTATGAAAATAGCTTGAATGCAGTTGAGATGCGATCTCTTCGAAAAATGTGCGGCGTAACGATATTAGATCGAATACGCAATGAAGAGATTCGCAAATCAACTGGCGTGAATGAGTGCGTGATTGTAAAGATGAAGAAAGGCATGTTACGTTGGTTTGGACACATAGAAAGGATGAGTGAAGAAAGATTGACGAAACAGATATACAAAGCAAAAGTGTGTGCAAGAAGAGGCAGAGGAAGGCCACGTTCCAACTACCTGGATCAAATCGATCGGCCTCTCAAGGACGGGAACGTTAAGAGTACTCGAAACCGACGAGCATGTATGAAGAGACTGATGAATGTTGACGAAGCGAAAGAGGTATGTAAGTCTAGAGAGAACTGGCGCTCTATACTCTCTGCCTACCCCGTTAGGGACTTGGCATGATGATATGTATGTATGTAAATTAAGAAATAATTTAAGCACTGGTCCCCCGTCTCCTCCCGTTTGGACCAGATGGTAAGAAGGTATACGTTGGAAGGTAAGTGTCACAAAAATAATTGAGATTAGCAGCAGCATTCTTTTAATATTTCCATGACATAAATGTAATTTTAAGGTCTTTAAATCTTGCGAATTGGCAAAATGTGTTCGCATCGCGAAACAGAGGCCGGCCTGAAATTATTCATGCAAATTTCCTTCAATGATAGGGCCCGCAAATCGCGATTGGCGGCCAAAAATTTAATTCACTACCTACGAACGATTTAATCCATGGACCACTGAATGCAATTCAATGTCCATTAGTTGCCTTTTAAATACATTGCGGGCATTTGAGACGGAATATGGAGTTTAAGTAATTACATTATTCATTTGGCTAAAAAGAAACCCGCTTTGTGCATTAACCTCAACTTACTCACATATTTTGAGTAAGGTGTAGGTAGAGTTTGTGAAGTTAGCTTTGTAGTTAGAAGCTTGGCTCTGATGACTTTTTGACAGTACCAACCTTGTGGTACTTTACATGAAAATGTTTTTGATGGGTTATCGTTGTCTAGTTACCTCATTACAAGCTTTGTTTAATTTGGGGCTATATCCATTTGTGTGGAATTCTCCGGTTATAATATCTACACGCCTTCCCACAAGGGTCCCCGAAGGGTTAGGCAGTGGTACCTACTCACCCACTCTTGCCGGTGATATTTATTAGGTGCTAGCTACCGCGAAAGATGGCTAGTCCATCGCTTTTACACAAGCACGTCTTTGAAGTTCATCTAAAACGTATGCAAGTTAGCTCACGATTTTTTCCTTAATCGTAAAGCTCTTGGTGTGACTAAATACATTTATGATCTGTGGTACGATTTCACAATACATCTTTGAATCTCTTTCAGACGTATGTAGGTTTCTACGAGGAGTTTTCCTTACCCGCGCAAGACCTGACAAACGGTACAAACCACCGAGATTTTAATCTGTATATTGGCTTTGTTCTACACACATCGCCAGGTCGACACGGTAAATACGAACAAACATACAAAAAATACAAAGCCAACTTTTTACTCGAGCGGTAATGGAGCAGGAAGAACTCTCTACATCATACATGTATGGAGCAAGCATGAAATCTATTGTAAAGGTCATAATGTTGCACCGAACATATCTAGCTACTGCAAGCCTCATATAAATAAAAGTCTTTATCTGCATATTCTTTGATACGTAGGGACGCTTTTAATTAAGCTTAAGCTTAAAACACCTGAGGCCCGTTGGTATATAAAACAGGTTATGACTGTACCATTGGACGTTCCAATTACCAGAGTAACATATTATTTAGCATACGTTTCGATGATTCTCATTCTCAGTGTGTACATTTCAAGTATCTTTACGTTCTCCCTCAAGTTTTTCTTAAGGGGTAGACGAGGGAAAGATCGTGGGGTAGACAAGACCGCTTGATATAAACACATTATTTTATTATAATTTAAAGTCGCCATGGCCAGTCAGCTTCGAGCAGTCGTCCGCAATACAAGATCGAATCCCGACTGCACCTATGGGTTTTTCTGGACTGAGGTACAGTGATAATTCACACAAAGAAATTACAGTGAAAGAACAAATCGAGATAAACTTACATACGTTTGTTTTTTTTGCTGTTACGTTTTGAGAAACGGTGATCGAACCGCCATTTGTCACGTTGGCACCTAAGAGATATCTCCAGCGAAGAGTGCGTTGGTACCATTCATATCTCTATCTACTCCTCACGGTTGTGCCAGGGTGTTTCCAAATTTAGCTCTTCATAAGTCAAGCAAAGCTATACGACTGCATAGCGATACATATTAAAAGATTTGTCATTGTCTACTGAACATGATTTTTTAACGAAACCGGATGGACGATGCCCTTGATATGAATATCGATACTATATATTATATATATCCTCACGCCTTCCCAAAAGGGTCCCCGAAGGGGTAGGCAGAGGTATATCGATACTATGTTACAACAATAGTTTTCAATTATTCTTTTTCTATACATATACATATCATCACACCGAGTCCCTAACAGTCCCCCAGTAGTCCGCCCATTCTCCCTAGATTTAAATACTCTCTCTTGCTTTGTCCACATTCATCAGTCACTTCATACACGCTCGCAGGTTTCGAGTACTTTTGACATTGCCATCCTTTAGTTTTCTGATCGATTTGATCTAGGTTGGAACGTGTTATTCTCTTCCTCCTTCTCGTCCTCCTTGCTATATGTTAGACTTAATGTTTTAGTATAATCACAAATTTAAGAGCTGGTCTTCAGACATGCCCTCTGATGCAGTCCCTTCCATTCGCTTCTGTCCAGCGCAACCTCCTTGACCTCCCTATACGTCTTGAGAGACACTTTTTCTTTGATCTGACCTCTTTCCTCTTCCTCTCTTCCCCTCTACCTTTCCTTCTCAGATGTTTCTAAAGAAGCTATCATGTCGTATAAGGTGGCCTATCATCTTTCCTCTTCTATTTTCGACTGTCTTTAGCAGAACTCTTGATTCTTTTAGGTTTTTGAGCTCAAAAACGTCAAAGGATGAAGAAATGTTTTATTATAAATAACCACGCCTTCCCACAAGGGTCCCCGAAGGGGTAGGCAGAGGTGTATAGGTAATACTCACACACCCACTTTCCGCCAGAGGTATATTAGATGCGATAAGATAAGCCGTGGTGGCCGAGTGGTTCGAGCAGTTGCCTGCGAAGCAAAGGTCGCAAGTTCGAATCTTCTGAACTTAAGTACAGTGATTAGTCACACCACGAGCTGAACGGTGAAGGAAAACATCGAGAGGAAACCTACATACCTACGTCTGAGAAGAAATTCAAAGGCGTATGTATAGTCGTGCTGGAGTAACGGCGATGGACTCGCCATCTGTCACGTTGTTTTATTATACAAGAAACAAATTCACTAAACGTAAATTTTATTATCTGTGTGAGTATATTTATTTGCGGCTCATGTAGCAGTGCAAAATTACTTCCATACAACAAAATAATTTATAGCCCTATTAAACCTTCGGAAATTACGCGGCCTATTTATAACTTGAATGAAGCCGATGTGTTGATGGAATTACATATTATGTGCGTTTAATCAAATAGACTCTCTTAATTGTGTTTGGGAATTATTGGGATGGAAAAAGCTGAAACGGATTTCTACAAATAACCATAACTTCCGATCATAGACTATAAAATTGGCATAAACTATTATAAATTAAATATTGATCTCTCGACGAACGAAGACGACCGTCTGGTCTAGTGGTTAGAGCTCCTGACTGCGAACCTTGAGGTCGCGGGTTCGAATCCCGCTGAGGGCAGGTATTTGTGTGATGAACACTAATATTTGTATCTTAGTCTTGGATATCCTATGTATTTAAGTATATATCTATCTATATAAGTAAATATATCGTTGTCTAGTTACCATAACACAAGATTTGCTTAATTTGGGACTAGGTCAATTTGTGTGGTTCAAATAAGGTACAAATACTCTTGTTCAGCACACAAATATCTGCCCTCAGCGGGATTCGAGCCCGCGACCTCAAGCTTAGCAGTCAGGAGCTCTAACTACTAGACCAGACGGCTGGACCAGACGGACTTACCCTTGTGGGAAGGCCTGAAGGTAATTAGTCTCGGTAATCAAACCTAGTGATGTATCATAATAGTCGCATGGCTATTCAGTGTTAACAAAATTAATCGATACATAAGTAGTTAACTGATCCACAATAGCGGGTCGCATTACGGGCGTGGAGCCAAGTCCCCCTTCCTGGCTATTGTCCGCAGCCAAACAGTAAAAATGTTCGTAAAATCCATTGTAACGAATCATTAGAGCCAAGCCGGCGGATTATTAATTGTGCCGCCCCGTCGCACTTCTAATGATTTCGCATTGATTGTGGACTAGTCTGGGTAATACTGAGGATTTCATTGATGATAGAAGTTTTAGTATGATTATTTTCTACGTATTTTGCTTTAATAATATATGGGAGGTCGTGTTGGCTGAGTGATTCTAGCAGTCGCCTCCAACACAAAGATTTCAAGTTTGTGCCCCGACTATATCAATGAGCTTTTCTGAACTTAAGTACAGTGATTCGAGGAAACTTCAAGTTCAAAGCCCCTTTGCCCTCTCGTTGGCACCTGAAATGTATTTTCGGCAAACTGTGGGTTTTTAACCGGCAAAAACCGAAGCTATATATAATATATGTTCTTATAGATGAGTCATATGCGAAATTTTTCGCTCATGATATGAGGCGCCAAACGTAAGGCTGACATAGCATATTGTGTTATATCTGCCCCTCGTTGGGCGCCCACTGTAACTATAAATTAAAAAAGTGTCAAATAGGAAAAGGCAAGGTACGTTGATAAAACAACCAAAACCAGTTGTATAAAAAGTTTTCATCAAATATCCGCCCGCACGTAACACCGCATATATCGGTTTACGTGTGTGGAATGCACCGGAAGCGCGTTATTACAGAGAGCCGCCGCCTTCTGAAATGCGACACAACCTTTCTACGGAATTGATTTTGGTATCCTAAAGTTACAAGTTTTTTTGGTTAAGCCTTCCATTTCCATTCACGCTTTTAAGGTGCCTGCTTTTATTTATTCCCATTAAGATCTCAGTTACCGAATTTGGGTAAATGTCAACGTTGATCATATTTTTCATGTTTCATAGATAGGTATATGGTCACTTTATATCTAATGTATTCTAATACTAGCTGTGAACTGTGTGTTTTTCTTTCATGAAAAATTGGATTTCATAGCGAGTCCATCGCCTTTACTCTTGGACGAACATACATACGCCTTTGAATCTCGTCGAATATAATAATTTAATAAGTACAGTATCCATATTAATTTAATTTAAACTTTGTCAACCAGAAACTCCATAACATTTCTTGCTGATGATGGGTGTTAAATTCTGCGACACAATTTAATTCTCACTATTCTCATTTAGCACACATTATTCTCATTTGTGAAAATCATAACTGTATTTTGTGTGCCTAATAAATATATTATTATATTTATGCTTCCACACTTACGTCCACCTAAGTAAACAGGTGCCAAGAATCTGATTACGTAGTTTTAACATTCGACCCAAGTCTGACAACATTCTAAATCACACGGAAATCCGCTTTGAGCGGCTGCCAACACTACACTAACTCCTTTGAACCTAACGAATTTTAAATATGGGTAGTTAGCAGATTCACCAAAGAGGATTTAAAACGATTGATTTATTCCAAACTTTAAGGACAAAGGCCAACTTTCAGTTCAATTAATGGAGCATTTCCCAATATCTACATAAGTAGGTACGATATTGTTATTCTAAGTAAAACACACAGCCAGTGTTTCTATCAAAGGGCGCAATGAACCATGAACTTTGATGAACAATGAAAAAAGAAAATACTGACTTTTATATGCGTCTTCACTCAGTAATTACGTTTGAGTAGGTACCGTAGTGGAAATTTATCATCGGATCTTCTAGCAAAGGAACATAATCTTTATTTCCCGCACATAAAAGAAGTTTATTTAATACTGAATGTTCTTTTCTTAAAGACAAATATTGCTGTAAATAAGAGCCGTGGTGGTCAAGTTCGAGGTCGAGTTGCCTGCAACACAAAGATTGCAAGTTTGAATCCCGAGTACCTACCAATGAGTTTACCGAACTTGAGTACAGTGATTAGTCACACCAAGAGATTTACGAAACATTGAATATAAAACCTGCATACGTTTCAGAACAAATTCATTCAATGTGTAGTCGCGCTGAGTAATGGCGATGGACTCACCATCTGTCACGTTGACACCTAAAATATATCTCTGGCGGAAAGTGGGTGTGTGTGTGGGTACTCCTCATACAGCTCTGCCTACCCATTCGGGGACCCTTGTGAGAAGGCGTGCGGATATAAATATTGCTTATTAAATTCAACGAAAGGGTGTTTCTAAAATAACCTATATTTGTATAACCTAGCAATTCATACGTCGAGTGGTTTTATTGCTACAAAATGGCATATATATACGAATCGATTGTACCAATTTTACTTTACGACGCATATATGCGTAAACAAAGCATGAAATATACAAATAGTACTACTACGCTGCAAATCGAGTGGCGCAAAGAAATTGTGTCGGAATGAAATTGAATATAACATAAAGAAAATAAAATATGACGGACGAAAAAACAAATATCAGGAGGACAATATAGGAGAGAGCTGATATCTTTTGGAATAATCGAATTTGGGCCAAAGTTTCGGGTCGAAGTTGGACCGGGACAAAATATGCAAATGCACGGGCCGATAACAGAAGCAATCTTCCGACTATCGAAACCAAAGGTCTGTATGGAATAAAAAACCTTATATTGTAGCCGATACTGAAAGAAACGAATTTAATATGATTATGGTTAACTATGGAACGGTCGCGAGTCCGTTCTTGAAAATATTAGGGACTATTTTTGCTCTTATATTTGACAGATTACCGATGATATCAATGAGTTTCTCTGAACTTAAGTACAGTGATTAGCCACACCACGAGCTTTACGGTGAAGGAAAGCATCGAGAGGAATCCGAGAGAGAAACTCAACTCGAGAGAAATCGAGGCATACGTTTGAGAAGAAATTCAGGGGCGTGCTTGATTAACGGCGATGGAATAGCCAGCTGTCACCCACTACACACTCTTGCCTACCCCTTCGGTGGCCTTTGAGGGAAGACGTGATGGTATAAATAAATAAAGCTTTTGGTAGGTATGCTAACTTGACCTACTTTTAGATTCCAAACACTATGCTGCCTTCGACGTTTTAAACTTGCGTGGTAGCGTCTGTGATCTTCACCAAGTTAAATATGTGCTTAAATCTAAGTTTCTAGTGAAACATCTTCGGCGGAACGTAAACGTAGCACATTTACAACGATTCTTGGAAATTCTGTGCGAATTTAATATGAGCCAGCGTATAATTGATACGTTATTCGGATCCGACGAATGATTGCGACAAATCAATGGGCGTGTGTATGTAACAAAATATATAATTTACAAATCATCTAATGATCTTTTATTTACAATAAGAATTAGCAATATTTACAAAGAACAGTTGAAACCAACTACATTACTTACAGATAAAATATTTGACCCAGATCAAATAATTATATCTGTTTGGAAAAGTACTTAGGCTCACGCCTTCCCACAAGGATCCCCGAAGGGGTAGGCAGAGGTGTATAGGTAAAACCCATACACCGAGATATAGTTTAGGTGCCAACGTGACAGATGCCCGACTCAAGCCCGTCTATACATACGCCTTTGTATTTGCTTCTCAGACGTATGCAAGTTTCCTTTCGATGTTTTTCTTCACCGTAGAGCTTGTGGTGTGACTAATCACTGAACTTAAGTTCAGAAAAATTCATTGGTACAGTTGGGATTCGAACTTGCGATTTTTGTATCGCAGGCATTTAATCGATCCACTCGGCCACCACGGCTTACCAAAAAAATATCGAAATAAATACTGCAATTAAAGGTATTATTCCAAATGGATTTCTTAGATGTAAGATAAGATTAGCCGAAAGTGGGGAATAACAGTAGATCACGGCAGGGCACAAACGATGTTGGCCCATCCCATATATCTCAATCTCCATGCCCAATTCATTAATGGCACCCCGAGGCATACCTCAGCAGGAGTATTTTTCTTCGCACCTCACTGACCGAATGCCTTATTTACGAGGCAGCTGGGTGAAATTCTATTTAACACACTTCTAAAGTGCAATAACATGCAGTAGTTCAACTGGCACAGGGTCTTGTCGTTTTCATACTGATACTATATTATTCTTAACAAAATATTTTTCAAAAAAGAAGCCATGTTGGCAGAGTTGTTCGAGTGGTTGGTTACCTGCAATACAAAGGTTCCAAGCTCGAATCCCGACCAATGAGTTTTTTCTGAACAATCTTTTATTTTTTTATTTATTAGGGTTTACCAACAGTTATTACAGATATATATATATATATCTATAATAATAGCATATTTTATATATATATATATATCTGGCAATCTGGTTCAGAAAAAAGGCGTGAGGATATATATATATATATATATATATATATATATATATATATCCTCACGCCTTCCCCCAAGGGTCCCCGAAGGGGTAGGCAGAGGTGAATAGGTAATACCCACACACCCACTTACCGCCAGAGGTATATTAGGTGCCAACGTGACAGATGGCGAGTCCATCGCCGTTACTCCAGCACAACTATATATACGCCTTTGAATTTCTTCTCAGACGTATGCAGGTTTCCTCTCGATGTTTTCCTTCACCGTAAAGCTCGTGGTGTGACTAATCACTGTATTTAAGTTCAGAAAAAAACTCATTGGTACAGTCGGGATTCGAACTTGCGACCTTTGCGTCGCAGGCAACTGCTCGAACCACTCGGCCACCACGGCTTTTCGTAATTAGTAGTAGTAATTTAAAGGTAGTAATTTGATAGTACTAGAACTATCAAGGTTTGGTGATGGCGTTTATGTATGTAGCAAATACAGTGATTAGTCGAGTTTTACGACGAAGAAAAACATCGAGAGGAAAGTGTGTATGTGGGTATTACCTATAACGTGAAGACATAGTGATTTTAAGTAAGCATGTCACCTCATCGTCACATAGAATGTCTAAGTACAATTAATTATAATACAGCCTAAAACTTGGGAATGCTTTAATAAACCGCATCAAGAGTCCCTCAAACAAAATAGGGACAAATCCCTGGAAGTCCAAAGTATCCTTGTAGGGTTATACATTCCAAATTCAACATAGTTTGTTATTTGAGCGTGTTTAGGACACTGGCAGCCCTGCTCCGTTTGCGTTGACCCACTGACTTGGCAAGTACTGTTTACATTTGAAACTATACATTTGGTTTAATGTTTAAAAGCACACTTTATGACCCTTTAGACGGTAAAGCGTAATTTAAAAATGTTGCTATATCTACCGTGTTCTTAAAAACCTGGCCATCTTTAAGTGTACTATTAAGTAAACTCCCCACACTTTTAAAGAGGTCTTCATATCTCGCTCCGAGAATCAGCATCGCTATCCAGCGTGGCAATGCTGCTACTACTTAAAGTATATAATCTCTTAGTAACAATATTAATTATTGTCTGTCACCCATATTTGACAGCCATTATTATTTTTCATCAAGCCTTCCTTATGGCCTGCATGCAATATGCTTCCCAGAGGAATGTTGTTAAAATTAAAGGAATATTTTCCTATATAAAAAAATATATCCACCCGTGCGAAGCCGGGACGGACCGCTAGTAATTTATACACTAACTTCGTATTAATAGCATATTTTTGCCGAAATTGAAAGAATAAAAATAAAGCGGTTAAAGCTTTTGCCAATAAGCTTGGTAGCAATTTGTGTTAGCGCTAATTTTGCTACAAGAGAGATGGCGCTAACTTAGATTAAGCTTCTTTCCCACATTGTATTGCGATTGGCAAAACTGTTATTTTATAAATCGCCAGGAAACATTTCATTAGTGAACGAAGTCCAAACCAAAGTGAATTTTAATGCATCTTTTCTGTTTTCCTCGGGAACCTTCCGTCTCGTTGATGTAAGCAAAAAGTTTTGGCCAACTTTTATTTTTTAGTTCGCTTCGCTTCTCTGGCAATCAGGGTGCGGATAAAGTGGGATATACATTCGTGGATACACTATGGCTGGGAGATGCAACGCCGACGGTGCACTAGCTTTAGCTAGAAGCTTAAATATTATTCAAACATACATATCATCACGCCTAGTCCCTCACGGGGTAGGAGATCAGAGCGCCTTTTTTACTTACATACCTTACAGACTTTCATACCTCTTTCGCTTTGTGCACAATTATCAGCCTCTTCATACACTCTCGCAGGTTTCGAGTACTCTTGATGTTCCCATCCATGGAAGTTCCATTCCTTTGGGTGTCTTAAATATATAACTTTATATTATAGCGACACGCCCTGGCTTCGCACGTGTATATAAATTATTTTGTCATATCTCAAAGGGAACATTTTCGATGAATATACATAGACAAATTATCGTCATATTCCAACCAATTTACACTTATATTTCATTATACACTCATTAATTATTCTACGCATTGTTGACAACTGTAAAAATAATGTGTAATGAGTTTATCACGAAAAAAGAGTCAGAGAGAGCGCCAGTTCTCTCTAGACTTATATACTCTTTCGCTTCGTCCACATTCATTCGACGCATACATGCTTGCCTGTTTCGATCACTTGATGTTCCCATCTTTAGTGTCCGACCGATTTGATTTGATTAATAATAATAATAATTTGTAATAAATTACAATAGTTTCTGATGTGCAACAAAAATGATTATACATCTGTTTCCCAATATGTAAAGATAATATTATAGAAGCAACGAACAAACAAAATTAAACGCAGCCAAAATCTAAACATTCCCATTTACCGCGTGAAATTTCCGCCAAAGGAGTTGAAAAGAAATTGTATCGCGTCGTTTTTCCGAATTTCACACACAACCTTCACCCACGGTTCCGTTAAGTGCTTGATAACTTAGTTGCCACTTACACGACACATGGTGTACCAACTTGGAGGTAACTTTAAAAGCCTGTCATGTTTTATTTCCGAACAAGTATTTGACGGTTATACTCGTTTCAAACTTGTTCTGGCTGTAATCTCAGCAATGTTATATATGTGTATTAATGTAATGTGATAGAATAGTTTTTATTTCGGATCATATCCATAATGTAGGAACTATTTGTATCAACAAAATAATAATTTATAATATCCTCACGCCTTCCTTCAAGGGTCCCCGAAGGGATAGGTATATAGGGAATACCCACACGAACTTTGGCTAAGTACTAAGGCTTCTCAGACATATGCAGGTTTCCTCTCGATGTTTTCCTTCATCGTAAAGCTCGTGTAGTGACTAATCACTCTTCTTAAGTTCAGAAAAACTCATTGGTACAGTCGGGATTCGTGTGTGTAGTTTGTAGTGTGTGGGTAATACCTACACACCTTCACCTACTCCTTCAGGGAGCCTTTTGGGAAGCCGTGAAGATTGTATATAAATCGTTTGTATGCTCTCCAGTGTCTAAACTGTGCCAGCACGTCGTCTCGACTGCTAACAAGCAATATGATGCGAAATAATGTTCATCGCGCCCCGAACGACGTCCGCACGCAGTTATGGGGTAAGGAAAATGGACACCGCCATAAAAATGTCTTAAGCTGTACTACTGGGATCTCATCTGGCTATGGCCACTAGGGTAGGACTCCTAGACATATATATATATAAATATATTATTACTCATAGGCAATTGTGTCCCACCACTCCTGTCCTTCCACTCCCCGCGGTCGAGCGCTCCTCCTCCGACCAATTGTTCAGGTGCATGTCCAGTTCGTCATTAGTATAATGTGGGGTGCGGTAAAAAATGGTATAGTGGTGAAAAATTTATGGATGGATAACTATGTTACGAGGTGAGATAAAGGACGTCTGGCTTGCAATTCACTTCGACCGGCCTGTGAAGGCAAGCCGGGCGCGTTGGTGCCGCCCTCTGGAGGTCTCGGGTTCGTAGTGCCGCTACTCACCAACAATAGCAACAAGCTGCCCTACGAAGTTATTACGTTAAACGGTTACCATCGTGCGGCATGCCTGATTGTCACTTTGGTAGAAGACAAAACTTACTTACATAAACATTTCGTTCTCGCAGCTCCCCCAATCCCCAGGAGCGTGTGACGCCAAGGTTGACATCTCTCGATACTTTTATTGCATATAGAACTTTCACTGTCTTCGGGGAGCGGATACATAAAATGGCGGACATACGAAGCGATAATGTCAATAACGTCAGGAGCTAACGGGTTGTGCCGATAAAATGTTACATTGGCTTTTGGGACGGTGTTATTGGACTGTTCTATAACGTGTTATTGGTACTTACAATAGGTTTTCTGTGTGGTGTCGTACTTGGCGGGTGGTTACATAACGTTTACATATATGTACATAACAATAGCAAGAGAGATAGGGCATAACGGATTCTCCGTTCGAATTTGGAGCTGCCCGACTGGGGCAGGACCTCCACCTTATTAGAAGTCCGTAGCCAAATAACACATTTTTTTGTGTTGTGTGCCTACGTGGTGAATAAGGTTTCCAGTAATGAGCTCCTTGGGGAGGGGGGGGGGGGATTGTTATATTGTGTTGGCAACCGAGGGATTAGACCTATTATGCTGCCAACACAGTATAACTCTCTGAACACAGAGTGGCAACGTGCAAGTGATACTCAGGTATCGTGAGCGTAAATAGGCTACGGTAACCGTTTCCCATCAGGTGGGCCGTATGCTTGTTTGCCACTCTTGTTCTATAAAAAAAAAACAGTTTTGACGGCCGTCTAGTCTAGAGCTCCTGCAAAGCTTGACGTCGCGGGCCTTCGACCTCATAAATTTTACATGCGGGTTTCTTCGTAGGTAGGTATTTATATATTTAGATACCTCCTGACTAGCTCCAACTACTGTGCATTATTGTATACACCAATGGAAAACAAAGTAATTTCTACTAAAAAAAAATATTGTTGTAAAATATGGCATTGTTGTTGGACTTAGTTAGAAGGTATATAATCACCCTGTACCACTTAAACATCACATTATGTAACAAACCGTGTTCTGGCGAAAAAACTATTTCATTTCAATATATTTAGTAGAAACTACAATTTAAAAATCAAACTTTCTTTTACATATGATTCAAATAGTCTTATACAAAATAGAATTAAAATAACCTTCAAGATCTAAAGTACCTGTGTTGAGAGTTGAAGGCCATTCATAAGTGTAACGTCTAAGGAGTCTTAAGTAAACATTCCTCTTGGGGCCGACAAATCTTTTAAAACTTAGAACGAATATATTCGCACCTGGTTTTAGACATGAAATCGAAGTAATAAGTCCCCTGAGTACTTATAGTTGCTCCGTTGCGTTGAAGAAGCCGCCAATATTGCCTTGCTTGAAGGCTACAACTTGCCTCAAGAATGACATACAAAAGAATATACCATTTTTGAGAGCCGTAGTGGCAAGTGTTTCCGGCCTGTAACACAGAGATATCGAGTTTGAATTCCGACTGCACCAATTACTTTTCTGAACTTAAGTAAAGTGTTTAATAATACCACGAGCTTTACGGTAACCAAAAATATCCAGAAGTAGCTTGCATGCGTTTTAGGACAAATGCAAATTAAGTTTGTACAGTGCTTTAAAAATTGAAGCAAAAGGGTTCAGTATATTTCGTGATGATATGTATGTATGTTTTTATAACGCAAGCAGAGGCAAGAAAAGTTCAAGAGGAACTTTGTCCATAAACGAAACAAATGTATGATAGTGTAACCTAAAAACAAACCTTTGCAACCTAACGATGCAAACGTGCTCTAATTTCCATTCACCGCAAAACTGACACGTTGAAAAGTGCCAGATTGGAAGGTAACGTGAAAAAGAAACACACGTTGTAACGCGCAGCCGTCGGACATCCCGACAGATCTCTGATTGGGTTTCTGTATTCCACTTTCTGCAGAACAAAGAAGAGAAGAAAACTGGAGCCGCTCGACGTGTTTGACGCCGCGTTCAATGGAAATTGTGGCAGAATTGTGTGTCAATTCTCTTGTGAGGCGCGCTAATTTTTACTGACCGCTATTTTACATACAAGAGAATTCCTTTGAATATAAGTTATTTTGACTTGTATATGTAAAGTATTCTTTGGTCCTTCGAAACGCTTTTGAGAGCCGTGGTTGCCGAGTGGTTCGAATAGTTGCCTGCAATACAGAGATTGCATGTTCGAATCCAGACTGTACCAATTAGTTTTTCTGAACTTAAGTACAGTGATTAGTCACACCACGAGCTTTGTGGTGAAGGAAAACATTGAGAGGAAACCTGCATACGTCTGAGAAGCAATTAAAAACCGTATGTAATATATGTATTTAAAATAGGTAATATAGAATTATGTAAGGATCGTAGCAAGTGGAAAGAAGTGGTCTCTGCCTACCCTTACGGGATAGAGGCGTGATTATATGTATGTATGTATGTATGTATGTATGTAATAGCTCACCGTCTGTTACGTTGGCACTTAAAATATATCTCTGGCGGAAAGTGGGTGTATGGGTATTACCTATACACTTCTGCCTACCCCTTCGGGGACCCTAGTGGGAAAGCATGAGGATATATATGTTACCTATTTAAATATACGTTCGTACGCTCTGATACTTATCCTTTCATCTATTACACTTGAAAATATTGAGATAACGACCGGTAATTATTATTAATTAATTACACACGTCGCGGGCAGATGAGGAGAGCCTCTTACGATTCGATCCATGTCGTCCATTGTCCGGAAAGATTCCCAAACACTTCAAAGACAATGATATGATTGATGTGTGCTCTGGTAATTGGATAGTTCGCAATTGACAACGTTCATTAGTTACCTTCACGTTTATTATCTTTTGGATTCTTTACTTAATAACAAGAAAGATGATTAATCACCGCTTGTTTTGTGGTGAAAGACAACATTGTGCTGAGATCTGCATACGTTTGCGAAGAATTTAAAAAACGTATGAAGTCGTGTTTGAGAAACGGTTATTAGCTGGATATCTGTCAAGGTGGTACCTTAATATGTGGCATAGAAGTCCGCGGCGAAATTTAGGTGTTATGACACTTCTGCCTATGCCTTCGAAGAACTTCGTGGGAAGGCGTAGATAAAAAAATATGTATAATATAATAAGTTAATAATGCATACATATCATCACGCCAAGTCCCTAACGGGGTAGGCAGAGAGTATAGAGCGCCAGTTCTCACTTACATACCTCTTTCGCTTCGTCCACATTCATCAGTCTCTTCATACATGCTCGTCGGTTTCGAGTACTCTAAGTTAATAATGGATTAAATAATTATTATTATCCATCTTCACGCCTTCCCATGAGTGTCCCTGAAGAGGTAGTCAGAGTCGTGTAGGTAGGTCAATACTCAATTTGTTATTTTAATTCCTTTTATTTCATTTTTGAAAATGAATTAAAATAACATATTTAAAATATTAAATATGCTGTCCAGAGAATATCGGGATCAGGGGCTAAGGTACCGTCGGCTAGGCTCCCAGATAACGATATTACTCAAAACCTTTACATAGTATAAAATGAAGTTGCTTCTGTTGTTATGTTGCTGCTGTCTGTTCGCTTAGATATTTAAAACTAGTCGGATGTTAGTGCAGCAATAGATAAAGTGATTCAAGAGGAAGGCTTATATCTATACTTCTATACTCATATTACAAAGAGGAAGGATTTGTAAGTATGTTTGTAAGTAAGTATGTTTGTATTGAATAGGCCCCGAAACTACTAGACCGATTTGAAAAATTCTTTCACCATTGGAAAGCTACATTCACCTTGAGTGACATAGGCTATATTTTATTTTATATAAAAAATCTTATGTCTACACGTGCGAAGCCGGGACGGACCGCTAGTGTATTATAATTCGTACATATTATAGTACAGAAAAGCCGATAATTAATATTATACATTTTGACATAATTTGAAAGTAATGATTACTTATTTCACGTTATATGTAAAATGTTTTGTAAATTAAATTAATCAAAAACATAAGTCAACGCTAAGAAGTTACTCAAAGACTCCGTTGAAACTTCTGAAAAATCATTTCTCATTTTTATTGCTGGGAACTTCAAGAAGGGTTGTGATAATTAATGGTGCTTCAGTATAATTTTGTTCGTAATTGTCTCTGTTGAGGGATGTCGCGCAATATTTTGGGGGATGTTAATTAGAACACTCGACACGAAAGTTTTTAAAGACGTTGGATGTGGTGCTCAGTGATTCGAGTAGTCGCCTATAGCGTAAGGGTTGCAAGCTCTAATCCCGACTGTATCTATGATTTTTTCTGAATGTTAATATAGTGATCATGCCACGAGCTTTACGGCGGGTGAAGGAAAGAAATTCACAAATTGAGAAGAAATTTACAGGTGTATGTATAGTCGTGCTTGAGTAACAGCGATGGACTCGCCATCTGTCACATTGGCATCAGAAATATATCTCTGGCGAATACTGGGGGTACGACCTTGTGCGGCGTGGAGATAATATATATACATATATATATATAGCGTGTACAGTAGAATCAACGGAATTGTCACGACTTGTAAGATCTCAACTTGAAGTGATAGTCCTAAGAGGATAACATTAATAAATCCCAGTTTATGTACGCACGCGTCAATTTCTAAGTTATAATGCAACGCAGACCTTTCTAGTAATTCGGATATGACAAAGACTATGTATCGAAACTGCAGAAGGAATTAACGAATTGCCAACTTAATATTTATATTCACCACTTCTAACAAGGGTCACCGAAAGGGTAGGCAGACGTTTGTAGGTAGTTATATTTTAGGGGATAGACGTCGAGTCCATCGCTGTTTCTTATGCATGCTCGCACACACACTATACAAACAGGCAGAATTCGAACTTCAATCCTTGTGCTGCAGAATGCTTTAGCCACTCGGCCACCACGGTTTGATTATTGAAATAAGCGAAATAGATCCGTACCCCCTGAGGGAGTCAGCTTGATGATAGCTTTGTATGCAAGTCGGATGTTTTAATTACATATTAAATTAACATATTGCCTGGATGCAGACCATAAATAAATCATAATATTGTGAAAGTATCTAATACCAGAATGGTTATCCCCTCAAGCCGTTTTACATCATGACAAGAAATTAACTAGTACATCGCCATCTAGTAAAAAAAATCTTGACTTTTTAAGTTTCTAAAAAAGAACATCAGATCATGTTTCGGAGTGAGCTGCCATTATTTTCTAAGTACATTTAATATGAAAACATTTTTTTGTAAAAAAAAAAGTTGTTACAGAAACGGAATGCCGCATCTGCGTCATATTCTTTGCGAGTCGTCACGTGCCATATTGGCTGAATGGTCGTCACGTCCGCCTGACGTCGTCGCCGGCCAACTTTCTTGATTATCAACACGTGTTGCGAATGTCTACTGCCTTGCCCGCGCTAATCATAGCCCGCCTGCTCAGCCACCATCCAGGCAGGCTAAGGTGACCGGGCGCCATCACAATCTTGATTCAAGAATGCGTAACTCGCCTACTTACAAACGGCATATACTCGTACATCTACAGCAGTTGATTGAAGTAGCGCTCAATCGCGGGACTGGACAGTAAGGAGAGCTTTTGCCTAGCAGTGGTACAACGATGGCTACAGGAATGATAATAATATTATTTGTCCATGTATATTTGTGTATGTTGGTATGAAAGCGTAATAATATTCATCTGTCACTTAAACGAACCTGAATATTTTTTTTTTATATACTACTAATGTAGCTGGATAAGTTCCAGAAGCAACATGCCTATCGCGAGGAGTAAAGAACCTGATGTCTGAAGATTCCGTAGTCCCAAACTTGGGTGGAGTTAGGTTAAGCAAACTTAGGTTAGTAGAAGTGTGTAGTGTAACCGTCAATTCGCAAGTTCACGCCACAATATTGCAAATTCATGACTCGCTTTGCTTGTAGTAAATCAGAAAGTATTTAGCGCACAATTTGAATTACTAATTTGTGTTAATAGGTTCCTAAACAAGGCGCGTCCATGGTGGCTCGGAAGCAGTTAATTGCCACAAGAAATCTGAGGTTTCGACTGCAAGAAATGTAAGGGCCTGTACACTTTGCGCTTTGGATATTTTGTTTAAAAGTATCGTAGGCTTGCAGGTTGTTGAGGTAAGCTATGTGTAATGTAATGTAAAATGACGAGCATCTGGTCCCCACGGCCCTAGAGTTTCGACTCCAAGCGCCACAAGAACGTAGTCCTCCCTCAAGGCAGCATATTTATTATTAAAGAAAACATTTCTTAGCTTACACCAAACTCTTCGCTTGAGACGGACTCGTTGTCGTTTCTCAAGCACGACTGTACATACGTATCTTGAATTTCTTCTCTAACGTGCAGGTTTCTTCTCGATGTTTCGTTCATCTTAAAGTTCAAAGTATGATAAATCTGTGTAAATAAAATCTGAAAATATACATTGTTACATCTGGGATTTGACCCTGCGATCATTGGCCTGGACGACTAATCAAATACGTCATCAATAAACAGCTAAATACTGAATGCCTAAAATACTTTGTAGAGAGGATATATACAATGATAAAAGTTTCATCATTGTGAACCAACCCTTACCAACGCAGCATGGAAAACATCTCTACGCCATTCATTAGCGATGCAAATTGGCCGGCTCGCTTGATACAATTATTACACAGAATATGCTAACTGCCGGCGCCTGTGGAAGATGGCTTTTCTTTACACTGGTTTCATGAAGAAGCTGGAAAATATATAGTTACTTGTTAAACTGCAGTAGAAATATATGAAGGTTACCGCAATAGCTGAGTCAAGTACAGTTATTTTAGTTCACGCCTTCTCCCAAGGGTCCCAGAAAGGGTAGGCAGATGCGTCCAGGTAACCACACCCACTTTCCGCCAGAGATATATTTTAGATGCCAATGTGACAGATGGCGAGTCCATCGGCGTTACTCAAGCACTACTATATATTACGCCTTTGAATTTCTTCTCAAACGTATGAAGGTTTCCTTTCGATGTTTTCCTTCACCGTGATAATAGTGGTGTGACTAATCACTGTACTTAAGTTCGGAAAAACTCATTGGTACGGTCGGGATTCAAACTTGCAATCTTTGTGTTGCAGGCAACTAACTCGAACCACTCGGCCACCACGGCTCTCTATATAAATATATTAGATGTGTTTCAGAAAACTGTAAAATGTGAATATCATCATCATCATCATCATCAGCCCACTCTACACATCTGCCAGCAGTCGCAGTTGCTTCGCAAATCGTCATCCCACCTGGTCGGAGGGCGTCCTACACTACGTTTGCCTAGTCGTGAATGTGTCACTAAGTTATTTACGCGATACTGTTTAAGGTCATTGAACTTACATAGAAAGTTAATTTATACGAGGAACTTTATTTTTTATTTTTCAAGTAGAGTCTTATCTCGCAAAGGCTGGAGTTTGGTGAGTGTACCAAAACTCGTAACTAAGTTTGGCTTTTACAGCTAGTCCAACTTAACGTAATGTCGTTAGGCAATTTTCATCTAGTTTGAAATTTAAAAACTGACCTGACAATCTTTGCAATTAGTATAATGACGTTTATTGAAATTCTTCGCAACAAACTCGGCGGTAACTTGGCGAGTTTTGAATACCAAGAATGTTTAGCAATCAGCGAGTTAGGTAATCGATTTAATTCAATTTAGAAATTCTTAGCGTTCCGTAACGATAGTTGGTCGAAATAGTAAATTGGTAACTGAGAACTACTTACTATAAAGTGAAATTGAATTAGGGACGGGATCTGAGGCCGATCTTTGCATGATCTTCATGTAACAATAATAACACGATACTGTCCCACTAATATCTGTTAAAGTTTTTCAGCGAGTTTGTTCCTTTCTTCACCAAAAAGACTACTCAATATAAAAGTAAAATTTGGCACTGACGTAAATAAACTTTATATATAACTAATATATATATATATAACGCTTTGTTTTTTTTATATATGTATGTACATAAAATTTTACTGTAGACGTATAACTGTATATTGAATATATACGGCTATAATGTTGATATGTTTGTAGTATTGTGTGTATGAATAAGGTTCGTATAATTCATTATATGGCAGCGAATCCTGGGTATGTCAGTATGAAAATAGCATAAATGCAGTTGAGATGCGATTTCTTCGAAAATCTGCGGCGTAACGATCTAAGATTGAATCCGCAATGAAGAGATTCGCAAATTAACTGGCGTAAACAGAGTGTGACTGTAAAGATGAAGAAAGGTGGGTTACGTTGGTTTGGAAATATAGAAACGATGAGTAAAGAAAGATTGACGAAACAGGCATACAAAGCGAAATTGTGTGCAACAAGAGGCAGAGGAAGAACACGTTCCAACTATTTAGATCAAATTGATCGGACGCTCAAGGACGGGAACGAGTACTCGAAACCAACGAGCATGTATGAAGAAACTGATGAATGTGGACGAAGCGAAAGAGGTATGTAAGTCTAGCTATACTCTCTGCCTACCTCGTTAGGGGCTAGGCGCGATGATATGTATGTATGTAGTCTTGATAGTCGCAATCCTTCCCTTTGTTATATATAAATAAATAAATACCTGGTACAATTCCGCACAAATTGTTTATATTTATAAATAATAATAATAATAATAAATATCCTCATAATATCCTCACGCCTTCCCACAAGGGTCCCCGAAGGGGTAGACAGAGGTGTATAGGTAATACCCACACACCCACTTTCCGCCAGAGGTATATTAGGTGCCAACGTGACAGATGGCGAGTCCATCGCCGTTACTCAAGCACGACTATACATACGCCATTGAATGTCTTCTCAGACGTATGCAGGTTTCCTCTCGATGTTTTCCTTCACCGTAAAGCTCGTGGTGTGACTAATCACTGTACTTAAGTTTAGAAAAACTCATTGGTACAGTCGGGATTCGAACTTGCGACCTTTGCGTCGCAGGCAACTGCTCGAACCACTCGGCCACCACGGCTAAATATAAACAATAATAATAATAATAATATATATTTATTATTATTATTATTATTGTTTATATTTAGCGTATTTTCCTGTAGAAGTTCCTGTGAACATTTTGGTAGCGGACGCAGTGTATTATACCGAAACACTAACGTTATTACGTACATATTTTAATTCTCACTATATTTTTCGTGGTTTCCATTCGTGTGGTGTAAGTAGTAACAAATTTACGGAATCTATATATTTCTAGGTCTCCCCACAAGGGTCTCCGAAGTGGTAGGCAGAGGTGTGTAGGTTGTAACCACATACACACAGACACACACTTTTCGCCGCATGTATATTTTAGGTACCAACGTGACAGATGGCGAATCCATCGCCTTTACTCAAGCACGACTTTACATACGTCTTTTAATTTCTTCTCAAACATATGCAGGTTTCCTCTCGATATATTCCTTTACCGTAGAACTCGTAGTATGACGAATCACGATCAGAAAAACTCATTGGCAGAGTCCAGATTCGAACATGCAATCTTTGTGTTGCAGGCGACTTTGCGTACCACTGGGCCAACATACCTCTAGAAAATATTATGTCCATAATTCGGCCATCGACACTTACAAGGTCCCCGTTCAAACAATCTTTGGACCTCGCTGTCCTTTGACTTAGAAGCAGCAGGTTTGACGCTTGTCCTCAACTAAGCTGATTGGGTGTACTATTTATGGCGGTATATTATTGGTTCCTATGTTGAATTCAATATGCTTTCCAAATATTTAATTTTTATTTTATGGATTTGTCACCCCCTGATATGGATAGCAATACATCTTACAATCGGACATTGTTAATGCCTGCTAATCGATCAAGTTATTTTCCAAATTTTCAAACTAACTCCGAGTCGCTTCGTATGCTTAAAGCTTGTGACTTGGGGTGGGTCCATCTCGACAGCTGATACCACGATCCCGGCGGCACCGTTTGCCTCGCCCGATGACATTTATGGCACGACGCATTGGGCCGGCTGTAAAGGTTATTTATTGGACACGTTTTTTAAAACAGCACATCCCGAACCGTGGAACTAATATGTTGGAAACATACCTATAGCGGAAATTGGCTTGCAGAAATTACAGGCTGAATGGTATATTACAACATTTCTGAAAATGTTGCCATATTAAGCTTATTATAATATATCCTCACGCCTTCTCACAAGGGTTCCCGAAGGGGTAGACAGAGGTGTATCGGTAATAGCCACACACCCACTTTCCGCCAGAGGTATATTAGGGGCCAACGTGACAGATGGCGAGTCCATCACCGTTACTCAAGCACGACTATGCCTTTGAATATCGTCTCAGACGTATGCAGGTTTCCTCTCGATGTTTTCGTTCACCGTAAAGCTCGTGGTGGGACTAATCACTGTACTTTGTAACTATGTAAATTGTATTTGTATTTCAAAATTCCTTAAAATGTTGCCATATCAAGCAAATTAAATGTCTATTTATTTTTAAGTACGTAACTACAGTAATTCAAATACAAAAATAAACTTTTCTTCAAAAGAATAGACACGGTAACTAATTGAACGTATCGTTCAACCATAGGCAGAATATATTAATGATTGTTGATAGTTGGAAATCATTAATGTTTATAATATACACATGCTATTATTATATACATTTATGACTTCCAACCATAAAAATAATCTTTCTTTTTGTCAATAATTTCCCCAAATTTATTTTTACTAATGTTACAACTAAAATTTAACCCTACCCCCTGGTTAAATATTATGTGTCTGCCGCCATATAAGAAACTGTATTTTAACTTAACTGTCTACTAGTAACTAACTAAAAATATTTGTACGAATTTGCCATAATCAATAATCTAAGCATTGTTAAAAATTATTATTCTCAATAAGTGAATTATTGTTATTCTTTTGAGAAATAAAGATTCTTTAAACCCAAACCCAAATGGGGTATGCAGAAGTGTAATTTCTAACATCTTTTCGGAGGTGATTTAGATGTCAACGGGACAGCTGCCGAGTCCATCGCCGTTATCCAAGCATGACTATCTTTCTTTTTTAAAGTCTTTGAAGATTTAATTTTCTACTCCGTAAATATCGATGTATGTTAGATCTATATATCTGTCTCCTATTCTATCATGTTGATGCCCTCCGTATTATTCTTACATACATACATATCATCACACCGAGTCCCTAACGGGGTAGGCAGAGAGTATAGAGCGCCAGTACCCTCTAGACTTACATACCTCTTTCGCTTTGTCCGCTATTATTATAACAACTTAAGTTATACCTTTGTTATTTAAACAAGTTCCAAATAAGTCAAGATTGAAACCACATCATTTCATTTCTCTTTCGACAAGAGCTAAGTGATTCAGAAAATGAATTCTGGAAACTAAGCTTAGCTTGTAGTAACGTTGAGTCAGTCGCTCCGGCGGAAATGAGTTCCGCCTTTTAACTGTTTGGTCGGACGTCTATTCCTGGATTAGGGTTCAGTAATGCTGCGTCCATTGATCTCTTTAATTCTACAGTAGTTGATTTAGAAGAAATAGCACACCACGAGCTTTACGGTGAAGGACACCTGCATACGTTTGAGAAGAAATTCAAAGACGTATGTGTAGCCGTGTATAAGAGCCGTGGTGGCCTAGTGGTTCGAGAAAACGCCTGCAACACAAAGATAGAAGTTCGAATCCCGGTTGTACTAATGATTTTTATGAACTTTAGTACCTTCATTGATAAGTCAAACCACGACAACGGTGAAGTAAAACATCGAGAGGAAGCCTGCATATGTTTGAGAAGAAATTCAAAGACGTGTGTACTTGAGAAACGCCGAAGGACTCGCCATCTGTCACATTAGCACCTTAAACATATCCACCAATATCTCGCCTATTACTTTGGGGAACCTTTTGAGCAGGCGTAGAGATATAGTATATTTTCTATACGGAATCTTGGACCGAACTTTGCCAGCAATCTTTTTTATTTGGATGACAGCACACATTTGATGTGTGATCAAAGAGCTTAGTAATGGAGTGGTCGGATTTAGAAGAATTTTATTTCAGCCGTGTTCTTACGTAGAAAATTACCTGTCGTACACATTACGCAGTTGTAAGGAGTTGATAGAAAAATATTTATAAGACTGGATATTCATTCGTATTAATTCTATATTTTTACTTTCAGGCCTACCCACAAGGGTTCCCTAAGGGGTGGGCGGAGGTGAGTGGTATCCACACACCCACTTTTCACTTGAGGTATATATTACTTATGAAATCAACTCACTTTGATACTTTAAAACCAAATGAATACTTACCTATATATATGTAGGTAAGTATTTAAATAAATTACTAGCTGTCCCGCCCAGCTTCGCTTGGGTGAAAAAGGTAAATTGCCCGTAACACGATCGCAGCGCCACCTATCGGGTCCAATTGTGAAATCTAATCAATTCTCGAATCGCTTAGAGCTAACAGTTAATTTTGACGGTCCAATAATAGACCAATAATTTGCAATAAAATAATATTGTGACTATAAATTTAGATGTAAGCTAATCTTTCAAGTTGTAGCAAACTGCACACGGTGTGCAAATTTGTTTAAATTCAGCTAAGTAGTTTAGGGTTCCATCGCGGACAAACAACGTGACGCGTAATTTATATATATTAAAAGAAGAACATAGCGTCACATGTAATTTCTGGGAAGTGATTCAGTGTCTCGATTGCCAACCCCTAATTGAGCGATGTTTGTATTGTTAACCGAGCTACAATTTGACGTGATCTCGGTTGCACCATGCCATAAACACTCAGATTTAACCACCCATGTTTACTGAACTTTAAGCGACGTAGTTCTCATTAGTTGAGGCGATTAAGCTCGTTTTTGCGTGGCAAGTGGGCTTTTAATTACCGACTAACGTGTAATTACTAAGTGAATACCGCTTTGTGTAAGTAAGGGGTCGTTTACATACGTAATACGCGAGGTTAGCGGTCGGACGCGTTTACGTCTGACGCTCAGTAATTTTACATTGTAGTCATTTGCAGGGGTATTTTAAGGTTTGCCTTGTGAAGCATGAGGTTCAAATTATATTCACTATTAAATTAAATCAAAATCTCTAACTGTTTTGTGCAAAAAGATCTCAAAATATACTTTTGAGACCTGACCGTTTATTTCAGTCAATAAAGTTATCGAAAACCATTTTTTTCACATAAATACGAGTGAACGAATTGGATGAAATATTGCACAGAGATAGATAATTGGAATTACCTGGAATAACATATAGAATGTTAATCCAGGGCGGGAAACGGTTGGTTCCTATAGATATTATTATTAATATAAAATATCTTCACGCCTTCTCACAAGGTAAGGGGGAGGCAGAGGTGTGTTGGCAGTACCCACACACCCACTTTCCGCCAGATATATATTTTAGGTGCCAATGTGACAGATGGTGAGTCCATCGCCGTTACTCAAGCACTACTTTACATACGCCTTTGAATTGCTTCTTAAACGTATGTAGTTGTTTCCTCTTGATGTTTCCTTCACCGTAACGCTCATGGTGTGACTAATCACTGTACTTAATTTCAGAAAAACTTATTGGTACAGTCGGGATTGGAACTTGCGATCTTTGTGTCGCAGGCAACCACTCGAACCACTCGGCCACCACGGCTTAATAAACTTAAGATATAATAATACTTTCCTATAACTAATGTGAGTCTACAAAACGAAAACATGCATTAATTGTTTTTGTTTGTTTTATTTACTTGAAATTTAAATTTACAGATGGCACTGGTTTGTCTCAATCATATTCATGTTTTTCTTTCTTTAATCCCGATACTTCTTCTGTTATTAAAAAAAACGTTTATTTATTCTTAATAACCATATACATATTAGAAATAACTACTACTACTGTCTACACATAATTATTTTAATATGGACGATAACACATAAAAACAAACACACAATATATCCGACGTCTTAAAAATAAACCGGCCAAGTTAAAAAGCGGTTTTATCTCACGTGCGGCGCAATAAAAGCGTACTATTACACCTTGCAGTCGTTACAGCCTGAATATTGGAAGTCACGCGTTGTTTTAATATTCTGTTACGAACTCCACGCCAGGGCCGTACTCGTAAAAGCCAACCAAACAGTGGCATAATAACTGATACCTAAGAATATCGTAGAGAATCGCTATGAACCACATGAAACCAAAGAAAAATATAAGCTATTTATTGGTGTATGGTATGAATTGCATCTTCACAAGATAGAGATAATGATAATTGTGGGATATTTAAATTATCCCTAATTTTACGATTAAGAAATGCATCGTGGTGGTCATGTCAGTCTCATACCTATATGTATCTCCGGTAAAATGAACGAATCGACTCCAAAGAAATAGAAACCTCTGGCTCTTCAGATCATGCTCACTTATATACTCGTACTTAACCCAGATAAGCCTGAAACTAAAATTTTCTGAAAATTTTGAAAAAAGTTACATTATTTAGTTTATTAGTTTATTTATCTTATGCAACATAAAAAAAATTATGAAAAAAAAATTAAGTGTAAGGCTTTCAGGGAAACAGCCGTCCTATATGTAGGACAGTAGGATAATAAGAGGAAATAAAAGACCATTTATGACAAAACAGAATGTAATCAAAAAGTGTAGTTTATTAGATAACTATTGATTATATTACCCATTGTTATATGTAATTTACTAGATTAACACTATTTATGAATGATATGTTTCAAAACACTTGACACACACTCCAACATCACATTTCTTGCAACGTGTCAAACATTTTTTGTGACATTGACGACAGCGTGTTTGCTTCGATTGAGGAATAACCAGATGATTCATTTGGTCTTTACGACTATCAGCATGTTCATGATGGGAGGGTCGGCTAGGCCCTCTTTTGGCATTTTTTCTGTTTGATTCAATCAAAGCAATTGCTACCCTTCTGCGAAAGCCAAGATGATCCAGTTTTCCATGATTTATTCTATATAACTGCCATGCATTATGTTCGGCAAGATCAATCATGTGTGTGAGCAACGGCATGTACCATTTCTTACCTCGTATACCAATTCGGTAATGTGAAATATTTTCATCAGACCGATCCACTCCTCCCATATATTTGTTATAGATGGACACCATATGTGGTTCTTCTATGACAATGTTTCTCTTTTCACTTTGTGAGAAGCGTTTGGCAGATTGTTTAGGATTTATTCCTACAGCATTAGAAGCAATACTGAATATATTATTGTCATGCCATTTAGCAATAATGAACGTGTTGTCATGTGTCGTTCTGTAATCGACAGCACCACGTTCCTTTTTTTTCAGTAACTTCGATGTAATCAGAGGACAACTAGATGTCCTGTTTTCTCGAACTGTCCCAGTGCAACGAAGGCCTTTCTTTGTTATCTCTTCCAGCAAGGGCGTCCCAGTAAAAAAATTATCAAAAACTACGTGGTAAGGCAAGTCGAAGCCACGTGAAATCAGCACATCGCAAAAAGTGAGAACAACGCTTGCACCCAGCCCCAATTCTTTATATATTGGATTGCACATAGTTGTAGCACCTTGGTATGGTTCCATCCATAAAACATACCCTAACCGTGTAGCACTAACCCAAGCTTTGAACCCGTGGCAAGCGCCTTGAACATCTGGCCAATTCACGGGATTTTTTGCCAAGTCCCGTTTTCTCCATGCGTAGGTACGCCTACGTTTAGTTCGACCTGTAGAATCAGAAGGTTCTTCTTCTGTATCACTCACCATAATCTGCCCTTGAATCATTACTTCAGCCGGTTGAAGCAGAATGTTTCGTGGCAAATTATTCAAAGTTACATTATCTTCTTCACCCGAATCTTCGTCAGTGAGACAGTCAGGATCAACAGGAGGAGGTAGAATACATATCAGTCGTTCTCTATAATCTTCTTCATTATCAGAAACATTTTCTAAAGCATCTAAAATTTCATGCGCAGCTAACGGTCTGTAAAGAAAAAGTTGTATTATTGTACTAAAATCATGTATATTATCCTACTGTCCTATATATAGTACGCTAGTATTTGTAACAAGTTATACGTAATTTATTTATATTATTTTGCTAGAATATTTATTTAGTACAAAAGTTAAGGTTATCAACTAGATATTAACACAGAAAAAAACAACTCACGAGTAAAATATAACTTTTTATACATACCTGTCATTTGCCATGTCTGCAACGCACTTTTATTACACACTTATAAGGTAAAATATAAGGTAAAAACTGTTAAAATAACTGTCTTTTTATTTTTTCTAATAAAGCTGACACGTTTCTTACTGCAAATCATAAGACTAAATAATCTTAGATACAGAGGGTATTCTGATATTTTTTTTTATTTCTACTGTCCTAAATATAGGACAGTAGGCTTATCTGGGTTAATTGAATTTCTTTTTAAACGAATGTAGTTAGATTAAACCGCAAAGCTAGAGGTGTGATAGATCACTGTGGTCAAGGTCATTATAGTCAGGGACATATATTATATACCGGAACCGGATGCAGGATGAAAGGAACTCCGTCATAGCCTGTTCTAATACAGTACAGCTGTACAAAAGTAAAAATGTAATAAATAGTACACCATTGATGTATTTGTGTATAAGCTAAAATTATATATTAAAAATATATAGTGTGAAATATAAAACTCACATCATTGTCCTCGAAAAAAGAATTGGAAGGAAAACCAAAATTAATTTAAACAGTATTAAAAAAAGTCGCCATTTAAGTCGACAACGCGCGAGTGATAACCTGGCATTGCTAGCGTCTATAGGAGGCGGTAATCGCTTACCATCAGGCGGGCTGGGTGCAGCTAGTCTGCTACCCTTGTGGTATAAAAAAAAGTTTCGATTGTCATTGGACTATTGGCGTTTGAATCTGCAATTTTATATAATATATCCTCACGCCTTACCATAAGGGTCCCCGAAGGGGTAGGCAGAGGTGTATAAGTAGTGTCCACACACCCACTTTCCGCCAGAGATATATTTTAGGTGCCAACGTGACAGATGGCGAGTCCATCGCCGTTACTTAAGCATGACTATACATACGCCTTTGAATTGCTTTTCAAACGTATGCAGGTTTCCTCTCGATGTTTTCCTTCACCGTCAAGCTCGTGGTGTGACTAATCACTGTACTTATGTTCAGAAAACTCATTGGTACAGTCGGACTTGAACTTGCGATGTTTGTGTCGCAGGCCACTACTCGAACCACTCGGCCACGACGGCTCTCACAGTTTGAATCTGCAATTTCATTGGTCTAATTGACTCCGGCTCAGTCCCATACTTTATTTAAATAATGAACATCAATCACATTTTTTGTGCACATCCGACCCTGTACCATGAAGGAATTGTTACTCTTCCAGCATGCGAGGTAAGCCTCTGCAACATGCAGTGTTTTCTTATACAATTGCAGAAAACTACTATTGTGTTCGAGCTTTTCGTTTTTGAAGTTGCATTGCATGTAAAATGTAGCTTAAATTAAGTTCCTTATATCAGTGAACCGAAACCGCTTTAATAATTGGTTGTAGCTCGCGCCACGAAGGCCACCCGTTTCTTAGCTTTTTATGGGATGAGCTCTCCCCTCAGTACATCAGTGGAATTATAGTGCATTCTAACAAACAAACAACTGTATATCACAACTATCAAGGGCATATGAATTATACAGAAACGTATATTCAGGCCAAGGTAGCCAAAGGTGTACAGCAATTTTTCGCTTGAGGTATATTTAGGTGACAAGGTTACAGTAACAACAATTAACAATATTTACAAAGAACAGTTGAACTAACTACTTACAGATAAAATATTTGTCCCAAATCGGTATCCCGAGGCAACGTGCCAAGAAGACTAGCAGCATTGCCACGCTGGATAGCAATGCTGATTCTCTGAGCGAGATATGTTCCAGCCCGCCTGTCACGAGAGGTGTCGACTAGACGGCGCGAGACCTCTTTAAAAAGATGGTGAAAGTGGTTACAGTTATTTTTACTTGAAAATGTAAGTTCATTGCTGTTTATCAAGCACGACATATAATATCTATCCTCATACTCCCAGTCCCACTTTTTTTAGGTTTAGAGGTTAGTACCCACACACTCACTTTTCGCCAGGGATATATTTTAGGTACTAACGTGACAGTTTTTTATTTTTTTTGCAATGCTGTGCTTACACTACTAATGATAAGCACGGCATTAGAATAACGATCTAGCCCTAGAGGCTAATGAGTTATTTTAGACTAACTTAAATTGCTAAAGTGACAGATATAACGTGACAGATGACGAATCCATCGCCGTTACTCAAGACTATACCTACGACTTTGAATATCTTCACAAATGTATGCAAGTTTCCTTTCGATGTTTGTTTCACTATGACTGCTCAGAAAAACTTATTTGTACGGTCAGGCTTCGAATCTTCAATCTTTGTGTTGCAGGCAACCACTCGGCCACGACGGCTTTTTACGACTATACATACATATAAATATAGTTCTTTGAATTCCTTCTCAAAGGTTTACTTTTCGTCTAGATGTTTCCTTCACTGTTAAGCCCGTGCTGTGATAAATCATGTTATGGAGTATAAACTACATTGATCAATATTTCACATTTCAGTACATATATGTTATTGAATCACAGGAGTCTGTGGTTGCGGAAGCTTGTAATCCCGCGGTACCTGATCCGGAACCTCAGACTATCCGCCCGCTTCCGGCCAGGAATGTCCGGCAACGTTGCGGTTATTGATATTGTTTGGATTGTATTGGTATTTGCTCCACTATTGGAGGGTTATTAAGTTTCTATACCGGACGAGGATGGTCAAACAAAGGCAGTGCTGGACGATTGGCTTTTGACGTTGGTATAAGAACAACATGTAGTTATGACGTCCAAGGTTTAACTGAGGTTTGAAGATTTGTCACAAGATGGAAATATAAATTTTTAATACTATCACAATGTGTGTAGCACCCACACACACCAACGTTTAGCCCGAGATATATTTTAGGTGTCATCGTGACAGATGCGAGTCCATTATTGTTTCTCAGGCACAACTACAAAAATATCTCTATATTTCTTCTCAAACCTATGCCGGTTTGTTGACGATATTTTTCCTTTACTGTAAAGTAAACATCGGTACACTGCTCGGAAAAAATAATAAAAAAGGCTAGATCAAATCGATCGGACGGTCAAGGGCGGGAACGTCAAGAGTACTCGAAACCGACGAGGATGTATGAAGAGACTGATGAATGTGGACGAAGCGAAAGAAGTATGCAAGTCTAGAGAGAACTGGCGCTCTATACCCTCTGCCTACCCCTTTGTATGTATGTATGAAATCTGCCTCAAAGATAGGTAGATTATTCGCTGGTTACACGTCTTACCAATTAAGTCAAATTAAGGTGAAAAAACCGAGACAAAGCTTTTACATTTTTTAACTTTTAAATCCTGTGCATGTTCATACATCAACCAATTTCAAGCGACAACTTCAAAGATATGAACGAAATTAATCAGTCCATTAAGGTGTATCGTTGTTGCAAAGTTTACTTTAGAAACATGAATTTCATACATTAAGAATGTATCAAGAGCTGGAAAGTGCAGGTCGCTCGAATTTTCCATAAGCATTTCTATCCACGACGAAGGGGCAAAGAGTTTTTTAAATATATATTGGTGCTTTGAAACACGGAGATGCGCGAACTATATTAATATTACATGAGAGTGCCCGACTTTGTACGAACGAAGGTGGATAGCTGGAATAACCAATTTTTGAAATGTCCGACTCAGGTGTCGTGACCGAGACGGTTCGTTTGAAGCTATACTCAAGAGTCAGTATCTTTTAAAGATGCCTCCTTTGAGATCGATACTTAAGTGTCTGGACCTGCCTCTTATGTGTCTGTGTTTCTATGTTTTACTAACAAATAATGAAATTCATATATTGAACCGTGGTGGCCGAGTGGTTTGAGTATATTTAGGTGACGCCGTGAATGAGAGTGAGTCTGTTCCCGCCCCTCGGAGATCACAGTGATACATATTTGAATATCATCTGGTGAGTCCATCGCCATTACTCAAGCAGCCGTATGCAGGTTTCCTCTCGATGTTTTCCTTCACTGTAAAGCTCGTGGTTTGACTTATCACTGTAATGAGATGTGAGAGCCGTGGTGGCCGAGTGGTTCGAGCAGTTACCTGCGACGCAAAAGTCGCAAGTTCGAATCCCGACTGTACCAATGAGTTTTTCTGAACTGTACTTATAAGTAAGTTCCGAATAAGTCATAGGTACAGTCGAGATTCAAGGTTGCGATCTTTGTGTCGCAGGTAACTCTAACCACACGGCCACCACGGCTTTTTATATAGTATATCTATGCTGATCATGATAAACAAAAAAAAACAAATTAAATTGAGGGAAATATTTAATTTTCGACGTCTGTCTCCTTTATAAAGAACCTAGACACGTAAATGTGGAGATTGGAGCGCGGATTCGGAATCAATTCCTTTCCGATTGCGAGTAACGGACGCGTTGTGAATAATGCCCTGTGTGTGATCAGTGCTCAGCCATCGGTAATGTGGTAGGCTCTCGGCTTATATCTGTCTGAAGATAAAATTAAAAGTGTAATCTAATTTTTTAGGTCATAACAATATCAGTTTATTTAATACTAGCTGCGTCCCGAGGTTTCGACCGCATAAAATCGATATCATTAATACAATTTTACTTTAAATTATTTTCGGAACTATACGTATCTTTGTGTTAATACAGCTGATAATCTCTGTGCCAAATGTAATTCGATTTCGCTCAGCCGTTCTGTCGTGATTGTGTAACAAATAAATACATACATACTAACAATCTATCAACAATATATAAGATAATAATAATATATCCTCAAGCCCTCCCACAAGGGGTGCCAGAGGGAAGGGTAGGCAGAAGTGTATACATCCACATTCCGCCAGCCATATATTAGCGATGATATATAGCCGTGGTGGCCGAGTTGTTCGAGTAGTTGCCTTCGACACAAAGATCTAACGAAGACCGCGGGTAGGTACTGCTTTACAAAATAATTAAGTTCCATAGATACCAGTTGCCATGTTTCTTTATTGCATACACTTCATACGTCAAATTACGTATGTTAGTAGTAACAGCCTTCAGAGCAGCCAATATTGGTCATAACCAATATCCATTTTGAGTAGCCCACATTCCATGCAGTCTGGCTCGGCTTCGGTCGAATAACGCAGAAACCGCTATTGTGTTGCGACGCATCTTATACATCTGTTGAAGGCAGTGGTTGTTTCGGTCTGAAATTATCTAATGGAGACTGTTGTTGCACAAAGTATTTAATACTAGATTTACCCCGCGGTTCCATCGGTGTTAAATTTGATTTTAGTTTAAAACTAGCTGTGCCCGAGACTTCGACCGCGTGGAATTTAACAAGCAAGTTGTTGCGACGTTACTACGTACGTAGTAAAGTTAACATCAAGGTACATACTATATAGTATAAGATTTTTTTACATATTCTTTTTTGTACTTCCTACACAGAAAAGGCTAATAAGAAGAAAGAGATCATGGATAATGGAGCTATCTCGAAGTAACGCAAAGGAGTACGTTACGTACGTATGCGATGGGCACGTCAGGAGGACTCGAAACCGGCGAGCATGTATGAGAATGATGAATGTGGACGAAGGGAACGATGTGTGTACCCAAGTCTAGAGAGAACTGGCGCTCTACCTTCTCGGCCTACCCTGTTAGGGACTCGGCGTGATGATATATTATTGCAATTAATATTGCCCGTGATTCGTAGTTTTTAATATAGTATACAAATGTTTAAACATAATAATTAGGTGTGTTTTTTTATGATACACATATTCTTATATAGCTTAATTTCTCCTGCTGCGATTTTATCTCAATGCATGTGGTCTCCTGTAACTGAAGGTACACTTTTTGTACTTTTCGTATATCTTTTGTTGGAAATAATAATAATAATACAATAATAAAACTTTATTCAATAAAAAATTACCAATTAATATCTTGCTGGGAGATTCAAGAGAGATCCATAAATATTTTTTTTATTATTAATGAATAAATACATAAATGTATGCTGCTTTCTTTAAAAAAAACCACGACTAGTAAATAAATAAGACGTAAATAGTTACGTAAATAAACAGATCCCTACTGTAATTAAATTGTAGCATATTATGAGTGTGGTCCCAGAATCCGAGCTAATAATCCTCTCAAACCACAACGGTGTAAGTCCTCAAGTGTTTATATTTAAACCTGACTGGTTTCCTACGAGGCTTTATTTTTGCAGCCGAAGCTGGTAATATAGGTTTAATTGGCACACAGTAAATATTTATTGTGAACTCTACAGGGCCTGCGTCCTGTGATGTCACAGCGACGTCAGTCTCTAAGGCAATAGTGCTTCTAAGTGCAGCCTCTTGTTTAGATACGTATATTCTCTTGTCCTTCTTATAGTATCAGTGTGAATATCTGTGAGGGCGATTCTTTCTTTGGATCAGAAATTTATCAAAGAGATACAATTTTAGTTGGATTAACCAATAGGATACTTTTTATTCAAGAAAAATCTATTAAACGAAATCTTATTTCACATGGGTGAAACCGCAAGGTGCAGCTTGTATGTATATATTCAATTGTGAGGGAAGTGCAAAAAGGCCGGTAAAATGTCCACGCTTAGGACTCGTGGCCGAGTGGTTTCAGTAGTTGTCTGCAACGCAAGGATTGCACGTTCCAATCCCGACCGTACCAATGAGTTTTCCTGAAGTCAAGTACAATGAAACACAGTGCAAGCTTTGCGGTGAAAGAAAACATGGTGAGGAATCTTTAATAGGATTCAGATGACATTCAACCTATGTTTGCACTCACCATCTGCCACGTCGTACCTGAATGTAATACCAATCATAAAGGAGGTTGTTCTGTCACCTCTGCCTACCCCTTAGAAAACCCTTATGGGAAGACGTGGAGATACAACTCTAGAATCACATCATATTGTAAGTAAGATGTTTCTCAGGACGGGAAATCATGATCGGTAAATAATCCGTCTAGTTTCATCAACCAAGCTCGACATTCATCGGAGACATATTTCGAGGAATCGGAGGAATAGATATTTCGGCAGTTCCTATTTTGGTTACAATATGCGCGCAGCTAATACTAGACTTCCTAGGAGAATATAAAGTGGCATGATACACACGGCCGCGCAGACTGTGACACAAATCATTTTATATACAACTATGTACATTTAATTGACGTTAATTTAATGATTATAAATCAATTCAGTTCTTATTCATCAGTCAACCGACAATGACGGCTCTGTATCATTCCATAAGTTACCCAAGTTGTCTTACATTGTATCAGTAAGCACTGTTTAGGTGTATTAGGTTACACAATTTCCGTGCTCGTACAAACTGTGTGTCGATTTTGTCTACCTAAAGTCAGATTTTAATTATATAGGATTTTCTTAGATAATAGACGGTTCCACGTATCTATTCAAAATTAATTTATTATAATCGAAAGGTATACCATTTTCTAAGCTGTTGAAATTAGTTAAAAGTACCTATGATTCTGCTCTTATTTGTTAATTGCTAAAATATCAATAAAAAAATAAGTGACAATAATAAACGATTTTCGGCGGCAATTTTAAAAGACAGATGAATGTGAATGAAACGAAAGAGGTCTGTATTTCTAGAAAGAACTGGCTTTGCATACCCCGTGGCCTGATGATATGTTAATTACAATTAAATTTATATACATACATACATTTAATCACGTCTCTTTCCCGTAGGGGTAGGCAGAGACCACTTCTTTCCAATTGCTACGATCTCTAAATATTTCTTTCGCTTCGTCCACTTTTTGGTTTAGGGTACTCAATTTAATTTAATCCAACAGAATACTATGCACACTAAGGGCCTTGCCTGCGACGCAAAGGTCGCAAGTTCGAATCCCGACTGTACCAATGAGTTTTTCTGAACTTAAGTACAGTGATTAGTCACACCACGAGCTTTACGGTGAAGGAAAACATCGAGAGGAAACCTGCATACGTCTGAGAAGAAATTCAAAGGCGTATGTATAGTCGTGCTTGAGTAACGGCGATGGACTCGCCATCTGTCACGTTGGCACCTAATATACCTCTGGCGGAAAGTGGGTGTGTGGGTATTACCTAGACACCTCTGCCTAACCCTTCGGGGATCCTTGTGGGAAGGCGTGAGGATTAACACTTGGGTATTATTATGTTTTATGTTTGGCATATATATATATATATATCTGTCTATCAAGTCTAGAGAGAACTGGCGCTCTATTCTCTCTCTGCCTACCCCGTTGGGGCTTCGGCGTGATGCTATGTATGTATAATATAGACTATGAGCTGCATTACGGAGGATCTGTTTTATTTAAGAAAAATAAACTTTCAAAGTGATAAAGTTTTACGGGGTCGAGGTCTTTGGTACACCAATTATTTGTATAAATTTAAGTGCAGTAAGTTGATATTCACTGATATTAACCGATTCTAGCGGGGAAATACATACACTACTTTTTGAGCTCCCAGCGGGGGAAGCCGCGGACAAAAGCTAGTATATATAATCCAAACAATCCCCCAAAAAGCACAAGTCCACGATGCTCTTTAAAAAATTACCCTTAATTAAAAGCTAAAGTTAAAAGCTTAAGAGATTTGCTGGCTATTCAAATTGCATACAATATGGCGCGTCACAAAGACGGTAATTAGTTATTTTTCCCTGTTCTTTTCCCGCTTGTTTTAATTTTCGAATATTGTTTTGCTGACGTAATTCTTAATTTACGTCCAAGATCTTGACGTACTTGAGTACTCGGCAGGGAATAAGTGGCAGAAAGACGACGAATAATTATAATTTACAATCGGAGAACAAGAAAATATTGTATTCTTACGAAGAGAGTTTTTTTATGATTAATACGCAAACGGGAAATGCTTATACGCTAATATGACCAATTATCATCAGATTAGCCGTGTTTCCTAGAAAAATACTTCAATAATAAATTTAAGGGCATATTATCTTGGTTTCTGATAAATCTTCCAGGTAGGTTTGTACGTCTAGAGAGAACTGGCGCTCTGCTCTATCTGCCTCTCCCGTAAGACTCAGTGGGATGATATGTATATAAGTATATATAAATGCCTGCAAGACAAATCCCGAATGTACCAAATGATCAAATCCCGACTGTATCAAAAAGTTTTTCTGAACTTAAATACAGTGAAGGAAAATATCCAGATGAAACCTGCATACGTTTGAGAATAAAATCAATTGCGTATGTGTTGTCGTGTTTGAGTAACGGCGATGGACTCGCCATCTATCACGTGGGCACCTAAAATATATCTCTGGCGAAAAGTGGATGTGTACTACCTAGTTATGTTCTCATAACAGCATCCATTCTCCTAACAATGTATGCACAACCTATGATCACGTCACCGTCCCAGACGCATGGTCAGCATTGCCTTATCTCATCCGGCGCTGGAGAGCCACCGGAGTGAGTTTAAGATATTTTAGATTCAGTTGTCTAGTATCAAGCTCTACTAGCACTCATGTAGAATTAGGAGTTAGTTTAAGAGTTGTATAGTATCAAACTCTACTAGCACTCATGTAGAAATAAGAATTAGTTTAAGAGAGTCGTAGTATCAAGCTCTACTAACGCTCTTGTAATCAATCTAGTAATAAAGGAAGTTCGTAAAATCCTTTCGTTCTTTTAAAAACATCCCAAAGCGCTCCCGAAAGTTATCTACCTATACGAAGGCGTGAGGATATAAATAATCAAAGTTACCATATTATTACTAATTATATTATAATGTATTATGCTTAAGGAAAGCAAAATAAATATATAAAAAAGAAAAAAATATGGGTACCGAATTGCTACTCGTTAATGTAAGTACGTAGCTCCTGAAATAAACAGGGTGTAAAACCCAAACGAGACAATAAGGGTTGTTTTTCCTACAGAACCCTAAAACGTTACATAAATATAAATCTTTAAATGCTAAGCTTTAAATGTTATTTAGCAACAAAACTCCCGCCTGATCTCAAGCTCAAACAGCGCAGAAACAATAGCAACTTTATTTAATCGTTCGCCTGATGAGAAACATGATGGCCTGCAGTTAATTTTATCACTATCTCTCGACATTAAAATGAAAAGACATGGCGCAGTATACAAAATAATTAATTACGCCTAAGATATTTGCAGTATCGAGGTACTCTTAACTTTACTGTATGTTTATAATATTGTCAGAGTGTTGACACTAGATGGCGCTGACAATATAAGGAGCAGTTCCTAGATCGCGCTATAAGGAGTCTCGTCTTGTATGACCTTACCTTACCTAATGTGCTAACTTTCCAAAGTTGGTCAAACCCAGCTCTCTAGCTCACGAATTAGCAACGCTCTAGATCGAAATGCGTATTCCACAGGGGGTCTCCTTAGCTGAGCGTGCTTGCTTAGCACCTAGACTAGAAGTGTCTGGCTGCGAGGCTGTGGTTTCGCTATTATTTGGTTGAGTAGGAAAAGTTGCCGGCTTTAACGCTGTGTGTCAAATAAAAAAAAATTGCAACGACGCAATTGCGATCAGTTTTAATATTGATTCGTTATTCCGCACAGCCTTGTTTGAGTGATATTAAGATTTCCATAAAACTACCATAACGGGAGCTATTGATGTGCACAATTAAATGTATTTAGCTTCACCCATTCTAGGATGTACCAATGATTTTTTTTTCTGATCTGAAGTGCAAACAGGGATTCAATGCAACCCCATTTTACAATATAGGTAAACATCATGAGGAAACCTTACATTTAAGGAAATATTCTTAGACGTATATGTAGACGAGCTTGAGAAACGTCGACGAGCTCTCCGTTGGCGCTTAAATATATCTCAGGCAATCGGCTCAAGTATGTATATATACATATACACTTTTGAGTTGTTACATAATTACATTCTTATTAGTTTCGTATGCCTTTTCTCACCGGTTCCGAGTAGATACTCTTGATGTTCCCATAATTGAACGTCCGAACGTTTTGACAGTAGTTGGAAGATGTTTTTTTCTTCCTTCACACACTTTCGTATTTTGTAACTGCTTTGTTAATCTTACTTCAATCATCCATTATGCATGCATCCAGTCCTTGAATTAGTTCTGAAATATAATTATACTAAATAATAAATTGTATTTATTTAAGGGTCTCGTTATTCAAATTACTGCGAAAAATATAAATATTTCAGTGAAAACACCTAACTTTATGACGTTAATCATGATTACGTTCCGTGTTTTACCAGAGTAGTATATCTTGGCATTTGCACTCAACCACTCGAGGGCCAATACTGATAAGTGTTTTAACATCTCCATATTGTTGATAAAAGATCAGCTTATATCGTGTTTGCTATTTAACCGTCCAAATCAGTATTTATTGAAACATTTAACCAAAATGACGGTCCCAAGTTATCGTCTGTTAATATTAAGCCTCTTTTTTCTTATCCAATCAATCAGTGGGTCTCCAAGAATAGATCCTTTAGTTGACACAAAGTTGGGTTTGGTTCGAGGTCTAAAGGCTTCCGATGGAGACTATGCTATGTTTTTGGGAGTACCTTATGGAAAGGTTAACGAATCGAACCCTTTTGGGGTAAGTAGGAAGTAATTGTATTTAACTTAACTATGGAAGTATATCGTATATACTAAAGTAGTATTGGTAATTTATTTAATATTTATTTATTTATTTATATAATATCTCAATAATCCCAGAAAAGATATAAGACATTAGGAGAAAAGAAGGAAAGAGCGATCTCGTCGGTCGAAGCATTTGAGCTCTAATATCATCTTGTATTAATTTCGTGTTAGATCCTTTTTTAAAAATGTTTGAGTATACCACTACCACTTTTTGCAGGTATCCGCACCTTATCCAGAATTTGAAGACGTATACGACGCGTATGAAGATTTTGCATCCTGTCCACAGTTAGAATCAACGGGCTCAATGTACCAGAGTTATGGAAGAACCCTTGATTGTCTTCGGTTAAACATTTATGTCCCCAGCTCGGCTAGTTCTAGAAACCGATTGCCTGTTATGGTTTACGTTCATGGAGGTGGATTCAGTGGTGGATCCGGTCAAGACGTTGGTCCGAAATACATTGTCAGACATGGCGTAGTCTTGGTATCTATTAACTATCGCCTTGGGCCTTATGGATTCATGTGTCTTGACATACCAGAGATTCCTGGCAATCAAGGCCTCAAAGATCAACTTTTGGCTTTTAGATGGATCAAGGATAATATTGAGTCGTTTGGGGGTGATTCAAGAAAAATATCAATATTCGGCGGAAGTGCTGGTGGTATGTCTACTGATTTGCACTTAGCATCAAATTCGGAAAAACTTTTCAGTAAAGCGATAGTCCAAAGTGGTAATTCTTTATCGCCTGTATTCTATGAACCAATCAAAGATGCTCCAATTGGATTAGCTAAGCAATTGGGTTTCGAAACGGAGGATTTGAATGAAGCCTTGACATTTTTAGCTTCAGTTGATGCTGATTTAGTAATTGCAGCTGTTTCCGAACTAGATTACAACTTCACTCCGTGTATAGAAAAGGAATTTGACAATGTAGAAAGTTTTTTGACTGAAGATTGGATCAAATCAGGAAGATCTAAAGTAAAAAATATGCCAATACTAATTGGTTTCAACAGTGACGAGTCCTTTATGGATTATTACAAGGATGACGAATTTTTCGGAAATATAAAAAGCAAAATAGAAGATAAGCTTGCTTTTGGCTTTGATATACGCAATGAAAAATTTAACGAAATAGTGAATGATGTTAAAAAGTTTTACATAGGGGATGATACAGTAGATGAGGATGTTAGGTTGGGATGGGTGTATTTCGATTCAGATTGGACCTTTAACTACCCCACGGAGAGATCTGTTGATAAGTATATTCAAAATGGCGCCGGAGATGTGTACTATTATGTGCTCTCGTATGTTGGAGATATGGTTTCAAGCAGGCGGGGCATTAACGGCACACAATTTGGAGCTGGACATGGAGACGAAGGGAATTATCTATTTGATGCTAGTTCCAAATATGGAGACCCCACCCCCAAAGATCAACTGGCAATAGACCGTTTGACTACTCTATGGTGTAACTTTGTGAAATATGGGTAGGTACTTTTATCATATTTCAATACGTATAAGCGTACCTTGTAAATTATTTCTCCGCAAAAGGTAAATTGTGTTATTCTCGTGCATCGACTATTGACCCCAGTATGTCAAATGTTTTAAAATATCTTTAGCAACAAAGAAAACCTATTTATATGTAGTAAGAAAGATTTTCTCATATGTTTAGTTTGGTATATATATCTTGATATATATATTTTATACCACATGGGTGGCAAACAAGCATGCGGTCCGCCTTCTTCTTTTATCATACTAAAACATGTATTCCATATCCAGATTTAGATGTTGCAAATTTTTACTCGTAAGCATTTCTTTTATATCTTAATTGGTTTCAGTGATCCAACTCCGGAAACGTCAGAACTACTGCCAGTCAAATGGAAGCCCAATACAAGTGGCTCTCTTAGATACTACTTAAACATTGGCTCTGATCTGAGTCTCCAAACCAGACCCTTACATCAACGTCTGGTATTTTGGGATCTCGTCTACAAGGCGCATGAGGATCAAGTTATTTGTCCTAGCTGTGGTGGATGGAGGAAATAATACCTTAATAACAATAAAGTCTGGTTTATGATAAATATTTACATTCGTTTTTTATTGATACAAAAGAAATTACTTCCAATTCATATCCAGGAGCACGGTGTGCGAAATTTTAAGGGCTGAACCATGACTTGTTTTGGCAATCATGATCCAATATTGTTTAAGGAATGCCGTAAATCACGATTATAATACTGTCTCGCCCTTTTAACCAGAACAATTAAATAGAACATAAATATATATATATATATCTTCACGCCTTCCCACAAGGGTCCCCGAAGGGGTAGGCAGAGGTACAATAGAACATAGTTAAAGTAAAGTCATGATACGGCCTCTGATTCTATTTGCTATCTAATCGTCCTCGTATGAATGCACTTGACAACAAAATTGCTTATCTTGACGAAATAATCTTATGACATAGCAGCTCAATGGTGTTACTGAGAAAAGCATATCACGTATTTTGGTGTACTGTCACCACACCCTATGGATGCTTGCTATGCCAAACGCATAAATTTTTCCAACCCAGTAGTTAAGTACTGTTTTATAGTATAGAGATTCTGTAAAAACTGTTTTAAAGGCTTCATGGCGGAATGATTGATCGGTTCCTTGAAAAGTAAAGAATTTTCAAACCACGCATTTACCAGTAAGATTTTTTTAAACTAACATATAATATTCTATAATCAGTGATTTTTACGAGAATTTTGTACAAAAATAGTGGATGGATATGGATAACGCACTTAAGATATTATTATATCCATATATAATATGAATCATTGAAATATGAAAATGCATGAGTGTACGTGTTCGATTATGTATGTGTGCGTGTGTGTGAGTGTGGTTAAGGTTAGGATTTTGTGAAACTAAGAGTTTAGAATATTAGGGTCATTAAAATAGATCACATTTAGTCGAGGTCATGACGATATACATGCACAATTTTTTCGGGGGAATTTATTTTGTCAAGATTATTTCACAGGTCGATTATCTTTGACATTGATATCAACCTCCACATCTTGTTATCGTATTATCAAACTGTCGATATAGGTATATGTGTTAATACTATAGGGCATTGTGTGATAAAGTTTTTAGTATTAAATCTATATTTTATACCACATGGGTGGCAAACAAGCATGCGGTCCGCCTTCTTCTTTTATCATACTAAAACATGTATTCCATATCCAGATTTAGATGTTGCAAATTATGTAATATTTCCAACTACCTGGATCAAATCGATCGGACGCTCAAGGACGGGAACGTCAAGAGTACTCGAAACCGACGAGCATGTATAAAGATACTGAAAACTGACGAAGCGAAAGATGTATGTAAGTCTAGAGAAAACTCGCGCTCTATACTCTCTGCCTACCCGCTAGGGACTCGGCGTGATGATGGTAATATATTTAAGAAGAGGCTGAGGAATGTCAGATTTGAACCATTGTTAGAACGGCATCTACCATGCGCGCTATGGACACCCGGCGCCATCTGTTGTCGCCTCCAGCAGCTGACTCATCGTAGACTTAATTGACTTTGTAAAATTTTAAAAAGAATTTGTGTTTCTGCGTTGACTGACTCGCCATCTGTCATGTTGGCATCCCAAATACACAAAATACAGTTTTTCACCGTACCTCATGTTTATTGAAGGAAAATACATGAAGAATGACGTTTGATTCCGAAAAGGTTTTATTTCGACCACAGTAGTAATTATGAATGGCGATAAATTAAAAAATATAATGTAACGTAAAGTCGCCAAATGTACATCCAAGCCTTTGTTGCTAATTAATTGCAGACCTTTTAGAAATATTATCGGATGGGATATCGCTCGGCCGACTCGCTCCCGGTTAAGGTAATGGCGTGTAAAATTAATGCCCTACAGTTTTTGACAGTTCTCTATTAGCTCCGGAAATTAATAACACCCGGAAAGAAATTACTTGTTCTGACGTCATATCGATTTATTTAAGCAGTATTAGATTTTGAAGTGTTTTGTTTTTAAAAAAAAAATTATATAATCTTAATACCTTTTCATGAGGATCCCCAAGAAAAGAGGTGTAATAGCGCCCTGTATTTCGTCACATATATATTAAGATGTCAACATTAGAAAGCGACTCCATCGCCGTCTCTCAAGCATGACTATTCATACGTCTTTGTATACCTTCTGAAACGTATCCTGTCCACTTCACGGGCTTTTTCGATAAATCAATATGGGTAGGAAACCTGCATACGCTTTAGAAGTAAATTAATACATACATATCATCACGCCGAGTCCCTCTTGGGACAGGCAGAGAGTATAGAGCACCAGTTCTCTCTAGACTTACATACCTCTTTTGCTTTGTCCACATTCATCAGACTCTTCATACATGCTCGTCGGATTCGAGTACTCTTTTTCGGGCGTCCGATCAACTTGATCAAGGTATCCAAATACCTTGATCAAGTCGATCGGACGTGGTCTTCCTCTGCCTCTTCTTGCGCACACTTTCGTTTTGTATAAAGTAAATTAAATATCGTATAATTATGTATAGTCGTGCTTGAGAAATGGACTCGTCACTGTCACGCAGACTCCTAATTGTCTCCGGCAAATAGAGGGCGTTTTTTCACGCTGGCGTAAACAAACCTATCGTGTATTATGATTAGTACCTGGATGACCGAGCTTAGCTCGGTAAATATAATATAAAATATTATTTCGTAGGAATTACAGACTTATGGAATATGAATAATATTTTTAATGTTACCAATATAATAATGAAAAAATGTGAAATTTAAATAAAAAATCACGAGTTAATCGGTTAAGAAATTAAAAACATATGCCAAAATAAAGAATCATCTATCTAAACATATAATAAAAATGTTACGGATTGCTGTCTGTAGATGGAAGATGTAAGAGAAAAAAATATGATTGGGAGCTTTATCAACGCAAACAGCACCCAAAACACTGATTGTTAGAATTTTTGTCTGTGCGTTTGTGCACACTAACCTCAGAAACGGCTTATCCGATTTAGATGTAGTTTGTAAAACTGTAACGGATCACTGTCTGTACATGGTAGATGTATGAGAAAAAATATGATTGGGACCTTTATCAACGTAAACACACGTTGGGCCATACTCTGCCACAAATCTTGTAGACGTCGATTCCGTTGTTCGTCATTAGAAGTAGCTACACGTTGTGCCGCACGCTGCCGCAAATCTTGCGGACATCGCTCCTGTTCTTCAACATTTTCAGTAGCTACACGTTGTGCCGCACGCTGCCGCAAATGTTGTAGACATCGCTCCTGTTCTTCAACATTTTCAGTAGCTACACGTTGTGCCGCACGCTGCCGCAAATCTTGTAGACATCGCTCCTGTTGTTCGTAATTTTCAGTAGCTATACGTTGTGCTGCTCGCTGCCGCAAATCTTGTAGACGTGTTTCCCGTTGTTCATGATTTTCAGTAGCTACCCGTAGTGCTGCACGCTGCCGGAAATCTTACAGATGTCGCTCTCGTTGTCCGCTATTTTCAGTAGCTACACGTTTTGCTGCTCGCTGCCGCAAATCTTGTAGACGTCGTTCCCGTTGTTCGGAATGTTCAGTAGCTATACGTTGTGCTGCTCGCTGCTGCAAATCCGGTAGATATCGCTCCCGTTGTTCGTTATTTTCAGTAGCTACACGTAGTGATGCACGCTGCCGGAAATCTTACAGGCGTCGCTCTCGTTGTTCGTAATGTTTAGTAGCTACCCGTAGTGCTGCACGCTGCCGGAAATCTTACAGATGTCGTTCCCGTTGTTCGTAATGCTCAGTAGCTACACGTTGTGCTGTTCGCTGCCGCAAATCTTGAAGACGTCGTTCCCGTTGTTCGTAATGTTCAGTAGCTATACGTTGTGCTGCTCGCTGCTACAAATCCTGTAGACATCGCTCCCGTTGTTCATGATTTTCAGTAGCTACCCGTAGTGCTGCACGCTGCCGGAAATCTTACAGATGTCGTTCCCGTTGTTCGTAATGCTCAGTAGCTACACGTTGTGCTGTTCGCTGCCGCAAATCTTGAAGACGTCGTTCCCGTTGTTCGTAATGTTCAGTAGCTACACGTTGTGCTGCTCTCTGCCGCAAATCTTGTAGACATCGTCGTTGCCGTTGTTCGTAATGTTCAGTAGCTACACGTTGTGCTGCTCTCTGCCGCAAATCTTGTAGACGTCGTCGTTCCCGTTGTTCGTAATGTTCAGTAGCTACACGTTGTGCTGCTCGCTACCGCAAATCTTGTTGACGTCGTTCCCGTTGTTCGTAATGTTCAGTAGCTACACGTTGTGCTGCTCTCTGCCGCAAATCTTGTAGACGTCGCGTCGTCGTTCCCGTTGTTCGTAATGTTCAGTAGCTACACGTTGTGTTGCTCTCTGCCGCAAATCTTGTAGACGTCGCGTCGTCGTTCCCGTTGTTCGTAATGTTCAGTAGCTACACGTTGTGCTGCTCTCTGCCGCAAATCTTGTAGACATCGTTCCCGTTGTTCGTAATGTTCAGTAGCTACATGTTGTGCTGCTCTCTGCCGCAAATCTTGTAGACGTCGTTCCCGTTGTTCGTAATGTTCAGTAGCTACACGTTATGCTGCTCGCTGCCGCAAATCTTGTAGACGTCGTTCCCGTTGTTCGTAATGTTCAGTAGCTACAGGTTGTGCTGCTCTCTGCCGCAAATCTTGTAGACGTCGCGTCGTCGTTCCCGTTGTTCGTAATGTTCAGTAGCTACACGTTGTGCTGCTCTCTGCCGCAAATCTTGTAGACATCGTTCCCGTTGTTCGTAATGTTCAGTAGCTACATGTTGTGCTGCTCTCTGCCGCCAATCTTGTAGACGTCGTTCCCGTTGTTTGTAATGTTCAGTAGCTACACGTTATGCTGCTCGCTGCCGCAAATCTTGTAGACGTCGTTCCCGTTGTTCGTAATGTTCAGTAGCTACACGTTATGCTGCTCGCTGCCGCAAATCTTGTGGACGTCGTTCCCGCTGTTGGTCATATTCAGCGGCCACAAAGAAGCCCTCGTGAAACATCTAAGACCTTTCTGCTCGTATAATGTTAGTCAAGTTTTGCAAGACTTTAGCACTACGTGTGGGACGAGCGGAAGGCTGATTATTTTCATTGATTTGTTGAAATGAGTCTTGTTTGTCGATCACTATTTTCTTGAAGGTGTTCTTGAGATGAGTCTTTTTCTTCTTTTAGGCATTTTGTCATGTAAGTAAACAATTGATTTTATATATAATACGTCTACGATAACGTAACGTCAAACCAAAAACTCATTGGCTTAAAGTTTGTTGCTTAGCAACGCTTTATTGTTTCTGTGTCGGTAAAGCAGTAGCGAAATTCAAATTCTAATGAAATTGTAGGAGATTTTCATTGCCTAAAAACACGGATAAAACAACTTTTTTTTAAATGAAACCTAGCTAGATCAATTTATTGCCCCCGAAATCCCCCCCTTACCAAATTTCATGAAAATCGTTGGAGCCGTTTCCGAGATTCAGATTATATATATACAAATATACAAGAATTGCTCGTTTAAAGGTATTAGATACACACTCCTAGTTAAATTGATAAAAACTATATCATTTAGCAACTAGGCAAAATCTTAATAGCATTTGTAACGGTATAATTGGCGATTTATTATCGAAACGTTGGACATATCTGATTCAATGCCATTGTTATCTTTTGTTTTGCAAAGGTTTATGCGAACTTTGTGATTTGCGTAGGAATGTTTCGTGGTCCGTGTCAAATATAGTTTTTTTTTACTCTTAGGTGGCACGTTGTCTTCTACATATTACCCACTTTTCGCCAGAGATATGTTTTGCGTGCCCACGTGACCGATGGCGAGTCCATCGCCGTTACTCAAGCACGACTATATCTACATACGCCTTTGAATTGCTTCTCAGACGTATGCAGGTTTCCTCTCGATGTTTTCCTTCACCATAAAGCTCGTGGTGTGGCTAATCAGCCACATGAAATGAATCGCGAATGAAAATAAAACATTTTTAAATTAATTTAAATTATTGGATGTATTATAATATAAAACGGATGTACAATATTATATTTATTCAAACGAATTGTTTAACTATTGCGCATAGCAGTACAAATAAATTTATGCGCATATAACTCGCTGAATTATCTGTGTCTTCGCTCTCTACGTTATCAATAGTTTCAGGTGTTACACCAATCGGGTACATCGTCTGCAAGTGGCCATTGGCTTTGTAGAACAGGTCCCAGAACGCCATTCTATCGTTATATGGTCTAGAACCAACCGTGAGCTGAGAATTGATGTCCAAGAAGTGATATTGGGAGCCGTTCGTGATCGGTAGCCATTTAACTGGTAATAAAGTGTTTGTTTCTGGTGTTGGATCACTGAAATAAAAAAATATCATAAATTTATAAATAACTTGGTACAATTCGACACAAATTGACCTAGTTGAAAACTAAGCAAAACTTTTACTATGAAAACTAGACAACGATACACATAGTTATATACATAAATCCATAGAACATCCAAAGCTGTGGTACAAAACTCGTGTTCATCAAACAAATCCCTCAGCGGGAATCGAACCCGCGACTTCAAGCTTCGCAGTCAGGAGCTCCGACCGAAGAACCTAGAGCAGAAGGTCGTCAATAATATAATGATATCTTGTTAGAGACGTAGTGGCATAGTGGTTCAAAGAAAGAACGTAAGTACAGTAATTAGTCACACCACGAGCTTTGATTTGAAGATCGTACGTACGTATGTAGTTTTTTTTTTTTTTATAGTTTCCTCTGTTACCTCTGATGTGGTGGCCAGAGACTTTGTTTTTCGATTTGCTATTGTTTAGCTCTTCTTTTTATGCATTTGTATGTAAGTGTTTTGTTATCTATTTATTTTTCGGATTTGTTGTGATGCAAATTTTTTGCTTATTTGTTTCCAGTGTATTTGTTTTCTTCTTTGATGTTTTTCAAAATTTTTTTGTTTCTATTTATTTTGCTTTATTATTTGTTTTAATATTGGTGTGCTTTAATCAATGAATTCTGCCTGCATATATTTGTTGTTGAGAATATTTGGTAAATTCTGTATTGTGATTGTCATATCTATTCTGTACTCAGCTTCGGCTCGCTCACGATTAAACATTGGGCAGTCTGCGACTATATGAAGGGCAGTCTGCTCGACACCCGGTACGTATGTAGGTTACATACGTACGTACGTATAATCGTACTTGGGAAACGGCGATAGAGTTGCCGTCTATCACTAAAGGGTTAAAACTATGTCTATGTATCTTGGGAGTCTGCTGGGAAGGCTTGAAGAAACTTCTTAACCGATCTTAATAGTCACTAGTTTAGATGTTTTCGACAAACATTGCGACACATTTTTAGATACTGTATATAAAATATTTAAGTATGTAGACAGATATACAAAGCGAAAGTGTGTGCAAGATGAGGCAGAGGAAGACCACGTTCCAATTACCTAGATCAGATCGATCGGACGCTCAAGGACGGGAACGCCAAGGGTAGGTACTCGAAACCGACGAGCATGTATGAAGGGACTTATGAATGTGGACGAGGCGAAAGAGGTGTGTAAGTCTAGAGAGAACTGGCGCTCTATACTCTCTGCCTACCCCGTTAGGGACTCGGCGTGTTGATATTTATGTATATATAAACTACAGCTATTATCATCCCATCTCTGTCATTATTTCATCCCATAATAAGCTGTAGACACAATAAACGTTTCGTAGTTTTATCTGGTAAATAATAAAACTTGCCGAATGTAGTTTCGATCAATCAAGCAAAAGGTATCCGGACAAGAAAATAAATCTTTGGCAATGCTTCTCGACTGCTAAGAAGCTCGTATGTAACAATGTTTAAATAAATACGTTTAGGCCTAGCATATGAGGAACATCAGCCAGTTAAAAAATAAATGTATACATACCCATATTTGACAAAGTTTGACCATAAAGTGGTCATCTTGTCTATAACTGCTGCGTCCGCGGCATTGGCTGGGGGCATGTATGATATGTCAAATAGATATCCTAGCTCATCGGCATGGTTGGCACCTCCTGGTACACTCTCGATCCCCACTCGATGCCTTACAAAGTTTCTTTCCCCTACATAGCTAAATCGGTATATGTAACTTCTTCTAGCGCCATTTTCCAAATAACGATCCAAACTCCGATGTGAAGGATGGATCACAAACATGTCACCGTCGAAATCTGCGATTTGCTTCGTCATATTTATATTTAGTTCTTCATCGCCGACATAGAAATGACGCGCCACTTCGATCATACCCTTAAAATCTTCATGTTCGGAGTCGAATAGACTAGTGAGACGGTCTTCAAATGTATTTAAGTATTGGTAGGTCTCCTCGGGAAGAAAAGCATAAACCATCATTAGCTCGTCATCTGTAAAGCCTATCATGACATCCATGTTTTCAACTTTGGGCATGTCGTTCCCCAGCCAATCAGAAGAAAGGAAATTATCAACACCCGCCATTTTCTTTTCTACACATGGCGAGAATGGTATCTGCAAATCACTCACAGCTTGAATGAGCTGAAGGGGCTCAATAGTTGCTAAATGTGATAAAGCATCATAAATATTGTCAGTCTGGTGTCCAAAGTGATTAGCCAGTACAAATGGGGCTGTGGGATCAGGCTTAGCGAAACTAGACATGAAAGAGGTACCACTCTGTACAATAGCTCTTTCAAAAAGTTGCTCTTGTTCAGAAATCATATGAAGGTCGACAGAAATACCGCCCGCACTATTGCCAGCAACAGTTACACTACTAGGGTCGCCGCCGAAAGCCTCAATGTTATTTCTAATCCATTTCAAACCTAACGCTTGATCTTTCAGCCCTTGATTTCCTGGTACTTCTGGGATATCGAGACACATGAAGCCATATGGACCTAAGCGGTAATTAATTGTTGCAAATATTATGTTTTGCTTCACAAAGTAGCTTGGTCCATATAAGAATCTTCCAGCAAAGCCAATACTGAAGCCACCTCCGAAAATCCACACCAGTACTGGAAGCCGTTCGTTGCCACTGATAGTACTCGGCACGTATATATTTATGTCAAGGCAGTCGAGAGACCCCGCCAAAGTATGATTAAATTCTTCTATTTGAGGACAAATTGACGAGTCATCATTAGCATCGAAAATGCCGTCGAAGATTGGAAATGCTTCTGGTGCCTAAAAAGAAAGATACACACTGAATTGTATGACTATGACAACCCTGATCATGATACCGGTGTAGAGAAAGTCATAGGTCTATATAAAATTGCTATATAAAGAATTATGAGAATAAAATGAATTAGATAAAAGGAATATATATTTTTTTATTTTCAATTAAAATATTTAACAAAATTTAATGTTGGTGCCGTGTTGGCCGAGTGGTTCGAGTAGTTGACTGCGACACAAAGATCGCAAGTTTGAATCCCCACTGTACCAAAGAGTTTTTCTGAACTTAAGTATAGTGACACCACGAGCTTCACGGTGAAGAAAATCATCGCGAGGAAACCTGCATACGTCTGAGAAGAAATTCAAAGGCTTATGTATAGTCGTGCTTGAGTAACGGCGATGGACTCCGTCGGATGGGCATCCGTCACGTTGGCACCTAAAATATACCTCTGGCGGAAAGTGGGTGTGTGGGTACTACTTATACAACTCTGCCTACGCCTTCGGGGCCCTTGTTGGGAAGGGGTGAGGATATAAAATTTACAAAAACAGTTGCAATCCTAACTACAAAATAAACTTTATTTTACAAATATGCTTCAACAGACTACACGTGAACTACGAAATCCAATAGCACGAGCCTATTTCATGTGTCAATGTAACCTTAATACTTATAGCAACCACGAGCTAGTAATGGCTTTTCGTTTGCTTACCCCAAAGGGATTGGTATTATTGACAACAGCGTAGGGTATGCCCATAAACATGTTGTAATCCCCGTCTGTAGCTCTGTATCCACGTATCTGACCGACATTTGTATTAACTATCACATCACCTGACACTACTTTCAAATAAATATTTAAAAATGCCACAGTCAAAATGGAACGTTTCATTTTGGTGCCACACATATCTATTTGGTGTACAGTGTATATTGATATTATTTATATATTAAATGATATAACGATATCGGATTAATCGTTATCAGTATAATGATCGTTGATTAAGATACATTATTGCTTGCTTTGCATTTGCATATATAAGTTTACGTGATTTTATTCACTCTTTCTACGACAATTCTATAATTTGATTTATTTATTTATTTATCCAACAGTAGAACTGCATGGGGACATTGATATTGAAGGATGACTGACCCGTTGTTCTCTGTCTAAGAAATTTTTAATAACAACTGAAAGCCGGCTTCAGGCATCGTTAGTGTAGTGTACCTTGTCCCTATTGGACATTCGTATTCGTGCATCGCGTATAGGTATCACTTGCAGTATATGAGATTTTCTTTCTTTCATATTTTTACGTCATCCCAAAGAGTTAAGGTGAGAGGAAGAGGCAGCGTTGTATCAAGAATATGATTGTAGTCTTCTCATAAGTACAACAATATATACGTATTTAAAGTTCTTATCAAACGCTCGTGGTATGACTAACCTCTGTTCTTAAGCCCAGAGAATACTCGTAAGAAATATATCCTCATAACCTCACGCCATCCCACAAGGGTCTCCGAAGGGGTAGGCAGAGGTGTATAGGTGTATAGTAAGAAATATGAAACTCAATATACAATGTTATTATTAGTCTTCAAACGCTTAGCGGTAAAGCCTGCAGAATAATGGAAACTAATTATTTCCCCAACATTATGAATATGAATCGCCGACGGGCGGATGTTCATTTACTTTTCTCGGACGACAAACGTCTGAGAGCAAAATGATCGTGAACAATATCGTCCCAGAGGATAATTAAAATAGATCTGCTTGTATTAAGAGCTCGCTAATTACTTTCTCACTGTATTAATGTGACACATTTTTCTAACTTTGATGACATCAGATGGTCGTCAGAGTGGTTCAAGTAGTTGCCTGCGACGCAAAGATCACAAGTTCGAATCCCGACTGTACCAGTGAGTTTTTCTGAACTTAAGTACAGTAATAAGTCACACCAGGAGCTTTACGATGAAGGAAAATATCGAGAGGAAACCAGCATATATGAGATGCAACTAAAATGCGTATGTATTAGGAGTGCTTGAGTAACAGCGATGGACTCGCCATCCCACGTTGGCACCTAAAATATATCTCTGGCGGAAAGTGGGTGTGTGGGTACTACGTATACACCTCTGCCTACCCTTCCCTTCGGGAAGGCGTGAGGATAAATTATTAAATATTTTAGGTATCAACGAGACAGATAACGTTATACATACGTATTTGAATTTCTTCTTAAACGTATGTATGCAGGTTGGCTCCCGATATTTTCCTTCGCTCTAAAGCTCGTAATGTGACGAGTTAAGAAAAACTCGTCGGTTTGGTCGGGATTCGAACTTGCAATATTTTTGTTGCATCATCTTCCTACCCGAATTACTTTGCCACCACGGCCCTCTATATGTCTCCAAAATGGCCCGGTTGCTGGCAATCGCGGCACTACGCTGATGTCGCAACACGACAGACATCATTCGCGCGTTGCCAACCTTATCTATATAATATTCCCAGTATTGTTTGTTATAATATATTATAATTGTAGATTGTAGCTATGCCCCGAGATTTCACCTTTAATTGTTGTTGATCTAAATAGAAAACAAAATAGCAAAAAGCGAAATACTTTTTGAAGCTCTTTTAATTTTTTATTGATGAATTTTTTATGTGTAGAATCTTTAATGAAACACTTTCCTGTAACGGTAATTTCTTACGGAGCTTACAGACACGAGCTATTTGCATCACCAAATTAAAATAAAATAGACCAAATCAATGCTAAAGCTGTTACATATTGCTTGGCGGTTGTCATCATTTGTCAGCCACACAGTGGCGATGACTCTCAATTGCAGTAATTTCGCAATATGAAACTGGACAGCACGATTTACGGCCTTAATATAACGGTTCAGTTATGACCTTCTAATTGGACACTATAACTTATGTCTACCTGTAATTGAATTTGGTGACACTGGAAATCTGGTACCAATCGCTTAGCAACAACCTCAATGTATTTATAGGTAGGTAGATAAAGATGTATAAATAATAAATATACAGAATATAAGACTTCAATTCTTTTAGGTGTTAGGATAAAAACCACGGCCATCAGACCGCTAGCGATATCCTTGGTGTTACAAGTGTCCATAGTGGTAAGCTTACCACCAGGGGGAGCCAGTTGTTTGCCACAGTATAAAAAAAATCTAAATATGTATAAATATTACATTCATACTATGACATAACGTGACAGATGGCGAGACCATCGCCGTTACTCAAGTACGACTATACATACGCCTTTGAATTGCTTCTCAGACGTATGGAGGTTTCCTCTCGATGTTTTCCTTCGCCGTAAACCTCGTGGTGTCTAATTGATAATCACTGTAGTCAAGTTGAGAAAAACTCATTGGTACAATCGGGATGCGAACTTGAAATCTTTATATTGCAGACAACTACTCTAATCACTGGGCCACCACGGCTCTTGATTATATATTACAGTATTAAAATAATTCAATAAAGATCTGTACAGGTGCCTGAATATGGAGCGAACTTTGTCTAACAGCCATCCATAACGGAGGATCTTCGGCTTAGAGGCCCCTACAAATTAATAACCAAGAACAATTTTTGTTTACATCTTAATTACTGAGAAACTTGAATTTATGTCCCTTTACTTTATAGGGGATAAATGATTTACGGCCTTTATTTAATGGGGTGGCTTAGTTATGCAATTTTCCTAACAATGCTTAAAAGCCGTGATGATTTATATTTATATATATAATCACGCCTCCCCTCAAGGGTCCCCGAAGGTGTAGGCAGAGCTGAAAATCATCATATATAAGTCATCACTCAGCCGTGGTGGCCGAATGGTTCGAGTGGTTGCCTTCAACACAAGAAGTTCGAATCCGGACTGTACCAATATGTTTTTCTGAATTTAAGTACAGTGGTTAGTCTCACCACGAGCTTTGTGGTGAAGGAAACATCGCGAGGAAACCTTATTTATTTTTCGCTTTAGTATAAATTAAAAAGCTTCTGTATAGTCGTGCTTGACGTTACGTTACGGCGATGGACTCTAGACCTGATACGTTGACACCTCAAATATATCTCTGGCGGAAAGTGAGTGTGTGGTAGTTTGTAAGGTTGTTCGGAAGGCGTGATGTTATAATAAATATGTGATCCGTGATATACTCCAAGTAACTTGAGCATAATCTCGGGGAAAATCGCCTAGTCGTAAAATTGCGCAAGATATCATCTCATGAAAGCCTCGTACGGGGTCTCGTTGCAATAAATTAATATACCCGACTCATAACACCTAATTAGTATGTAGTGGCATAATCATGCAACTCGTGATAACTCCAGCGGTTATACGAACCGACTTAATGTTCAAGAAAGTTATTCTTGCTTGAGATCTCGACGCACTGGTATGATTGCAAGCAACGGCAATGTTTGGGCAGTTTTAAGGAATACATTTCATGTTTAATTCAATGGTGGTGGTTTAATAAGTCACCTGCGAAGTCAAGATTGTAACTTTGTATGCAGAATACAAAAATGTGATTTCTAAACTTTACAACACAGATAATTATCACACCACGGGCGTAATGGTGAAGGTAAACATGGTGACTTAAATACGCTTATTAATAGTATTGGAGACTTATATGCAGTCAATATATCTGTCACGTTGACAGGTGGAAATATTAGACACGCGAAAGGAAGGTCCCTGCCCTTTCCCACGGGGACCCCATATTTCGCAACCAGGCGAAAATGTTAAATACTTTTTATTATAGCAATTGCAATGTTGTTATGTTGTCACTATAGTGATAGCGACATATTTTTTTTTTTATATTGCATGATATTTTCTATGATCTGTTTGCGCTTTTAACGCAAACTAAATGTTGCGGCAAAATTTATTACAAAATTACCAGCAACTTTATACGTACACGTCGAATGCTGCGTTCATTCAAACAGTGCGTATAAAAGGCTAAGAACGTTGTTACGTGACCCATAACGACGCCAATAAAGCTGATTATCTTGATTAACGTCAGTCCCCGGATACACAACGTATTACGTACTAAGTATTCGGCGTACGACATCCCGCGTACAACACATGTTAAGAGGATAAGCGTTAGCCTTCAGTGGATTGGGACCACACGTTTGGAATGGAGTGTTTGTCTTTTTATTTGATTGCGAGGATAAAGGGAGTTATTTTGTGTAAATGCTACCGGCTTAGTGGATTACGCGAGAAATCTGGATTTAAGCAAGAACTCTGTACGCCAGCAGCTGCCTTGTTTGTTGCTTAATTTTATCATAAAGTAAATGAGATTAGTACCTACTAAAGGGAATGCAAATAATAATATAGATAACCCTTTTAATACAAAACATGAGGCCCGTGGTGGCTGAGTGGTTCCAGAAGACTCCTCAAGGCAGATTCCAAGGTCGGATCCCGACTGTACAAATTAGGATCATCTGAATTTGCCTTGAAATAAGTTTTTATTGATTTTAAATGATTTTTATTCATTATTTATTTATCCTACCACGAACTTAGCTGTGGCGTAAGAAAACATCGAGAGGAAAACTGCATACGTTTAAGAAGAAATTCAAAGGTGTACGAAAAATGGTGTCCTGAGGGTGCTTTGTTCGGCAGTGATTTAAATGCGATGACTAAATAAGGCACATTTAAATGAAATATTACATCCACGTTCATGAAAACAAGTTTTTTAACAAATTTCATTACAATTCTCCATAACTGGTCTCTGCCAAAATAATTACTTCAAGAATTTCTTAGGTCTGTTATTAAATTAACAAAAGATCAATGGGCCGTGCCGTCATAATGAAGAATTATTAATAAATTCCAAAGGTGTTTGAGTTATGTCACAATAAACAATTGTTAACAGTAGGTTAGGTACCTACTTGGATATATTGCAATAAAGGTGCCAACATGGCAGATGTCGAGTTCATCGCCGTTTCTGAAGCACTTATATACATTTGAATCATAACCGTATGTAGGGTTCTTCACAATATTCTCTTACACCGTCAGACGTGGTTGTAGGCTGATTGTACTCAAGTTCAGGGAAAAACATTGGTACAGTCAAGATGCGAACTTGCAATCTTTGCGTTGCAGCCGTGGTGGCCGAGTGGTCGAGATGCCTGCGACATAAATAAAATAAAAAAATGTCTACGTTTCATTAAGTCCGGCGTTGACTTGACTACAAACATTAATTAGGTACTGCCAGAGTATTATGTATTGTGGCCTTACGGAGTTATGAGATACGGTTATTATTAACGTTTCTCCCCTTTAAATTATTCAAAATCTGCCTTTAGTTGGAGTTCTTTATATTATTTTGCTAATTGTTGTGATGAAATTCTCACTTATTGGATGACAAAATGTAGCATTGGCTATGAGGTCTGGTCAAGCATCCAAGACAGGCAAATCTTCGCTACTTTTACCGCAGATATTTCATATGTATCACTTCATGTCTAAAACTGAGCCACTGCTCATATCGCTATAAGGTAGCTGTGAGAAAATCGATGACTGACCAATAGAAAGCTAAGAATAATTACTACTTTTGTAAAATAGAAGAATTCGTCGAGAGTTGCATGCGTACATAGGCGGCGGTAAAACCTTTGGTTTCATTGCCGAAGTGTAAAACCTGGTGACTATCTTAGCATTCCAAGGGAGCTGTAAAATGGAAGCGTGGAGATATTTAGAGGGACGAAAACGACAAGTACTCTTTCCAATTACAGGATAAGGTCGGTATCGGTATGTTTGCTTGACACCTTAGTGGTAAAATCGAACTTTGAAGACACTTTACTGCTGTAGATATCACGCGGGCGTGTCCATAGTCATAGCAGTAAATTGGAATTTTATCGCACTCCCGAAGAAGACATCTCGCGAAGGAAATATAAACTCAGCGTTAGTAGCCTATTCCTACCTAATGTACTTCTAAAATCTCTAACGCAAAGTAGAAAGTTTCTTAAGGTTTTAGAAGTAAAGACAAAAAAAAGAGAAAAATTATCGTGGTGGCCGAGAAGTTCGAATAGTTGCCTGCGACACAAATGCGCATGTTCGAATCCCGACTGTACCAATGAGTTTTTCTGATCTTGAGTACTTACAGTGGTTAATCACACCACTAGATTTACACATTAGGTGAAGGAAAACATCGAGAGGAAACTTGCATACATCTGAGAAGAAATTCAAAGGCGTGTCATAGTCGTGCTTGACCACCTGTCACGTTGGCACCTAAAATATTTCTCTGGCGGAAACTGGGTGTGTCGGTATACCTTACACATCCTGCCTACCCCTTGAGCGACCGTTGTGGGAAGGCGTGGGAAATATATTAAATATTAATAAGAAGTTAAGGGCTTGAAAATATAATTGACTCAAAATTATGAAATGAAAGCACCAATGTGTTTGGTAAGTACCTTCCATAAAGTTTTCACAATCAGTGAAAATGAAATGTGAAGGTTATTTATGGGAACACCTTTTTTGTTTAGTAAGTAGTAATCCTACGCAGAAATAGAGGCTTGCAGTTTAATATAGAGATGAAACTATATACGATATATTAAGAGAGGTAGGGCATAACGGGTTTCTCGTTCGAATTCGGAGCTGCCCAACTGGGGCAGGACCTCCACCTTACAGAAGTCCGTAGCCAAATAACAAAATTTTTTGTGTTGTGTTCCTACGCGGTGAATAAGGTTTCCAGTAATGAGCTCCTTGGGGAGGGGGGAGGATTGTTACATTGTGTTGGAAGCAGAGGGATTAAACCCATTATGCTGCCAACACACTATAACTCTCCGAACACAGAGTGGCAATGCGCAAGTGATACTTCGGTATCGTGAGCGTAAATAGGCTACGGAACCGTTTCCCATCAGGTGGGCCGTATGCTTGTTTGCCACTCTTGTTGTATAAAAAAAATGGCTAATTACATGTCAGAAGGTCCCCCGAAGGGATAAGCAGAAGTGTGTACCCACACACACACTTTTCGTCGGAGATGAATTTACGTGCCAACGAGACAGATGTCGAGTTTATCGCCGTTTCTAAATAATTATATGTATTTGTTTTTCTTCTCAAAGGGTTGCAGATTTCATCTCGATGTTTTCCTATACTGTGTAGCTCGTAATCACTGTACTTAAGAGCTGTGGTGGCCGAGTGGTTCGTTTAGTCGATTGCAAGTTCAAATCCCAACTAGATCATAGTGAGTTTTCTGCAAATAAAATCAATAATACAAATTCAGTATTGTTTATCTTCAGAATTGCGTATTTTTTCTCTTTTATTGGCCTTAATAATACGTGGCCAGATACATGTAGTAAATAACAATATAGAAGAAAACTTAAGCATATTTCGAGTAAGAAGTATCCAAATACGTAAGGAAAACCGAAAGAAAAAAACAAAAACAAATCGAATCGTATTGATAAAATGACCCCCGAGACGACAAGGTCGACTATCCCGTTTCACCTTACTTACATTTTCTTTATGTGTACCCTACTACGCCCTTAAGACCTATAGTGCTGAGCTGGTTGCTTGGTAAGCGATTTTCAACCCAAATGTCGAATACAGTTGGGGCTGAAAAAAGTGGTAAAGGTTACGATTTAATTACGAAGCATACATACTCGTATATACATATCAATCCCAGCGAGCCCATTGCGGACAAACAACGTGACACGTAATTCATATATATTAAGATTTCACGGTCGTCTGGTCTAGTGATTAGAGCTCCTGACTGTGGAACTTGAGGTTGTGGGTTCAATTCCCACTGAGGTAGTATTTGTACCTTAGGCTTGGATGTCCTATGTATTTATGTAGGTATATATACTCCTATATAAGTAAATATATTGTAGCCTTACACAAGTTTTGCATAATTTTACCAAGGTACACACATACATATCATCACGCCGAGTCCCTAACGGGGACTAACTCCTTCACTTCGTCCACATTCAACAGTCTCTTCATACATGATAATTGGTTTCGAGTATTTTTGGCGTTCCCGTCCGTATTTATTAATATTATTTTAAATAATCTCACCTTTGTTTAACTTAAATAACACATTACCTTTAAAGACGTACGTCACGCGTCAAGAAGGCCTGCTGATTTACACCTTTTTAAAATTCATAGAACAATATCCCTTTGAGTATTTCGGGAGAAAACGTTTCAGCTTGTATCAAGAGATGTGTCAGGCCTTACTCAACGACAGTGTAAGCATACGAAGCATGGAACAGAAGGTAGTATCAGCCAATGTTAAGCTCAGAGTGCGAACCTGCTCAAGAGCGCTTTACCATTGCTGACTCCGAACGCGTGTTTAAATGTGTCATATTGAATTTTGTCGCTTACGACGTTTTTGTAATTTCATCTTTGATTTCATCTCGGGTCGACAAACAACACCTTTACCACTGAAATTCCAAGACACATGTAGCGCAGGCTAATCCTTTAAGCACGGCTCGATGTAGTTTCTATATCGTTTGAATTATTGTTCGATGGTTTGGAATATAAAGTGCTATGTTATTGAAAAATACATATTGAAAATACACTTTGATTGATCATCATAAATTTAAGCGAGGTAGGGCATAACGGGTTTCCCCTTCGAATTTGGAGCTGCCCGACTGGGGCAGGACCTCCACCTTACAGAAGTCCGTAGCCAAATAACTAATTTTTTGTGTTGTGTTCCTACGCGGTGAATAAGGTTTCCAGTAATGAGCTCCTTGGGGAGGGGGGAGGATTGTTACATTGTGTTGGAAGCAGAGGGATTAAACCCATTATGCTGCCAACACACTATAACTCTCCGAACACAGAGTGGCAACGCGCAAGTGATACTTCGGTATCGTGAGCGTTAATAGGCTACGGTAACCGTTTCCCATCAGGTGGGCCGTATGCTTGTTTGCCACTTTTGTTGTAAAAAAAAAAAAAAAAAAAAAAAGCGCTTTTGACGTCGTCTCTGAAGCTGTTTCTTCCATTTTTTTATTTTGTATTTCTTCTCAGACGTGGTGTGACTACTCACTGTACTTAAGATCAATAAAGAGAGAGCGGAGCAATAATCATATTTATGTATAATCTAATTCAAAGCTAGTGAAGTCATGGGTTAAAACTAGTTCCTAATAAATAACATAGATTCACCCTGCACACTTTAACCAATTGAATAATATCTACATACATACATATCATCACTAAGAGTCCCTAACGGGGTAAGCAGAGAGTATAGAGCGTCAGTTCTCTCTAGCTTACATACCGTAAGTATAGAGAGAACTTTCGCTTCGTCCACAGTCAGTCTATTCATACCTGCTCGTCGGTTTCTAGTACCCTTGACGTTCCCGTCCTTGAGCGACCGATCGATTTAATCCAGGTATTTGGAACGTGGTCTTGAATAATATATATTCTAATGAAATACTTAAAACAATTAGGTACAAATATATCTCGCGCCCACTTAACAGAATACCGGCGAACATCCAAACACCTTGAGGAAACGTTAGACCCTTGTCACGGCGACCACCAATCAATATTCCGTGCTCATGCCACGGCAAATATTAACTTCTTGGCCCCATTCTTCAAGGTACACTATATTGGAAAATTAATCCAATAACCTCACAGAGGAGGGATTAGGTAAACACAGTGCGGCCGATTGAGCTATGAATACGTTACTAACTACTGCGGTGATTTTATTTAACGTTAAAAGTTTTGTTGCTCAAATATAATTATTATTTATTTCTCAGATAACATGAATCATTTACATATAATATTACAATATGTATGGTATATTAAAATAAAAAATATTAATAAAAAACAATTAAATAAATTACGCTATTTAACATAATATTCTAGCACGGTACCTACTTCTTAAACTTTAAAAAGACATTCTATTTTATTTCCTGAGAAACAATGTATAGTAGGTTAAGAGTAGTGGTTGCCGAGTGGTTGACGTGGACGTCTGCGACGCAAATGGCAAATGGAAACATCAAATGTACACGAAACAAGTGAGCATGTACGAAGAGTCTGTTGAATGTGGATAAAGTGAAAGAGGTATGTAAGTACAGAGGACTGGCCCTCTACTTAGCGAGCCTACCATGTATCTACTTGGTCAATGCATTATAAGTGGAATCTATTCTCGTACGTGTTTATCTAGCTAGCGTGTATTTCAGACCTGTCGGATCCAATGTCTTGTGCTAGATTAGTGCATCTGAGTGCACTCAAGAGCTTGAGAGCTGGCTGAGAATGTACCTATGGCAATATAATTATACGTACGCCATTTAATATTTGATATATTCAAAGTGTTTCAGAAAATAGGATAGTTACTGTAGGTAATATGTGACAGGCAATATCAATGGAAGCTTAAAAAAACTTTCTAAGCTGTCTATTTTTTTTACTTGATTTTCGCATAAAATCTGCTAGAATTACTACGTCTAACGTACCATATAAATACGTTTTTATTTTTCTTATGTCATTAATAGTTACTTAAATGTCATAAAACCATGTTTCACCCGCCGTTTGAATATGGCCCTTTAATAATGTGTATTTTTTATTTTGAGAGCTTTTTCTTTTATTTCTTAAATATATGAATAATTATGCTTCCTTTAAGAAGGATTAGTTTACTGCGTAGCTACGTTTATACAATACTAGCTGACTCGGCGATCTTCGTACTGCCAAAGGTAATGAACTATCACTATAGTGATTGTTTTTTAATTTAATAATTCCTTTATTTTAATAATTATTCTATTAATCTCGCATGAGACGAAACCAACAAATCGGAGATCATCAGAATCGGTTCTTGAGTTATAAAAGGTGTAAAATAACCCCGGTTTGATTTATTTATATTGACACTACACACCTCTGCCTAACGCTTCGAAGATCTATGTGGGAAGGCGTGAAGATATATAATAACATATTGTATATAATAACAATACATATTCATAAATTATTACGTAAATTTCCCGATAAGACTGTAAGATAATCATTTAGTAAGAGTAGCAAACAAGTATATGACCCACCTGATGGGAAGTGGTTACCGTAGCCTAATTACGCTCATGATACCGAAGTATCACTTGTACGCTGCCACTCTGAGCTCAGAGAGTTATACTGTGTTGGTAGCAGAGGGATTAGTTCCATTATAACAATTCTCCCCCTCCCCATGAAGCTCATTATTGGGATCCTTAACATTATATTATCATAATCATGAAATAGAATCACTCGGCCACCACGGCTATATAAACTATATTCCGACTAACTCAATAATCGTTTTACCCTCGTCGCCCACTCCGAATAAAGCTTAGGCATCTAATCAAGTTGAGAATTTCCTATTGTGTGTAAACGCCCTATAATCCCTGATACTGCATTAACAATGTCCCCCACAATAGATCGTGTAACAGAATCCATCGATGGATCGTTACACTGTGTGTGGCCAAGGCTAATGTAGCAACCTTATCTGGAATCTATTCGTACATTAGGAATTCTACATCTCTGCTAGAGGAATCTACAGAATTAACACTGATATGCGCCCTAGTGCACGAGTTGTCCAAATAGTCTTGTAGCGCAAAGATTGCAAGTTCGAACCCTGATCGTAAGAATGAGTTTTTAAGAATAGTTTATATGAAGTATAATATCAATAACCACGAGCTTAACGGTGAAGGAAAATATCGAAACTTATGTACATTAGTTGGAGAAGGAACTCTCAGACTTGTTGTACACTATTGGCACCTAAAAACCTACAATCAGGCGAAAAGGAGGTGTCGTTTTACACCTACCTTTGGGGACGCTTGTGAGATGTTTCGGGGCCACTATGTGTATGTATGTATACATATAAATTTGTATTTATATATCTGTCTAATCTATATTTCCGACGATCTATTGGTGTAATGTTTACGACTGCCTCCAAATACTTTGATGGGTACGTGTAAAAATCTACAAATAATTTTATAAATTTAGATAGACCATTGGGGAAACTAGAAGCTATCAGATACTATCAAGCAATTGAGTTAAAATGCACTCAACGTCTTCCTGATTGGTCGTCCTTGCTTTGTGAATTATAAATGCATTTACGTGACGAGGCGATGAAAGGTCGTCCCTTGTCCAACGTTGGAGAACATTTTGCATTCATAATAATTCATTAATTGATGCGTTTTCAATAGTAACTACTTTTAATAGGACACATATTTGAATACTAGCTGTGAAGTAAAGCGAGCTTTAGGTGTAGGATTTTTTATCTTATTGTTTGTTATTGTTGGGTCTTACAGCATATTGTGTGTGAAGGATTAACTTGATTTTTAGGATTGAATATATATACATAATTTTAGGATTCATTTGTTGTACACTATTGTATTAGGTTAACCTGTAAGGGTAGTTGAAAGCATAATAAAAAAAAATAAAAAAAAATATCCTAATATCTTCGCGCCTACCCATAAGTGTACCCGAAGGGGTAGGAAGAGGTGTATGGGCAGAACCCACACACCCACTTTCCACCAAAGAATTTTTTTAAGTGCCAACGTGCCAGATGCCGAGTCCATCGCCATAGCACAAACCTTGCTATGCTTCTTCTTTTTCGACGTTTTATAAGTGCCCACCTGGGCCTATGTGAAATAAAAAGATTTTGATTTTGATTTGATTTTGCTTAATTTTTTTTATATATATATCCTCACGCCTTCCCACAAGGGTCCCCGAAGGGGTAGGCAGAGGTGTATAGGTAATACCCACACACCCACTTTCCGCCAGAGGTATATTAGGTGCCAACGTGACAGATGGCGAGTCCATCGCCGTTACTCAAGCACGACTATACATACGCCTTTGAATTTCTTCTCAGACGTATGCAGGTTTCCTCACGATGTTTTCCTTCACCGTAAAGCTCGTGGTGTGACTAATCACTGCACTTAAGTTCAGAAAAACTCATTGGTACAGTCGGGATTCGAACTTGCGACCTTTGCGTCGCAGGCAACTGCTCGAACCACTCGGCCACCACGGCCTTTTTTTTAAATAATTTTGCCCATAAATATTTAACTACATTTTACCTCAAAAATACTTTATTACTTAATCATTTACATTACAAACTAACTTAATCATTTAGGTATTACTATCGTGGTACAGTAAATATTTACAAGGAAAGCTGATAGGGAAAAGCGTCGCAATTAATTCTTACTTCGTGTCTGGGTGTAATGGCTTCCTGCAATCTACGGCCACTTGGTGACAATGAAACTTCACTTTGCTGCGTTTGATATAAGCTTAGCACTAGAGATCTGTTCATATAAGCTGGAATTCGATGGTTTCATTACGAAGCTTAAGCAGTTAAACTTTTAGTTGTGGTAGCTTCGATCTTGCAATATTTGTATTGTAGGTGACTCGAACCAATTGCCCACCACGCCTCCTTTTTTTTCTTATTTTAGATTATGTAGGATAAAATAAGTTACTTATTTTTTCCACTCTTTTTAATTCACGTCCCTCTCTAAAAATGCTTTGCCCCACAGGGTCCATAATATACCCCAATATATGTACTAGAAAGAAAAATCATAGGTGGCCGAGTGGTTCGAGTAGTTGCCTGCGACACAAAGATCGCAAGTTCGAATCCCGACTGCACCAATGAGTTTCTGAACTTAAGTACAGTGCGTCGCACCACGAGCTTTACGGTGAAGGAAAACATCGAGAGGAAACCTGCATACGCCTGAGAAGCAATTCAAAGGCATATGTATGTATATATATGTATATATATACGTGCTTGAGTAACGGCGATGGACTCGCCATCTGTCACGTTGGAACCTATAATTTATCTCTGGCGGAAACGGGGTGTCTAGTACCCAACTAACTATACACCTCTGCTTATCCCTTCGAGGACTCTTATGGGAAGGCGTGAGGATAAATATATGTATTAGTTACAAGTGGAATGGCAATATGGAATTGAATTCTAACATGATATGACAATTCTGACTGACAGTCAGACAGCCAGTGGAACCAAAAATAATACACGTAAGTATTAATTGCCGGTAGAGATCAAATCCGCAACCATTAATAAGCACAGAAGGCAAGCCTGCGGTAAACGGAACTTCATCGCAATAAGCAAACACTCATTAAAAACTCAATCAGAATATATCCCCATATGTCAGCATTCATTGTGTCAACATTACCATCCAAACATGACTTATATATTTGACCCAATTCATCAGAAGCCGGGTGACGGGTCACTATTAAATTATCACATGGCAGTTTTTCATCTCGTTCCGTGCGTACACATTTTAAATTCAATTACTTTTCCAATTTGCAAGCGTGGCTGCGGATTCACGGATCTCGTTATAAATGCTGGCGGATTGATTTGTTGCGTGGATGGGATGAAATCTGTTGCCTTTATATAGTCACCATTTTATAGTGTATCAATGAATAGTCGTGTTATCCCAGTGGTTAAAGAAGTTGTAGCGATAATAAAAATAATAAAAAAATATATATATATATATATATATATATATATATATATATATATATATATATATATATATATATTATATAATATATCCTCACGCCTTCCTACAAGGGTCTCTGAGGGAGTAGGCAGATGCATATAGGTTGTACTAACCCACTTTTTGCCAGAGTTATATTTTAAGTGCCAACGTGACAGATGGCGAGTCCATCGCCGATACTCAAGCACGACTATACATAAGGCTTTTAGTTTATTCTCAGACGTACAAAAGAAATAGGTTTCCTCTCAATGCTTTCCTTCACCGTAAAGCTCGTGATGTGACTTATCACTGAACTTAAGTTCAGAAAACTTATTGGTACAGTCGGGATTCGAACCAGTCAGAGAAGACGAAGACGAATTCGTCAGAGATATATTTAAGGCGTGAAGATATGAAGGTAAAGTTCGTGGTGTGATTAATCACTGAACTTATAATTTTAAAATGTTAATAAATAATCAAGCTTTATTTACGTTCATTGTCCGGTAAACAACAATAAGTAATTAAACTTGTTCATTAATATATATACTTAGCTAGTATTGTGTTAGGAAAATCATATTATTTATGTTCAATAACAAATACCTATCAACATTCAAACAATAAATTTGTCAGAGTACAAAGTTGGACGCCTTTGTATACTTTGTTAATTGAACAATAGAATAAGATATTGCTAAAGTTAAATGAATGACTTATATTTTGAATCAAATCACGGAAGTTACACAGACTTTGCAAAGCTGTTTTAAGTTTACAGTATGGACAGAACGAAGCTTTGCAAGGGAAGTATGTATGTGCGCTATGACAACGATGACATAGGTGCGAAAACTATGAATGCTACTTTTACTAAAAAATATTGTGTATTTGTCCGTCTGAGAAGAAATTCAAAGGCATACGTATAGTCGTGCTTGAGTAACGGCGATGGACTCGCCATCTGTCACGTTGGCACCTCAAATATATCTCTAGCGGAAAGTGGGTGTGCGGATACTACCTATACACCTCTGCCTACCCCTTCGGGGACCTTTGTGGAAAGGCGTGGGGATTTATATATATATATTATATATTTTTTTCTTTTATCTATTTTTTTTTGTTTAAGTCTATTATGTGGTCAATATATAAAGCTAATAAACCACCTGTCCACGGGTGGAGCACTAGTGACCTGTAACACAGGTTTCTGAAACCTCCCGCTGGCACCAGAATCTCATGCCATTGTTTTACTTGTAAGTTGCTAAGGTGTTTAGTGAGAGAATATAAATGAAACTTTATTATTGAAACTTACTCTGTACATAAGATGAGAATAACTCATCCGTACAATCTGTAGTCGAGCTTATATTCTCCAAGCATGTATACAGGCAAAAATGTCCTCAATAATCCCTATATACGCAGTAAAATTCCCTCAATATCGCTTGGTATACTATGTCAAAGATATCACAGGAGCATCTGTACTTAACAGATTCGATCGCAGCCTATTATTCGATTACGAGCAATAGGAACGGTTCCATTACTATAGAGTTCATTTCTAAAATTGTTCCAATTAATTGGTGCCTGGTATCCGAATGCAATCATTTGCCAATTAAATGGCAATGACCGCTAAATGGTATTACTGAAGCCTTATTCAGATTGCTTGATAATAAATTGTGGTCATTTGTTGCATCTGCAGTTATATTCGAGGTATAATTGCAGTTTTAACCCTTGACTACATACTAATCAACTCTATATGTACATAGATATCAAATCAAAATCTTTTTATTTCACATAGGCCCAGATGGGCACTTATAAAACGTCGAAAAAGATAGACGAGTATATACGTGGCATATGTAAACCCACACACTTTTCTAGGCTGGCGTTCACTCTAGAAAAGTGATTTCATCATACCCATTGCCGTGCCGAAAAATATATTGTATGTGTAAATACATACATGTATGTATGTATGTGTATACCTGTCATTGATACACATATCAGAACTTTATTTCTATGTTAAGTGTATTTGAATGTTTAATATGTTTATTGTTGGTGTACCTTATAAATAAATAAAAAATTTAATACATATACAACAAATACCCGATATGACCATTAAAACAAACCGTAGCAAAACTGATATATTCTTCATCCTCACGCTTTCCCACATGGGCAGAGCAGTTTATAGGTAATACCCACACTCCCACTTTCCGCCAGAGATATATTTTAGGTACCAACGTGACGGATGGCGAGTCCATCGCCGTTACTCAAGCACGACTATACATACGCCTTTGAATTGCTTCTCAGGCGTTTGCAGATTTGCTCTCGATGTTTTCCTTCTTCACCGTAAAGCTCGTGGTGATACTAATCACTGTACTTAAGTTAAGAAAAACTAATTGTTACATAGGGGAGATTCGAACTTGCGATCTTTGTGTCGAAGTCAACCACTCTGTATGTCAGGCGACCTGTCCTGCAGTCAAACGGTAAGATGTACTACGAGGGTATAAAACATACGAACCAAATGGGTACTGAATAAATATGTATAGAGTGAGAAGACAATTATTTTAGGCAAGCAATCCCAGTTGTGTTTGGTTACCGTTATGCGGGATTTGTTTGCAATCGTTCTCTTGTTTAGTTTCAACTGTTTATTTGCCAACGTGTAAGTTAAGGTTGTGGTTTATTTTGTTTGAACGAGAGACAGAGAGGGAGAATATGGGATTGTTTGTAGTCCTTAGGCGCACAACTCTACCATAGTAAGGTTATTGATCCCATATTTGTTATTTAACTGAATGTATTACTGCTTAAGTACAAAGATTTTTATTCTATACCTTAAAGCCATCTCAGGACTTACAGTGGGAGAAGGCAAAAAAGGGTGAAATAAAAAAGCTTTATTCACCAGTGATATAACACGTGAGAGCCATCGAATTACATCTTAAACGTATTCCAACTTACTGAAAATGTTTTCCTTTGTCGTAAAGCTCGTGGTTTGATGAATCAACTTTTCTCCTGAGGATCAACTATGTGTTGCCGACGATTATTCGTACCACTCAGTCACTCAGGAGTTTGAATCTTTACTGGTTACTACATTAACTACTTTACGGCCACGGCTTGTACATATGTTTAAATAAATAAATTAATTATATTTCTTAAAATTTTTCATAAGAATAATTAATTTAAAATCAAATTACGAGTCTAACGTAGTCTATGTGACTTTTATTTCGGCATCGCATATTAAACTACAAAATAAAAATACTACTACAATACAAAATTTAAAAACTGCACAGTTACTTATTTTTATGTGTTCACGAAGTATACAAACTTTTTGGTCCGCCCTCTGATACGCAAAGCTCGGAGATAGCGCGTACTGGCACCACACGGCACGCTCGTTCCAAATTCAAACCACTCAGTGCAACGCTGGCTCGACGTAAGGTCTGTCAGTATACATCATGTCAGCGAAAACTTGTGACAGGGCGAAATGGAGGCGAAGAAAGTGCTCCAAGAGTCCAGCAGACGATGATAACGACTGCGCCAGCCTCGCCTGGCTCCTGAACTTCAGGTTGGACGAATTTGTGAACGTAAAAGTGCCTGATGATGAACCGGCACTGAAAGAACCCAAAGTAGACCTACCTGATACGCCACCAGCGCCGAAAAAGCCACCATATACTTATCCAGAACTGATTGAGCGTGCTTTGAGGGAGAATGGAGAGTTGACCGTCTCCGCGATATATCAATGGATTTCGTAAGTGTTTTCAGATTTGTGTATTTAATTATTTTGAACCTTTCCAGAGATAAGAGATAAGAGTAATATAATTTATACTCGTTTAGTTGAAGGTTGAAGGTATTGCATAACCATTAAGCCCTATAAAAAAATATGGCCGTTTTTTTCTAACGTAAAATCTACATGGTTTTAATGCAAATCTATAAGGCTGAGCCTTGCAAATTAATCCGAAAATCGATAAATAACATTCAATACATCGTATTGCATATTTTTGATGTGCCGGAAAGCGTTCTGCAGTTCCTATAATGTATCCTCATGCCTTCCCACAAAGGTCGCCGAAGAGGTAGGCAGAAGAGTATAAGTAGTACCAACACACCCACTTTCCGTCAGAGATATACTTTAGGTGCCAACCTGACAGATGGCGAGTCCATCGCCGTTACTCAAGCAACAGACATACGCCTTTGAATTGCTTCTCAGGCGTATGCAGGTTTCCTCTCGATGATTTCCTTCACCGTAAAGCTTATGGTGTGACAAATCGCTGTACTTAAATTCAGAATACTTGCGATTTTTGTGTCGCAGGCAACTACTCGAACCACTTGGCCACCACGGCGCCTTCCTATAATGTAATATTAAATTTGGTTGTATAACTTCACCTTCAGTAATAACAAGCAGATGGGGAGTCCGTCGCAGTTTCTCAAGCACGACCAAACGTCTTTGTATTTCTTCTCTAACGTATGCGAATTCCTCACAATGTTTACCTTCACCGTAATGCTCGTGAAGAGAGCGTGTATATATTTATTCGGAAATATCAAACAAACTGTTTTGTTTTTTACGTACTTATATGTATATAGGTACATATTTTACAGACCTCTTTCGCTTGATAGCATTGATCAGTCTTTCCATACATGCTCGTTTCTAGTGTTCTTGACGTTCGCATCCGATGTCCTCGAAATGTTCGATACCTACACTATACATACATGAAAACGAATGAAATTAAACAACTCGATACCTACGTAAGATAATATTACCAAAAGAAACACAAAACATATCTGAACTTATCAAATTAAACGTACAAAAGTTTATTATAACCTCAGTGTCATTTGAACGGGAGGCCTACATCTTTTGTTCGTATTATAAAGCATTTTCACAAGGCAATTGTCTGCCTTATGCTATTAATCTATGCCATTAATGGCTGCCTCACTATTGTCGCCTTGAGGGGGTTCTAAACTCTTATTAGGCTGACTATTAATAAAACTTAAAGGTATTTATGAGCTGTCTGTGTGACAATGATAACCCGATATGTGATAGACACGCAACAACTATGTACGAATACTACGAATAAACTAAACCTAAAATTTCGATACAAGAGATCTGCTATGCTACCAAACTAGGCATTGGTATTCGCTTTCTACCAGGTGGGTCGCATATATGGTTGCCACTTGAGTTTCAGTAGCTGCGAAATATGTGTTTTATACATGCGTACATATCATCACGCCGAGTCCCTAACGGGGTAGGCAGAGAGTATAGAGCGCCAGTTCTCTCTAGAGTTGCATACCTCTTTCGCTTCGTCCACATTTATAGTTTATTGCAGTTATATATTATATAGTTAGACCCATGGTAGGCGACAGGTTCGAGTAGTTGCCAGCGACACAAAGGTCGCAAGTTCGAATCCCGACTGTACCAATTAGTTTTTTTAACTTAAGTACAGTTATTGGTCACGCCACGAACTTTACTGTGAAGGAAAACATCGAAAAGAACCTGCATACGTTTGAGAAAAAATTCAAAGGCGTATGTGTAGTCGTGCTTGGGTAACGGCGATGGACTCGTCATCTGTCACGTTGGCACCTTGCATATATGTCCGGTGAGAAGTGGGTGCTCGGATGCTCTACTACAAGGGTAGAACTCCCGAGGGAATTCACGACAACCTCCAATCCGCAGTCACAGCCCTGGGGCGGTGGTTCCGGAAGTGGAGAATTGAAGTGAACCCCACCAAAAGCGCAGCCATTCTATTCTGGAAAGGCCTCGAACGCCCACGGGTAGCCCCCATCACCCTCTTCGGCAAACCCATTCCATGGGAAGAAAAAGCCAAATACCTGGGTGTGATCCTCGATCAACGCTTTTCTTTCCGTCACCACGTAAAGGCGGTACGCGCGCGAGCCGCCTTCGCGCTCGGTAGACTTCACAGCATGTTGAATGCACGAAGTAAACTCTCATTGAAATCCAAGGTGAGGATTTACACAACGTGCATTCGACCAATCATGACATATGCGGGTGTAGTGTTCGCACACACTAGCAAGTCAACACTTAACCCCCTGTAAGTGCTCCAAAGCCGGTTTCTCCGGAGAGCCACAGGTGCCCCGTGGTACATGCGTAATAGTCAACTCCACGTTGACCTCAAAGTCCCCACTATAAAACAGTTTTTGAAAAAACTGTCCAAACGTCATTTCGATTCTGCTGTAAATCACCCCAACCCCCTCGTCGTATCGGCCGCCCGATACACTCCTTCCCTTATCTCGAAAATAAGGCGTCCAAGACATGCCGTCATCGAACCGGATGACGACATAACGGTCCTCCAGGACGCCCGACAAAAACATACCAACACTACACACAACCGACCACTGTTTCGTCCTTGCCGGCGAGGCTCGACGCGAATAAGCCGTAATGTTTCCCCCCGACCTCCGCCACAAACGCCGGCCCGCGCCGAGCCAGACGCGCAAATCCCGCCCCCAAATAATATTTAAATAAAATTACCAGTCCAGCCCAGCTCCCTTGCTCGTGATCCAGCAACGCCCTAAGCCGAGGTCCGTACCCCACAGGGGGTGCCCTTAGCTGTGTTGCTTAAAAATAAAGTGCCTGGCTGGAGGCCTAGGTCTCGCCATTGACCGGTTAAGTAGCAAAAGTTCCCGGAACTCACGCTACGAGAGACAATACAAAAAAAAAAAGGGTGCTCGGATGCTACTTACACCTCGGCCTACCCTATCACGGAGGTCGTTGTGGAAAATATATGTACATATATTCTTGAATAATTTTAATTGTCTGAAAGCAACGAGTCATATAATCACTGTGGTAGATAAGTAATCTCTATACATTATCTGTGCTAAACAGAATTATCGTTATCAAAACGCTCTACGGGTTAACGATTGCTTACCGAATCGACACGGGCGCTTTATTGAATTATTATCGCAGTGATAATGTCGCGACAATGTTTACATTGCGTACATCTGTTGCATGGGAAATTCTAATTAAAATGGGGTGAGAGCGCTTCGTTTCGTTGGTGAAATGCAAAAACATTGGTATACATACAAATAAATAAAATTGGAGTGTCTGCAGGTATTATTAAAATAACTGCTCTTTACTCAATGCATATGGATGTATACACGGTACATATGCCAAAATATAATATAAGAGAGGTAGGGCATAACGGGTTTCCCGTTCGAATTCGGAGCTGCCCGACTGGGGCAGGACCTCCACCTTACAGAAGTCTGTAGCCAAATAACAACATTTTTTGTGTTGTGTTACTACGCGGTGAATAAGGTTTCCAGTAATGAGCTCCTTGGGGAGGGGGGAGGATTGTTACATTGTGTTGGAAGCAGAGGGATTAAACCCATTATGCTGCCAACACACTATAACACAGAGTGTATAACACTCCGAACACAGAGTAGGAACGCGCAAGTGATACTTAGGTATTGTGAGCGTAAATAGACTACGGTAACCGTTTCCCACCAGGTGGGCCGTATGCTTGTTTGCCACTCTTGTTGTGTAAAAAAAAAAAAAACGTTTTTTTTATTTTTTTCTGTCTGTGTTTATTCCGGCTAATCTCTGAAACGGCTAGACCGATTTTGATGGGACTTTCACTGGCAGATAGCTGAAGTAACAAGGAGTAGACTTATGCTGCTTTTATTTTGGAAACTGAACAACAACTGTTTTGTATAATTTCAATTATCACGGGCAAGTCGCGGGCACAGCTAGTATTGATAATAATAAGGTTGTGTGACTTTAAACATTGCCGAATAGTCCGCGTTTTTAACCGTTTTAGTTCTCCATCTATAATATTTCTCCAATTTTATTTCGAAATCTCGCGATATATGCCGCTTCACCTCGTGTATTTCATGAGAGAATATTATGAGAAATAATAATAATAATGTATGATAATAATATCAATAATAATATGATAATTACATACATTTATAACCAGACACACAGACAACGGCATAGTCATGCCTGTACTAGGATATAGGTGTCTGCTTCTCTTAACGTACCATTTCTTTTGGAAAATATCATTATCTTAATATACATAAATTATGCGTCATATTATATATCAGTATATTTATATGTCCGATGACATGTTTGTGCAAATGTTCTATTTTCTGAGTCACTCCCTATTTTAGCTTGATAACACCAAATTTGAACGAGAAAGGATAGTGTTCAGTAATAAGATCGCAACTAAACACTTGCTCATTTGTCGTAATGATGCCAACGACATGTCAAAGGCAAATTATATATAACAATACACGAATCAATCAATTGTACATTCCATTATCAAAACACCCTAAACTGGTGTTAACCCTAAACCGGTGGAGACCGGATGTTACCGGTAAATCGGTTGCACCGCACCGCTGCGCAATCGATGCGGTACCAGCTACGGAAGGGACGACCCCACGTGGCTTACTATCAAGACTACCATTATGATTTGTGATTTATTGTAACGATCATAAGGCTGAAATTTTGGTTTGTTTGTTTTTGTGGTGGGTTTCGAACTACTGTTGGCATGGAATATGTTATATGTTTATTGATTGCTAGATGTACACTGCGATTCTACTCGCGTTTTCGTATATATACAGTTGTATTAGCAAATAGGACAGAAATAGGGCACAGTGAAAGAAAACAAATAAAAAAATACATGTCAGGATCACAATCTTTTTACCTTATTTTCGTATAATACATGCTGTACAGATAAGGGCATAGATATAAACTAAATTTATTTTTTATCTTTTATGTCATTAATAGTTTCTAAAAACCCTTCAATACCACGATACGGAGTGAATATTAACCCCTTTAACAACGTTGTCATTTTGGTATTGTTGGAGCTAATAATTTTATTTCTTCGTCTTCAGGAGCCTTGTGAGATATACTCATCAGAAAAATCGATCACCTTGGAAGTTTGTTTTTTAAGGATTATCAGAAAAATGAATATATTTAGGAATATGTAATTTTTTTTTGATAATCCTTACAAAAAATAAACTTGCAAGGTGTTTCTATTTTTCTGATGGGAAGCATATTATATTCATTCAATAGCCGACCACTTCCAGAAGACAACTATTCTATTTTCGCAGACTTATAATATCCTCATAAACATTGTTCTTAAATCATTCATGCTTATGATGAACACAGCATTAAAATCCAATGCGCAGTTTAAAACATCAAAGTAAACAGACAGCGAGAAGCGCTTTGATTTGTACTTGAGTTTGATTCTTTGTTTTGAGAATTGTGTTATATAGCAATTCCGTGAGTGTACCCATCTCTTTACAGAGACCGTTTCCCCTACTACAAAGCGAACGACGAGCGCTGGAAGAACTCTGTTAGGCACAACCTCTCCATCAACCCTCACTTCAGGAAGGGCGCTAGAGCTCCGCAAGGGGCCGGTCACCTCTGGTCTTTGGCAGCCAACGCGATTGATCTCCTGCCATTGAGGAATATCCAACCGTTTGAGGAGAAGCCGGCTACTGTAGAGCGTGAAGCAAGTGTTCAGGAAGCAAGAGTTCTAGGCTTTCCTAAGGTAAAATAATGCTTTTGAAATTTAAAAGTACTTAAAATATATCGAATAGGCAGTAGTACAGAAATATTATACTCCCTGAGAAGGAACATTACCGTAATCTATGGCCGGTGTTTCTTCCAAACACTTAAGCACCACCGAACTCGTAATCTTCTTGATTTGATATTACACTGTAACTCATTGGGTATTTAAGCCCGCACTTTATTAGGCCATGTTTTTTATATCTTTTGTGGATATTTGAAAAACATATTTTGTCTTACAGGCGTATAATTATTTGCATTTCCAGGTCATTGTACTCGACGAGGCCGCTATCGCCGCAGCCAGCATCATACCAGACCAAGAACTATTTACAGGTAGTACAAGTAAGTTACTTGGCATTTTGTATTTTCATATAATACAAAATTAAAACCTACTTTAGGTTGTCAAGTTTGGCTGGTAGTGTCACTGTATTATACGTTTTATGTTTTACTTAAATACTTTGAATGGTACTGTCAATAGTCTGGGCTGGTAAAGAGATCAGTAACATTACTGGTCTGGGAGGCTGAAGTCAAACGCCACCCTCGGAACGAGCATCTCGTTATTCTACGAGTATACTTTAAAGCCACAAATAATGTAGCAAAAAAGCAAGCCAACTGCTTGATATTACCGCAGCCTATGGACGCGCTTGCAACGTCAAAGGTTTTGATCACGCGTTGCCAACACAAACCCACTAGCTATGACTTTTCGAACTATGGCTACATTTGAATGTTCAAAATACTTCTGACTTACCAAGTGTAAGTGTTCATGCCTCGACGAGCAATTTATGAATTTGTGATACCTTTGAGCTGACGTAAGAAGACTTATTAGCTGTAACCCATAGCCAAAAAAGTTGTAAAAACGAAAAAAAAATGTTTACACTTGGCATGCATTGCAATGCCATACAAAGTTCATAGCGATTGGTCGGTAGCAAGTTCTTTTGTTTTTGCTTCGGGCTTGGGACCATTGTGGGCGTCCCGAGAACATCCATCCAAAGTTTAATCACAATTTGTTCTTATTGTATCGGAACGCATAGATGACAAACTAACAGACTGATTTTTATTTTTAAAGTTTTTTTTCTCTCTAATTTCCTAGTATGTTTTGTTCTGGGTTTAAAATTTCCGCTCTACTCAAGCGAATAAGTTTTCTGTCGTCGATATTATGATGTTTATGCGTTTTCTGACTTCAATATTTTACGTAAAATGTATTTTTTTCCAATTTCCAGTGTTCCTGAATCCAGTATCCATGGAACAGGTAGTGCGGGAATGCGGGCTGATAACTGTCGATTGAGTACCATGTGTCAATTTAGAATAATGTTTAAAATAGGCGGCGTTTCCTTTGTCTATCGTTTTTCGGTCATTATTACTCATAGGTATATTAATAACAATAGTATTATATAATATATCCTCACGCCTTCCCACAAGGGTCCCCGAAGGGGTAGGCAGAGGTGTATAGGTGCCAAAGTGACAGATGGCGAGTCCATCGCCGTTACTCAAGCACCACTATACATACGCCTTTGAATTTCTTCTCAGACGTATGCAGGTTTCCTCTCGATGTTTTCCTTCACCGTAAAAAATATTAATATGCATGCATATACGAGAGTTGGAACTGATTCTCGTCAACTTTCTAAAACTTGTGCACGTTTTGTAAATGTCAATATAAAAGTTTGTGAGACGCGTACACACAATGGCTCGCGAATGGAAGGGTGTAACACCCTATATTGTTAGGTATGTTTAGGTGCTAACGAGACAGTCGCCCTTCTCAAGCACACCTACGATTTAAAATTTCTTCTCTAACGTATACATATCCTCGTGGTATGATTAGTTATCGTACTTAAGTTCAGAAGAACTCGTGGGACATTCGGAGTTCGAACTTGCAATCTTTGCGTTGTATGTGACTACAGCAACCACTCGGCCAGCACTACTTTATAAAATTTATGTTAACGTGAGGAAAAGTCGCTAATGCAGTGACGAAATGCAATGACGTATGCATAGTTGTGCTTGAGAGACAGTGATCTCACCATCTGTCCAAGTGGCATCTAAATATGTCAGTTTTGTAAGCTGTTGCAAAATATTAAATAAATAAATAAATAATATATATATATATATATATATTTAGTGAGTATATATATATATATATACTCACTATCAGGCATGTGCTAATTTACCACCTAGTTATATATACATAAATATATATCTCTTAACTAAAAGAGGGATGGACGGTCTCTCACTCTCAATAGACAATATTGTTACCTGCTGCCATTTTATATTGGAGATCTCATACTGTTTATACCTATGCTTAGTAATAGTAACCTAAAGAGATTAGAAAGTGCGGTGTTTAAATAAAATAATTGTAATGTGATATGTGTTTTAACGTTGCTTACAAGGAGTTTTTCTTTACTTATTTTTATTTATTTCTCACTCATTACTAAATACGGATCATGAGAGAGACGACGCTTTCTTTAAGCTTATACAATGCATCAAGATCATCAATGCATCAAAATTGAACGCAAATCAGCCCTTTCTCAAGTCTAAGCTAAAATAATGTACGGGAATATCCCAGAAATATTGCAAAAAAAAAAAAAAAAAAAAAAAAAAAAAAAAAAAAAAAAAAAAAAAAAATATTGCAAATGCAATACAAATGAAAGATTGTAAGAATGTTTGTTTACTCACTCACGTCAGGACGGCTAAATTGAATGCAACACAGTCTATTAGCCGGATTAGCACAATAATTGATATGTAATTAAATTGTTTGCGAGTGAAACTGCGAGCTTCAGGTAGTATTTTTATTTATAAGGATTTTAGTTCGCATTCGAATGCTCCGTCGTCACCAAGATTTAGCCCCCACAATCGTGTAAGCGACACAAGTACCACGTCAGTGTGCTCTGTAACCGCACGCGCGGTCACACTTACCCTCCATTTCTATTTCTGCCGCTAACCCGTCGGTTGCCGGCTAACGTTCCTTCGCACCTGCTTTTATGATGGTGTGCATACGTGTAATTGGATTAAAATACATTGCTATTTGGGTTTACATATAATGATAAGCTAATATAAAATAATAATAATAATATATCCTCACGCGTTCCCACAAGGGTCCCCGAAGGGGTAGGCAGAGGTGTATAGGTAATACGCACACACCCACTTTCCGCCAGAGGTATATTAGGTGCCAACGTGACAGATGGCAAGTCCATCGCCGTTACTCAGACACGACTATACATACTTACATACATACATACATACATACATATAATCACGCCTCTTTCCCGTTGCGGTAGGCAGAGACCACTTCTTTCCACTTGCTACGATTCTTACATACTTCTTTCGCTTCGTCCACTTTCATTATTCTCTTCATACATGCTCTTCGGTTTAGGGTACTCTTGACCTGACCTTTGTTCAAGACGTCCCTAATTTGGTCTAGAAACGTCCGTCTAGGTCTACCTCTTCCAACTATACATACGCCTTTGAATTTCTTCTCAGACGTATGCAGGTTTCCTCTCGATGTTTTCCTTCACCGTAAAGCTCGTGGTGTGACTAATCACTGTACTTAAGTTCAGAAAAACTCATTGGTACAGACGGGATTTGAACTTGATATCTTTGTGTCGCAGGCAACTGCTCGAATCACACGGCCACCACGGCTATAATAAAATAATAAACGGCTATAATATAATATAAACACGTCATAAATATATTCAAACAGAATAAAAATAAGCTTGCCAAATATAATATACCATGTTTTGTATGTTCACGGACAAGATTGACTCAAAAGAGCAGAAGAACATTTTACAATGAGTTGCGTAGAAATCATATATATTTATAAAGTAATGACAACACTTATTAAATTAATAATTCTGATATTTATGACATTTATGACGTAAATAACATTGTGTAAATAAATTAGTTACTTAGTTATAACCTGATACTTTAGTTACTATAAGTAAGAGGATGTGATTGTAAAGATGAAGAAAGGCATGTTACCTTGGTTTGGACATATTATAGAAAGGACGAGTGGAGAAAGATTGACGAAACAGGTATACATATACTACTCATCAGAAAATCGAAACACCTTGCAGCTTATGTTTCGTAAGGATTGTCATAATAATGTGAATATTTAGGAATACATGTCAAATGTCGTTTAATGGTGAATAATACCTCATATTCATCGGTCGGACGAGGATGTGGAGGATGTCTCAAGGATGGGAACGTCAAGAGTACTCTGAAACCGGCGGGCATGTATGAAGAGACTGGATGAAGTATGTGGACAAAGCGAAAAATGCTATATCAAATGACACTGGCGCTGTACTCTCTCTGCCTACTCCGTGAGAGACTCTCCAGTCCTCACTAGACTTACAGTAAGTTATAATAGTCATTAAATTATTCTTAAAGGACAAAATAACAATTTACGATAGATAATAAAATTTAAACACCTCTTTTATTGTTTACCAATTCGTTAAGTTTAGTCACGTTTCGTGGAAGAAATTTATTTATTTTTTAGGGTCCCCCGCTGGAATAATTAGTAGATCGTTAGGAGATTTCGAGTCATGACTCGAATTTATAAGTGGCACGGAAAAATCACTTCGCTTTTATTATTATTATATTTTCTCACCTTCCTACAAGGGCCCGCAGGGATAGACCGAAATGTAATTTGTAAAATAATACCAGGTTTTTACTCGATATATACAGATAAACTACAAAAAATTACAAGCATTGTGTGAGTAACTCCATCCCGCAGTCACGACTTTACTAACCTTTAAGATTTTTTTTTCAGCTATCCATTTGTTTAATAAACTTAAGCAAATGGGCCCAATGTTCGCTAGTCTGTATAGTAGTCTTTGCCCAGTGTTTTAATAAAATTGACAAATGACAGTACTTAACTGTAAGTTTGCTGCAGATTCGCCAACCAGGGCATCAGAAATTGTTTACACTTATACGTAAAATGTTCTGGACTAGAAAAGAACCCGCGACTATAAACACACAAGGCATGGTAGGATTAGAAACATCACACTTTTTTTTTCATTTTTCAATATGTTAGGTACTTGCCCCTAGGACCCTTCAAGAAAGAAGGTTTAGTCAAAACCTTCTTTCTTGAAGGTACAAAACCTTCTTTCTTGAAGGGTCCTGGGATGTCGTATCTCCTATCACTACTTTTCAAGTAAAATAATATGTGCTATATATCACAGACGGACAAGTTATAGGGATTCTCAAAGTTTTCTACAAAGATACGTACGGCTGGGCCTAATGTCGTAGGGGTGTGGCTATAGTCATCTATTACCACAAGAGCCAAGTTGGGTTAATTTACTGCAGGCCCGAAGCGAGCGCTCATACGGGGATTATGGCAGATCCACCGGCTTTATAATGGACCAAATTGATTTACAATTACATAGTGAATTTAGTCGGCGCGTTAACAATTATACTGGATTGCGAAGTTTGCGTTTAGGAGTCACGGATCGCTCATCTTTGATCTATTCTATCAATATTTTTTTTACATGCAAAAACATCACGCCAAGGACCTCACAGGGTAGGTCACCTCGTCCACATTTCCGGTCTTTATATTCACATCGGTTCCATTTATTCTTGTCTTCAATTGAGTTTTTTTATATAGTCCCATAGCTGTCATGATTTGAGTAGCATCCAGATTTCAAGATTGTATTACGAACAGATGTGGTTTTATAAAAAACTGTTGCACAGTCGGCCCCAGATACGAATTTTTTTTCTTACCTTGAAGGTAATAAAATACCTACCAGTATACCCAATGGTAAGCGGTTACCGCCACCAGACACCAGCTGGTGAATAAAACAACTTGATTGTAGTGAATCGGAAACTATATTGTAAAAAATATTCAAATAATTAGGTTACACAATGAGAACGAAACCATAGTCTCTTAAATTTTAGTACAGCGACATCTAGTGACAGGAATGAAAAACAATACACTAAACTATACAAACATCTCGCCCCCGAAGGACGAATTAAGGCCTTAAAAAAATAAAAGCACATGAAGAGTCTATACAATCTTAAAACAATTGTCTTTAGGAAGTAAACACATACAAAATATAAGAAAAAATAAATGTATAAAAAAATGCGTTACATTGATGAACAACCACCATTTATGTAGCTGAATCGAATGGCAAAGGACATAGCTTTGCTACTGGTCGCTTAAAGATGTTGTTTTTATATTGAAGAGTTACCACTCTTGTTTTGTTATCAGCACCAGGATGCTTGGCGATAACGCGTCCCAAAAGCCATTTACCCGGAGGCAGTCTATCATCCTTAACTAGAACAATTGTACCTAATTTAATGTCAGGATACGTTTTGTTCCATTTATATCTGTTTTGGAGGGTGGTTAGGTATTCAATTTGCCAACGTTGCCATAAACATTGCACAAATTTTTGTATCATACGCCAACGATCTAATGGACTCAGTTTAACATCTACTAAACTAGACTCGGGTACGGATATCGGTGCCTCTCCTATTAAAAAATGACCAGGAGTCAACGGAGGTGCATCTAAGGAAGAGTCAATTAGTGTTAGTGGACGTGAATTGACACATGCTTCAACCTGTGCCAGTAAAGTGGCGAATTCCTCAAAGGTAAGAATGGTTTGTCCGATTACACGTTTTATATGACCCTTAACAGATTTGACTCCAGACTCCCAAAGTCCTCCAAAATGAGGGGCGTGAGGGGGTATAAAGTGCCATGTAGTATGATCATTAGCTAATAGTTCAGAGATCTCGGTTACGACTTGAGATTTCACGTTTTTGAATGAGTTGTCTATATCCCTGGAGGCTCCTATAAAATTAGTTCCACAATCACTCCACATATCCTTACAATGCCCCCGACGGGCTGTGAAACGTTTGAATGCTGCTATGAACGCAGCAGAAGTTAAATCACTTACTGCCTCCAAGTGAAGTGCCTTGGTCACGGTACACACAAAAAGGCATAGGTAGGCTTTAGAAAATTTCTTACATCTACCAGGATACAGTTTAAGTGTAAAAGGACCCGCGAAATCAACTCCACTTGTACGGAATGGACGATCGGGTGTTACTCTATAAGCTGGTAACTCTCCCATATAAGGAACGATTGGATGTGCACGTTGTTTAAAGCATGGTATACATTTTCGAATAATTGATCTAACAAAATTCTTCATTTTGATTATCCAAAACTTCTGCCTAATATAGTTAAGTGTGAGTTGTTGACCACCATGCAGTGACTTTAAGTGTGCATCCGATACTATTAACATTGACAAATGACAGTTATTACTCAATATAATCGGTGACCTTAAATATGTTGGGGCTGCTGCATTTGCTAGTCGACCACCCACTCGGAGAATGTTTTCTCCATCCATATAAGGATTTAAAGTAAACAATTTACTTTTCTTAGAAATGTCTTTACCTTGTGATAACATAGTTATGTCTTCATTAAAGTGAACAGATTGTGAAAGTTGGATACATACATTCATTGCATTTTTTATTTCAGCAGCAGTAACATATGGTTGACAATCAACATCAGCTTTTTTGATTTTCAATTTGCAATTTTGAATAAATCTAAGGCAGAATGCAGTGACACGAAGCAATTTTGTTAAACTAGAAAACATACTCAAGTGACCTTTAACATTTTCTTCTGTACATACGTATGCTTTAATTTTAGTTTTTTGTTCTAGCCTTGTTTCAGGAATAGTATTATTGTGTTCTACAACAAAATTAAGGTCTTTCAAAAAGTCTGGACCACTCCACCACAGTGATGACTGCTGCAATTCTAAAGGCATCAATCCACGAGATGCAGCATCGGCAGGATTACTGCTAGATGGGATGTGATGCCATTGAGTGTTACTAGTTGTTGTTAATATTTCTGCTGTTCTATTTGCAATAAATGTTGTCCAAGTATTAGGTGTTTTTCTTAACCAAGCCAAAACAATGGTGGAATCGGTCCAGGCAAAAACATTGTCTTTAGAAACGTTCAATGCTTGTCTTGATGATTCAAGCATTCTTGCTAGCAATACTGCACCACAGAGTTCCAGACGAGGTAGTGAAACCTGTTTTACTGGAGCTACGCGAGACTTTGCCAATACTAAGTTAACCTTTACAAAGCCCTCGTCTATAACCCTGAGATACACGACACAAGCATATGCGGCACAAGATGCATCACTGAAACCATGAAGTTCAATCCCAGTGCTTGAATTAGATGCTCCCAACCACCTTGGCAACTGAATGTTATTCATTTTAGAGTATTTATCACGAAAGGTTAGCCATTCAGATGCTAATTCGGGAGTAAGATCATCGTCCCAGTCCAAACCAGATAACCACAGTTTTTGAATAAATATTTTAAGTACAATAACCGCAGGTGCCAGCCAACCAAGTGGATCAAAAGTTTTTGCTATAGAAGATAAAACAGTTCGTTTCGAAATAATGGTACTGTTGCACTCTAAGTTTAATTTTATTTCGAAATTATCTGTTTGTGAGTTCCAAATAATTCCTAAAGCCTTAATAGTATCTTCCAGTTTTATATTCACCGTACCTTTAACATCCTTAATTGTATCCGGAATTTGACTCAGCACTGCCTCACTGTTTGACGACCACTTATGTAGTGGAAAGCCACCTTTGCTTAACAATTCAGTCAACTGTTTTTGAAGAGCAATTGCATCATCTTCATTCGTACATCCTGTCATCACGTCATCCATGTATACATCCGATTTGAGAACTTCAGCTGCAATAGGAAACTTGTTTCCCTCATCTTGTGCGAGCTGATGAAGTGTGCGTACGGCCAAAAAAGGGGCACAGGCTGTACCATAAGTAACGGTAAGTAACCTATATTCTCGCATTAAGTCTGTAGAATCATCGCGCCACATAATCCTTTGGTAATCAGCGTCCTCTGGAGATATTAAGATTTGTCTGTACATATTCCTTATATCCGCCACTAGGCAAATCTTATGTTGCCTCCACCTCGTTATTAGGTCTCTAATATCTGGTAATAGCGGTGAACCTATTAACAATTCTTCATTTAAAGAGTTTCCCTTTGCAGGTGCAGTACTGCCATCAAAAACCACTCGTAACTTGGTGCTTGTACTAGACGGTTTGAGCACAGCATGATGAGGTAAGTAATTTTGTTTAGTTATTATATGGATTTCTTTTTCAGGTACAATCTCCATATGACCCTGAGATAAGTAGTCATGCATAAATGTTGAGTATTGATCTTTCAGGTCCGGTTTCCTTGCAAAGCGCCTCTCCATTTGTAATAAACGGGAAAGTGCTTGTGCTTTCGTACCACTAAGGTGAGTGGGAGGATTTTCTTTAAATGGTAAGCGAACAATATAACGACCACTGTCATTACGTGTGTGAGTATTCTTAAAGTGTTCTTCGCATTTAATTTCGGCCTCTGATAATGGTTTGATCTGCGTTATATTTTCCTCGATTTCCCAAAACTGTCTCAGCAACTGGTCTACCTCAAACTGTGTGTGAGTAACTATAACATTGTGTTTTGGTGAACCAATTTGTGATACCCGTCCGGATATTAACCAACCCAGATGAGAGTTCGAGGCAATTAGGGATCCTTGTTTGTGCAAACCCTCAAGAATAATTTCAGCATGTACATCAGCTCCCAATAAAACATCTACGGATCCGGGCTTATTGAAGTCTGGATCCGCCAGGTCCAAATTCATGGAAGACGACCAAGTACTCTGAGGGAATTCTCTAGATGGTAACAATGATGTGAGTTTCTTCAAGACGTAGGCAGGTGAATTAAATAGTGGTGTAGCTTTCTTCGAGGAGTGAAATATCATTTTTACCATAGATTTTGTTGTTGCCACTGTTGAATTAGAAACACCAGTAATTTTGCCTTGGACGGGTGTTCTGTCCAGTTGTAGTAATTGTGCTGCTGCTTCGGAGATGAATGAAGCCTGGGACCCCTGATCAATGAGTGCTCTAAGGACAAATGGGGAGCCATTTTGGGACTTCACAATAATCTGGGCAGTAGCTAAGAGGACATGCTCACTGCCAATGTCAGTTCGCATGCTGATGGTGTTGCACGAGGCAGGGGTACCCACCTCCGCATCTTCATTATTATTTGAGTGGTCTTGATCAGCTGTCTGTGACACATGTAACAATGTGTGGTGTCTTCTTCCACACTTCTTACAACATGTGCTTTGTCTACAGTTGAAGACACTGTGACCCTTTACTAGACAATTAAAGCATATATTGTTCCTTTTGACAAATTCTTGGCGGTCTGCAGTGTTTATGTTGGCAAACTCTTTACAGTGGCAAATATAATGATTCTGTGTACAGTAAGTGCAAGTACTATTAATGTCTGTAGCAAAAGCTTTTACAAATGTGGCCTTTTGTGGCATTACTCTCTTGTGTGAGTCCTTTGTTTGAGCTGCATAAACTATTTCTAATGTACGAAATCTACTTTCAAGAAAGTTTGACAGCTCTCCGTAGGTTGGTAGCTCTGTGGAGTTTCCGATAGACTGTTCCCATAATTTGTGTGACTCTGAATCTAATTTTCTCACTATAATATGTACTACAATTGGGTCCCAATTTAAAACGTCAATACCACTATTTTTTAACGAAATTAAACATTGGCTTGTAGTGTCTAATAGCTCCTTCAAACCTTGCGCTGACTCAGATACTAATTTTCTCTGTCCAAGTAGGGTATTAAGCACATGGCTAACAATTATTCGCTTATTATCATATCTATCTTGTAATTTCTTCCAAGCATCGTCATAGTTAGCTTCAGTTAAGGTAAAGTTTTTTAAAAGTGAATCTGCTTCTCCAGTTAGGCTAGACTTTAAATAATGATGTTTTTCAATTTTTGACAAAGTCTCGTTATTATGTATAAGCGACTTATATATGTCTCTAAAGCTAACCCATTCATTGTAATCTCCAGAAAATATTGGTAATGGTATTGGTGGGAGTTTCGGTCTTACTTGGTTTAATGTATTTGCAACCTCTATATCCTGCCTAACATAACCTTGTGTAGGCTTTAGTTCACTTAAGTGATCCTTAATAAATGTTTTAAGATCTAGATAAGCCTCTTCTGTATTCTCATAATTCTGCTCTGGGTCAAAATCATAGCTTCCCACATCTTGCCTTGAAAATGTATTGATAAATTGTTCATACTGCTTAATATAAGAAGCCCAATAATCATTTAAAATTTCAAGTCTTGACTCTAAGTAACCATGAGTTAGCTTTGTGCGGTTACATTTCTTTGTGTTACTTTGTAGCTTCACTATCTTTTTACATTTCTCTTCTAAACATGCAATCTGTGACTTAATTATTTCAGTCATTTTATTTAAGTAATTTAATATTCCCCACAAACTCACAAGCCTTTATTTAATGTGTATTATTTTGACACTCACTCAAGTTCCAAATTGTCCAATTCTATAATAAATTTAAAGTCTTACCCACGTAATTCACAAGTACAATCCATTATGAGAAAACCAACACTGTCACATATTATTCTTACTAGGCAGTAGGCACCACTTTAATTAAACCGTAAACACTGTATGCAATATTCCACTTTGTTGATATACTTATGTTGCACTGTACGTACTTATTTATTTATTTATCCGGTACGAAGGACCAATTTTATGGTGAATAAAACAACTTGATTGTAGTGAATCGGAAACTATATTGTAAAAAATATTCAAATAATTAGGTTACACAATGAGAACGAAACCATAGTCTCTTAAATTTTAGTACAGCGACATCTAGTGACAGGAATGAAAAACAATACACTAAACTATACAAACACCAGCGATGCGGGTAATGTGCGCTGCCGACCGAATAACTTATCCTTACAGATCACTTCTATAGGTATCCACTAAGAATTAGTGGATATCATCAAATCATGTCGAACAATATTTATAGACTTCATAAAAGTCCAGGCAGCCGACATATCGCCAGTATTGGATGCACTTAACAAGAGAACTTTTATTAAATGTAAAACGGAGTGGCAAAGTAAAATTTAACGCGTTACTTTTTTCCACTTATGGCTTACAGTTTCCGAACGAAAGCGCGTGGTGTTGTAATAAAAACTTTTTTCATTATCCTGTACATAAGGAGCTTATTGAGTACAACGGTGTCTCTACGTTCTGTTTTATTGTAAATTGTTCCGGCAACACGAGAGCTGGTTGTTTCTTCTTATTGTTCTTAAAGTGTAATCTGTTGGAGGTTGTGTAAGGCTATTTGCGGTGGTATATTGTGATCATGAAATATTGTTAATGTTGGAACATTCGACCAATGTTGGCCGTAACTCAATTTAGCGTTTATAAACTTGTGTGCACTTCTATTACAAATTTAAGTGATGCTTTGTGGTAATGCTGAGATATTTCAAAGGAAACTTTAAAATTAGTAAATTCGAAAAAGTAGTTATGAAAATATTGAAAAGTTTCCTCTATTGTAAATTATACAATTTCATGATTATTATATGAATGTGACATTCCATTCTAAACGAAACCATAGCCTCTTCAAGGATTGGATCCTGTAGATTTTTCCATCGACATAATAAACATTGGTTTCAACACAATACAGAAAAAGTATGAATAGTAGTAACCAAATTAAGTATAAAAGTAAAGTTACCTTCCACACAAAGATTGCAAGCTGGAATCCCGACTGTACCACTGAGTTTTTCAGAACTTAAATTCAGTCATTAGTCAAAAACATTGAGAAGGAACCTGTATACGTTTGAGAAGAAATTCAAGACGTAAGTATGTTCGTATAGTCGTGCTTGAGTAACGGCGATGGACTCGACATCTGTCACGCTGGCACCTAAAGTATATCTCCGGCGGAAAGTGGGTGTATTGGTTCACCTCTGCCTACTCCTTCGGGAACTCTTGTGAGAAGGCGTAAAGTAAAATATTAAATAATTAACTCCCGTACGTGTTGTTTAATTTTTATATTAAATTCACAAATTAAATTTCACTCGATATTCAAAATCATTGGTATAAAAATCTCAAAATTAAGCAGCCTTTATTTATTTATCTAACCGTGAAAAATGTTTAAGTCTGACTGGGCGTTGCTTGATTTGTGTCTTCTGCAATACGCAATCTAGGTTTCCTAGTCATCGTTTGGGATTCTTCCAAGGTGGACGGCAGCTCAGTATCTTTAGTCTCCGGTAAGGGATAGCACATAATCGCTCCGGCAAAAGCTACCACGCCAAAAATCGTTCCTGATATTTCCATCCGCAAGGCGTTTATTAGCGGTGCTGACATCTGTCCCACCCTTGACAATACAGACAAAATACCCAACACAGAATTCCTTATAGACGTTGGAAATAGTTCCACTCCGAACAAGAAAACTACTATGAAGGACATGAAAAAGAATGAATTGCAAATACTTGCTATTAACACTCTCAACCAATCCATATGGGAGGGGATAAAAATAACGATAATCATGAAAACACCTGAAAAGAACGAGGTTACCATTAGTACTCTGCGTCTGCTGAAAATTTTCATTATGAAAACTGTAGCTATCGTTCCTGGTATGAGCAAAGCGCCGGATATTGCAACGTTCCTGTGTATATCGCCACTCATATTTCCTATGTATTGTGACACTCCATAGTAGCCCATTCCGCAAGAGAAGAATATTACGGACATACATATAAAGTTGATCGTCAGTTTCTTGTGACGAAAAATTTCCCAAAATGTCACATTCTTTGATTTTGTTTCTACTCGCATAGTATGGTATTTTTCAATGTCAGTCTTTATAACTTCGGCAGAGATCCCGTTGCTGTAACAAAGGCAAACAATATATACATATATCCTCACGCCTTCTCAGGGTCCCCTACGGGGTAGGCAGAGGAGCATAGGTAGACCCTCACACCCACTTTCTGCCAGAGACATATTTTAGGTGCGAACGTGGAAAACATGACGAGTCCATCGCCGTTACTCAAGCTCGACTATAGATACGCCTTTGACTTTTCTTCTCAAACGTATGCAGGTTTCCTCTTGAGTAAAGCTCCTGCTGTGAGTAATCACTGTATTTATGTTCAGAAAAACTCATTGGTACAGTCGGGACTCGAACCTATAATCTGTGAGTTGCAGGTAAATAGAACTACTCGGCCACCACGGCTTTGATAAAAATGCTCATATAATTTGGCAACCGTGCAACAAAGCGGTCTATTTGAACCTTACAATGTATCAAAATTGTGTGCACTTGTTATACTTACAATCGTGATATTTTCTCCATAACCACCTTCGCCTTATCTATGCGGCCCGTGTCCATCAACCACTTGGGAGACTCCCATAGGATCCAGTATAAAGCCACGAACAGAAACAGTGGTAGCGACAGAGCTAGTTGGAAGTCATCACAATGCCTCAGCAAGTAGGACATTCCGGCCAAAGTCATGTGGCTCATGTTTATTGGTAGATGATAGAGGGCAGTGACGGTTTCTCTATGGCTGACACTACAGTACTCCACAATCAAGACATAAGATGATACTATAGAGCCTCCTACTCCAAAGCCTTCGATACAACGCATTATTATGTACGTTGGAGCGGTTGGCATCACAGTCAATAGACTTCCTGCCATGCCCACGATAAAACAGCATATTGCGAATATTAAAAGGCGGCCGTATCTGAAAATTATTTTGACTTAGTTCACAAGAAGATTTCGATATGAGGTCTAATCAGACGTATCAGTATTGTTTCCGATTGCTGCATAATCTCTTCAGAATTGCAAATGTATGATATACGATCTAAATTTATCTAGTTTTAATTGACCCAACAATCAAGGAAGGGAACAACGAATATCCAAATTTTCCATTGAAGGAACCCTTTCATTTGTTCATTTACAAAAGTTCACCAACAACCATTAGAATTAATAAACTTAATGCTTACGTACCCTTTTGAATGTGATTGAAGGGAAAAAGTCTAGAGAAAACTGGCGCTGTTCTCTTTGCCCATTCCGTAAGTGCTTTGGCGTAATGATATATAATATAATATGTAGGTTATATAGAACTTACTTATCCGACAGGAATCCCAAGCATAATGAACCTAACAGAGTCCCAAAGTAGAGCATGCTTTGCGTAAAGCTAACCAGCCACGTTTGATCGCAAATGCTCTTGAATTTCGTCTGCATAGTCTCGGTAAACACACTTCTATCCCAGTTCGGGTTTTCACAGGGACAAACATTTTGCGAGTCCGTGACATTTATCGCCAAAGAATCGCAACTGTAGTTTATTGGTGGCGACAGGAATATCAGATTAAGTACATGCCAGAAAAGCGGCAATTTACTAAGGAATATCAATGTGAAACAATAGTAATGGTATGGCGTTATAACATTGAAATATTTCTCGATGGGATTGCTCAATTTACGATATCTCACTTTGAACATTTTGAAAATATATTATATGTTGTAAAAGAATATCAAGTAGGCCATGCAACGGCATAGGTTTTTAATTTGCGTTAGGATTAGACACAATCTAGAATATAATATTATATTGTATCTGAAATCATAGTAACACAAAGTATTAATACTAAATAGACGGATCGCCATTTATCATGTTGGCACTTAAAGAATATCTCTAGTGGAAACTGGGTGTGCGGATACTACACATTCGTTTTACCTAAAAATCTCTGCCTACCCTTCCGGGGAAACTTGTAAGAAGGCGTGAAGATATAATACAATTTAAAAAAATATTTAAATACAATTAATAAGACAATCCGTAAACACGAATTGCAGGCTCGAGCCTCGGCCTATAGCAATATTTTTGATGTGACAACATATAATAAATCGATGAACGCCGGCTGCACGCACGAAAAAGGATGAAATTTTGTCCCGTTACGCTCATTGTCCCGATACGATCGGAGCGAGAGCGCTACATGAGCGAGCGACAGGAACGATCTTGTTTGGCGTTGTCACGCGAGCTTTGGGTTGTATATACATAGTGAAGAACCTGCATACGTTTAAGAACAATAATTAGTCATACATTTCAGAAGAAATTCAATGACGACGAATGAGTTGTATTTGAGAAACAGCGACTCCCTTCCTACTGCGTTAACACCTTAAATATGTCTTTGGCAAAAATAATCTACTTTGGAGGGCATTGTGGCAAGAAGTAAAAACATACGATGACCATTAATTCAAGCTTTTGTTGGAGTCTCTGATGCAATTCTTTTCTTGCCTCTGAGGATATTAAAAAAAGAATATATATGTTTTTATATTTTCCAAAATCGTAGTCAGTGTCTAGTGCCAAACTATGCGTTAGCTTATATCGAAAGTCGTTACCATATTGTTTACAAAGCTCATTTTACCCTGGCGCTATCTTGATTGATTGATGAACATGTAATCAATCAACACCCGCTTACCTTGAGGTTAGCGATACCTCCAGGGTCCTACCTATTTGAGAGCTTGTAATTTATATTTCAGGGAAAAGTTTACATAGCCTTTGTCATACTTTAAAGCCGAATACTATCATAGCATGACGTCCGACTGGTCTAGAGGTTAGAGCCCCTGATTGCGAAACTTATGGTCGTGGGCTTGAAACCCACTGATGGCAGATATTTGTGTGATGAATAAAGGTATTTGTACCTTAGCCTTGGATGCCCTATGTATGTATGTATATATCTTAATTGAGATAAGGTAATCTCAAAGAACTTTTTTTTTTCAGAAATTTTATTTAAGCATTTAGCATTTAAGTATTTAGTTTTCTCTATGGTTCAATGTAAAATGGCCAGAGCTCCTGATTGCAAAGGTTGATGTTGCTGTTTCGATTCCTGTCGATCATTGATATTCATATGATACATACGAATGGCACATTAGTCTTGAGTGTCTTTTGTATGTATATTGTTTTTAATAAGCTTCGCTCAATCAATGTGTGAGGAATATCCCAAGTGTTATTTAAAAACTACGTTTTGTCACTGAATAAGCGAAAAAATCGATGAATGTTCTAATATATGTCGTCATTACTCTACCGAACATGACGATGTCAGTAAATTTAAATAACAACGATAAATAAAGAACTAGATGGGCAAATAATAATGTATTTGATTTGAATTTTAGAGTAATTTAAGATGCCTAAGGTCTAGGCGAAATTATCAATTCAATGTACTCTCAAGTATTGACTTAAGAGTACTAGTTGCACAGTCTTTATTATTATTTACATACATATACATATCATCATGCCAAGTCCCTAACGGGGTAGGCAGAGAGTATAGAGCGCCAGTTCTGTCTAGACTTACATACCTCTTTTGCTTCGTGCACATTCATCAGTCTCTTCATACATGCGCGTCGGTTTCGAGTACTCTTAACGTTCCTGTCCTTGAGCGTCCGATCGATTTGATCCAGGTAGTTGGAACGTGGCCTTCCTCTGCCTCTTCTTGCACACACTTTTGCTTTGTATATCTGTTTCGTCAATCTTTCTTCACTCATCCTTTCTATGTGTCCTAACCAACGTAACATGCCTTTCTTCATCTTTACAATCACGCCCTCATTCACGCCAGTTGATTTGCGAATCTCTTCATTGCGGATCATAGGTCGATCTAATATCGTTACTCCGCTCATTTTTCGAAGAGATCGCATCTCAACTGCATTCAAGCTATTTTCATACTTCCTCTGACATACCTAGGATTCGCTGCCATACAATAAGGTTATTGTATTATTATTTTCTTCTCAGATAACATGATCCACTGATCTATTAATGAAGGGTACTAAACTTTTTTCAAGTAAATATAGCTCATGTCTCCTGTAACAATGTAATATTGTGTAGGTAAAATATTTTTTTATAATCAGGATTTTTTTTAAGTCTATTCATTGGAAACAATTTTAAAACTTAAATAGCAATGGATTATTCCTGTTCATAATATAAATGTAGATTACTGGCGCATCTAGATACAGTTCGCTATCTCGGTACGCGTGAGACGCTCAACCCGTTTGATAACGTGTGCGAAGGGCGCTGCCTCAGTCACCACTGATTGATACGCTTTTAAGTGCCGCATATTCTAGCAATTTTTTCCCTTACCAAATTTGAATGAGGGAATACTTTCATAAATATTTCCCTTAAGACTATAGCAAGGGGATACTTCACGAAGTGTGAGAATAATATTCTTGCTGGGCCGGTAACGTGCAATTTCCAATGGTGTTGCAATCGTGTTGAGTCAGCGGTAACCAATTACAATCAGGTGGTCCCATGGACCTTCTTAATGCTATTTATGGTGCCATATTTATTCAAAAGCCGTGATGATTGAGTGGTTCTAGTAGCTGCTTGCAAGTTCGAATCCTGACTGTACCAAGGGCCCCCAAAGGTGACGGCAGAGGTGTATAAGTAGACGCACACACCCACTTTCTGCCAGAGATACATTTAGGTGTCAACTTGCCAGATGGCGATTCCATCGCCGTAACTCAAGCACGACTACACATACGTCTTTGAATTTCCTTTCATACGTATGCGAGCTTTACTTGCTCGTGGTGTGCCTAATCACAGTACTTAAGTTCATAAAATCTCATTGGTACATTCGGGATTCGAATTTGCAATCTGTATATTGCAGGCACTACACGAACCACAAGGCCACCTCGGCTCACTTTTTTGCTTTATTATTTGTATTTATTTCGGGTTTACGTTTTAATCTTGATACCTATTCACGGAACAATATCTTTCACGAGAAAAATATATACCCCACGGATGCGTACGTACTACGTCGTAGCCATATAAGTAAGTGGAAGCTCGTAGCACCGTAGCGCCACCGTAGCGGTGGTCAAGAGACAGCGCTATAAATTATGTAGCGTTGAGCGTAGATACCGTCTACGCGAATAATGGCTTGGTCGCCCTTTTACGTATATATTTTAAATGTTAGCATTTTACTTATGACAAAAAGACGTGCCTGTTTTTGAGCCAAACGTAATATTTCATTTGGTGGTTCTTCAACATTCAATACATTTTAAAACGTAACAATTAACAACCAGAACAAAACTTGCAATGAAAATTACAAAGAAAATTTTGAATACATTAAATATGATAGAATGACATTGAACTTATATATTTGATTATACAAGTACTTATATTTTATGAAACACTTAATTTACCCTTCATTTATAAATAAAACATAGCTTATGTTACATACATAAGCTATATTTTATTATTTTATTTTATTTTACTCAGGGATATGCAACTTTCACAGATGAAAGATTTTTTATAATAAGTAATATATCCTCACGCCTCCCCACAAGGGTCCCCGAAGGGGTAGGCAGAGGTGTATAGGTAATATCCACACACCCACTTTCCACCAGAGGTATATTAGGTGCCAACGTGACAGATGGCGAGTCCATCGCCGTTACTCAAGCACAACTATACATACGTCTTTGAATTTCTTCTCAGACGTATGCAGGTTTCCTCTCGATGTTTTCCTTCACCGTAAAGCTCGTGGTGTGACTAATCACTGCACTTAAGTTCAGAAAAACTCATTGGTACAGTCGGTATTCGAACTTGCGATCTTTGTGTCGCAGGCAACTACTCGAACCACTCGGCCACCACGGCTACTTAATCGTTATTGAGTTTGTCCATTACAAACTTAACTTTCATTATTAAGTAGATTTATACAATCACGCTTTCGCTTTACGAGTACAAAAGATTCTTAAATAACCTAATGCTTATCGATTGGCTCTCCCAGTTAACCTTTAAATAATTGATCCAAGCTTGCAAGATAAATACTTCCATCACCTTTAAGGAATATCTAAGTCTCATCGCCCTGGGACATATAAAATTCGCTTTGACTGCGGAAATGTTACAAGAAGCCCAGCGAATACTAAGATATACAAGCCTCGTAGCTGTTTGGTTGAGTAGACAGGCACAAAGCAAAACGATAGGTTCAAAAGCTGAGCTGGACCAGTTATTAATATTCTTCTCAGGCCATGCACGGCAATGAATTGCTCATCTAGTACAGAGTTTACATGTAAGTTTAATCTTTTTCTACCCTACGTAGGGGTAGAAAAAGATTAAACTTACATGTAAGCATGTTAAAGGAAACAAATGTTAAAAAAGAAAACCGGGGAGTATGTTTCGCGGTTTCTATATATCGTGACGTTCAATAAGTGTTCCCTGTAGCCCTTACGTTGAATTCAATATTTTGATTTTTATCAGTCACTTCAATGTCTCACGTCAGAGACGTATACTATATATATATATATATATATATATATACGTATACTATATATAGTATATATATATGTATATATATGTATATTAATACACGATTTTCACTGGAGGTATATTTAAGTGCCAACGTGATAGACAGTGGGTCCATCAAGCCCAACGATGCATACATACGTCTTTATTTCTTTTAGTCAAACGAATGCAGGTTTCCTCTCGATGTTTTCCTTCACCGTAATCCTGTAAATATGATAAAAAACTGGAAGTTTATTGTGCAATTGCGTCTGAGCAACAGCCATAAACTAAGCCTAACGTTGGCAGTACAAGCATGTACGTACTTATAATACCTCCACAGTTCATCATCGTGCATATAAAGCTCAAGATTGGAAGTGCGTACTGTAGCCTTGTCTTTACGGCGTAAGCTACGTAAAATACATCAAAGATTCTTAAGCAACAACACCTTTTACTATCTTTGCTTAGAGACGTTGTTAAAAGGGATGTTTACATGTACTTTGGTATATATCTTCATAACTTTAAGGGTATTTTATATATATACCTTCAAGGGGCCCCGAAGTGGTAGTCTGTAGTTAGAACCCATACACCTACTTTCCGCCAGAGATATAATTTAGTGTTATAGTATTATAACTTAATACTTCGCCGTTGCCCAAGTACTACTATATATAGCCTCTCAATTTCTTTTGATACGTATGCAAGTTTCGTGTCGATGTTTTACTTTACCATAAAGCTTGTGGTGAGACTAATCAGTGTTTCTCAATCAATTTTAGTTCAAATGAACTCATTGGTACAGTCGGTACTCGAAACACGCAGCCACCACAATGGCTTGTTATGAACAAATATAATCTTACTAATGTTATAAATATTTTTTTATTGGAGTTACTCCTTAAGAATCGATTTTCATATATAAGGCGCCCGGTACGAGAAAAATATGAGAGGTAAAATCTACTGATGAATGACAGCGTTACGTTTTTGGTGCTCTCGTACTCTCCATGGCAACGAGAATAACAGAATGGCGATGTAATTAATGTTAATATTTACTTTCAATTGCATATTGTGTTAACCTGATATTAACCTACAACAACTGTCAACTTGCGGAGGTTTTATCGTAAATTGTATATTTTATTTATATTTGATATAAATATAAAATTTATATCAATTGATATTTATTTCAAAATTGAGAACATTACTCAATGAATAAAAATCAATCTATAGATGTGTCATGCATACTCTAAGTAATATAAGAAATACATTAATTTACCCTTATTAACTAATCTATTTATTTTATAATCGTTCATAAGGAGTAAACTCCAGTCGTGCGTCGGAGCTGACACACACTTTTTTTATTATATATTATGAAAGTTTGTAAGTTTGGATGTTTGCAGTTCTTTCACGGCCAAACGGCTGAGCGTATTTGGCTGTAAGTTGAAATCGTGATGGCTTATACCTAGGAATAGGACATAGGCTACTTTTTTTCTTTTTAATCCCGAAAATTCAAAGTTCTAATATTATAAAGTATGATGCTCTTTCATAGCATAGCGGCTGAACCGATTCTAGCAGGAAAATACATAAGCTACTTTTTCAAAATCCACGCGGGCGAAGCCGCGGTACCTATATAGCCGCACAAGCTAGTATGAAATATATGTATAGATTTTATTTGAGTATATTTTTGTGTGTGGTATGGAAGACACATCCAGTTAGCATACTCGTACATATTCATAAAATACATAGTTATATATACACAAATAGTTCATCTAAAAAGTGTTTTCTTCCGCAGACACGCAGAGGAATGAGCTCCTCGTTGGGAGCTGGTAGTTTCAAGAAGGGTGTATAAAGAGTTTGTTCAGAGTCACAACGTGCGTTACCTCCAATACTGCACTCTCTTATAGGTATTGTTAGCAATTTAACCTCCAGTCGGTTGTATGGAGGTTTTAGTATTAAAAAAACATAGATGTACCTATACAAACTCCAACTATACAAATCCCTATCCTATGCCAGTGGTAATAAACCGTATATCTGAATGCACATGAAACGTCGTGTGTTCACTGAACATTAACGCGTTATTTCAGCGCAAGATAAACGTCAGTTGCAAGGAAGACTTCAGGCCTCGTGCACATGGAAGTAACTTAGCGTATCACTGAGGGAGCCCGTGATTTATACACACACGTCTTGCAGTGTGGACGGAACCTAGCTTAGTTATATTGCAAACTTCCATGTAATGAATGAATGTAAGGAATTGTAAAAAAATTAAATAAATATCCTCACGCCTTCCCACAACGGTCCCGGAAGGGGTAGGCAGAGGTGTATAAGTAATACCCACACATCCCCTTGTGGGAAGGCAGAGAGCAGAGCGAGTTCTCTCTAGAAGAAAATATATCCAACCAAAAAAGCTTATCCTTTCATATCCTATTCCCTAGGAAGCTGAATCTAGCTTCCTAGGCATATATTCGAGAGTAGATAATTAGCTAGATACTTTAGCCCATTTCTCGTGCAAGCCAGTTGCATATTTCAGTACAAGTCAGCTTGTCCGACGGCGGACCTGAAAGCACGAATGCATTGTTCCCCGAGAGAATCTTGTGAAATATAATATAGTTTACATTTAGACATGAGTAATGGCACAGGGAAATCAAATATTTCTGCACTCAGAAATGGAACCGGATTCACCAAGGTTTTGAGGAGATAACAAGCAATTCGCTTAATAGGCACATCATTAATAAAGAAATAAATAAATACCTGGGACAATTCCACACAAATTTACCTAGTCCCAAATTAAGCAAAGCTTGTGTTATGGTAACTAGCCAACGATATATTTACTTATATATATAGATATATACTTAAATACATAGGACATCCAAGACTAAGGTACAAATATCAAAGGTATAAGGTACAAAAGGTCGTGTTCATCACACAAATATCTGCCCTCAGCGGGATTCGAACCCGCGACCTCAAGTTTCGCAGTCAAGAGCGCTAACCACTAGACCAGACGGTCGTCATTATATGGGTAATTTTCTTTAGACCATGTTCCAACTACCTAGATCAAATCGATCGGACACTCAAGGACAGGAACGTCAAGAGTACTCGAAACTGACGAGCATGTCTGAAGAGATTGATGCATGTGTAAGAAGCGAAGAGGTATGTAAGTCTAGAAAAATAATGTACTCTATTCTCTCCGCCTACCCGTTAAAGACTCGGCGTGGTGATATATATGTATGTATGTAAATTTATTTTTATGGGTAACAGTGTTTAAGAAAATGGGTCAGCTTAAATATGTAATCGGGTCCAAGGAATGGAAGTAAATAAAAATTACATACTGTAAAGATATAAGACTAAATATTATAGAATATAAAAATGTATTTTTTTAATGTTATTAATTGTTTCTGAAAAAACACATAGAACTATATTTCAGAGTGAACATAACTGCTGTATTTCCTGAGATAGCTAGCTAATTATTAGCTTCATTAAGGTTTTTAATTTCAAAATTGCACTATTTAATAGCATTTACTAAACTGCAATTTAATTAATGTACCCTTAATTAAGATTAAATAATGTATGGAAACTCATATCAGTATAGTCATGGAAAATCTACTGGGAAAGGTTGAGCTTACCTTCCGTCGAGCCGCGTGCTGGCTTGCTGCCTTGGTGGTAAATAAACACTGAACTGAAAGAATGTTGACGTCTTAGCTGCATACTCCAGGTATAACAAGCATATATGGGCTATGTTTAAGGAAACTCTATACTGTATACTGTATAGAAAGGATGAGTGAAGAAAGATTGACGAAACAGATATACAAAGCAAAAGTGTGTGCAAGAAGAGGCAGAGGAAGGCCACGTTCCAACTACCTGGATCAAATAGATCGGACTCTCAAGGACGGGAACGTTAAGAGTACTCGAAACCGACGAGCATGTATGAAGAGACTGATGAATGTGGACGAAGCGAAAGAGGTATGTAAGTCTAGAGAGAACTGGCGCTCTATACTCTCTGCCTACCCCGTTAGGGACTTGGCGTGATGATATGTATGTATGTATACTCATATACAAACTTTTTAAAGAATATAGAAAAAAAAGTATTTTTTCATATCCTTCCAAATTCAAACAGTCCTATTAAATTCTCTAATTTAAGTATACTCAGAAAATTAATCCAAGTATGAATAACAAATCTGAGTAGAGTGTACGGTAACAATGTACAAGGGTAGAGCCTGAAAGCGGACATATTTCAGAGGAGGAATATCGTCCTTCATGGCTAACCATGTGCAATTTATTAGATATTGGAGGGATGTCTAGACTTATGCATATAAGGGGTCATTGCTCTTAAACAAGTATTTTACGTTACTTTTGGAATGAGCTAAAGTAGAGAGCTAGAGTAGAGCTTAGGTAACGGTTTTTATCTGGAATTTTAAAGTTAAAATTTGAAGAGATGTTTGCCACGTAGGCGTGCTATCATTGCTGGCTTGGGTTTTCCTCCTATGCTAATGGTCACGTGTTCAATTCCCAACCGTAGAAAATATTTGTACAATGAGCGTACATTGTTTTTCCCTTTCGAGTATCCCGTAGCAACTTCCCAAGAAGACTAGCAGTATTGCCACGCCGGATATCAATGCTGATTCTCTGAGTGGGATGTGTTCCAGCCGCTTACAAATAAATATTATAATTTATGATAGAAAATCGCTATTCACTCGTACCTTACACAACTCCTCGTGTGGGTACGCCGTCGGAAGTGGGAGCACAAAGCTCTTGGCGTAAACAATGGTAGGCCTGGCCGATGTCCGCTAGTCGCTCACCTTATACGGGAACACCTCATAGGATGGGAGAACAATAATTTTAATCTAGGACGGAATCACTTATAATTGTGATTGCTTGCAGCGTAATTAACTTCAACACAGCTTCTCATTATCATATACAGCACAATAGAATCTTCTTGAAGTAGACGGGTGTTGTGAATCCTAATGACGATGCAATAAAACAGAAAAAGAAATAACATTATTAAAGAAGGTAATGTTCACTCCGAAACATAGTTCTATGGCATTTTTATCAGAAAATGACATGACAAAATAAAAACGCAGGTAGGTTCCTGTATAACTTTAGCAGTATATTTTAAGCGAATTATATAACAAAAAAAACGTGTGGCACTCTGGGACTGCCGCGCTAAAGCTATTGCATAGCATTTTTTATCAACTTATGCAATACACCTATATACTTTCTCACAAACAGCTGCTCACGTACTAGGCATGCCTTTTAAGTTCTGTCGTTTCCATATTTCCCGGCAATTTTGAATTTGGAACTGTTCTATATTCGAATGTGTTTAAATTTTGAAGGTGTTAGGTTATTTTCGTAACGGAATTTCTGGATTCGGTCTCCACGCTCAAGGCCCGCGATAGAAGCTATGCAATAGCTTAAAAATTGATCTGAGAAATTCTCTTAAATTGATCAGAGTGCAAGTAAGTCACGTTAACACAGACGTCCACCTTATCGCATACGACTAGTGTGCAAAGCAGTTGAAATAATATAGATATCTACTTATGTTCGTGAAGGAATTACATGCGCACACATTGATCACCGTGAGAAATGTCATATGTTATGCGAACCACAATCATTTGATCGCTGTTCCTAATGAGAGCTCTAATTACAACGGTCGTTCACATAGATCGTAAATGCAAACTAGATACTCGTACGTAATATTATTGATGTAGTCGATTTGATATATAATGGGGGTGTTGGTATATATATATATGGCCTTAACGCCTAAACGCTGGCAAGACTAAGGTTCTTGTATTCGAAAGAGATGAACAAGGGACCGAGTGTGCTATTTCGGTAAACGGGCAAATTCTAGAGCCAGTGAATGAATTTGTATATCTAGTAAGCATGCTCACACGAGATGGAAAGTATGAAAAAGATATTGAAAGAAGGATAACTGCCGGAAATAAGGTGACTGGGGCCATGTCGGCGTTGATGGGCAGTAAAAGTCTGAGCAAGAATGCTCGAGTTGCTATCCACAACGCGATATTGGTACCTACCTTGTTGTATGGCAGCGAATTCTGGGTATGTCAGAGGAAGTATGAAAATAGCTTGAATGCAGTTGAGATGCGATCTCTTTGAAAAATGTGTGGAGTAACGATATTAGATCGAATCCACAATTAAGAGATTCGTAAATCAACTGACGTGAATGAGTGCGTGATTGTAAAGATGAAGAGCAAAATTTTTGTAAATGGCAGAGGTGTGTAGGTAGTACCCACACACCCACTTTTCACAAGAGATATATTTTAGGTGCCAACGTGCACTACTGTACTTTGAATTTCTTCCAATACATATGCGGTTTCCTTACGATGTTCTCCTTCACCGCGAAGCTCGTGGGATGCCAAATTACTGTACTTAAGTTATGAAAAACTCATTGGTCAGTCAGATGGACTTGATTCGAACCTGCGATCTTTGTTTAACACGGCAGCTACACGAACCACTCGGCCACCAAGGCTTTAATATGTATCTAAAATACTAAATATGTAAAATCTAATTTGACATAGGAGGAACCGCGATTCCCATTAAGTGAAAATAAATTCATAGACTAACGCGGCCATATCAATTTGTAAGAATGATCAAGAAATTTACGTCTACTAGTAAAGTACAATTTTGTATCTAGTTTTTGATCTTCCATCACCGTCCATATGAATGCATTTAATCTCTCCAGTGCAAGCAAAGCGTAATATACCGTGAGCTCCTAACAATAGCCTCTCGATCTCTAGTGGATATTAAGTTTCCGCTGAGATGACAATGAAATGTGCTATGCATTGTTTGATGGATGAAAATTAGGTCTTCTGCCCACAGAGGGGTATTGTTAAGGCTCTGCTTGTCACCTTCTGAATGGGTATTGAATACTTGATGGTGCGACAATAACACTGTGGAAATCGGCTAACGAATACCCTAGGTTAAATTGTTATATGATGTGTAGAGTAATTATATCCTACTAATATTAAGTACAGTGATTAGTCACACCATGAGCTTAACGGTGAAGGAAAACATCGGGAGGAAACCTGCATACGTCTGAGAAGAAATTCAAAGGCGTATGTATAGTCGTGCTGGAGTAACGGCGATGGACTCGTCATCTGTCACGTTGGCACCTAATATACCTCTGCCGGAAAGTGGGTGTGTGGGTATTACCTATACACCTCTGCCTACCCCTTCGGGGACCCTTGTGGGTGGGCGTGAGGATATATTATTATTTTATATTATAAATATAATATTATAAATGCGAAAGTTTGTGAGTATGGATGTTTGTAACTCAATCACGCCAGAATTACTTAACGCAATTGATTGAAATTCGGCATAGACGTAGATTATTACCTGGATTAACTCAAAGGACATGTTTTGTTCCGAAAATAAATCTAGGTAATTAAAACGCGGGTGAAACTGCGGGGCACAGCAAGTATTTTCATATTTCGTAAACAATATAGAAAAGGTGTATTGGAATAAAATCTTAATAATGTACAGTTTTTTAGGACGTAAAATTAGGTACCTACACTAATTTTTCCCTATAACATGACATGATCCACATACATGCATCACGCCAGAGCTACTGGGGAGGCAGCTAGAGTAAAGCGACAGTTATCTTTAGTTCAAAAAACTGTGTCATGAAGAGCCGTGGTGGCCGAGTGGTTGGAGTAGTTGCCTGCAACACAAAGATTATAAGTTCGAATCCCGACTGTACCAATGAGTTTTTCTGAAGTTAAGTATATTGATAAGTCACACTACGGGCTTTACGGTGTAGGAAAACATTAACGTTCTCTCACTATGTTTTCTTTAAGTTAGGTACGGATCGGAGTTTCCATAACCTCAAAACGACTATGTAAAAATTTACCAAATTTGTGCTAATTTCCAAGGATCTGTAATCTTATAGCTAAAGTGTTTTTATATCATCAATCAAGCAATGTATTCATTACAACTGTACTGTCTTATTAAAATTGTCCTTACTTAAAATCCCTGTGAAAAAAATCTCGCTATCACCGAGAAAACAATCGTGGAATATAAATTGCATACAAACAAGCAAATACTTCCATAAAATCCATTTGTATTTATATTTATTCTGCGTGCCGACCATCCAAGCGTCAGTGCAATTCTTACAGAAGATGACTTTTCTATGTTTTTTATTCTATTGTGAGAATGTTGAGAGGGACTTCAGATGCACGCCGCAATGAAAAGGTAAAACTGCAAATAAAAAAGAAATCATCTAGTTTTGTATTAAGAATGGGTAGAAGAGGTATCTCTATACAAAACGGAGCAGGCAGCAGACAGCCCGAGGCATTATTGTAAGTAATGAGTATGCTTTTGGGGTAAATATTGTTTTTATACAATTAAATTGAATGATGTGGTAATCGCATCCCATCAAGTGGGTCATATCCTTGTTTGCCACATTTGTGATGTAAAAAATAATAATAATAATCGTCTCACTCAAAGCATTACTAAAAATTCCCTGAAAAAAGCCGTGGTGGCCGAGTGGTTCGAGCAGTTGCCTGCGACGCAAAGGTCGCAAGTTCGAATCCCGACTGTACCAATGAGTTTTTCTGAACTTGCACCACGAGCTTTACGGTGAAGGAAAACATCGAGAGGAAACCTGCATACCTCTGTGAAGAAATTCAAAGGCGTATGTATAGTCGTGCTTGAGTAACGGCGATGGACTCGCCATCGGTCACGTTGGCACCTAATAAACCTCTGGCGGAAAGTGGGTGTGTGGGTATTACCTAGACACCTTTGCCTACCCCTTCGGGGACCCTTGTGGGAAGGCGTGAGGATATATTACTTTATTATTATTATTTATATACACGTATACACTATTTATTATACTTATACATGTATTATATGGTACTAGGCACATAACAAAACCAATAGTCTAATGATTGATATATGTAACCATACAATGATTTGTGCCATTTTTACCTCGAGAGGTGTGTTAAGTATATACAAATCACACATAGGTGTGTAATAGTAACGATAGTAGTGCGGAGTAACGATATTAGATCGAATCCGCAATGAAGAGATTAGCAAATCAACTGGCGTGAATGAGGGTGTAATTGTAAAGATGAAGAAAGGCATGTTACGTTGGTTTGGACACATATAAAGGATGAGTGAAGAAAGGTTGACGAAATAGATATACAAAACAAAAGTGTGTGCAAGAAGAGGCAGAGGAAGGCCACGTTCCAACTACCTGGATCAAATCGATTGGACGCTCAAGGACGGGAACGTTAAGAGTACTCGAAACCGACGAGCATGTATGAAGAGACTGATGAATGTGGACGAAGCGAAAGAGGTATGTAAGTCTAGAGAAAACTGGCGCTCTATACTCTCTGCCTACCCCGTTAGGGACTCGGCGTGATGATATGTATGTATGTATAATCTTATTTTTATTAATGGGCTTATCAACATTTGTTTTTTTATTATTTGTCTTTAGTTTTACTTTACTTAAACTTAAACTTACTTTTTTAAAGTCACAACGAAAGCCTCCCTATTGAATATATTATCATGTATCAAATAGAAGTAGACTGCATCTCATCTGTTATTGATAATTTTTTTCAGGCATAAATATAGTCTTCACGAATTTTGAACATGGTGTAGATATACATTTAAAAGTAATTATTTGCAATGTATAATAAATATAATTAATTAAATATTATTATTATTATTATTATAAATAAATATTGATTGTTATTACAACTTAATATAAAATCAATAAATTACTAACTATACATTTTATGGAAAATAATATCCTCGTCAAAAAGCAGAAGCTAATTCCAAATACCTTTTTTTTTTTATACAACAAGAGTGGCAAACAAGCATACGGCTCACCCGATGGAAAGCGGTTACCGTAGCCTATTTACGCATACAATACCGAAGTATGACTTGCCGTTGCCACTCTGTTTTCGGAGAGTTATACTGTGTTGGCAGCATAATGGGACTAATCCCTCTGCTGCCAACACAATATAACAATCGTCCCCCCTCCCCAAGGAGCTCATTACTGGTAACCTTATTCACCGCGTAGGAACACAACTCAATACATTGTGTTATTTGGCTACGGACTTCTATAAGGTGGAGCCCCTGCTAAGGTCCTGCCCCAGTCGGGCAGCTCCATATTCGAACGGGAAACCCGTTATGCCCTAACCTCTCTTATCGAACGTCTACGTTGTTAACATAAGAACTAAACATTTAAGTTTCAGACCCAGATACAATCAATACAGCACGACAAATGCGCAGTAGTTTTCAGTTTCTTGTTAAAACTTAACAGCTAATGTTAGGGTGAAACTTTGGCAATATCGCGTTTTCGCTAAATTACGATTGGTAACAAATCTAAGGCTACCAAAAAAGTGGGAACAGCCGTAACTTGCTACAAACAAGAGTGTTAAGCTGGTGAAGTACAAAACAATAAAACAAACGCGACACTTAAGCACTTAGCGTCGGGCCATAGAACCGGAGGTATAGAAACGCTTACTGAAATAGGATAACGCTTGCAGAAATTCGATAAGCGCTTACCGAGATCTGATAAGCGCTTACCGAGATCGGATAAGCGCTTACCAAAATCTGGTCACGGTAAGCGCTTACGGTAATCCGACGACCGCTCACCAATATCCGATTACTGCTTATCATTCATCACTACATTCGACATATATCTACGTGGTGGTAATGAGTGTGGGTGATGATGAAACAAGCTTACATTAATAATATAATAAAATATAATAAAATAATATATCCTCACGCCTTCCTCGCCACAAGGGTCCCCGAAGGGGTAGGCAGAGGTCTATAGGTAAGGTTCGAATTCCAACGGTACCAATGAGTTTTTCCTTGACTTAAGTACAGGGACTGTCAGAGCAGAGGTTTTTTTTTATCCAACAAGAGTGGCAAACAAGCATACGGCCCACCCGATGGAAAACCTGATGAAACCTGATTCACCAAACACAATAAATTGTGTTATTTGGCTACGGACTTCTATAAGGTGGAGGTCCTGCCCGAGTCGGGCAGATACAAATTCGAACGGAAAACCCTACCTCTCTTAAATGATGCCATCCCACGAGCTTTACACTATCACTCCAGTACGTAGCATAAACAGTACTGAAATCAGCAAGCTTGCAGGAAGGAACTGATGAATATTGATGAAGCGAAAATCACATCTAATTCTAGAGTGAACTCGCGCTCTGCTTTCTCTTCGTACCACGTGAGGAACTCAGCGTGATGATATGAGTATAGTTAGAAATAATTCACGTAATCGCTTGTTTCGTGTCCACACAAATGTTGCGTAGGTAATGAAAAAAGTAGTCTCGTTTCGGACCACGGCGGATAGTAACGACCGTTTTGCTGCTATTTCGCACTTGCCTTCTTGGCTTAAAGAAGTACACACGGCTTATACGGAATCCGAGCAAAATATATTGTGTGGAATTACTTACCTTTGGATTTCACACAAGTTGACCTAGTACCGAACTGAGCAGAGCACTATTGGAACTAACAAACGACATATAGGTATCTCCGGGAAAAAGTGGTTAAGTGGACACTGCACACCTCTGCCTACCCCGTGTGGGAAGTCATGAAAATACATTTAAAGTTATTGAGAATTCAAAAGATGAATATCAAGGACAATACCGCACCTAACGGGAATCGAAACTGGAGCATCGATCTCCGTAGCAAGGAGCGCTGACCATTCGATCAGACAGCCATTTAAATTTTTTATATTCTATTAGGCGAACAAAATCATATCAGCATTCATCCGTTAGGTATTGTGTTTGAGGAAAACCGTTCTTTCATGCGGGTGAGTAAGAATAATAAATAGATCATATGAGTTAAATTTCCTGAAAAGATCTTATAAGTTGCCGACATAGCCCCATTAACAAACTGGCAATTGAGCAGGCCACATAGCGCGTAGATCGGACGGCCGATGGGGCAAAATTATTGTGGAGTGGAAACCAAAAACTGGCAAGCGCTGTAAGGCCACCTACCAGATGGACGGACAACCTAGTGGTCTTTGGGCCTCGTTGGATGCAGGTGGCAATGGACTGGTCACGTTGGAGATCGATTGGAGAGGCCTAGGCTGAAATGATGATGATGATGAGTACATTATCAAATCTTCATTGTTTGTCGATCTACGCACCCGTGTGTATGTATAACGTATTCTTCAGGGCCTTTTACAGGCGAACAAAGTTTAAGTTATGGTGTTGTTAAGGAACTAATGCCGGCATTTTAAAACCACTGAATATCTTGTTTTCACGCTAGCTCGAATGCTCTGCTGGTGTCGTGATGTTACAGAGAAATAGTGAATTATGATGAATTGTGATCGTAATTATTAAGCTACATTTGCCTTATTATTATTATTACTTATTTCTCAGATAACCTGATCCTTTACATTTAAAATAACAATATTACATACATTAAAATTATATATAAAATTATTATTAACAAACAATTAAATAATAAATGCTGATTTAAATAATATATTTGCAGCCTGAAAAACTCATTTCTTACAAAAGTAAAAATACAAGGTATGCCCCGTTTTTTTCATTGGTAGAGTTATTGGGTTTTTTTTCAAGCATAAAACGTATCTTATATGTTGATCCAATCTATCTCTCTGCCAAATTTCATCGGATGCCGTTCAATAGTTTTTGCGTGAGAGAGGATCAAACATCGTCACAGACTCACATTTACAATGTTAGTAAAACTACTTTGATTTAAATACCCGTATTTCTCTTTCCAATCTGTTGGTTCATTTATAGTCTGACAAGCCTTTGTGTACATTCTGTGATCGTGGATTCTTCCGATAGCGATGTCAAAAGATTTGTATTATCTTTATTGACAGGTAGCGAACAAAGCTATGTCAAGTACAAGTCAAATACCCTACGTCTAACAAATATTTTAAAACCGAAGCGTTTGTTTGGATGAATCTCAGAAACAACAAAGCTGATTCGAAAAATATGTTTGTTTTAAATATCACGTTTATAGAGGAAGAGTATAGGGTAAATAGCGTTATGACCAATAGGAGCGGATAATCAATAGAAATAAAAAAACGGGGAATATTTTACGAGGGTAAAACCGCAAGACATAGCTAGTAATCTATACTAATATTATAAAGAGGAAAGATTTGTTTGTTTGTTTGTAATGAATAGGCTCCGAAACTACTGGACCGATTTCAAAAAGTCTTTCACCTTTGGAAAGCTACATTATCCCCGAATAACATAGGCTATATTAAATTGGACCCGATAGGTGGCGCTGCGATCGAGTTTTAGGAATTTTAACTTTTTCACCCGTGCGAAGCTATCCCTTTCTGTGTGTCTTAAGGTGGATTCGAGAATGGTTTAGATTTACAATTGGACCCGATAGGTGGCGCTGCGATCGTGTTACGGGCAATTTAACTTTTTCACCCGAGCAAAGCTGGGCGGGACAGCTAGTACTATACACGCGAGAGTTCGCGAATTATGTATGAATTCATTCTACATACCTACTAAAATGTATATTTTTTGTTTCCAGTGATTTTTGTATGGATACTTCGTTACGTAATAGGTAACACCCACACACCCACTTTAGAGCTAGTTGGTAGAGATTGAAATAGCAGATATTGGATAATACTCACAAGTCTTCAATCAAAAATAAAACCGAAGAAATCCACTCGACAAACAAAAGGAATTTTTTTTCGATATCCGCTTATATCCACAAGTATCGTACAACTGCGAATGCCATGAGCCTGGTAATATCCGCCGTAGATGAAACGCAAACTACAATTTATTTTCAACAGGTGCATGTAAACAAAATGCTTCCTTTGTTGCGCTTCATTGGATTGCATCCTGCGTGACTGAGAAAAATGTATATGAAATTTCCAAATTGAGGCTTAATCGAGTAGAACTGAAGCCATGACGTCATAACAAAAACTATACATATACATAGGTAGCAACACGGTGAGTTAATCATAAGGTAGACAGACAGAGGTGAGCGCCAATTCTCTCTAGATTTACTAAGCATATATATCCTCACGCCTTCCCATAAAGGTTCACGAAGGGGTAGGCAGACGTGTATAGGTAGTGGTAACTACCTGGTAGGTGGTAGTAACCACACACCCACTCTCCGCCAGAGATATATTTTAGGTGCCAACGTGACAGATGGCGGGTCCATCGCCGTTACTCAAGCATTATGGAATTGTCAATTGTCGCCAATTTGTGTGGAATTGTCTCAGGTATTTATTATTATTATTATACATACGCCTTTGAATTGCTACTCAGGCGTATGTAGGATTCCTCACGATGTTTCCCTTCACCGTAAAGCTCGTGATGTGACTAATCACTGTATTTAAGTTCAGAAAAACTCATTGGTACAGTCGGGATTCGAACTTGCGATCTTAGTGTCGCAGGCAACTGCTCGAACCACTCGGCTACCACGGCTTTTACTGTCGTTGTTTTATTTACTGTTGATTTATTGATGTGAAACATCTATAGCCGCACGTAAAACCGATTTCTGGCGTGGCGACGCATGCCGTGGCGACGCGTCGCCATACTTCAGTTACCATCGACCAATTGTCACAGTAATACCGTCCTCAGAGGCAACATCGAATATAACTATTACCGAGGTCACTGATTAAACGAATTAAGTAGTCACGATTTGAAATAAATTAGTAAATTTTTGTATTTAATGAAAATAAATGTTTATTCAATAAATAGTCATCGTTATCTGGAAAAAAAATCGTAATATTTTATTTTATCATTATGTCATATTTAGTTCCTATCACAATCTGTTCTTTTCTGCATATTACTTTTACAAAATAATGTCGATATTTCACATCTGCCGGGCGTCCCGTGACGGCTCACATTTTTTTCTTCTATTTACTATCTTTACTGCCTACCTCACCACGCAAGGCACGGCATGGCATGGTGATCGTTTTATTTTCATAAAAGTGAACTAAAACCACAACGCCAATTAAATTCATTTAGACCCAGATAAGAAGCCGCTTAAGAAGCTTTCATAAATCCAATAAACAAAGTGAGGTCTGAATTCCAAGGATGCATTGCTATTTGCTTCGCATTTTCCAATCCATCAAAAGCTTGAACAGAATGTGTAGACAAGAATCTCAGCGGAGCAGCATGGACGAGTACAAATTTCAAGCCCCATTAGATGCGAAGCACGATGGATGTGCCCGTAATAATATCCCCGTACATAACATCATTTCAACTCTAAGTGTTCTTATTACACTTTCCATCTACTTTTCATGGAACAGAGCGCCAGAGAGCCTTATTCTAAACGTATATATTTAAATTGACGTATGAGGAACTTGGAGGCGTAAGATTTTTATTTTCTTGTGTGTGAGTTATGGGGGTTTTTGTTGACTTGTCTTGTGACTTTCTTGTGTTAGTGATTATTTTTTATTATTTATTGATTTGTCGAATAAAAACAATGAAATGAACTTTATTCCATATGTATTTAAATTTATGTATGAGGCAAGTCATTGCCGCGTGAGTTTTTTTTTATTACATATGAATTATGGGTATTTGGAATTGCGTTCCTGTCGAATGTTAGCAATTTAGTGTTTTTTTTATATTTCATTGATTTTTTTGGTAAAACATAATGAATGTTACATAATATGTGTGTTTAAATTTATACGAGACAAGTCTTCAAGTCAAGATTGTAATTTTACAAAATTATAAATTCGATAGTGATTATTTTAAAATGTAATTATTGATTGGTCGAATAATAATAAGCCGAAAACTTTCCGAGCGATAATTTTTAGATTTGATTCCAATAAAGATTAAGTATATATGAAAAAAAAAATTCTACTGTCAAGCATTTATATTTTATGCACACTTCATACCCATTAAAGTGTCGTTAAGCTTTTTACAGTGCAGACAAAATATTAAATGTTACCTTAAATAACTTTGCAGTCGTATAAAGCAGTTTAGTTTTTGCGTGATAATGGGAAAGCTTTAATAAAACCCAATGTTCTGAGAATATAGTCCCTCGTAAAATTAAGGTTCTAATGGGCTAGTAAATCTGTGGTTCATAAATCCGACTTAGAAAATTCTAAGGCACATTGCTGCGATGTATATTCATGGGAAAAAAATTGCGTTTGATTCTGAAACGTCAAAATTTTTATTTAGATTGTATTGATTTTGTTTTAAACATTATATACCTTCATCTTGATTTGGGAATGGTAAGCAAGTCTAAAGAGGACTGGCGCTCTACCCGCTCTGCCTAACCTATCAGGGACTCATGGTGATGATATTATGTATGTACGTATGTAAAATATAATCTATTGCATATTTAAAAACTCAATATAGATAAGTTTTCAAATACATACATACGTATCATCACGCCGAGTCCGTAACGGGGTAGGCAGAGAGAGTTGAACGCCAGTTATTTCAAATACTTATTGTAAAACCAATATGTATGTGAGCTGTGTGTGTGTGTCAATAATGTGTGTTATTCTTTCACACTTAAACGTCTTAACAAGTTTGGATAAAATTTGTCGAATCGAATCTTTCTCGGAATCACTATGACCATATAATTATAGATATTTATCTGGGAAGAACAATGCGAGACTATGATAGCAACAAATTGCAGCTTCTAAGCGATATAACGCTATTTAAGAACCAGAATAAGAACCAGACATCCATCCCTAAAGTGCAGCGCGCTCTCCTTTTGTCTAAAGCGAGAACGCACCTAACAACCGCTCGCAGTTCAAAGAAGCGCTTTAGGATTCCGCAGTTTTGTGTCGTCCTCGCGGAGTAATGTCGGTCATGCCATAGTAAGATTCTTTTAGAAACATGCCGCGAACATTTATGCTATACGGTATATGTTTTGAAACAATCTGGTAATTTACAATTGTTATTTAAATGTAGAGTCGTAGCGAATGAGTGGTTTTGGTGGTGACCTGCGAAGCCAGTATTTCTGAAGTATTGATTTATCGCATCACCAGCACAATTGGAAAAGGCTGACACTCACATGGTCAAATAGACATTATAATTTTTCGGTCGTTAGGTCGAAGTTCCTGGCTGCAATGCTTGAGGTTACGGGATCGATTCCCATTTGCGGATATTTGTGTGAAGAATATAGGAATATGTTTATGACCAAAAAGATATGGGTCCACTAGAGAGTAGGGCCATTCCTTGCTGAGGCATCTCGAGATTTAATGGGCGTGATCATGATTATAAACATTTCCCACCAAACTTCCCAAGCTCCTTCCAACCTTTCGGCATACGGAGCAAAACAATATTAAATTATTGGTATCTCAAAGCACAAACTTTGCTCAGTATGGGACTAGGTTAATTCGTATGGAATTGTCCCGAGATGTTTATTTATATAGGCGTCCCCCGCGTTATCACCTGCGTGACATTTGATGTCATTGTTAGTTCTTTTTTCTGGAACAAAACATATTAAGTTTATTCCAGCCGATAGACTGACTAAAGTACAGTGATTAGTCACAGAACGAGCTTTACGGTGAAGGAAAACACCGAGAGGAAGCGTATTTGAGTATCGCCGATGGACTCGTCATCTCTCACGTTGGTATCTTAAATAAATCTCCGTTAGAAAGTGGGTATGTGGGTACTACCTACACATCTCGACCTATCTTTTCGGTGACCCTTGAGAGCAGGCGTGAATATATATATAATCCAGCTAATAATCTATAAATATGCCAAATTTTATCAAATTCCGTACAGCAGGAATGATTAAGTAACGAACATTCACACAAACTTTCGCATTGATAAAATATTAGTAGGATTTTGTCTGTATTGTTGGTATCAAGATCATTGTGTGGTTTGTTTGTTCCAATAACGCTGGGTTTGTTCAGAGTCAAAGGAATATCATTGTTTGCAAACACGCTGTATCGATGGTAATTGTTTGTGTAGAGTTCACTATGGTTCGATAGACATGTGTTGGCATTGTAAATACACGTATGTAGATGTGTTAGATATCAAAATGTGTTCAATGAGATATTTAACTGTGATAGTAGTAGAAGTAGTAGGTCAGTCAAATCGATCAGACGCTCAAGGACGGGAACGTTAAGAGTACTCGAAACCGACGAGCTTGTATGAAGAGACTGATGAATGTGGACGAAGCGAAAGAGGTATGTAAGTCTAGAGAGAACTGGCCTCTATACCCTCTGCCTAACCCGTTAGGGACTTGGCGTGATAATATGTGTGTGTAGTAGTAGTGTAGTAGTATATTTTGTTCAACTTAAATCTGTACTATTTACTTCTAATGATGAGTGATGATATTTTTGAAAGGTAGGGCATAACGAGTTTTCCGTTCGAATTTTGAGCTGCCTGACTGGGACGCGCAAGTGATACTTTGGTATCGTGAGCGTAAATACGCTAGGGTAACCGCTTCCCATCAGGTGGGCCATATGCTTGTTTGCGACTCTAGTAGGTAGTATAAAAAAGGTATGTATATATTTAAGTTGTATCTGCTTAAATATAATATATTAAAGGAGTTTTATTTGACCCTAATACTCGACTATTGCAAGCGATTATTTTATAACAAACTCAAGTGTACCACGTTTCTGAATAAATTCCTTAACAAAATCCCTCAGTAAAACTATCCCCGGATAAATCCCATCCTACGTAGAAAACCCCATTCTAATTACACATTTCGGTATACAATAACATTCTGTGTAAATGTGTGTGTTCCCTTGCCTACCGGAAGTACAGTTATTTATGAAGCGAGTTAATTAATTGTTGAATAGTTACCAGTAATTAATTACTTGTGAAAGTTACAACTTATAATTAAACCTTTACTGGTTTACAATTATTAATCAATTCCTTTCAATCTTCTAGCGATCCCATTTTGACATTGATCAAGCACCAGGTGTTATTTATTATGTCAATAAGATTAACGAGTACATTCACAGCCCTTGGTGTTGTAAGCGCTCGCAGGCAGTAACCACTTGCCATCAGGCAGTCCGCGTCATCACATCCATTCTCCGCCAGAGATATATTTTAGGTGCAAACGTGACAGTTGGCGAGTCCATCGCCATTACTCAATCACGATTATACATACGCCTTTGAATTGCTTCTCAGACGTATGTAAGGTTCCTGTCGATATTTTCCTTCACCGTAAAGCTCGTGGTGTGACTAATCACTGTACTTAAGTTCCGAAAAACACATTGGTTCATCTGTGAGGGACTCGACGTGATATATAAATACAATTAAATATGCGTATCTGTTGTTAAGTAATGTTAATGCAGGCAGGCTAGTAGCATGTATCAAACCAGACGGCATGTCAGAAATGAAAGGCATATACATTCGAGACTGCAGTTTCATTATCCTCTCCAATCGAAGTAATATATTACGTGGCTACAACTATAACGAATGGCATCCCAACGGATTAAAATTTGCACATAATATTTTACAGTTTTGCGTACAACGTAGGTAATGGTGTTCGTGTGGTATGATTAACGACGTCTGGCCCCGAAATATGCCGAGTGGACGATGCAAATGGATTTGGATGCAGTTCTAAAAACAATGAATTGTGGAGCTTGGAAGTGGCACTCATGTGACTGGGACAAGTTGGAAATTTGCTTTAATTTGCCTATTTACTGAAAAGCTTAGTTAATGATAGCGTTCATGCCACTTTTGTTATAAAACCTTGGCGGTCCGTCCCGGCTTCGCACGGTTGGACATTCATTTTTATAAACATTTTGGTCGTTTTTTTTTTTTTCAGTGATAATGTAGCATTCGAATGGTGAATTTTTTAAATCGGTCTATTACTTTTTGAGCCAATTCATTACAAACATACTTACATACAAATCTTTCCTCTTTATAATAATAGTATAGATTGTTAAAATAGTTTTTTTATTTATTTATTTATATGCTTTATTGTAACCCATATTTAATCATAAATTATGTGTGATATTATTTAGTGTAGATATATTAAGAGCCGTGGTGGTGGAGTAGTTCTAATACCAAGTATAAGTAGTTGTAATACCAAGTAATTAAAGTTCTAAATCAAAACGTACCAATGAGTTTTCTGAACTAAAGTACAGCGATTAGTCACACTACGAGCTTTGCGGTGAAGGAAAACATTGAGAAGAAATCTTCACCTTCAGTAAAGTGGTGCTTGAGAATCGGCAATAGACTCACTCCCTCGTTGACACCTAACATACCCCTTCGAGAACCATTCTGGGAAAACGTGAAGATGCTCACGCTTTCCCACGAGAGTCCCAGAAGGGACCTTGTGAAGGTGGGAAGAAACATTTTTAGGCATGCCTAAGTAACGATTGTTTGGAATGCAGCGCTCTACGCGGTGCGTCAATGAAACTAATTTCTCCATACATTTTGATAGTATGCATGCGACACAAAGATCGCAAGTTCGAATCCTGACTGTATCAATGAGTTTTTCTGAACTTAAGTACAGTGATTAGTCACACCACGAGCTTTACGGTGAAGGCATATGAATAGTCATGCTTGAGTAACGGCGATGGACTCGCCATCTGTCACGTTAGCACCTAAAATATATCTGTGGTGGAAATTGGGTGTGGGTACTATCTATATACCTCTGCCTACCCCTTCGGGGACCTGTATGGGAAGGCGTGAGGATATATTATATCATTGCTTAGATGATAAAAATTCAGAAGGTATTCTCCAGAACCGTTTCCATGACCTTTGCATCTTCGTTTGCGGTGTAAATCCCAAAAATTCCAATCATAATAGCAATATTTAAAGGACAAGCGCCGTTAAAACAATATCCATTATAAATTACTAGTTTTCATTTGCAATTCAAATTGTGGCAATTGCTTGCATTATGTATCATTCATACCTTAATACAGATCAATATGAACTCTTTGTTCGCGTGCAATAAATTCATTTTTAAATAACGTTGCAGTGCAGTAATTAAGCAGCTTTAATGCAGTTGGACTAAGGGATGAGTTCAAAATCAAAAATTCTAAATCAAAATATTCAACGTAAGGGACACAGGGAACACTTATTGAACGTCACATATTTAATAAAAAGTTACCACCGTTTCTGTTTCCGTTTCGTTTTCAAAATACCTGCTAGGAGAAGAAACTGCGAAACAAACTCCCCGGTTTGCTTTTTTAACATTGGTTCCCTGTACAAGAGGAGCAATTCATTGCCATGCATGGCCATCATTAAATTGTAGCAAATGTTGCAAAATATCCTCGTCATTACATTAACACATCTAGATCGATAATCTTTTAAATCAGTCGCTATATAGCGAACGTTTAATATTAGACACTTTCCATTTTAAAATAATACTTTAAAATACCTACGCTGTGTTGGCCAAGTGAAACGAGTAGTCGCTTAAAACGCAATGGTTTCAAATTCCAATCCTTACAGACTCAATAAGTTCTTTCTTAACTTGAATGAATGAATAATCAATCCACGACCTTTACGTTGCAGGAAACCGTCGCTTGGAAACTTGCATGTGTTTAAGAACAAATTCACACAATGTAGGTATAGTCTTGCTTGAGATATGAAAGATTGAGACAGGAAAAAGCATATATCTCCAGCTATATACCTCTCTCTACTCTCTACTTATATAAAGTACTACTTATTATTAAACTTCAATATTTCTAGGAATAAATATAAGTATATATAAATCTACATGTATCAATGCACTCACCAATCAGAAATAGACAATTGTCTATTTCTGATATTCTGACGCATAGTCACGCGAGAAAACAATTCAATTACTCCTTCTTGTTTTTTGTTGTTGGATAGCAAAAATAAAAGCGAAATTGTAGAGCGTTAAGGCGTCAAAGCCGAGGAAGTAGTACGTTTAAACGCAATGCTCGCATATTGTGCACGTTTACGTTCAGGCAAGTAACTTGACCAAATTGAATTAAAAATAGTTTTTTACATAATTAAACTGACAAAGTATACACTCAGACAGACAGTAAAACAGACATACACAGAAAAGCTTCCAAATAGACCAAAACACGCATCTAAAAATATTAATAAAAAAAACAGGTTTTACTGATTTGACCAACATTTAAATTCAAAGCAGTTTTTATTTACAATATTACATTAACAATATTACATAAAACTTGAAGATTTATTTTATATACATATTATTTTACATACATAGTATGTAGTCACAGGCTAGGCGAAAAGAGCAGTGCGCCAGACCAGATTTCTCTAGGCTTTTAGAGAGGTAGGGCATAACGGGTTTCCCGTTCGAATTTGGAGCTGCCCGACTGGGGCAGGACCTCCACCTTATAGAAGTCCGTAGCCAAATAACACAATTTATTGTGTTGTGTTCCTACGCGGTGAATAAGGTTTCCAGAAATGAGCTCCTTGGGGAGGGGGGAGGATTGTTACATTGTGTTGGAAGCAGAGGGATTAAACCCATTATGCTGCCAACACACTGTAACTCTTCGAACACAGAGTGGCAACGCGCAAGTGATACTTCGTTATCGTGAGCGTAAATAGGCTACGGTAACCGTTTCCCACCAGGTGGGCCGTATGCTTGTTTGCCACTCTTGTTGTGTAAAAAAAAAAAAAAGCTTTCATAACTCTCGCTTCTTTGCTATACGAATAAACCTAGCCCCAAAGTACTTAAAGCTTATACTATGGTATCTAGACAACGATATACATACTTTTATAGGTATACATTTACATATATACATAGGATGTTTAAGATTAGGAACAAATACTCGTGTTTACCACACAATATCTACCCTCAGCAGGAATCGAACCGGCCACCTCAACTCTCGCAGCCAGGATCTCCGACCACTAGACCGACGATTAACTTATATATTTTCACCGACAAAAATCTATTTAATACAGTCTTCGCATTTATTGAATGTGCAACTAAACAAGACTCCACATGTTAAAGCGTAAGAGGTTGCAGTAAGGTTCTGCCGCTTATTTCTCAGTTGATGTGCGGCCATGCCAAATGATTTCCAAGCATTCTCCAACATTACATTCGTAATGTAATATTTTATTAACACACCCATCATCATTTTTCCAACCACACTACGCTTAAGCAAACGCATAAAGACGTTTGTATAGTGCTTGATGGACTGCTCAAACTGTCATGTTGGCACTTAAATACATCTTCAGTGAAAAGAGAACGTTATGATCACCTGTGCCTACCCCTTCTGGAACCATTGTGAGCAGACGTGTGCCTACAATGAAAATATAAAGTACAAATTCGACCGCAGTGTTCGCAGGGAATTTGCACAAAAAGAACACATAATTTAACACCAATATCATACCGTCTACGAATTTTACATAAAACATAACTGAGTTTTATTACATACATGTATGGGTATACATGTATGTAAGGGCGTTGTCTACAAAACGATAATCGTAGGGATTCCAAGCAATGATGCACAATCAATATCGATAAGTAGTTGCTAAAAAAACGAATTAGCGGTGGGTCGGAGTCGTGGGGGCGCTTGCTGTCATTAATTATTACGGACGTACATGAATTTCAATTGCGAGAAATGAGGCCGGCTCTAAATAGACAAGTAAAAAAAAAATTGTGTGTGTCAGCTCCGACGCACGACTGGAGTTTACTCCTTAAGTACGATTGTCTAAACATACGCAAAAAGAGTTTATCCAACTGAAAATAAGATTAATACCATATGAAAGGGTAAATTAGCAAATTAATGAAAGTAATATACATATATAAATATATATTTATTCATTTTATATACATTTATTATAACTAATCGGCGAAATATTTTACATTAAACTTTTCACAATAGTCAATTTCAGATGTGCACAAATATTTCATTAGGAATGTTGATAAATAAGTAGTAAATCTATCGTAAAAATCGGATTATCGATATCGATACTTTATTGACTACACCCTCGCACTGGTTGAGTAGCGCGAAACTGATGCAATTTTCTAGAAAGTTCTTTAACTATTATAACAGATAAAATTCGATCTTATTGCCCTTACATAAGATTGATTTTTGTATTGTACAATTAAAAAAAAATTGGACATAAAACAAAATTAACGTAATAAAATAAAATTTAATTAAATAACACTTCCCGATGATAGGAAATGCCACTATTAGCTAGATTTTTGTCCGGCTAGCATTCCTGCACTCAAGAATGGAGCAATACGGCATATCTGCACTTGTTTTTCAAACTTATTGAAAGCGGATTGTACAACTGTCACACACAAGCGGCGGCGGCGTACTGAGCGCGGTTGAACACTGCAGTGCTTATCGTTGGCATGCGTGCCACGCCTACTTTAGGATTCTATGTTTTCGTTGTTCTGTGCTCACAACCAAATTAGAAAGTTGCGCACCTTAGGTGCGCACCAAAAACGTAACGAGGTCATTCATCAGTAGATTTTACCTCTCATATTTTTCTCATACCGGGCGCCTTATATATGAAAATCGATTCTTAAGGAGTAAACTCCAAAAATATTCAAGATAAGTTAACACTGAATATTATTATAACCTGTGTGTTGCGATCTTGCGACTACTTCCACACGTAAAGGCGAGTGGAGAAAGTATAATATCAATAAAATATTATCTAATAATAAATTGCTGATCTAGATAGAACTGGCGCTCTACATACTCCATCAACCGCATCAGGGACTCGGCGTGATATCATGTATGTATAGTTCGCGTATGATATGAGGTTGGACTATTCACAATTGGAATGACAAAAATCGTTCCATATTTAAAATTGCAAGCAGTATAATTATTTCTATACATGTATTTGGAAAATAAACGTTTGATTCGACATCGATAGTGTCTCATCCCTACTGGAAACAGGACTTCAGTGCCTAGACTAGAAGTGATAAATGCGAGAGATTTAGTTCTTTGAAATATCGCTCGGTTTCCCACGCGGGACTCACTTTATACTTGAATTAAGTGTCATCAAATGGCTTAGTCAAAGTTATCTTCGCATTACTGATATACAATGTTAGCTAACGCGCACTTCTCGTGACAGGTTTTTCTTGTAAACGGTGATAACTGTAGTTTTATATTTATTACGTGTCATTCAATAAGTCCCTTATGTTCAATAAAATATTTTTAATTTGATTTGACAAACAAATGACACGCATAAGGTATGACGTAATGCTAAGTGCTATAAAAAAAAAATTTTCACTCTTTTTTATACCACAGGTGGCAAACATACACGCGGTCCGACCAATATTTTTTTTATACTATTACAATGGTAAGCAAACAAAGCGTTTACGCTCACAATACCGAAGTATCACTTGCGCGTTTCCACTCTGTGTTCGGAGAGTTAATACTGCGCTGACAGCATAATGGGACTAATCCCTCTGCTGCCAACATAATATAACAATCCTCCACCTCCCCACGGAGCTCATTGTTGGACGGACTGCAAAAATCTTTTTTGAAGATGTTCATGCTGTATACTTTCTTGACTCCTCTTACCAGATGTATCCATTCTATTGTCACCATCTTGTAATGATGAATTATGTCAAATCGGGTACGTATTTTGCTTCGTAAAACGACAGCTAAAAGCCAGAATATTGTCGGGGAAAAGGAAAAATTTCCATCTGCATTATCTATTTTCAATATTCTCATACCCAATGATATCTGGAGGTAATGTTTTATTCATCGCGGAAGGTCAAGCGTGGCATGTAATGGGAAAATACAATACTCTCCTTGAATAACTGACGGATCATCGCATGTTTGCATATGATATTATAGGGACTTTGTTGAAGGCCCGAGACAGTGGAAGACGAAAAAATAATTATTATTGAGACAATCGTTGCGTTCGCTTTTGAAGGCAGACGTAACATGAATAACATATACATAAAAGGGCAGAGATAATAAAATATAAATTACATTTTCTGCTATTTCCATGTAATTTAACTATTCTAATAACTATTCATATCTTTTCATAAAAGCTGTGGCGATACAAAGATTACAAGTTCAAATCCCGACTGTACCAATGAGTTTTTCTGAACTTAAGTACAGTGATTAGTCACTCCACGAGCTTAGCGGTAAAGGAAAACATCGAGAAGAAACCTGCATACGTCTGAGAAGCAATTCAAAGGCGTATGTATAGTCGTGCTTGAGTAACGGCGATGGACTCGCCATCTGACACGTTGGCACCTAAAATATATATCTGGCGGAAAGTGGTTATGTGGGTACTTATGGGTACCTATACACCTCTGCCTACCCCTTTTAGGGTCCCCCCTTGTGGGAAGGCGTGAGGATATATATTAGGTATACCTACTTATGCAAATTATGTACACAAAGATTTCACACAACAGTTGACGACTTTACGACAGACAGGGTACACTATAATCTAATTCTTGAACCCTGGCTATTGGTTTCCTTGGTCCTGGGCATCCGTTGCCACTGCCGTCGGCCCTCATCTACGGAGAGCGATCAACTAACTCGCTTGCGATCTTTCTCAGCGAAAACGTCTGTGGCCTGTCTAGTAACATCGAGTTTGTAGATAGTCGAGTATATGTGCTCACTTATGTGAAATACAAAGTTCACGTGACATTTTCCGTGTCATTGTTTGCAATATGCGTTGCAAATTTTCTCTCCCATTCGACAACTCCCGCAGGCAGTTTACATAATATGCAGTTTTCTTGAAGTTTTATTCATAGTTGCAAACGTACCTGCTTGGCTGACTGCACAATCACCTGTGAACTAACGTGAGGTATTTTCTTATTGTCATGCATTAGTACGTGTCGATTGAAATGGAAACAGTAGGTTCTAAGTACCTGCATAAGAGCCTAAAAGTGGAAGTGTGACTATTTATTTCTTCAAAGTTACGGTGAAGGATAACATCGAGAGGAAACCTGCATACGTCCGAGAAGAAATTCATAGGCGTATGTATAGTCGTGCTGGAGTAACGGCGATGGACTCGCCATCTGTCACGTTGGCACCTAATATACCTCTGGCGGAAAGTGGCTGTGTGTGTATTACCTATACACCTCTAACTACCCCTTCGGGGACCCTTGTGGGAAGGCGTGAGGATATATTATATTATTATTATTATAAGTTAGTAAAATAAAGAAACTTAACTCTAGTGAAGCAACAAACAAACTTATAATATTCCAAAGCTGTTTTATTTATTTAATTCAATTTATTTATTAGAGCCGAAGTGAAAGTGGTGCAAAAAGTCGCCTGCAACGAAAGTATTACGAGTTCGATATCAGACTGTACCAATCAGTTTTCTCTCATCAGTACAGAAATATAACGCATGGCTAGACTGCTGGACTCAAAGACAATGTGGAATAGACTATCCTGATGCTTTAAGACCAGGTCAACCAACTGTAAATATAGGGACGAAGCAAGTACTGTTATCTAAGGAAGCCCCTAAGTCAAGTTACATCGTTGCTTATTGTCCACACAGTAATTTCGCAGTTTCCTGACTACAAACAAAACAAAGAGTAGCTTGGGGGCTTGATGAATAGAGTGATTCACAGACCGCGGTACATTTTTATTCAAAATGAACGCGTGCCCTTGTCTTGCGAGCCGAATACCCAAATGTATTATACGCTCAACGGCACTGAACGTTAAAAGGCCGGCGCCTACTTTTGTAACTCGATTTAATATTGTTCAATGATCATTGTTCTACAGAGCGAGCCTATTAAATAAAATATACATATGATTAGCCACACCACGACCTTTACGGTGAAGGAAAACATCGAGAGGAAACCTGCATCCTTCTGAGAAGCAATTCAAAAGCGTATTCCTGTGAAACAGGTTGTTTTTAGACCCATGCAGTATGCATCCCCGTCCCCGAAAGGGTATCCCTACTACCATGGGTCCTCCCTTGTGGGAAGGCGTGAAAATATTATCACTGTTTAAATTTCGTATTAATAATAATGATAGTTTGACTTAAGTGAACTCTACTCACAAAAGAGTTACGACAAACCCCTTAAAGCACTGACCAATGGTAGTTTACAATTTAATACCCATTCATTTAAGGCCGTCGTTTGTCACAGCAGCATTAAGGCACCGAATATAACGTCCAAATGGTTGTTTGCAAATGGTGTGTGTGTACTACCTATACACCTCTGCCTACCCCTTCGCAGAACCTTGCGGGAAGGCTTGAGGATCCTAAGATTGAAAAATTTAAGTAAACTGCTTAAATATTTATAACTGTTTAAGTTAAGTATAAAATTGTCGCTTTCAGTTAAGTGTCAAAATTTTATGAAAGATCGACATCCCTGATTCAACATATAATATTGTCTGTACCCACTTCCTTTCGCGAGTTATATCGGCATGTATCAAATTAATAAAAACTTATATATATATATATCCTCACGCCTTCCCACAAGGATCCCCGAAGGGGTAGGCAGAGGTGTATAGGTAATACCCACACACCCACTTTCCGCCAGAGGTATATAAGGTGCCAACGTGACAGATGGCGAGTCCATCGCCGTTACTCAAGCACGACTATACATACGCCTTTGAATTTCTCCTCAGACGTATGCAGGTTTCCTCTCGATGTTTTCCTTCACCGTAAAGCTCGTGGTGTGACTAATCACAGTACTTAAGTTCAGAAAAACTCATTGGTACAGTCGGGATTCGAACTTGCGACCTTTGCGTCGCAGGCAACTGCTCGAACCACTCGGCCACCACGGCAATAAAAACTTAGTAATCAGTTTTAATCTCGTCAATTACGATACGACTATAAATGTCACTTGATCCACGTTAATACAAGTCACTCGGCCTAAATGGTCGAGATGAAGAACTAGAATTACTGTCGTGTCCCGGGTAGGTCTAACCTTAATGACTGTTGAATTAGTACTCTAATGACCACGCAATAGTTAAATGAATACAGATTTAGTTCAGAGCCGTGGTGATACAATCGCCTGTGACGCAAGATTGCAAGCTCAAATCAAGTTATGGTGAAGGAACACATCGAGAGGGGTTTCTTCTGTATATAAATCTGAGAAGCAATTCAAATTCAAGTATGTTCAGTCGCCGCCAATGAACTGGCCATCTGTCAGATAGCGAATTCATCGCGTAAGAAACTTATTTATATTTTGGCATAAAGAGCGAGTTGCTATTTGGGTGTAAAAAGATTCCTGCTGGGTAGGCAGCGCGTGAGCGTTACACCTGGTGTTGAAAGTTTTTATAGGCGGAGTTAACCGCATCTAGATATAAAAAAAATCTTTTGCCTGCCCCTTTGGGGTCCCTTATAGGAACGCGGTAAGATATATATATAATATAATATATCCTCACGCCTTCCCACAAGGGTCCCCGAAGGGGTAGGCAGAGGTGTATAGGTAATACCCACACACCTACTTTCCGCCAGAGGTATATTAGGTGTCAACGTGACAGATGGCGAGTCCATCGCCGTTACTCAAGCACGACTATACATACGCCTTTGAATTTCTTCTCAGACGTATGCAGGTTTCCTTTCGATGTTTTCCTTCACCGTTCAGCTCGTGGTGTGACTAATCACTGTACTTAAGTTCAGAAAAACTCATTGGTACAGTCGGGATTCGAACTTGCGACCTTTGCGTCGCAGGCAACTGCTCGAACCACTCGGCCACCACAGCTCGGTAAGATATATCATCCATCAATATAGTTGGTGTAAGAAGGATGGGATAAGAAGGAAGGAAGGATAGGTAAGGATGGTTACTGGTTAAAGCTGCCAAGATTATTTTCCAACCAGACTGCTTGCTAAGGGAAGTATGCTTGAAATCGTATAGTGCGAAACCTGGTTCCAACGCGTGATAGTGTTTGACAATAGGCGTCTTGACTTCGTATTTTTCTGATACATAAAAGAGTACCAGTAATAAAAGTAGGTAGTTCCCACACACCCACTTTCCGCCAGAGATATACTTTAGGTGCCAACCTGATAGATGGCGATTTCAATCGACACGTACTAATGCATGACAATAAGAAAATACCTCACGTTAGTTCACAGGTGATTGTGCAGTCAGCCAAGCAGGTACGTTTGCAACTATGAATAAAACTTCAAGAAAACTGCATATTATGTAAACTGCCTGCGGGAGTTGTCGAATGGGAGAGAAAATTTGCAACGCATATTGCAAACAATGACACGGAAAATGTCACGTGAACTTTGTATTTCACATAAGTGAGCACATATACTCGACTATCTACAAACTCGATGTTACTAGACAGGCCACAGACGTTTTCGCTGAGAAAGATCGCAAGCGAGTTAGTTGATCGCTCTCCGTAGATGAGGGCCGACGGCAGTGGCAACGGATGCCCAGGACCAAGGAAACCAATAGCCAGGGTTCAAGAATTAGATTATAGTGTACCCTGTCTGTCGTAAAGTCGTCAACTGTTGTGTGAAATCTTTGTGTACATAATTTGCATAAGTAGGTATACCTAATATATATCCTCACGCCTTCCCACAAGGGGGGACCCTAAAAGGGGTAGGCAGAGGTGTATAGGTACCCATAAGTACCCACATAACCACTTTCCGCCAGATATATATTTTAGGTGCCAACGTGTCAGATGGCGAGTCCATCGCCGTTACTCAAGCACGACTATACATACGCCTTTGAATTGCTTCTCAGACGTATGCAGGTTTCTTCTCGATGTTTTCCTTTACCGCTAAGCTCGTGGAGTGACTAATCACTGTACTTAAGTTCAGAAAAACTCATTGGTACAGTCGGGATTTGAACTTGTAATCTTTGTATCGCCACAGCTTTTATGAAAAGATATGAATAGTTATTAGAATAGTTAAATTACATGGAAATAGCAGAAAATGTAATTTATATTTTATTATCTCTGCCCTTTTATGTATATGTTATTCATGTTACGTCTGCCTTCAAAAGCGAACGCAACGATTGTCTCAATAATAATTATTTTTTCGTCTTCCACTGTCTCGGGCCTTCAACAAAGTCCCTATAATATCATATGCAAACATGCGATGATCCGTCAGTTATTCAAGGAGAGTATTGTATTTTCCCATTACATGCCACGCTTGACCTTCCGCGATGAATAAAACATTACCTCCAGATATCATTGGGTATGAGAATATTGAAAATAGATAATGCAGATGGAAATTTTTCCTTTTCCCCGACAATATTCTGGCTTTTAGCTGTCGTTTTACGAAGCAAAATACGTACCCGATTTGACATAATTCATCATTACAAGATGGTGACAATAGAATGGATACATCTGGTAAGAGGAGTCAAGAAAGTATACAGCATGAACATCTTCAAAAAAGATTTTTGCAGTCCGTCCAACAATGAGCTCCGTGGGGAGGTGGAGGATTGTTATATTATGTTGGCAGCAGAGGGATTAGTCCCATTATGCTGTCAGCGCAGTATTAACTCTCCGAACACAGAGTGGAAACGCGCAAGTGATACTTCGGTATTGTGAGCGTAAACGCTTTGTTTGCTTACCATTGTAATAGTATAAAAAAAATATTGGTCGGACCGCGTGTATGTTTGCCACCTGTGGTATAAAAAAGAGTGAAAATTTTATTTTTATAGCACTTAGCATTACGTCATACCTTATGCGTGTCATTTGTTTGTCAAATCAAATTAAAAATATTTTATTGAACATAAGGGACTTATTGAATGACACGTAATAAATATAAAACTACAGTTATCACCGTTTACAAGAAAAACCTGTCACGAGAAGTGCGCGTTAGCTAACATTGTATATCAGTAATGCGAAGATAACTTTGACTAAGCCATTTGATGACACTTAATTCAAGTATAAAGTGAGTCCCGCGTGGGAAACCGAGCGATATTTCAAAGAACTAAATCTCTCGCATTTATCACTTCTAGTCTAGGCACTGAAGTCCTGTTTCCAGTAGGGATGAGACACTATCGATGTCGAATCAAACGTTTATTTTCCAAATACATGTATAGAAATAATTATACTGCTTGCAATTTTAAATATGGAACGATTTTTGTCATTCCAATTGTGAATAGTCCAACCTCATATCATACGCGAACTATACATACATGATATCACGCCGAGTCCCTGATGCGGTTGATGGAGTATGTAGAGCGCCAGTTCTATCTAGATCAGCAATTTATTATTAGATAATATTTTATTGATATTATACTTTCTCCACTCGCCTTTACGTGTGGAAGTAGTCGCAAGATCGCAACACACAGGTTATAATAATATTCAGTGTTAACTTATCTTGAATATTTTTGGAGTTTACTCCTTAAGAATCGATTTTCATATATAAGGCGCCCGGTATGAGAAAAATATGAGAGGTAAAATCTACTGATGAATGACCTCGTTACGTTTTTGGTGCGCACCTAAGGTGCGCAACTTTCTAATTTGGTTGTGAGCACAGAACAACGAAAACATAGAATCCTAAAGTAGGCGTGGCACGCATGCCAACGATAAGCACTGCAGTGTTCAACCGCGCTCAGTACGCCGCCGCCGCTTGTGTGTGACAGTTGTACAATCCGCTTTCAATAAGTTTGAAAAACAAGTGCAGATATGCCGTATTGCTCCATTCTTGAGTGCAGGAATGCTAGCCGGACAAAAATCTAGCTAATAGTGGCATTTCCTATCATCGGGAAGTGTTATTTAATTAAATTTTATTTTATTACGTTAATTTTGTTTTATGTCCAATTTTTTTTTAATTGTACAATACAAAAATCAATCTTATGTAAGGGCAATAAGATCGAATTTTATCTGTTATAATAGTTAAAGAACTTTCTAGAAAATTGCATCAGTTTCGCGCTACTCAACCAGTGCGAGGGTGAAAGTTGGCAATTGCCTTTTTGATAGAATAACTGCATTTCCCCTGTGTACATGTGTATGTGTTTATTGTTTGTGAAACTGCATCCTTAAATAGGGTACAAATAGTAGCGGGGTTCGAACCAGCGACCTCTAGGCTATGAGATGTATCAGTATTGTCCACTGCTAGGTATGTGAAATTCCATATGATAATAATTATGTTCAATGTTTAACAGAAAATACGATGGATGATTAAGTTATCAATATGAATATGCAAAAATTTGCGTTGAATTATAATTAAATCTGCAAAATTAAATAGGAGGGAATCGGAATTCGCTCCGGGATTATGATAGCCGTGGTGGCCGAGTGGTTCGAGTAGTTTTGCCTGCGACACAGATCGCAAGTTTCAATCCCGTTGTATGTACCAATGAGTTTTTCTGAACTTAAGTACAGTGATTAGTCACACCACGAGCTTTACGGTGAAGGAAAGCACCGAGAGGAAACCTGCATACGTCTGAGAAGCGAAATTCAAAGGCGTATGTATAGTTGTGCTTGAGTAACGGCGATGGACTCGCCATCTGTCACATTGGCACCTAAAATAAATCTCTGGCGGAGAGTGGTGGATATGGTTATTACCTATACACCTCTGCCTACCCCGTTGGGGACTTGGCGTGATGATATGTATGTATGTATATATTATTATCTTAAAGCCATCCCACAAGAGTCGTTACCTTCGTCGAGGGCTTTAAGATATTATAATATATACCTTGTTGTGGAAAAAAACACCACATCTATGAAGACAGGCGTGTGGGGAACTACCTATACACCTCTGCCTACCCCTTCAGGGACCCTAATGGGAAGGCGTGAGGATATATTATAATTATTATGTCTACGAAGACTCTGTGTAATGTGAAAAAGCATAAGAACTACTCCGTTTCGTTTGAAATGCATAACAGAAAGGACTCAAGGTTTTATAAGAGTAAAATAATATTATCATGGAAACAATTAAGTAGTAAAATACAAACGCAACTTCCTTCTTGAAACATAAAGTTAAAGTGTGAAAAATCTTCAAAGAAACTAGAGAAAATAATTGTATCTCCGAGCAAGTTCGCGAACTAAGTCTGTCACTGCGAGACTCAGTTTACCTAATTAGAGCTTGAGTTGAGACATTGAATTATTCACCTTGTTGTCTTGTTTTTAGGGATTCATTTAGATGACAGACTTAAAATTGTACATAAAACATTTATCTTACGAGTTATGTACACATCTGAATCGTGTCATCTTCTTCATTCTTGTCATCGTCTTCAACGCCATTTTGGATGAACTTTCGAATTTCCCCCTGAATGTAGAGTGGATGAGGAGGAAGAGATCTGTTTACTGTTGAGACCTCTCTTCGCTGACTACGTGAGAGATTCCAAGGTATGAGGGATTCCCCGTCGATGGCGAGAGGTGCGGTGGTAGATTCTATCTTACTACCTCTTCCCCCCGGACCGCCGCTAGGTGCAAACGTGTATACTGTCTGTGTTCAACGGTCATTAAAATAAAATAAATATTGAAAATTAAAATTAACAAAAAATAGGAGTGCAGAAGTCATAAGGAGTAAGAATAATCTAAAGGAGTAGTCGAAAACAACCGCAAACCGAATTCTGGTGCCCTGGTACAACGTCTACGATTAAGGTAATTGGTACCAGCTTTATTCCACATTTCCGCAAATCAGCGTGTGCGCACATTTCTACCTGAGGATTAGCCCCGCCTACTTCAACTGATAAGACAATTAAGCTCCGCCCCCTGCCGTCCCTAAATTTGCATCTACCCACACTTCAACTTATATTACACTTCTTTTGATTTTATTATCTCCTGGTACTAAAATGGAAAATTTTAACAAATCACTGTCGGAATCAAATATCATGATATTGAATGAGCAAAGTACCCCACCTAATTTCGTGTCACAAAGGCATAAACGGTGCAGGGAACCAGACTATGACTGTGATTTAAATAACTTTAAGGATGAAATAAAATCATTGATTGCATCTCAAAATGTTGAAATTAAAAAGATCTACCCCACACTTATGGATATAAAAAACACGAACAGCAATATTGAGAACTCTGTGGCGTTTCTTACCTCACAAAATGAGGAATTAAAGAAGAAACTATTACAATTTGAAGAGCAGTCCAAAAAGGATAGGGAGTACATCAGCTTACTCGAAGAAAAAGTTGAAGACTTGCAACGAGGGACTCGAAAGGCTAATTTGGAAATTAAAAATGTACCTAAAATTATAAAGGAATCTAAAGATGACCTAATAAATATGACTGTGAAGTTATCTGAGACTATTGGGTGTAAGATTTCAAAAGCCGATATAAAAGATATTTACAGAGTTCAAAACAAAAAGAGTAATTCATATAACAATCCAATTATTGTTGAGATGTCGTCTACAATTCTCAAATCTGACTTCCTAAGAATGACTAAAGGCTATAACACGAGACATAAGGAGAAACTATGTGCTAAACACCTAGGCCTAACAACGGATGAATACAGCCCAATCTTCGTCTCTGAACAGCTGACTGCGAAAGGGGCTCGCCTTCACTTCCTAGCGAGAGACCTCTCGAAGTCAAAAGGATACAAGTTTTGCTGGACTGGCTATGGAAGAGTATACGTGAAAAAAGATGAGAACTCTCCTACGATTATCATAAAAAATGAATCGCAAGTTAATAACTTAATGCAACTTATATGACTAGATTTAATTATTCTTAAAATTTTACTGCATCTACTCTGTATTGTTTGTAATAAATCAAATACCTATCTGTCGGTTGCAAATTTATTAGGCTTTAATGCGCAAATACACGGAATCACTGTTGTTAACCATGAAACAGAATACATTCATATAAAAATCACACTCACATTCACACACAACATAAAAAACATATCACTAGCATTCGAGTCCGTAAAATTGATTCATTTCACACACATTCACCAATGGACACATCCACGCACTCTTATAAAGACAAAATTAATCCATCAACGTAAAATTATTATATTACACTCATATAATTGTCAGAATAGTACTGCCTACAGTTTTTTCTCTGCACAACATTATGGATAGCACCCTAAATATCATGAATGAAATAGATGACTCTGAAATAGCTAAAGCGTATAATTGTACATGTGATGAATTTGCTAAATTAACAAAGATAAAATCTACCGATCTAATTATTATGTCACAAAACATTAGAAGCATTTATTCAAATTTTGATGATCTACAACTAAACCTAGCCAATCTAAAGTCCAGCATTGACTTAGTTATACTAAGTGAATGTAGGATAAATGCAAATAAACAAATTCCCCAATTAGAAAATTACATATCATATCAAACTTCTAACCACGTCAATAAAGCTGACGGTGTTGTGATTTATATAAATAAATCACATTATGCTAAAGTAAGAGAAATAAGATTAACACATGCTTCTTGCTTGCAAATAAATATCGCACCTGACCTGGTCGTGCTTGGTATATATCGTTCACCTTCTAATAAGAAATCGGATGATTTTACAAATTCTCTCAATCAACATTTAAGCGCAATTGAACCTTGCAAAAACATAATAATCGCTGGTGACATTAATATCAATCTCATACATAAGCAGGACGAGCAATCACACGAGCGCTCCAATAGACTTGATTATTTGAATATGTTGGCTATGCACGGACTACTTTCCGGACATTTCCTACCTACAAGAGGAGAAAGCTGCTTGGATCATTTCATGTTAAAACTTAAGCCTAAAAATAAAACAGCCACTATAGCTATAATCAATACCACCATCACAGATCACCTAATGACTATCCTTAAAATCTCAACTCACACTAACCTTAGCAAAAGCATAAAAAATAAAAACAAAATAAATGTAGAAGGTGCCTTGGAACACCTTAAAGCAAGTAATATATCTGATCTCTTAAAGGCAACAAATCCTAATATACTCGTAGATTCTTTAATAAATATAATTCAGCAATGCCTATCCATACATACATTTACCATAGCAATCCCTTTAAAAAATAAAATGATTAAACCATGGATGACTACCGGACTTCTGCGATGCATTTGGAACCGTAACAACATGCAATTAAAGCTGAAACACGACCCTCATAATGCATTATTAAGGATCACTTTTAGAAGATACAGAAACTTTTGTAATTGCCTAATTAAAAAACAAAAACGAAAATTTGATCGGGAACAACTTTTAAAAGTACGCAAGAACCCAAAAAAACTATGGGACACAATAAACAACATCACAAGACGTAAAACTAATAACACACATCACCCACATTTATTAGACACAGCACCAAATCCCCAAGAAGCCGTTAATAAAGTAAATGTATATTTTCGAAACGTTGGTAAATTACTTGCTGATAACATTATCTTAAATTCTACAAGACATAATCACAATCCCACTGTTTTAACAAATGTACCGACTTCATCGTTTGTCTTCCATAATACAGATCGGAACGAAGTTTTTTCCGTAATAATGAGCTTAAAATCTGACAGTGCCCCAGGTTGGGACAAAATTCCAACTAAATTTCTTAAGGCTGCACATGAAATTATTGTCCCCATTATTACTCATCTAGTAAACCTGTGCTTTGAGCAGGGCATCTTCCCTACTGCTTTGAAATTAGCTCTAATTACACCTGTGCATAAGGGTGGAGACAAGACGGATTCGTCAAATTATAGACCAATCTCAGTCCTGATAACAATTTCAAAAATTATAGAAAAACTTATTAACAAACGGCTAATTAGCTACTTAACAAAATTTAAAATTCTTTCTCCGTCTCAATTTGGATTTAGGCAAAAAATGTCTACTGAAGATGCAGTCCTGGCGCTTACTACCGCTGTAACAGAAAAAGTTGATAGTGGAAATAAGTGCCTTGCAGTCTTCCTTGACCTTAAAAAGGCCTTTGATACGGTCTCTGTCTCCATACTTTTGCACAGGCTTGAAGAAATTGGCATTAGGGGCAAACCTTATGAATTGTTTAAAGACTATCTCCGTGATAGAAAACAGAAAACAAAGGTTGGAGATTTCATCAGCTCAGACGAAATTGTGCTATTTGGTGTGCCGCAAGGAAGCGTCCTCGGCCCAACCTTGTTCCTCATCTATATCAATAGTCTGTGTGATATGAAGCTTGACAATGGTCTCATATTTTCTTATGCAGATGATACTGCTATGGTTTTCTCTGGCAAAACATGGGACATTGTTAAAAAATCAGCTCATGATGGATTGATGAAGGTAACACACTGGCTTGATTTAAATCTTCTTACTCTAAACGTAACAAAGACTAATTTTATTTGTTTTACAATGAATGAGCGCACGCAACCTCCACCTAATTTTATAATTAAAATTCATAAGTGTCCTAATCTCGCACACATATCTTGTTCCTGCATAGAACTAAAAAAGGTAAATCAAACTAAGTACTTAGGTGTAATGCTTGATCAGCGACTTTCTTGGCACGTGCATATTGAGCTAGTAATGAATAGACTTCGAAAACTAATATGGACATTTAAAATATTAAGACACGTTGCGACAAAAAAACTGTTACTCGAAATATATTCCTCGCTGGCTCAATCTGTAGTATCGTATTGTCTGCCAATCTGGGGTGGAGCTAGTAAAATCAAATTTTTAGAACTAGAGAGAGCACAGAGGTCACTTATAAAAGTTATGTTTTTTAAACCTTTCAGGTTCTCAACCGAAAGCCTTTATATGACATCCGGCCTTCTGTCTGTTAGGAAGTTATATATTCTCCAAATAATCTTAAAAAAACATAAGTTTATACCCTTTAATGCGAGTGATACAAAAAGGAGAAGAAAACACACAGTGGCACCCTTGGCAGCCGTCAAAACTACTTTCGCAAAAAGACAATACACTAGACAATCATCCCATGTATATAACTTTATTAACAAACAATTAAATATATACCCCCTAAAATATTTTGACTGTAAAAAGATTCTGACTGAATGGCTAAAAACTAAAAGCTACGCTTATGTTGAGACTCTCGTTCAGATAATACTCTAGTCTAGTGTATATAAACTATACCACTAATTAGATGTTATAATTTATTAGATGCACGTTCACGCACTTTTGCTCATTCCCACACATAAGCTCACACACATACACTCTCACCCTCACACACACACACACACACACACACACACACACACACACACATACACACACACACACACACACACACACACACACACACACACACACACACACACACACACACACACACACACATACACACACACACACAGAAATAGACGCGCGCTTAAATATCCATGAAGATTGTGATTGTTACTTTTAATTATAATTATATATCCTATCTTAAATACCCATAATCTAGTATAAAACTTAGCTTAGCATGTATAACTAACTAGTATTTAATAAGTATTAATCGTTTGTTATTATATATACTGTTTACTAATATGTAATGGCTATGGAAGAGCGGAGCTCCTAATACAAGCAAATCTTTGCTTAAAAGGAGTCTCCAAACCCTGTTATCTAAACTTGTAAAGCTACTGAATAAACATTTATTATTATTATTATTATTTATTATTATTAAGTTCGAATTAGTGTTTACTGTGATATTAGCTGTACCCTGCGGTATTACCTGCGTAAAAATCGATTTCATTGGTATAATTGTATCATTTTTCTTTTCGGAACTGAACATATCCTATATGTTAATCCAGATATAATCTACGATAGAAATATAAGATAGAATCTACCACCGCACCTCTCGCCATCGACGGGGAATCCCTCATACCTTGGAATCACAAAGGCCTCGCACTGTGCGCTTCCAAAGGAGTTTCCTTCCGCGAACGCTCAGTCTGTGAAATGAGCTCCCCGTTGAGGTTTTCCCTGGAGAGTACAGCATGAAGTTCTTCAAGAAGGGTGTGAAAAGATTCCTGCAGGGTCGGCAACTCGCGAGGGATACCCCTGGTGTTGCAAGTCCATAGGTGGCGGTAACCGCTTACCATCAGGCGGACCGCATGCTTGTTTGCCACCTATATCGGTGCCAAGCTCAATTCTGTTCAGCAGTTCTGGCGTGATTGAGTAACAAATATCCATACACACTCACCAACCTGTACATTTATAATATAGGATGTGTATATTAGTGCTGTACATAAATACATACATATCATGACGTCGAGTCTCTAACGAGGTAGGAAGAGAGATTAGAACACCAGTTTTCTCTAGACATACATGTATATACGCCTTTCGATTCGTTCACATTCATCAGTCTCATACATGCTCGCCGGTTTAATATAAAATAAATAATGTTTTTAAGACTTAGTTATTATGGTTTAAATAGTCAGTTTATTTTTAATTGCAGTGCAAATGCTCGGTGTATTTGAGCCAAAGGTAAAGGCGGAGGAGAAAATACAGCGCTTAATAATTCAAAAAGAACATTTACAAGGCACCGTCTGGTTTAAAGAGATTCAAAGGTTGTAATTTGAAATAAAATATATAAAAGATACCATGGTAGATAAGAAAGGAGGTTGAATGCATTTGATATGAGAATTCTATAGATACGTGAAGTGGCTAAAATCGTAGCCATTGCAGAACAGTAGTACCCACAAACCAACTTTATGATAAAGGAAAAATTCGAGAGGAAACCTACATAGTCTGAGAAGTAATTCAAAGGCGTATGTATAGTCGTGCTTGAGTAACGGCAATGGACTCGCCAATTGTCACGTTGGCACTTAGAATAGATCTCTGGCGGAAAGTGGGTACAATTATTTGAAAATGTATAAACGTATTTACAAGTTTTAAAAACCCATGTACTTGCAGTTCGCACAAATTAAAATCTAGCGCCGAGTGAGTGGTAACTCAAAGTGTTGCTGAACACGTCTCTAATGAAAGCCATCTTTTCACACCCTAGCTCAATCGTTTCATTCTAGTGGTCAATGCTTTGACGATTATGAAATTTAAATGTTTGGAACATGGAAATTTATAAATGCATAGCGTGTTGGTTCGAGTAGAGTAGTACTTTTTCTTTTAACCATCGAGTCATGGTGGTTCAAACAGTCATCAACAATACAAAGATTTCATGCTCGAATCCCGACTGTACCGGTCTTTATTTCTCAACTTAAGTACCAGTGATTTCTCACACTACGTGCTGTACGGTGAACGAAAATATCGAGAGGAAGCTTGCATACTTTTATGAAGAAATTCAATGACATATGTCTAGTTGTACTTGAAAAGTGGCGAAGGACACGCCATCGTAACGTTGCCACCTAAAAATATATCTCCGGAGAACAGTGGGTGTCACTACACACCAATGACTACCCGGGGCATCCTTGGTGTGACGATATATAGGGCTGCAAAAACGACCATTCGTTGGTGAGATATATAAAATAATTTTAAAGAACATCAGTGAGTGTCCGATCGATTAGATCTAGTCAGGTTGAACGTTCTCTTTTGCCTCTTGCACACACTTTCGCATTGTATATCTGTTACGCCAATCTTTCTTTACTCATCCTTTGTATATGTCCAAACCAGCGTAGCATACCTTTTTTCATCTTCCTTTTTGGTTTTTGTTCTTGCGCGATGAATAAGGTTTCCAATAATGAGTTCCTTGGGTAGGGGAGAGGATAGTTATATTGTGTTGGCAGCAGAGGGATTAGCCCCATTATGCTCGTAATACAGTATAACTCTCCGAACACACTGTAACGCGCGCGTAAATAGCTAACGCTTCCTACCAGGTGGGCAATAAGAAAGTTGGCAATTGCCTTTTTGATAGAATAACTGCATTTCCCCTGTGTACATGTGTATGTGTTTATTGTTTGTGAAACTGCATCCTTAAATAGGGTACAAATAGTAGCGGGGTTCGAACCAGCGACCTCTAGGCTATGAGATGTATCAGTATTGTCCACTGCTAGGTATGTGAAATTCCATATGATAATAATTATGTTCAATGTTTAACAGAAAATACGATGGATGATTAAGTTATCAATATGAATATGCAAAAATTTGCGTTGAATTATAATTAAATCTGCAAAATTAAATAGGAGGGAATCGGAATTCGCTCCGGGATTATGATAGCCGTGGTGGCCGAGTGGTTCGAGTAGTTTTGCCTGCGACACAGATCGCAAGTTTCAATCCCGTTGTATGTACCAATGAGTTTTTCTGAACTTAAGTACAGTGATTAGTCACACCACGAGCTTTACGGTGAAGGAAAGCACCGAGAGGAAACCTGCATACGTCTGAGAAGCGAAATTCAAAGGCGTATGTATAGTTGTGCTTGAGTAACGGCGATGGACTCGCCATCTGTCACATTGGCACCTAAAATAAATCTCTGGCGGAGAGTGGTGGATATGGTTATTACCTATACACCTCTGCCTACCCCGTTGGGGACTTGGCGTGATGATATGTATGTATGTATATATTATTATCTTAAAGCCATCCCACAAGAGTCGTTACCTTCGTCGAGGGCTTTAAGATATTATAATATATACCTTGTTGTGGAAAAAAACACCACATCTATGAAGACAGGCGTGTGGGGAACTACCTATACACCTCTGCCTACCCCTTCAGGGACCCTAATGGGAAGGCGTGAGGATATATTATAATTATTATGTCTACGAAGACTCTGTGTAATGTGAAAAAGCATAAGAACTACTCCGTTTCGTTTGAAATGCATAACAGAAAGGACTCAAGGTTTTATAAGAGTAAAATAATATTATCATGGAAACAATTAAGTAGTAAAATACAAACGCAACTTCCTTCTTGAAACATAAAGTTAAAGTGTGAAAAATCTTCAAAGAAACTAGAGAAAATAATTGTATCTCCGAGCAAGTTCGCGAACTAAGTCTGTCACTGCGAGACTCAGTTTACCTAATTAGAGCTTGAGTTGAGACATTGAATTATTCACCTTGTTGTCTTGTTTTTAGGGATTCATTTAGATGACAGACTTAAAATTGTACATAAAACATTTATCTTACGAGTTATGTACACATCTGAATCGTGTCATCTTCTTCATTCTTGTCATCGTCTTCAACGCCATTTTGGATGAACTTTCGAATTTCCCCCTGAATGTAGAGTGGATGAGGAGGAAGAGATCTGTTTACTGTTGAGACCTCTCTTCGCTGACTACGTGAGAGACTAAACGTGATGGTATGAATCAGTGATTTCCATTGAAAAAAATTTTAAGAGCGGTAGGGCATAACAGGTTTCCCGTTCGAATTTGGAGCTGCCCGACTGGGGCAGGACCTCCACCTTATAGAAGTCCGTAGCCAAATAACACAATTTTTGTGTTGTGTTCCTACGCGGTGAATAAGGTTTCCAGTAATGAGCTCCTTGGGGAGGGGGGAGGATTGTTACATTGTGTTGGAAGCAGAGGGATTAAACCCATTATGCTGCCATCACACTATAATAACTCTCCGAACACAGAGTGGCAACGCGCAAGTGATACTTCGGTATCGTGAGCGTAAATAGGCTACGGTAACCGTTTCCCATCAGGTGGGCCGTATGCTTGTTTGCCACTCTTGTTGTATAAAAAAATAAAAAAATAAAAAGATCCTTAGTACTAAGGATACCTAAATTAACGACAGATGTATTAGATATGCGAAAGCGGCTGGAAAACTGTGATGGAGACTGACCCAGGATAGAGAACACTGGCGTAGGACAGGGGAGGCCTATTGGGTATAGGCCTCCCCTGGCAGTGGGTACATGTGGGATGAAAAAAAAAAAAAGTAAAGTAAGTATAAGTTATGAAAGTGGCAACTAATTCGTATTCATATATTTATACAAGCGATTGAACAAGTTAAAAAATAACGTTCTATTTTTGTTCGCAATAGACCAAAAATGCTTTCATAAAAGTAATATGTTAATATCAAATTACAATATATCCCAAGATATATCGTCGAAGCTCCAAGAAAACTAAATAAAATAATGTCTCGAAAAGTCGAAACTTAAGCAAACACATAAATTGTTTCAAGACTAGGATCCCTCGAAACAACTGATAACTTTTGCTTCCAAACTCCATAAATCCTGTTCCAACGCATTAAGGTTCAATTTAGAATGAGAAACGCCACACAATATCTTTATAAAGCCCCAAGACAAATGTCCTGATTCTTATTGCGATGTGTTAAAGTTTAGTATCGCGCAATAAATTTCTTCTTTTAAGTACTCGTTACCATTTGGTTAGGGCGACGAAATAATTTATTAAAGGTCCGATATACCACTCGTTTCACACCCTTTCACTTATTTGTTTCTTACTTTCGTTATTGAATGTTGTTTGGGAATAGAAATATATTAATGGTTTGTGAACAAAAACTACGTTTGATTCTTCCCAAGTACATATGTTCACGCCTTCTTACATGGCTCTCCAAAAGCTACTTCATGTCCTCCCACAAACGTCCTTGGCAGATGGCGACGTCATCGCCTCTTTTCAAGGACGACTATCGTATGTATAGTCCATGAGAAATGGCGTTTTTTTTTTTTTTAATCCTTTGAATTTCTTCTTAAACGTCTGTAGGCTTCCTCTCGATGTCCACAATAAAGCGCGTGGTGTAAACTCATCGGTTAAGTAGTGATTCGATCCGATCCACTTAGCCACCAGAGCTTTCTTCAGCACTTCTGAAGAAGTCGCTTCTCACAGTCCAGCACAGCCGCACTTCCTAGTTCGTGATGCAACAACACTCTAGGCTAAGGTTCGTACCCTACAGGTCTAGGTCAGTCCTATCCAGTACAGAGTGCCCTTAACTGATAGTTGCTTAGCATTTTAATAGTGTCTAGCTGGCCTGGTTGAGTAGCCAAAGTTCCCAAACCTCACGCTACGAGAGAGGATAAAAAAATCTCGTTAATAATGCACTACCTGTCTGACATTACATCTTATATTTATCTATGCTTAGTACCTACATCTACTTTACAAGATGAGTAGTCTTGCTTCTGTAAGGTATCAAGTTAGAGTAACTCCATACAGTACTTTGAACTATCTATCTGAAATGTTTAAAGCGCTTACTTCAATTATCATCAATAATAATAACTATAATAAAAATGTTACGGATCGCTGTCTGTACAAAGAAGATATATATGAGAAAAAATATTATTGGGACCTTAATCAACGCAAAGAGCACCCAAAACAATGATTTTAGGAATTTTTGTCTGTTTGTCTGTGCGTTTGTGCACGCTAATCTCAGAAAGGGCTTATCCGATTTAGATGTGGGTTTCCCTTATATATTTTGGTAAGCTTCACTTAGCATATACAATACAAACCAATAGATATATAAAAAAAAACCGCCCAAAGTCACTATTCCAAGCGGACGAAGTCGCGGGCACAGCTAGTATATACGCAACAAACCTCTCTTTTCGCCGAAGCTGTAATAATAGGTGGTCTCAGAAAATAGACCAGTTGCTCAAAAATTTTATAGGGCACAATGAAAAGTAGCAATATAAAAATATATTATAGTGAAGATTTCTTTACTTAAAAAAAAGTATGTATGTAAGTATATATCTTCTGTGCGTGTGTATATCACTAAACTCCTCTTAAACGGCCGGATCGATTTAATAAAATTTTCTGTGTGTCTTCAAGTGGATTTGAGAATGGCTTAGATTCACAATTGGGCTCGATAGGTAGCGTTGCGATCGTGTTTCAGGAAATTATTTCTTATCACCCGAGCGAAGCTGGGCGGGATAACTAGTATAACTGTAAATCTGGAGAGTACTGGCGGTTTTCTCTATATCTGCCTACCCTATACTTGCGGCGTGATGATTTGATATACTTACGATGTCCTAAAACAATAGATATTTCTGTTAGCCAATTTTATACGGCATTTATAAATGTAAGTAAAGTATAAAATCGCTTGAATAAATCTTCACGCTTCAAGTGAATTAAAAGCCAAGCAGAGCGCAAGGTTGGGATGAAATTTAGTATTTGAAACTTGTACCAACAGGACTCTGGCGAGATGCCAACACATTCCCCTCTTTTACACATTTGGCAACTATCTTATGGATTTGTAATTTAATCTGCTGATACGTTTGTAACTAAGATTTGTTAATCTGTTTATCTCTTATACTCTCTTTGAGAAATCGACAAAAGTAATCTGTTAGTTATTACTTGATGGCAGTCACCGAACACACTCTCCTAACAAAATTACTACTAAGAAACTGGTGAGCATGTACAGACAGTGCCATCTACAAAGGTGCACAGTACTTATTTCTAGTGGAGGGGGCCGTGGGATGCGGGGAGTATCACCCGAGTCTATTAATTATAGTGTGCGTGGGCAATCATAGGTAATCAGTGTGTACCAATAATACTCAAACATTAGTGGAAGGTTGCACATTGATACTATAAACTGTAGGGAAGAATAGTATGGCGCGTCTTCGAGGATGGAGCTATAGAGGTATGTATGTCTAGCGAGACTACGGAACGGGCGCTCTGCTGTCTCCACCTACCGAGAGGGACTTGGCGTGATGATATATATGCATATGTATGTAAATCTTTTGCATTACTAACAGTTCTTAAAATGCGTTTTCGAATAAAAGCATAAAGTTCATGCTTTTTATTTGAGTTCACCCCGCCTTACCCGCAACTCTTGTTGGTCCATATGACTTCCGGAAATTCACAATAATACTTCGGGAAATGCATACGAGGGGTTGTACCTGGCCTTTATATTGCCTTCATTATTCAAGAGTATAAAAAGGATATGTTTATCAACGTCATATTAATAGGCGCTGGGTCATTTTTCAGGTTTCCTCTCGATGCTTATTTATTACAAGCCGATAGATAACAAAAAACCGTCTTATTAGAAGCTGATAAATATAAGTCTCTGGATTTGTTTTCGCGGAGTTCGCAGTTTCTACTCCTGACAGGTATTTTTCTTCGAGACCGTGGTAACTGTTGTTCATTAATTTTGTATGTGACGTTCAATAAGCATTCCTAACATATTGTGCGTGCAAGTTGGTAGTGTTCTACTATAAGGCAATGGCTTCTCCTTCCGTATACGTATATACATATAATCACGCCTCTTTCCCGTAGGGGTAGGCAGAGACCACTTCTTTCCACTTGCTACGATCCTTACATACTTCTTTCGCTTCGTCCACTTTCATTATTCTCTTCATACATGCTCTTCGGTTTAGGGTACTCTTGACCTGACCTTTCAATATGTTCAATTTAAATCTGTCACTCTTTCACCAGTCCTATAGGAGGCGGTTGTCGCATGCGGTTACCCTGCAATTCCAGTCTACACTATCACAGTGAATTTCTATTTAGTTGGCTTGGAGCCAACCTTCACGATTAGTCTTCACTGGGTTATTTTGATACGAAGCTCTTGGCGTAAGTGATCTGTACATCTTGAGAAAACTGGTGATCTCTCCTCTACCCTCTGTTCAGCCCGTGACATGAGTTGTTGAGAGATGAGAGTACATGAGTACATATATATATCATTCTGTCCTAGAATGATATATATATATGTACTCATGTGAGTTCTTTGGTTCAAGCATGATTTTAAGTATGTTTTTTATTAAGTGTTTTTCTATCGTGACTGTGTATCACAAGGATGTTCAAAGGAGAAGGTAACGGGGCAACTAAATTTACACCAGAATGTCATCAATCACGTACGAAGCCACATACAGCTTTTAAGTTCTCAAAAGTAAGAGGTTTTCTGTAAATCGCATTAAGTGCATTGCTCGCTAGATAGGAGTCTTTATAGGTTGGCCTATTTATCAACAACGAACGAAAAATTGTGGTTTTATATTATTTTCACACCTGCCTGTTAAGGTCGTGAAAGGGGTAGGCAGAGACTATCTTAGGTGCTATCGTGACAGATAGGGAGTATATCGCCGTTTCTCAAGCACGACTATAAATACGCTTTTGAATTGCTTCTCAGACGTATGCAGGTCTCCTCTCGCTGTTTTCGATCACCGTAAAGCTCATTGGTACAGTATGGGATTCGAACTTGCGATCTTTGTGTCGCAGGCAACTACTCTTACCACTCGGCTACCACGGCTTTTCTTTTAATTAAATAACTTGATATTAAATTACAAATTGTAACGTATAAAAATTATTATCTAACCTAACCACCACCCGACCAGGTGGGATGACGATTTGCGAAGGACTGCTGGCAGATGCTGGATGCGGCAAGCTGAAGACAGGGCGCTATGGCGCTCATTAGGGGAGGCCTATGTCCAGCAGTGGAGTAGAGTGGGCTGATGATGATGATGATGAACCTAACCACTGTATATTTCTACAGGTATGTACATAAGTGCAAGATTTGTCATAAACTAGCTTGTTTATCCCAAGTGCTTGTGACTGAGGATTACATATCCTTCTTAATATTATAATGCGCAAGTGTGTGAGTATGTACGGGTGTTTGTTACTCAATCACGCCAGAATGGCTGAGTTGAGTTGAATGAAATTTAGCATAGACATAGATTATTTGGGTATTAACACATATAATGTTTTGTTAAAAACTATAAAAATTAAACTTGTAAAACTATATAAATTATCTCTCTAATATATTTCTGGCGGAAAGTGGGTTGGTCGGTATTACCTATACCTCTGCCTACCCCTTCGGGGACCCTTACGGAATGGCGTGAGGATATTATATATATTTTATTATCATAAAATTATACTAATGAAATAGATTTTTACGCGTGTGAAATCGCGGGGCTAGTACAGTCATATTTGGCAAAGGTAAAAACACCTACTAACTATACGAGCCAAGACCTACAACCATAAAGTAAGGATTTGCGCGCACATATACCAAGGAACATGAAATATATTGTGCATTACGCGGGGTATTCCCACTTGTATTACCACAGAGGGCCGCGAAGTCACGGAATATCGTATACATTGAGATTCGAGGCCGATACCGTATGGTATGTGATCGAAGTGAGGCCAAATTACGTATCAGTTTTAACTTGAAGGCATTATGCTATTGCTATCAGTCTCACGTACACGATTTTGACATAAGACGATTTACATCATCCATGTTGTGCTTCAGATACTCTGTTAACAGCTGTAGTGGCGAAGTGGTTCGAGAAGTTGCCTGCAACACAATAATTGCAAGTTTAAAACCCAACCGACCAATGAGCTTTTCTGAACTTAAGTAAATGAAACCACGCTGAGTAACCCTGCAAGTTTGTGCAGAAGGCATTTGTGCAGAATGTATATACGTTCTTGATTATCGACGATGGACTTGCCATCTGTCACGTTGGCACTTAAGATACTCTCCACCTGTCCCTTTGGTCACCTTTTAAGCAGGCATGAAGATAATATAGAAAGTGTGTGTGTGTGTGTGTGTGGGCACTATTACCTAACCACCTCTGCCTACCCATTCGGAGCCCCTTGTAGCACATTGTTATTCGTAAACTTTTCATTTGACTCCCCAATCAGGTTGATCTTCATAAACTCACCGAAATGTGTGATAAATAGCTAAAAGTGCTCTTGCATCATGAAACACTTCGATATGAAGTTATTTCATGGCAACGAAATATATTTTCATCAAACAGGTGACGTCATAGTAATAATAACGTCATCCTTACAGATGACTTCGCTTCGTTGACAAAAAATTAACCTAATTACAACTGAAGGCAATTCAAACCGCTATTAAATGTGAAACGTAATGGTGTGAAACCTCGATGTTAGATCACAAAATCCTAAGCACATGCGGATCAGCTACACGGTTATTTGCTTGTGAATAATACATGTCACAGTTTTGAATAAAAATAAAATAAAATAATATTCTAGGTACTTAATGGAAGCAATGAAACTAAGTGAACTTTTCACATTAATTCCCTGAATGCTTAAGTTCTAAAGGCATTTTGCTCTTGATCTACATATTCATGTAAATAGGTGTTCTGTTAATTTTCTTTTATTTTAAATGAAGCTATAATAAAATTGCAAGCTTATGATAATTAAAGCCAAGCATTTGAGTGTTCCAATGCACAATGAGAACGAATATGGTAAAAAGGAAACCGGGGAGTTTGTTATAATAAGTATTATATATATATATATATATATATATATGTATAGAAATAATAATAATACATTTATTATTATTATTATTTTATGAATATAACAAACATCTTGCCATTTATGCACCTTCAACACATGAACGGCCTTCTGGTCTATCGGTCAAAGGTCCTGACTGCGAAGCTTGAATTCCCGCTGAAGGCAAATATTTGTTTGAATAACACGAGTATTTATACACCTGAGTCATGGATGTATTTGTACACATTGTTCATGAATGTATTTCTGTGTATATCTATCTATATAATGTAATGTATGTATATCGTTGTCCTGTTTGCATAGTCCTAGCTTCGCTTAGTTTGGGACTAGGTCAATTTGAGTGGCGTTGTCCCAAGGTAAGCCTTGATGAATAATTGTGCGAATTGATCAAGGTAGTTGGGATATAGTCTTTCCCTGCTTCTTGCACTCGCTACATTTAAAGAAACAATCGTTTAACGTATACGTTCATACATTCGCAGTTTACGTGTTCCTATCACATATTTGTACTTCCATCAACTGAGCAAGACACACCAATTTGTCACCAAAATAACCCCCACGTACTTAACATTTGTTCACAGAATTACGAGCTAGCAGAGGGATTCTTTATAATCACGATCTTTCACTTGTCCCCTCGACTTTCCCTTTTATTGTCGCAGTATTTCATCCGAGACGTAACGCGGAGTCGGTCCATCTTTTTTAATTAAGTAATTACACTGATTGTAGAGATTGGGCAGGGAAATACTGTTGGTGTAATTTTTAATCTTATTTCGCGGTTATTTCTCCGTTTTGTGGAACGAAAATGGGATTTGAAATGCGAAGTTTATTAACCTTGTTATTTTTGTGAGCGCTTTGTTATGCTTTCACAAGATCAAAGTGTTTGGCGGCATTACGCAGATCTTATAAATTATCTTATATCTTATATTTTAGATCTTAGAAATTAATAGTATGTGCTTCACTACATGCAGAGATGCTGCGTTTATTTCATATCTATTCTGAATTGAACATTAACACAGTGACTAATCACTGCACTTAAGTTCAGAAAAACTCATTGGTACAGTCGGAATTCGAACTTTTGATCTCAGCGGCGTAGGCAACTACTCAAACCACACGGCCACCAACCACTGCTTTTTTCTTCAGAAAATCTTCTGGGGTAATAAAAATAACTTAACATTTTCCAATGAGGGTGTAAAGTGTTTTCTTTTAATCTCTCAAAAGAATTACTATTGTAAACATTTTTGAAATTAAGCTTTAAGCCTGCGTCATTTACAATTTGGCACAATCTGATTATGCAAAGTAAATATACAAGGGAAAACAAACCCGGAGGCTATGGGTCTAATGACTCAAAGCGATGACGGCTGTGAGTAAATTACATTTTCCCTACATGGCCTAACTGCTGAACAAATACCTTTTTTACTACCCGTAGGCATACATAGCCGTCATTTTACTCGTAACAGTGATATTATTATGATATTTGTCATCTGTAGGATATTAACATCAAAATATAATAAATAATAATAATAAATAAATACCTCGGGAAATTCCACACAAATTGACCTAGTTCCCAATTAAGCAAAGTAAGGTATGGTAACTAGACAACGATGTAGTTTACTTATATAGATAGATATATACATAAATACACAGGACAAACAAGACTAAAAATAATAAAAATAAAATAAAATAGTTCATTTCTCACCACTTGATATAGTTTATTACATTACGTTTAATGACATCAGAATAACATTGCTTTATAATCTTCTTCTAAGTCGGTCCCTCACTGCTGAGGATCGTGACTCCGCCGATGAATATTTTTGATAGCAGCTCTCCACTTCTCCCTATCGGTTGCTTTCTGGAGCGCGCTGCTTAACGTCGTATCCAGTTGGTTGGATATCTGATCACACCATCGTGTTGGGCTTCTACCCCGTGGTCTGGTGCCGTCCATCTTTCCCGTCACCATCAGTCTCTCCAAATTGCCAGTCTTTGCGAGCCATGTGACCAAAGTATTGTAGCACACGTTGGAGGCAGATGGTGGATAACCTAGGCTGGCTTTCCAGTTTAAGTTGGGCTATTATGGAGACATTAGTTAAGCGTGCAGTCCAGGGTATACGGAGCATTTTTCGCCACACCCACATCTCCAAAGCATCGATCTTCTTCCGGAAGGCTTCTTTAAGAGTCCACGTCTCTGCGCCATATAGAAATATGGGAAAGACTAGAGTCTGAACTATTTTAATTTTTTTCCGGTTCAGTATGTTCCTGTCTTTCCATATTTTGTCCAATTGAGACATTGCCGATTTCGCCATGCCGGTTCTTCGTCGAATCTCAGCTTCACATCCTTCCTTGTTATTCAGGACTGCGCCTAAGTATATAAATTCCTCCACTATCTCGTAATTATCAAGGGCATCTGTTGTTTGTAGATTATTGAACCTATCCACTATCATTATTTTGGTCTTCGATTTGTTGATGGTGAGTCCATATTCCCGGCTAGTGTTCTCAAGGCGGTCCAACAGCGCTCTCATTTCGGTTTCAGATGAAGCAAATAGCGCTGTGTCATCAGCGTACCGGAGGTTCGAGATTTTATGACCTCCCACCGTAGCACCCCCCTCCCAATTCTCCAAGGTCTGTCGCATTATGTGCTCTCCATATATGCTTTATAATACGTTTTACAATATAATAATAATAATAATATATCCTCACGCCTTCCCACAAGGGTCCCCGAAGGGGTAGGCAGAGGTGCAAAGGTAATACCCACACACCCACTTTCCGCCAGAGGTATATTAGGTGCCAACGTGATAATAGCGAGTCCATCGCCGTTACTCAAGCACAACTGTACATACGCCTTTGAATTTCTTCTCAGACGTATGCAGGTTTCCTCTCGATGTTTTCCTTCACCGTAAACCTCGTGGTGTGACTAATCACTGTACTTAAGATCAGAAAAACTCATTGCTACAGTCGGGATTCTAACTTGCGATCTTTGTGTCGCAGGCAACTGCTCGAACCACTCGGCCACCACGTTACAATATCTGGTATAATATATTAAGTTCTCAACCAAATAGAATTTCGTTGGCATCATACTCACAATTGTTAATTAACAAGTAGAGATGTTGGTGGTGGTGGGGTTACAAAAGTTTCGTAGTCAGGAGCTCTAACCACTAGACCTGACGGCCGTCAAAAAAATATTACTCCGGTGAGAAGATAATTTTGTTACACTTTTGCCTACCCTTTCGACGAATATAGTGGGTAGGCGTGAAGATATAAGTGAATCTTGATACAAAGAAGGAATACATTACCAGTTTTTTGTTGATGCAAGGTAATAGTCGTGTTTGCAAACACGACCATATTTCCACACAATTACGTATAACTATTCTTAATAAATATTCTTATATAACTTCCCCTAAAACGATATGAGATCTAGCTTTATGTTTGCCAATTTCCATTAAAACCCATCTTTTGGAAGAACGACGTTGATATTGGAGTTGTAAGGCAGTATCCTCCATTGCTATCCATATCCTACAATTTTTCGTTTTTATTTAATGTTTGCTTTCGGTTTGTTAAACTAATGAGATGGAACCTACCCTGTAATAGTTCCAACATATTCGTAGCTTACGAAATCTACTTGGTATATGGTGATAAGGAATAGCTTCCTAGTAGGTAAGTGAGAAAGTTTGTATGTTGCAAAAGCAGTTGTAGACGTCAGTGTCCCGTGTAAGTACAATGTTTTACAAAAAGTTTTAATCAAGGAACATCTACATTTGGATAATACTTAGAGCTAATAAAAAAGCTTTGGTGGCCGAGTGGTTCGAGCAGTTGCCTGCGACATAATCGCAAGTTCGAATCCCGACTGTACCAATGAGCCTTTCTGAACTTAAGTTCAGTGATTAGTCACACTACGAGAAAACCTGCATACGTCTGAGGAGCAATTCAAAGGCGTATGTATAGTCGTGCTTGAGGAAAGGCGATGAACTCGCTATCTGTCACGTTGGCACCTAAAAATATATCTCTGGCGGAAAGAAAGGAAGTGAAGCTGGGTATTACCTATAATCTGCCTACCCCTTCGGGGACCCTTGTGGGAAGGCGTGAGGATATATTATTATCATATACTTAGAAACCAGCATATCGTAAGGAGTCGACATTGCCTATGGACGCCCAAAGAGTTTCTTAATCTTGCAAGTTGGGTCTGTTCTACCAACACTTCCAGTTCTGAGAATCTTGTTCACAGGAGACAGACATCACGTGTGAGGCGGTATGAGTAGTCAAGCCCATGGAGCGAGCATTATCGCTCATGTTGCTGACGCAAGCCACTTCAACCCCTGCCTACTGATGCGAGTGGTATCAATCACTCAGTATTGTATTTCTGTACACCGTACTGTCCGTATAACTAACTGTGCTGCAGAAATGCATTTTCAACTCATTCGTATTAACGACTTGGCATTTCATTTAAAACAAATCATAGCAAAGTACTGCCAACAAAATTTACACAAATTCAAATGAGTTTAAAACGCGGTCCGGTAAAAATGGCCAGCGAAAAGCGCGGTGGACGCGGAAATATAGGCGAAAAAAAGTAAGTAGCGATTTCCGGCGCGGATCGCTAACCTTTTTTAGTTCATCAAAAATGCAAAACTTCATGAAAATGTATGCAGTTCGGTAGTGCGTTGTGGGAATTCGTCGCCTCAACAGAAAAATTGCGCCATCGTTTGTGATGCAGATGATACCGGCGCTGTGTTGTTTTTTCTATTGACCGAGGATCCTTTAGTGTTGCATATCGTTACTTTGTATCCCTTGTGTATTGTGCACGTAGTGTTTGGTTATTTCCGTGAACCTTTGTGGCATCAAATGTTATATTTTTCTAGTCCAATTGTTAGATGATATTTCACAGTACCTACTATTTTCAGTTATTTTTATATCTTCAAGCCTTAAACAAGGATCCCCGGAGGGGTAGGCAGAGATAGGTAGTTTTAGGTAGTACACACACACCCACTTTTCGACTGAGATATATTTTAGGTGCCAACTTGGCAGGTGGCGAATCTATCGCCGGATCTCTTTGTATTTCTTCTTAAACGTAAAATATAACTTTAAGAGAGGTAGGGCATAACGGGTTTCCCGTTCGAATTTGGAGCTGCTGGGGCAGGACCTCCACCTCATAGAAGTCCGTAGCCAGATAACACAATTTATTGTGTTGTGTTCCTACGTGGTGAATAAGGTTACCAGTAATGAGCTCCATGGAGAGGGGGGAGGATTGTTATATTGTGTTGGCAGCAGAGGGATTAGTACCATTATGCTGCCAACACTATAACTCCGAACACAGAGTGGCAACGCGCAAGTGATAATTCGGTATTGTAAGCGTAAATAGGCTGCGGTAACCGTTGTCCATCAGGTGGGCCGGCTATTTTGCCACTCTTGTTGTATAAAAAAAACGTTTCAACTCTTTGTGATTTAATAAAGATTATTATTATTAGAGAATTATGCATACTAAACGTATACGGGTTTCCTGTCGATGTTTGCCTTAAAGCTCGTGGTGTGTCTAACCAATGTACTTAAGCTCAGAAAATCTCTGTGCTGCAGTGATTAGTCACACCACGAGCTATTCGGTGAAGGAAAACATCGAGAGGAAACCTGCATACGTCTGAGAAGAAATTCAAAGCCGTGTGTATAGTCGTGCTTGAGTGACGGCGATGGACTCGCCATCTGTCACGTTGGCACCTAATATACCTCTGGCGGAAAGTGGGTGTGTGGTTATTACCTATACACCTCTGCCTACCCCTTCGGGGACCCTTGTGGGAAAGCGTGAGGATATATTATATTATTATATAATTTGCGTTTATTTACTAGTAAACAGTTCGCATTGTTATATCTTTCAATTGCTTTTCGGTAGTCCTTGAAATCACAAATCCCATTTCATTTATTTGTAATGATTAATAACAATGCCTTGAGATAACGTTGCGAGACACGAGCGTTCATTACTCAGCCCCCCCCCCCCCCCCCCCCCACCTCTTGATTGTGTTAGGGATGTATATGTTTATCTTTGAAAGAGCCTATTTGAAAATACTTTAAGTTTACTATTAAGAGATTTCATTCGTGTAGGCTTCTACGTGCGAGTTCGATTGCCGCTCGGGTTACAAAATGTAATTAAGGAAAATATTTCTACCATGGTCTTAGATGTTCTATAAAATGAAAAAAATATTTTTAGTATACCACAAAATTCTTGAAAAAAATCCTTGTTAGTTAAATATTAAGCCTGATAAATGTAGATGTAACGAAAAATGTCTGTAAATCAAGAGAAAATTGGCGCTCTACTCTTCTTGGTAGCTAAGCCACGAGAGACTTGGCGTTATGGTATAAAGAGACTTATATACGAGACTTGGAGAGGGCGCGATTATACTTATCATACATACAAAATTATAAAAATCATCACAAAATGCCACTGGGAATAAAACAAACAAAAATGGCGAAAAAATTCACATGTCTGTTAGCAAAAAAGCGATCGCAGCATTAACGGAGAAGCGGCGAAAATTTCACAAAAATTCACATTGGTCCTTTCGTTACGATTTATGTAATCAAAAATGCTAATCTCACGAAAAATACGGCGTTTTAACTCGGAGCCGCTGACAATAAATGGATTTCGGTGTAGGCGCGTACGTTGATCAATACATAGATACTATGTCTATGTTAACGTGTTCTTCAGTGGAGACCACGACTAGGTAAACGTAGTGTAGGATGCCCTCCGACCAGGTGGGATGAAGATTTGCGAAGGACTGCTGGCAGATGCTGGATGCGGCAAGCTGAAGACAGGGCGCTATGGCGCTCATTAGGGGAGGCCTATGTCCAGCAGTGGACTAGAGTGGGCTGATGATGATGATGATGACGATGATGATATCTATGTCGGGAAATGTATGTAGTGTATATCTTCACGCTTTCCCACAAGGGTCCCCGAAGGGGTAGGCAGAGGTGTATAGGTAATACCCACACACCCACTTTCCGCCAGAGGTATATTAGGTGCCAACGTGATAGATGGCGAGTCCATCGCCGTCACTCAAGCACGACTATACATACGTCTTTCGAATTTCTTCTCAGGCGTATGCAGGTTTCCTCTCGATGTTTTCCTTCACCGTAAAGCTCGTGTGTGGCTAATCACTGTATTTAAGTTCAGAAAAACTCATTGATACAATCGGGGATTTGAATTTGCAATCATTGTGTGGAACTACTCGAACCACTCGGCCACCATGGTTTATTGTTATTATAAAAGAAACATTCTAATAAAGAAAACCCGAGAGTTGGTATTGCCGCTTCTTCTCCGGACAGTACTATCTTGGAAAAGGTGGTATCGGTAATGTTATATAATTTAGTAGGTAACTTTTAATATGTTTTTTTCCTATGTAGGGACTTGAGTATTAAATAAATACTTTTGTCAAAGTGCCGTGGTGGCCGAGTGGCTCGACCAGTTGCCTGCGACGCAAAGGTTGCAAGTTCGAATCCCGACTGTACCAATGAGTTTTTATGAACTTATGTTCAGTGATTAGTCACACCACGAGCTGAACGGTGAAGGAAAACATCGAGAGGAAACCTGCATACGTCTGAGAAGAAATTCAAAGGCGTATGTATAGTCGTGCTTGAGTAACGGCGATGGACTCGCCATCTGTCACGTTGCTACCCAATATACCTCTGCCGGAAAGTGGGTGTGTGGGTATTACCTATACACCTCTGCATACCCCTTCGGGGACCCTTGTGGGGCGGCGTGAGGATACTTTTGTCAAATTTCATCTAGTTCCGGTCCGTCCTTTCACAAACTTTCGCATTGATAATATTATAATCGATTTAAACGATGGTGAAAACCCCAGGCCCAGGTAGTTAATCCACAGAGTGGTGCCTGCTAATAACGCCCTACCTCACTCATGTTGACCTCCACTTGACCCGTACTTCTGTCAACTCCAATAATTAAACCACGCGCATAACAATAACCCTCCAATAGACAGATATCATACAAACATACATCAAGTACACACATATTTTTAATGTGAATGTTGGCATGTGAAGAGCTGTGGTGGCCGAGCGGTTCAAGCAGTGGCCTGCACAAGATTGCAAGTTTAAATCCTGAATGTACTAATGAGTTTTCCGTACTTAATTGGTCACACTACGAGATTAAAGATGAATAAAAAATCCAGAGGAAACCTACATACGTTTGAAAAAAAAATCAAAGTTATTTCCTATATTTTCCTTTACCGTTAAAATGGTGGTGAGACTGATGACTGTACTTAAGTACAGAAAAACTCATTGGTACAGTCGGGATTCGAACTTGAAATCTTTGTGTTGCAGGTTACTCTACTAACTACTCGAACTATTTGGGCACCACGGTTTATTGTTATTATATATATTTATTTTTTTATACAACAAGAGTGGTAAACAAGCTTACGGCCCACCTGATGAGAAACGGTTACCGTAGCCTATTTACGCTCACGATACCAAAGTATCACTTGCGCGTTGCCACTCTGTGTTCGGAGAGTTATAGTGTGTTGGCAGCATAAGGGTTAATCCCTCTGCTTCCAACACAATGTAACAATCCTCCCCCCTCCCCAAGGAGCTCATTACTGGAAACCTTATTCACCGCGTAGGAACACAACACAATAAATTGTGTTATTTGGCTACGGACTTCTATAAGGTGGAGGTCCTGCCCCAGTCGGGCAGCTCCAAATTCGAAAGGGAAACCCGTTATGCCCTACCTCTCTTAAATATTATAAATGGGAATCAATGCAATAAAGAAAACCAGAGAGTTGGTTGTGCCGTTTCTTCTTCGCTCAGTACTTTTCTTGAAAACGGTAATGTGAAATTTTGTAGGTAACGTTTAATATACATTATTCCTACGTGCTTTAGTATTGCAATCATTATAATAAATACTTTGATACCATGTACTTATCGTTACGTAGTAGGTATATAAATATATTTAAAAAAAAAAAACAGAAAGTCTTACAATACCTATCTATATATTATTAATAATAATAATAATATCATATCCTCACGCCTTCCCACAAGGGTTCCCGAAGGGGTAGGCAGAGGTGTATAGGTAGTACCCACACACCCATATTCCGCCAGAGATATATGTAGGTGCCAACGTGACAGATGGCGAGTCCATCGCTGTTACTCAAGCACGACTATACATACGCCTTTGAATTGCTTCTCAGACGTATGCAGGTTTCCTCTATATATATATATATATATCTACATATATATTATCTATATATTATATGTATGTATTTAAGAACCCCTTAATCACGATAGCAGCTGCATACTTATGCATCGTCCCTCGCGGTATTTTTCTTTAGCGAGGCACATTTTACGAATAAAATATTCTTTTTACCCACTAAGTATTACGTCGGATTTGTTTTCACCTCAACAAACCGTAACAAACGCTAGCTCCAAAACTGTGAAACAAATTCAAATAGAAAAAAAATACGATGCCACAAAACAATAAATCCATGTGTTTAGTACGGAAAATATTGCGGGCAACTTACAAGCAACAAAACATTTGGCAAAGAGCGTGTGTTTTTGCCGTGGTGTAAATCAAGCGGGCTTGCATCGTAAAATGCATTCTGTTCCACGTGCGTGCAACTGAAACGATCGTAAACCATCAATACTTTGTTATGTGGCATTATTTTGTAAGGACCAGCTTGAAAATGTAAAAAATTACAGACATACCAGCTCTCTCTAAAAGCCGTGGTGGCCGAGTGGTTCGAGTAGTTGCCTGCAACACAAAGATTGCAAGTTTCAATCCCACCTGTACCAATGAGTTTTTCTGAACTTAAGTACGTTAACTAACTTAACGTAACTTAAGCTATTTACTAGCCGCTAGAATGAATAGAAGCTAATGTACTTTGACTGTAACAGAATAATTCATTGACACTCCTCACTTTGGATTATAATATCATGCTCATGAAAACATGATTATAAAATGCATTACATTCGTTTGAAAAATAGAGAGAAATCCCCGTGATGTTTTAATGCGAGGAGAAAGATGGAGTGTTCTCACGTTTTAAGTTCTCATTAGAAGGTGAACGGGCTCTCTGCCGGTACTATAGAGAACTTTATCGGTTAACTTCGGAGTCTTTTCTATGTGCTTTTGCCTATTGAATATAGCCTTTGTGTTTACTTAACTAGTAATGTATTTCAATGATGACCGATGAAGAAGGCTCAAGAGATAAAGACACATGATTATAGAGGTATGTAAGTCGACAACTGACTCTATGCTGCCTACCCCAAGAGTATATGTGTATATTTTTTTCTGACTCTCTGTTTAGTGTTTATACCCCTGGGCGGTGCTATAACAAAGTCTTACGATTGAAGACTCAAATTCAAGAAAATTATACAAATGTCTCGGGTTGCTGAAATGCATAGGTATGACAAACAGACGGACAACGAGCCTCTTCTCGTATCTTTTAGTAATAAGTTTTTAGTAAGAAGCCGTGGTGGCCGAGTGGTTCGAGCAGTAGCCTGCGACGCAAAGGTCGCAAGTTCGAATCCCGACTGTACAAATGAGTTTTTTCTGAACTTAAGTACAGTGATTAGTCTCACCACGAGCTTTACGGTGAAGGAAAACATCGAGAGGAAACCTGCACACGTCTGAGAAGAAATTCAAAGGCGTATGTATAGGCTTGCTTGAGTAACGGCGATGGACTCGCCATCTGTCACGTTGGCACCTAATATACCTCTGGCGGAAAGTGGGTGTGTGGGTATTACCTATTCACCTCTACCTACCCCTTCGGGGACCCTTGTGGGAAGGCGTGAGGATATATTATATTATAAGTTTACCTTTTCTAATTAATTACAGTAGTCGCCTGCATCGTAAATATTGCAGTTCAAACACCATCTGTTCTAATGAGTTAACTTAAATACAGTGATAAATACACCACAAGTTCTCGTTAAAGAAAAAAATCGAGAGGAACCCTACATAAGTTTGAGAAGAAATTCAAAGACGTGAGTATAGTTGTACTTGAGAGCCGGCATCGGACGTAAGCGCCTAAACAAAATCTCTGATGAAAAGTGGGTGTGATACACTTTTGCCCACTCCTCCGAGTAACACGTGACACCTATGTACTGCCGCTAGCAGTATAACCTGAAGGGTCGTATAGGGTAAATGGACTAGTACGCTTAAAAAACATAAATTATGAAAACCTCCTGTTAGCGCGTTGTGAGTACTCATTTGTATCTGCCAGTAGGCTGCAGTCACACAGTACCGTAATGTAAATAGTATTGGTTCATTCAATAAGCATTCCCCTGATATCAAATTAAATCAAACTGTTTTATTCAACGTATGCGACACAGGAAACACTAATGTCAACGTCACATACTAAATAAAAAATCAAAGTTTTTCGACGGTCGGTTTTCTCTTTTATCATTTGTTACCTTTTATGTAGAGATAGAAAAAGGTCAAACTTACATATAAAATCTCTGCAAGAGGCGCAATTCATTGCCGTGCGTGGCCATCATTCAAACAATCTGATAAGCTTTTTGAATTAATTTATGTATTTATTTTTGTTAGAGAATCAAACAAAAAAAAACACAAGTAGTTATGACACGTCTGTGTAATAAACATCCTTTAACAGGCAGGCGCGCCGGATAATTTGATTACGTATGCATTATGTGCATTTCCATTTCCCTATGGAGCGTGAATCTGAGATCTCTTTTAAATCCGCCGATGTAACTCTTAATGACGCGTCTCACTGTACCCCCGTTCGTATGCGGTGAATCTTAATCGACTGTTTAGCTTTGTTCGAGGTCAATGTGCTTGGTGAAGTTTCGAAGTAAGAATTCCGGTGGGGTGCGTCAATGGTAATTTTGAATGTAGATTGTCATGTCCTTGGAGGCACTTCTAAGCCTCTCGCGGAGGTATCGGCGTTTTAAATTTCTACATCACACTTTTTGAAATATCATTTGGATACTGATCAAGGCTACTGCAGTCATTATCACACATTTATTTGAAAGTCTAATAAATAATAATAAGAAATAATTTTAAATAAATTGCTCACGTGATCTTCATACCATTAATAAACTTAGAAATGGCCGTTTACACTTTACGTGGGAAACTGTTTTACGGTGATACTGTCAAACGTATGTAGGGTCAGAAGAGAAAACTAATTTTGAATATATCTTATTAATAATATTATTAATGCGAAATTTTGTCAGGATGTTTGTTTCTCTTTCACGCAAAAAGTATTGAACGGATTTGGATGAATTTTGCGAAGGGATAAATTATTAACTAGATTAGAAAATGTTTTTTTTATACCACCAGGATGGTAAACAAGCATGCGGTCCGCCTGATGGTAAGCGGTTACCGCCGCCTATGGACGCTTGCAACAACAGGGGTATCACTCGCGCGTTGCCGACCTGCTGCAGGAATCTTTTCACACCCTTCTTGAAGAACTCCATGCTGTACTCTCCAGGGAAAACCTCAACGGGGAGCTCATTCCACAGCCTGAGCGTTCGCGGAAGAAAACTCCTTTGGAAGCGCACAGTGCGAGACCTTTGTGGTTCCAACGTATGGGGTGAATTCTCCGTCGATGGCGAGAGGTGTGGTGGTAGAGGGTGGAAGTGGGCATCATGTCGAACAATTCTGCAGAATATATTTTATTCAAGAAAAAAATATTACCAATGGAATAACGGGGGTGAAACCGCGGGCACAGCTAGTAGGTATGTATATATATCTATCTTCACGCCTGCCCACAAGTGTCCCCAAAAGGTTCCGCAGTGTGGTGTACCCCCTTGACGCCGGAAATGACATTTAGCTTTCAATTAATTACTTGCTACTATCTATTCCACCTCTGCCTACCCGTTTGAGGACCCTTGTTTTAAGGCGTGAGGATATTATTTCCTAGGATTGGGTTTGTAATGAAGTTGTATATATTTTATATCAAAATCCCAGCTATTAAAAAATCCATCTTAGTTCAACGAGAAGCCTTTGTAAACGTATTTCCTGAACCCTTATAAACAAGGCCTTAGCGATTCGTCACGTGACCCTGCTGAAGCTCCAAATGGGCATTTAAACCGGAAATTATTATAATAAATTGTATCCGGTTACGGCGAAGACAGTAGCGCCTCGGTGGTTATTGCGACTTGCCATGCAACGGTGTCATTTTTGTTAAAGGCGTCAATTCTAGGATATACGACCAAAATATTTCGTAAATTTTGTGTTTTTGATGATAGTTTGAAGAAGATTCTAGTTGTTCATTTTGGTCAATTTTCTATACAGCAAAATCATGTTTGCACAACACCTGATAGGACCATATTTTATGCAAATAAATACACATCTGTGGACTGGCCAACACTAGAATATATAAATATATGAAATCAATGTTCCGTCTCTTCATACATGCACCCTGGTTTCAAGTACAATTGAATGTGGAAGAATCGAAAGCGGTATGCTAGTCGAGGAAACTGCAGCCCTATAGCTCCCTGCCTACCCCGTTAGGTACCCGGTGTGATGATGTGTATGTATATGTAATTCACATAGGTACATACACATCAGTAACCCATTTGCTCTGCCTACCCTGTTAGGGACTCGGCGTGATGATGAGTATGTATAAATCAAAGAACCATTCATCAGATTGTGATGAAACTTTGGTAGACGAGGGTTCTAAACCCGAAAAAAATTAAGTCACAAAATTTGCGTAGCAGAACATGCTGGGTGCAGCAAATTTGTAGTAACATTTATCATGTGTCAAACATTTTACTTATTCAAAATTACTAAACAACAGTTATCCCCCCAGTCTACTCTTTAAGGTATTTGTGCGAAGATATGATGATATAATATAAACAGTGAAAGAAAACACTAAAAAGCAACCATACGTTCGTGCAAACACTAAAAAGCAACCATACGTTCGTAAATAAGCCGTGGTGGCCGAGTGGTTCGAGCAGTTGCCTGCGACGCAAAGGTCGCAAGTTCGAATCCCGACTGTACCAATGAGTTTTTTCTGAACTTAAGTACAGTGATTAGTCACACCACGAGCTTTACGGTGAAGGAAAACATCGAGAGGAAACCTGCATACGTCTGAGAAGAAATTCAAAAGGTGTATGTATAGTCGTGCTTGAGTAACGGCGATGGACTCGCCATCTGTCACGTTGGCACCTAATATACCTCTGGCGGAAAGTGGGTGTGTGGGTATTACCTATACACCTCTGCCTACCCCTTCGGGGACCCTTGTGGGAAGGCGTGAGGATATTTATTTTTATTTATAAAAATGTACCATTCGACAAAATGTCTCATAGCCAAATCGCACAGCCTAAAGATAGCCGCCATCCACTAATTCCTGATCGTTTATCCAGTAACTCGGGTGGCGTGACGGCCACCATTTACTGAAACGACCCAACAACTCGTTAAACAGTTTTATTTCACTATATTTTGTAAAATTTAAAAATATGATCCGTTCACATGGCCTGCGCGAAGATTAATTATTAAACAGCGTGTCAAATATCATATTTCATTAATAGGTAAAAAATTTGGGAAGTAACCACGTTTCAACTAGGTATCTTGATCAAATCGATCCATCACTCAAAGATAGGAACGTCAACGTCACGTCAACATAACGTCAAGATACTCGAATCCGGTGAGCAGCGTGTGGATGAAGGGATGAAGCAGAGCACAGTATGTACATTTAGAGAGACTTGGAGCTCTACTTCTATCCCAAAAGAGACTGGAAGAATATCATCGAGTATCCTACTATATAGGATACAAATATTTTAAAAGCGAAAGTTTGTGGGGATTTTTATTCCTCTTTCACAAAAAAACGTCTGAACGGAAGTGGATGAAATTTGGCACAGATATAGTACATTGGCTGTATTAGCATATATGATACGTTTTATTTCAGAAAAACCATCTACTAATACTACTAATGATCCAAATTATACTCTACTAGTGTATATATAATATAAGAATGGTTCTTCAAACTCGTTACCCTGGCCACACAAGGGAAGATACGTAAACCGCTTCGCCGCGTGTTTGCGTTACGCGATTGTTCCTTTGTGATCAAGCATTATGCATCGCCCAGCTCCGTATCTAAAGGAATTAGTTTTCGAGCGGATAGTTTAGTTGAAGGAAATGTGATGCTCAAAACGATTTTGCATCTCAAGGCTTTCCTTGTAACCTAACATTTAGATTTGATAAAAAACTTTAGAGAATGGCGATGGACGAGTGGTTCGAAAAGTTACCTGCAACGCAAATATTGCATATTCGAATCTTGACTTGACTTGACTTTAGTTCAGAAAAATTTATTTTTTAAACACTATAGGAGGACTTTTTGGTCAATAAGTGTTCCCTGTATCCCTTACATAGAATAAAAGGTATTTGTTTTTTTTTCATTATTGTTTTTCACTATTTTGCCTAATTCCTAAAACAGTTTTCTATTATTATTACAAGCAATTTTATCATTTCCAACGTATATCCTTTGTTGCGCTTGAATAAAAACAAACCTGTAATATTTACTATGCAGTACTGCTTTAACCACCCAGCCACCCAATCTAATGTATTTTACGTTAATTGCTTTCAAGTTTCTCAATTTTAATTCAGTGTACATTCCCCAACTCGGCCGTTAAGTGTAGGTACGCGAGCTGCAGTGTAATCACCGGAGGCAGTAAACATGCTTCTAACTAAGATTAGTCATTCACTCCGACAACTATTCGATCCAATTTAAACTTGCGACAGTGATGTGATACTGCTTTGGCGATGTGTTATCCTTGGTAGTGTGTTGCTGAACTCAACAAAGGTGAAGTATGCAAGTAGCATAGCAGACGCCACAAAGAATATTGACATTAATTTCAAGTTATAATTCGCTTACAACTGGTCTGACCTTTTAATTACATGCTCCGTTGGATTGTCCATATTGAAGAGTTGACGAAACAACCTCCGCGACAAAATCTCTTTGTGCACTTAGGCTATCCATTATATGTCAATAACTTAACTTTTCCGCATCTAATGTTTGATGTTTGGATCTTGCCTATGGCCTTGCCTTGCCTAAACACTTGCAATGTACATCTGCCATGTACATTGCAAGTGTTTAGTAGAAGCAGAGAAAGATCACGTTCTAGAGATAAAATCTATGGCGAGTATATTTGCCGTACCCTAATATCATTGAGTTTTCGACTAGCTCTGTACTAAGCCGTACTAGGAGAGAAATGGGCAATGTGAGGTCTAATTGTCTAAGAGGACTGGCACTCTTCTCTCTCTGTTTCCGCCGTAACGTCGTTGTAGCGTTGTTGGGTGACAAATATCCTCTATTAACAAATACAAATTAATGTTAATACGATAAAATTGCAATTTTTACCTTTACTTTTCCCAAAAAACCTGTCAGGAGAAGGAACAGCGAAATAAAACCTCTTGGTTTTGTTCGGTATAATCTTTACAAATTTTATGTCAGTTATTTGCCCTGCTAGTTAGCTCTGAAGCACAATTTATATAGAAAGTGACTAGATGGATGGTCGCCATTATGATTTTGAATTCCCTCTGAGCGCCCATGCTGTTATGAGGCACTCAAGTTCAGTTTACCTACAGGTCAGAAACTGCACTTAAAGTCCGAATTGGATAATGCATTAAGCGTACTGTTTAGGCATACATTTTGGCTTTTCTTTGATAAATGATTGTAATGTGTTATCAAATAAACTTGCCTTAGTTCTTATTGGAAATTGTTACAGACCACATTCATTTGAAAATAGATTTAACATTTCAATATGCTTAATGCGTAATGAGAGTCTCATAATGGCTAAGTGGCTCAGGACGTAAAGAGCGCAGGTTCAACTCCGGTGGTCATAAACAATAAGTTGCTCGGGCGTTGCGAAACCTGCAATAATCTTTTCACACCCTTCTTGATGCACTCCATGCTGCACTCTCTAGGGAAAACCTCAACGGGGAGTTCATTCCACAGCCTGTGTGTCCACTAAAGGGAACTTCTTTGAAACCGTGCAGTGCTTTAAGTGCAAAGTTTAACTAGTTTTTAATAACCCAATTTTAGTAAAATATTTGCGCCTTCTTAATTAAATGTCAACACCCTATTTTACAAAGTTGTGTTGTATTTTGGATAGACGTCCTGTCAACAAACTTGCATTTACGATTCAATCAGCTACTTTCAACATTTAAATCTAAGCTGTAAAATCTTCATTGCGTGCGTAAAAACTTGTTACAAACAGATGCCACCTCTGCGTAGCAATATGATATGTATGTCCTTGGCGATAGAGACTACAATTGAATGATATTTCACCGCGGGTGTAAGAAGATCTGCTTAAGCTAAATACATAAGTAATTGTGCTATAGCTTGGCTGTAGTAGTTCGTTGATTGTTTTATTCTGTGATTTTAGTAGGGTAATCTGCATACGTTTGGATTTAAATATGTATTTAAATATGTAATTTTTTTAATGTCTTAGACGTATATGTAATTTATGTGTTAGAGAGGGAACGTTTGTATGTCTCCGGCAAACACTGCGTACTGTAGTCATACCTCTGCTTACCCCTTCGAGGTATCTTCTAGGGGGTGTAGAAATATACTTAATTAATAGTGTGTTGTAGTTCCACCTAAGTAAGTTTCATACAATTCCATTCTGTAGTTCACCAAGCCGTGGTGGCCGAATGTTTCCAGTAGTCGCCTGCCACACAAAGATTGTAAGTTCGAATCCTGACTAAAACAATGACTTTTTTTGAACTTAAGTACAGTGATTAGTCATACCACGAGTTTTACGGTGAATGAAAACATCGAGAGGAAATCTGCATACGGTTGAGAAGAAATTCAAGGACGTCTAGTCTTGCTTGATTAGCGGCATCTGTAAACACGTCATGTCTATGGAAGAATTATGTGTGAGGTTTTCTTTTCAGTTGTATTGATAAGAAAAACACAGGTTATTATTAAATGTTTATTCTCAGTACATTGAAAGCATTGTCATGTGCTTTTTATCTCTACGATTATTGTAAGTATTTACATCTTATTGTATCAAATAATAACTATGGTTACCATATTATAAATATTGCTGGAAATGTTAATTTATATCACACCGCTATAGAGTTTTAGATACGCTTCCATTAAAAAAAAGAATCGTCCAAGGAGCAAACGGAATATTTTTAAGTCTTAAGCAAAAGTTAACAATGAGAACGTATTTACAATTGAAATGCTTAGGTAAAGTTGAACGTGGATTAGACATTCCATCCAGTACCCCTACTGGTACTGAGTAATGAGTTTTTCTGAACTAAAGTACCGTGATACCAAGAGCTTGACTGTGAAGGATATCATCGCGAGGAAACCTGCATACATTTGAGAAAACTTCAAACACGTATGTATAGTCGTGCTTGGGTAGCGGCGATGGACTCGCTATCTGTCACGTTGGCACCTAAAATACATATATATATATATATATATGTATATTAGGTGGAATGGATTTATTTGGTGGAATGGAATGGATTAATGGATTTAGGTGGAATGGATATTTTAGGATGGAAAAGTGGGTGTGTGGATACTACATACACACCTCAATCTAACCCTTCGGGGACCCTTGTGGGAGTGCGATAAAGATATGACTCCTAAGGAAAGGTCTGAAGTACATTCGTATATTATTAGTATTTTTTTAATAGTCTTAAAACAAATTTAACGAAGTAGGTCAGCACGTATGAAAATTAAAACAAAAGAAAATCTTTCATTAACATTTCCAGAAACACTCATAGTTTCCCCTTGTTGAAGTATATGGACTTAGAAAGCCTCACGCTTAGAAACAGATCTGTCTATTTTACTGATCTGACATTTAAAAGTGTCAGATATTTTTTATGTGTAACATAAAACCATGTTCAATAATAACGGGGTCTACACACTGGTAAAAGGGGTTATTAAAATTTTTGTACACATTTTATAAAATTCCGTTGTTTTTATTTTGTTTTCATAAGCAAATTGTTACTCGATGCGACACAGCTTTTTAAGGCCGAGATTCCGAGAGGCCGAAATAGATTACACAACTGTGGCTCATTGTTTAACACATTAATAGTTATTAGATATGAAAATTACTTGTATTCATCCCTTTTTTATTTCTATATACCACTTAGCAGGCAAAAAAGCAAGCAACCAGCTTGAGGGTATGTGGTTACCACTGCTTGAAGACGTTTGCAACACTTAACACTCACGCGTTTTTAAATATATTCTCGCCTTTCTTAAAAAGCTTCATACTATGCTCTTTAAGGAAAACTTGAACAGGAATTCATTCCACAGCCTTGACTCAGTTGAAAGATCAAATGATACGAGATATTTCGGGGACCAGCGCGTGATATTTGATTCCCTAAAAGGAGCGGCGTCTATACCAACCAAAGGAGTATTAGCGTCTATATTTAGAGGTCCCGAGTACCAAGAGACATTCGACATAAGCTTATCAAAAATAGACGCTAATCCCAGCGCTAATATTTTTGGTAAGCACAACTGTAGAGTTCCTCTCGATTTATTCGTTCACCGTAAAGCGTGTAGTGTGACTAATCACTATACATACATACATACATATAATCACGCCTCTTTCCCGTTGGGGTAGGCAGAGACCACTTCTTTCCACTTGCTACGATCCTTACATACTTCTTTCGCTTCGTCCACTTTCTTTATTCTCTTCATACATGCTCTTCGGTTTAGGGTACTCTTGGCCTGGCCTTTTTTCAAGACGTCCCTAATTTGGTCTACAAACGTCCGCCTAGGTCTACCCCTTCCAGCACTTTCATTCACACTCGCCTTATACACCTTTTTCGTCAATCGTTCTTGATTCATTCTCTCGACATGGTCAAACCATCACTATACTGTTCAGAAAACTCATTGGTACAGTCAGGATTCGAGCTTGCAATCTTTGTGTTGCAAGATCGTACCTCTCGGTCACCACGGCTCAAAAGTCAAGTCCTTAAAACTTGTGATTGCTTACTTTATGCATCTGAAATGTGAAGTAAAGTCATTTTCTAATTACCTACATGGCACAATTAATCGGTGGCTTTAAAAGCAAAATTGTTAGGAAATTACACCGCACTGGACACGCAAATATAGCCTTTTGACCCTGATAGAGCGGCTGCGGTTCAAATAGTTTAAAATTATTTTGATTGTGTAAATTTTTATTAAGTCAGTTAAATCAAACCAAATTTGAATCCAACCCCTCATGAGACTTTAAACTTTTCAACCAATTGCACTGGTGATGGTCTAAAATTATAAATATAAAAAAAAAATGAAAGTTATGTTACATTTAAGGTTTAAAGTAATAATACTACGAAAGTTACAAATGATATAAAATTATACAAGGGTATATTTTTTTGCATATATTTGCAACTGAAATGTCAACATTAATTATTATCGCTACCATAAACAGTTTCGCGTCATGTCAATGTCAAAACTACTGACAAAAATATAAAATTTCATTCATTGTTCCACTACAAATAGTTTAAATTAGTTATCTATCTAATTTTATCGTTTTTGAAAATTCAAAAATTCTGTCAAATACTTTCACAGTGTTGTTGATATTAATTAATATTTTTTAATCTTCAAAAACGATAAATAATCCTTTACCTATATTAACATTGCGATATTGTCGGCATATCTAAGTCTAGTCATAATACAACTGAATAGAAACACAAGCCCTACTTCATACGAACTTACACTCAATATATCACGCGCACAACAAAATTAAACACTACACAAATGTTGACACAAACTTTTCAATTAGATAGAAGTAAAATATACACCTTCTGCTTTAGCGACGTAAAGTTCCATACAAGTGCGAATGCAAATAATACATATATATATATATATCACGCCCTAACTGGTAAGGCAGACAGTATAGAGCGCCAGTTCTCTTACATCACTTACATCAAATCATACAATTTCATTTTTTTTTCTGTCACCGTCATATGGGAATGTATTCAATGGGTTTATAATAAAATAATTTAATAATTTCCTTCTCAAAATGAAGAGGGCAGTTTATAAAGGATTGCCTTAAACAACATTTAAATATAGAAGTCTGTTAGAAACAAGAATTTTATGAAATAGTTAATTGTCTAGGTATCGTATTAATGCAATCATTGATTAAGAATCCGTCAACACAATTTAGACAAACCGATTTATTAAGCAAATGGCGCAAGGCAGATATATTTACACATTTAAAATGTCTTCATAAGAATATGTTCAGCCAACGGCGTCCCCATTTCACTGATTACTCCTGAGCTTTTCACAGACTTCTTTTTCCTATGCAACGTACACTTTTTATCTTTCAAACCAATTTCGGATTTGTTGTGCGTTGTTTTAATTTGTGTAGCTATTGACACTCGCTTTTTACTATCACACGATTTGGGTTCACAATCCACACTTTTTGCACTATTTTTAGTTTTTATGTCTTTGTCAATTCTATTGTGGTCTTCTGTGGACGTTCTTACTTCGTCAGGCTTTTGCTCAACCGCCAGTTGGGTATGGTCGAAGCATGTTGTCAATTTCTGTAACGAAAATATATGTTAAGTTTGTATGCAATACTAAACCTATCCTGTGCCAAGATTCGCCAAAATTGGCTATATGGCTATGGCGTATAGTCGTGTTTGGGAAACAGCGATGGACTCGCCATCTGTCATGTTGGCACTTAAGATACAATCTGGCAAAAGTAGGTTTGTGGGTACTACCTACCTCTGTTAAACCCTTCGGGGACCCATGTGGGGAGGCGTGAAGATACATAGACATATAGTAATTTATCTTTACGCTTTCCCACAAAGATAGAGGAAAATTAACACCATCTTTTAGATATAGGTGTTTTTGGAAGATGACAGACGGTGAGTCCATCCCCGTATTTGTGATCAAAAATTTTCTTCTTTCATTACGTTCAAATACATAAATGAATTGACATAAAAATCCTTCTCAATTTTATTATATTTATGTATTACGTAGGCTTCAATATTCAGTGCGTAAGTGTAAAAACAGCGTAGGTATATTTAAATAGCGAACATATGTTTATAATTTAAACTGTTCAGATTAAAGGCGTTGTATTTTCAATGAATAATGTATAAAATGAAATTAAACAGTTTTTGAATTTCGAATTCAAATTCTTCCTTTTTCAAGACCGTTGAGTTATAGTTGGTTCAGGCTTTGAACCCTTTTTCTAAACGGTAAGTACCCTCAGTTTTTTTACAACCTGCTTTGTTTATCTTCTTAGGACCATATTTCTTTTTAAAAGAGCATGAAGTTCCATTGGTGTTGTTAGCTTCCAAAGGCGGGTAGCCATTATAGTGGTAAAAAAAACAAGTTTTGTTTCACTTACAGTGGGGTTGACGGCCTTTGAGTAAATTTGAACGCGACCCTCGAGCTCCATTTTGAGCCTCCAGTCCCGCAGGTACATATGAGCCGCCGCGGTGCTCGGCCACCCTCGACGCCAAGTGTGCCACCTAAATTAAATGTAATCTATTACCATCTACACCAAAAAAAAATGATTGTTTGTTAAACAATAACATTTCTATTCCTAAACGAATATGGACATAGATACGTTACTGATTACAAGATTACAATTTATAAACGTTTTATCTGTCTGTCTGTTTGTTCGGGGCGATTTTGTTGGGATTTCCATTGTAAATGGGGTCCAATATGGAGTTTTGTATATTATGCGAGGCACAAAACAATCTGGGGCACAGCTTGTAAATATAATAATAGTATATTCTTGATATATGACACAATTGAATAAACATTTGGCTGCAAATAGCTGAGGGCATGTCTCAAATCTCAAATATTTATAAAAAAAAAACAAATTCAATCAAGACGCATGAATACATTCGATGTGGGATTGCTGTTAAGTTGGTCAGTTGGCTCAAGCCACCTGGCCTGGGGGTTTATTGACTACAAATCTCACATAGCGCCCGTCTCCCACTAGGACGTTCGGGTATCTCTAGAAATTTCCCCCTCAAAAAGACTCACAGAGCTTTGTATTGCAGATTCAGCGATTCTTTCATTGCACAGTATAGATCTTGTTGTAATGCATGTGTCTGTGTGACCCTGTGTCAGCAGAAGTCTTAGTGATCCAATAACGTGTTACGATACCACATTAAACACCCGTGAAAACAATAATAACCTTTCAACAACACATATATATGTATAGGTTATAGGTAGTATCCATACACCCACTTTCCGCCAGAGCTATATTAGGTGCTCAAGCACGACTATACATAAGCCTTTGAATTTCTTCTCAGGCGTATACAGGTTTCCTCTCGATGTTTTCCTTCACCGTAAAGCTCGTGGTGTGATTAATAATTGTATTTAAGCTCAGAAAAACTATTTGGTACAGTCGGGATTCGAACTTGCGATCTTTGTGTTGCAAGTAACCACTAGGCCACCATGACATCTTCAACATCATTTAAGAGTAATTAGCGCTGAGCTTGCACGATTTGATTACCTGGTCAAAAGTTGTAAAGTCCTCGACTTTTGTCCTAAACTTCTGTACATTAAAGCGGTAGACCTGAACGATATAAGATCGCCTCTTACTGGCTTATCCACATTACGATTCCGGAAACTAAGTCTTGTAGCCTCCAGGTAAAATTTTGCGGCTGGGCTTTGCAAACCTGAGTGAAAAAAGTAATCTACGTTATAAATAACTTCACGCCTTACCACAGTTTGGCTAAGCGTAGGCAAAAGTGTAAAAACACTTTCTATTAACCTGAGAAATATATAGATTTAAATGTGACAGATGGCGAGCCTGTCTCTGTTTCTCTCAACAATACTTAGCCTTTGTAGTATGTTTTTTTTTAATTTTCTTCATGTGCCTTTCCTAGTACCAAAGTTGGCTAACCCTTACTAGTACCTCCACTAATCAGGGTCACCAACCTTGTCAACCAATCATCTCATGAAATTTACCTACGTAATTTGGACAAGACGGAATAATTGAATGGCAATCGCGATCCCAGTCCATTCTTGAATGTTTTCTACTTGTATGGTTTATAACACAACGTAATTCAAAGAGAATTTACAAGTATATAGGTACCTTAGTTTTCGATATAAACAGGCATTCCTACAAAGGTCCCCGAAGAGGTGGGAGGTTTATAAGTCCCACTCACTCACTTTCGGTTTCGTGTGCTCATGAACGTTCTATCTAAAAGTGTTCAATGATTTTGATCCAGTAAAATAAATGTTAAACCTTTTTTTTACCTCTAGTCCTTAACCAGTCGCCATAAAGCACATAATGCTCCCAATTATTAGGCTCTAAATCCACAAGCCTTGCCAATATTCTTCGCTTCTCTGATTCCGGCTTTAAGGTTAGCAATTCCACAAGGGCATGAACAAATCGAGGTTGCAGCCAAATGCATTTTTCCAACATCGCGATTGCATGAGACGACCGTCCACTTTTTCTGTAACGATCACTTTATGATAAATATCTTAAAGTGCAATGAACTCTTCGTTGAGGTTTTCCCTAGAGAGTACAGCTTTGAGTACTTTAAGTAGATTTCTGCAAGGACGGCAGCGCGCGAGCGATATGTGTTGCAAGCGTCCATAGGCTGCGATAACCGATTACCATCGAAATTGTTTACCACCTATCTAGTATACTCGTAAAAAAACATAAATATCCTAATGTAAAATCTTCATCATCATCAAAAATTCAAGAGCTGGGCTATTATCGGCGTCTCTGAAATGAAGTCCCTTCTATTTGCTTCCGTCCAGCGCAACCTCTTTGACCTCCTTTTACGTCATAAGAGACTTACGGCTGATCTGACTCATAAAGCTACGTAAAAATGTAAAATACATATTATATGGAAGTAGCAAAACTATTGTTTTGAGATTTTATAGGTAAGTGTCGAGTCGCCCGAGCACTGCCTACTTACAATCTCCCTATTGTAGTGAAAAATGCAAAACCTAGAGAACGCTTAATATCCAAGCGAACGGGAACTCACCAAGCCGGCATGTATACATATAGCTGGATTGAGAAGTATTCTTACATTGTATTATAGTTTATCTCACTACCAATTTCCTGAATTCAAATATACAAGCACCTTTTGAGTAAGCGCTAATTACTATTTAAATAAGCTTAACGTTACTTATAAGATGTCCTTTTAGATCCCTCTGCGAGTTCTATGAATACATACAACATGATGTGAACTTCTCCTCGCTGCACTTGCTCCTCATCCAACTGGGTTTTGGGAGAAGACCCTAATACTTGACACGGCCCTGCCAGTATCCAAGTGCAAGTTTCATGTACTTACTTGTAAAGTTTTCCAAGGTTATAGTGAGCGTTCACATGATACTTATTGAACTTGATCGCTTGAAGGAAATGATGTTCGGCTTTGTCCAAGCCCGAAACCAGGGTGCCAATGTTGTTGTGTGCGCTCGCGTATGTCGGCCACAGTCTGCGGAGCATGGTACAGCTTGAACGGGTCGCGTGATTTTTAAAGCGCACTTAGGTAGAATATTTTATTAGGAGCCGTGTCGGCCAAGTGGTCCGAGTGAAACACAATCATTGAAAACTTGTCCCGACTGTATTAGTGAGATTTTTCTAACCTTTACGAGCTTTGAAAGACGTAGAGTGATGAATCACACCACGAGGCTTACGGTGAAGGAAAACATCGAACGGAAACCGTGCCTATGTATAGTCGTATATCGGACTTGTTTTCTAACCAACAGATAGCACATCCGACATGGTTCCTCAAGCTCGACTAAGTATACATTAATCTTAAATATCGTAAAGAAATGCTCATAATTCCTACAAATATTTTAAATGCGAAATCTTCTCATTTATAATGAGTGAGGAAGAATTGTTTCTTTTTCACGCAAGGATACTGGACGGATTTGGAGGAAATTTGGCAGGAAGATTGATTATTAGCCGGATTAACTAGTGGCATAGCAAAATAATCTTTTATTCCAGAAAAATCGACCCATGAATTCAATTTTTATACGGTCGAAGCCGCGAAGCACGACTAGAATATCGTAAGTTAGATACCTTAAAGCCTCTTTGTAATGTTTGAGAGCGGTGTCTTGCTGTTCAGTTTCTCGCAGAAAGTTGGCAAAGTTGTAATGCAGTTTGGCGTTTTGTGGCAAAGTCACTAGATCCGCTCTGAAACAAACAAAGCACATTTAGAGGTAATTTACGCCCGAACGCAACGACTATAAAGCGAATATTGCGAAAGGTGTAAATCGTGGTTAACGTTTTATGCCATGCTTAAATATATTTTCCGGGTTTGTTACTTAACTGAATATAATTATATATGTATGTATATTTCAACCCCATATTCTTATTATATCCTCCCGCCTTCCCACAGGGTCACAGGGAAGGGATAGGCAGAGGTGTAAAGGAAGTACCCACATACTCATTTTCCGCCAGAGATATATTTCAGGTGCGAACGTGACTAATGTCGAGTCCATCGCCGTTACTCGACGATACGCCATTGAATTTCGTCTCAAACGTATGCAGGTTTCCTCTCGAAGTTTTCCTGCAGTTCGAATTCTAACTTGCGTTTTTGTGTAACAGATACTCGAATCACTAGGCCACCACGGTTCTTTTTAGATTTATTATAGTGCGAAGGGGTAAATGAGAGCCTGGAGAAATTGATCGTGGTTGGGAATACAAATGGCAAGCGAGCCCGAGGCCGATCTCCTACCAGATGGTCCGATCAAATAAAAGACTCCAGGTCCACGGGGTTTAGCTCCGTCGTCAGGGCCGCGATAGCGCGGCCCTGACGGTCGCGGACAGAAGCCGATAAAAGCAAATAATTCACTCCAAGATCACTTCTTGATGACCACGATCCTCAGACACGAGGGAATGACAAGAGAGAGAGATAGTTCTACATCCAAGACTGGACAAATAAAAAGTATACGAGCAAAATAATTGATTATTGAGCTATTCAAAGTATGCTCAACGCCTACGTTTTTTAATAAAAAATACAGGAACATGAAATTAGGCAACTAGAATAATATACCCTTATCGTTATCATTATATAATATAATAATAATATATCCTCACGCCTTCCCACAACGGTCCCCGAAGGGGTAGGCAGAGGTGTATAGGTAATACACACACACTTTCCGCCAGAGGTATATTAGGTGCCAACATGACAGATGGCGAGTCCATCGCCGTTACTCAAGCACGACTATACATACGCCTTTGAATTGCTTCTCAGACGTATGCAGGTTTCCTCTCGATGTTTTCCTTCACTGTAAATCTCGTGGTGTGACTAATCACTGTACTTAAGTTCAGAAAAACTCATTGGTACAGTCGGGATTCGATCTTGCGACCTTTGCGTCGCAGGCAACTGCTCGAACCACTCGGCCACCACGGCTCTTCTTATCATTATATATGTATATACATGCATGACATCTGACAGATACTGTCTTTTAACCGGAGATATTTTTGGGTGTCAATATAACTACTAGTTGGGTGCTAACATATCACTAGTTACCTTAAAAGCGACGCCCTGTCTCGCCAGTCTGCATTCCTCTTATAGGTCTTGGAGACTCCGCTGGCAGCGAGTACCGCCAGTCCCACCACGAGCATAGCTTTCGTCCCCGGCTTGGAATACCACATGAGCTGGACACCATACGCCGTAATTATTACACTACCCACGCTGAAATAAAAGTCACTGTAAGGTGCATATATTTTGTGGGCTTTGTTTGTCTCATGGATAATATCCACCGAACGGCTCGCATCGCATTGATCGGAACGGATTTTACTATCTTTAAACGATATTAAATCGTGTACACTGTATTTAAAGTCTAAATTACCAAACCGCGCAATAGCTTGACCGCGGACGTCTTCCCCGACACGCGATCGTAGCCGAAAAGTATGATGAGACGGCGCCGTTTGAATTTCGCCGAATTCGTTCCGTTTCCGATCCGATGCGAGCCGATTGGTGGAAATCATCTTAATGCTAACGTTAATTATCCTACTAATAGGTATAATAATTATAAAATAAGTAAATAAGTTTGCGGGGATGTTTGTTCTCTTTTCAAACATAAACTACTAAATAAAAATGGATAAATTTTGGCACTGACTTAGGCCCTTGACCTGGATATGTTTAATTCCAGACAAAAGGTACCAATGAAATCAAGTTTTATGCAGGCATAACCGCAGGAACATGGCTAGTCTATACTAAGATTGAATACGTTTATTTATTAAATTAATTCTCTCTTCTTCCCAAACGTATGCAGATCTCACGATGTTTTCCTTCACCGTAAAGTACTAAATTCAGAAAAACCCATTATTGTACAGACGGGTTTCAAACTCCCAATCTTTGTTGCAGGCAACTACTCAAACAACTCGGCCACCACGGCGCATGTTAAAATAAAACAATAAATATACCTAGGTATGTAAAGTACTCTCTCTGCAATAACAAATCCCACAGTGACCAGTAGGTTGGTGGCAGGCACAAACGGGATTACCAGGAGTAACAAGCCAACTGCTGCTGGCGTGTGCCGTTGGACCTTAAACAAAGGTAGAGTACAGTTCATTTTGCAGTGACACTAAATATATTTCCTCACAAATATCTGCACCTAGCTGTAGGCTGTCGGTATGATATCAAAGAAACAAAATCGTGTCTTGGAGAAAAAGTAGATCATGCAAGACGTCTAAAGTTATTATATATTCACGCTTTCAGTCACGTTTGTAGACAACTATGGGTAATATTGTGCAACTCTCTGAAGGTGCCAGAGGCTACCTCTTCTTTCAGTTCAGTGTACTTGGTAAGATTTTCCGCTATAGTGTTTTATAAGTGATGTTCTGTGTGTAGTTATGCAATGTCTATTTATTTGGGGATAAAAACTCACCTCCAAATCAGCAACACACCGGTAGCACAGCAGCAAGAGCGCCCCAAAAGCGGCACACGTGAGCAAGTTCCTCGGATCCCAACCGCTGGTGATGAGTGGTATAGATCCCATTTGCCAGTCGTGGCTCAGCGTCCAAGGACACAGCAGCAGCCACCAGTTGAACGCGGCCAGGTAGCAGAAGGTCATTAACCTGTATTGAATCTTTTATCATTTCATCAAACGACTAGCTTGAAGCTTAAACCTGTCATTTAGAATGGATAAGTTGACGAACTCTTAGACTAGCTTTTTGAAAGACTTTGGAAATTGTAATAAAAGACTAGACTAGTTTTCAAGTGATCCGGATTCGCAGGATCAGTTTGTTTGACCAATTTATATATTTACCCTTTTCAATAGGGCGTTAGTATATATACTGAACTGCTCTTTAATATGCGTGAGAAATCCAGCATTATGCGAATAGTACATTAAAAAAATCGCACAGATAAGAAAAATGTGTCATGTAGCCAAAAATGGACAATGATGTGAGGAGTCTATTATAAAAGTTCTTATAATAATGTGTACTTGGTTGGCACGTCTTTAAATTTAGAATTATAGCTATTTCATAATCTATAACTTATACGTGTACTCTCCATTACATCGTTTCGAGTGCTATATTGTAAGACTTACTCTTCTAGCATATGAAGAGTCTCTTGAATGTGAAGCGAAAGAGGTCTAGAAAAACCTGGCGTTCTGTTCTCACTGCCATCCATGTGAGAATCAACGTAATGACATGTAAGTTTTAAATCATATGGAAGTACAAGCCCACTTTTGGTGTGCGACGATATATACGAAACAGCTGAACGAAATATGATTAACATGTATGTTTTAGTCCAGAAATAAATAAACCAACTAAATTAAATTGTTACAACTTTAGTGACAATTACCTTACAAAGAAGCTGGGATGGAATGCAGCAGGGTTGTCTTGACCTGAGAACGTTGGCCACGTCCCTTGCAATAGAGCCAACCTCAAGCATACCAGTAGCGATAGGGACACCATAACTTTGATTGACCGTATTGATAGACCTGTGCATTTCTTTTCTATTTTGAGTGAACAAATGGACCTGAAAATTTTTATCTTTTTAGTTACACACTCAACATTCATCAAATATTTGTCAAGTCAATTTGTATTAGTTGTCTGTCTCGTTTTTTTTTTTTTTTATACCACTTGGTCGGCAAACAAGCATGCGGTCCGCCTGATGGTAAGCGGTTACCGCCGCCTATGGACGCTTGCAACACCAGGGGTATCACTCGCGCATTGCCGACCCTGCAGGAATCTTTTCACACCCTTCTTGAAGAACTCCATGCTGTACTCTCCAGGGAAAACCTCAACGGGGAGCTCATTCCACAGTCTGAGCGTTCGCGAAAGGAAACTCCTTTGGAACCGCGCAGTGCGAGACCTTTGTGGTTCCAAGGTATGGGGATGAATTCCCCGTCGATGGCGAGAGGTGCGGTGGTAGAAGGTGGAAGTGGGGATCACGTCGAACAATTCTGCAGAACACTCCCCATTATACAAGCGGTAGAACACACACAGGGAGGCAAAGTCTCTCCTCAAAACTTAGTGATTCCAAGCTGCCTGTGAGCATGGGATCATCGACTATTCTAGCGGCGCGTTTCTGAACCGCGTCAAAAGGCCCAAGCTGGTATCCAGGGGCTCCAGCCCACAGGTGGCAGCAGTACTCCATATGTGGCCGAACTTGCGACTTATAAAGTTGCAGCCTTTGTTGCGGTGTGAAGTACTGCTTAGCTCTGTTGAGCACACCGAGCTTCCTCGACGCCAGCTTAGCCTTGTCCTCTAAATGACCACGGAACTGAACGTCGTTAGAAATATCGACCCCAAGGATCCTAATGCTTTCCGAGATGTTCAGGGGAGTGTTCTGGAATTGTGGAGCCACAGCGAATGGAGTTTTTTTAGCGGTGAACGCGCATACTTGTGTCTTAGTGGGGTTGAAGTGGACTAGGTTTAGTCGACCCCAATCGGAGACACTGCGAAGTGTACTCTCGATTTCAGACACAAGTCGTTCGCGAGTTTCCTCCACAGTGGAACGAGGGAGATTAGCACGGCCCGTGTAGTAAGTGTCCCCAGTGCTGTCGTCTGCATAACAATGAATGCCTTCAATAGAAAGCATGTCATTAATATGCAGAAGAAACAGAGTCGGGGACAACACAGAGCCTTGCGGGACGCCAGCATTAATGTCTATGCTTTCGGAGCAGCTACCGTCAACGACGGCTCTTATGCGTCTGCTGGACAGAAAGCTGGCGACCCATTTGCATAATCCCTCTGGCAGTCCGTAGGATGGAAGCTTCGATAGAAGACCGCGATGCCAGACCCGATCGAACGCTTTCGCCACATCCAAGCTAACAGCTAATGCCTCACCTTGACTCTCAATGGCAAGTGACCAACGGTGCGTGAGATATACTAGAAGGTCACCCGTTGAGCGACTGTGGCGGAAGCCATACTGTTGGTCACTCAACAAACCGTGACCCTCTAGATATCGCAGGAGTTGCGTGTTAATCACTCGCTCCATAATTTTGGAGAGGAGGGAGGTGATGGCGATGTGGCGCCTCCGTCATCCATAGTCGAGTTCGAGGCAAAGAGAGAGCCCAATAGATCCGCTTTCTCTTTGGCACTGTGGGCCAAGTTACCATCCGGCTTACGGAGTGGTGGCTGGGACGACTGGCAAAAGTTTCCCTCAGCAGCCTTGGCAAGGGACCAAAAAGCACGGCTGCCAGAAGGGTAGCTAGCGAGTCTCTTACCAATTCTGCCGACGAAATCGAATTTCGCCCTGGCAATCGCTCGCTTACAGTGCCTCGAGGCAGCATTAAGTTTCCGCTTTGCATCAGATATGTTGGGGTCCAGATTGGATCGAGCCGTGGTCCACGCCTCATACAAGGCTTGCTTGGATAATTTAGCTTCCTTGCAGGGCTTATTAAACCACGGCTTTTTCTTTACCCCTGTAGCTACTAGCGAGTTTGGAATGTAGCATTCCATTCCCGCCAGTATCGTCTCAGCGACGGCTGCTGCACAGGGGTCTGGATCTTCTGATGCAAAGCAGATCTGCCTCCACGGGTACGATGCGTAAAACTCACGCAATCCATCCCAGTCTGCTGCCTTGTAGTGCCACATGCGCCGCCGCCCCGGGGGTCGGGGCACTTCGGCCTTTGCGCACAGCACTTGCGTCCGGACCAGACAGTGGTCGGATGTGCCAAGCGGCGCACCCACCGAGATGGAATAGTCCGGTCGCGTGGTCAGCAGAAGGTCCAGTAAAGAGCTTGTATGGCCCTCGATATCAGGTATTCTGGTTGGTTCGTGTACCAGCTGCGAGATCCCTGGGTTCGGGACCCCTACTATATGCGGGCGGCCAGCAGACAGCCGTTTCACCGGGTCTCCCTAACAACCGCACCGACATGCCGCGCCTGGTCACCACCACGGCGGAATTGCACCACTGGTCCTGTGCTGCCGACACACCGCTTCCTCTTGGAGCCTGGCGACCTTACTCACCACAGGAACACGACACACCCGAGGGTAATGCCATTTGGCTGCGATCTTCGGTAAGGTGGAGGTAATGGTACCAGTCGGGCTGCTCCGAATTTGAACGGGAATTAACCGTTGTGCCCTCCCTCCCTTAAAATCGGTTCTGAAAATATTGCTGGTGTTAAGAAATACCAGCTGACTTTTAGGAGTAGCCTTAAGTACGTCTAGTTTCAATTATTTTAAGGTGAAATAATAAAAACATAGTCAACAAACAAATTGATGGAACCCTAACTAGTTCGAACAGAAGAGCAATATTTGGTTCAATGTAGTTCAATTCTATTAATATTATACCCGTAAATGGAGAGTTAGCAAGGCTGTTTGTTCCTCTTCCACGTGAAACTATTGAACGGAATTGGGTGAAAATTAGTATATAATTTATTCCGGACCAAAAATAGGTTACTCGCGCAACGATATTTGTTGTGCTGTGAAAATGGGAGGACTCGCCATCTGTCACGTTGCAAAAAGTATAACTCCAGCGACAAGTAGGTGTATGGTAACCAACTAAACATCTCTGCCGACCTTTTCGGGATCCCTTGTAGGAAACTGTCAAGATTTAAAACTATCTACCAAAGAATTATAGTTTTACGCAAGTGAAACCGCGAGATATAGCTCGTTTGAAATCATGATCAACTTTGCGTAGGTTTTCCATTTGAATGATATCAAATTTCTAAAAATAAAAGAACCGAAATGGTTCAATGTTCAGTGAAATAAAACAGTGATATCAATCAGAATCGCTTTAACTACGATTTTCACAAAATCAACGACCTTTGGAAAATTTAACTAGGCCTTAGTTAATCATGCGGTGAAGTGTACGGCAAAAGGATTATTTTCGGGAATATTATTATTTTATATGATTAATTATTAAGTTCTGTTTTCAAAATGCAAGATTATTATATACTACTACTAGTTGACCCGCCCAGCTTCGCCCAGGTAAAAAAATTAAAGCCACGGAACCAGTGGCGCCATCTATCGGGTATAATTGTGAATCTAAACCATTCTTGAATCCACTTGAAGCCACACAGAAAATTTCATTCAAATCAGTCCATCCGTTTAGGATAAGTTCAGTGCACACGTACAGTAGAATTATATTTATGAAGATTTAAATAAATCATGAGATTACACCAATATGATAAGAAAAATACGCGCTAATTTTCTACTCTGTAGGTATATTTACCTTTTAACAAAAGGCCAGCACCTATATAAGTCGAAGATCAAGTTGATCATCAATATGGTGATACCAGTTTCCTTGGCCAGCATACTAAGAGCTCCGAGGACTATACTCAGCCATACACACTTCTTGTTGCTGGTGGGTCTGCAAATATTAGAAAGTGCCGTAGCCTTATATATAGCCTTATATCTACTGTCAGATAAAGTCTTCTTTCTACGCCATTTCTACGCATTGTTAGTCTGCGCCAGAACAGCTGTACGGAACGCAAGCAGTTGATTAGCCAATCGAAAGCAATGACAGAAAAGTGCGCTTTAAAAAAAAACTTATCAGATACCAACCTATTAAAATTGTTACTTCATCGTGTAAAACGGCTGAACAGAATTGGAGGGAACTTAGTACAGAGATATATTTAATTATTAGCTGGATCGAGAGGAAACCTGCATACGTGTCAGAAGCAATTCAAAGGCGTATAGTCGTGCTTGAGTAACGGCGATGGACTCGCCAACTGTCACGTTGGTATCTAAAATATATCTCTGGCGGAAAGTCGGTGTGTGGGCATTACCTATACACCTCTGCTTACCCCTTGTGGTAAAGCGTGGGAAAATAAAAATAAAATCAAAATGTCCGCGGGTGAAGCCGGACCAAGCCTGGTATCATGACAAGTCTTGGAGATAAAATACGTCATACTTTGCAATGACAGTCTCCCATTTTTAACAAAACTTAAATCTTGAAGACTAACTAGGAGATGGAAACAAATTGAAAGTAGATTTTGATAGGAGCTGATAGAAGTCACACTTACCTATGATATACTAGTAACGATGACAGGAAGAATATACAAGCTAGGACATCGGCTCTGCCCACAACCCCTGCTACCTGTCACGAAAAAATATCAATGTTAAGATTTACCTGAAAGAGCCGTGGTGGCCGAGTGGTTCGAGCAGTTGCCTGCGACGCAAAGGTCGCAAGTTCGAATCCCGACTGTACCAATGAGTTTTTCTGAACTTAAGTACAGTGATTAGTCACACCACGAGCTTTACGGTGAAGGAAAACATCGGGAGGAAACCTGCATACGTCTGAGAAGAAATTCAATGACGTATATATAGTCGTGCTTGAGTAACGGCGATGGACTCGCCATCTGTCACGTTAGCACCTAATATACCTCTGGCGGAAAGTGGGTGTGTGGGTACTACCCATACACCTCTGCCTACCCCTTCGGGGACCCTTGTGGGAAGGCGTGAGGATATTATTTTATTTGTAACATTTACCTATAAACGCTTATTTTTATATGGAAATGGTAAACGGTTGGGGTCCGAAGGTGGCGCTTTGGACGCTTGCAATACCAGCGTTATCGCTCTCCCAGTGTTAATCGAATCGAAAGTTTAATCTAAGTAAGTTACTATGTTTTTAGTTTAATTAAGAAATCGAAAATGAAGGACTGTGTTAGCTAAGCCGTTCGGGTAGCCTTCAACGCAAAGGTGGCAACTTAGAACCCCGGCTGTAACCAATGAGTTTTTTTGGAACTAAGTACAGTGATAAGTCACCCTGTCTGTATGTATATAGATTACTCTTATTATTTAGTTATTTTTGTTCATTTCCGCGCTCAACGAAGCGTCTCGACCGTAATTCCAAATGCCGAAGATCCTATTAGTGGAATGTGCTAAAAGGAAGTTATGTAAATACTATCTGCCCCGACGAACTTTGTACCTAGGTGGTACAAAGTTCGCCAAAGTTAAACATTTTTTTTAGTTTTTACTTAATTCCTCGTATTTTTTTTTTCTCTCAATAAGAACCTTTCTCAGACCTTCATCAAACACAACAAAAATAAATCATCTAAATCGGTTCAGCCGTTTTAGAGTTTTGCGCATTTTTGGCATAGAATTTTGTACGATATATTTTTGTTCCGTAATAAATAAGTAAAAAATAAATAAAATTTTATTTATAAACTAGCTGTGCCCGCGACTTCGTCCGCTTGGAATTTAACAAAAAAAATATTATTCAGTTTCCAAAATAAAGTTAGTCTAAGTTATTCCTTGTAACATCAGCTATCTGCCAGTGAAAGTCCCGTTAAAATCGGTGAAGCCGTTTCACATATTACCCGGAACAAACAGACAGACAGACAGACAGATAAAAATTGTAAAAAAATATATTCTGGTATATGTACCGTGTATACATACATCCATATGCATTTAGTAAAACGCGGTTTTATTAATATTACAAACAGACACTTCATCATCACAAATTTAAGAGCTGGGCTCTTGTCGGCGTCTCTGATCAACAGACACTTAAATTTTATTTATTTGTATGTATAGATATCATACCGCTTCAGTGTGGACAGGATGTACAGCAAACAATAAGGCAGCTAGGGCAGCGAAGGGGCGCTGCAGTCGCGCTATTGTGACGCACGCGCGTGCTACGAGCGCGCAACACGCTGCGTGCAAAGCCACATTGCACGCGTGCCACCACCAAGGTCGAAGACCAGCTAGCGAGTAATTGAGTCTGTAACAAAATTAAATTACTATATTATAAAATATCCTCACGCCTACCAAGAAGGGTCCCCGAAGGGGCAGGCAGAGGTGTACAGGTAGTACCTACACGCCCACTTTCTGCCAGAGAGATATTTTAGGTACCAGCGTCACAGATGGTGAATCCATCGCCGTTACTCAAGCACGACTATACATACGCCTTTGAAGTGCTTCACAGACGTATGCAGGTTTCCTCACGATGTTTTTCTTCACTGTGAAGCTCGTGGTGTGACTAATCACTGTACTTAAGTTCAGATAAACTCATTGGTACAGACGGAAGTTGAACTTGCGATCTTTGTGTCGCAAGCTACTCGACTCACTCGGCTACGGCTATTTTTAAATTACTATTATTAAAAAACGTAGGGTTCAAGTGGTGTAGTGATTAAAATTACTAGGAAAATATATCGAAAATCAATAAGAGCAATATAAAATACGGTTAACTTAATTACTCGCTACTCTATACGGTTGTGACTTTCTCTATCTCGGGTACCCGAAATACAGACGTAATTTCACTTTATACTTGTAAATAAATAAGGGGAGTTGAGACTCATATAGGGGTTGGCAAATTATAAGAGAGTGAGTGAGAGTCTTTTGGTTTCCTCACTAGGCAAAGCCTGCACCGAGGAAACCAAATGATATAGCAGTATAAAATTACTAATACTTAACTAATTTCTTTCGTGACTCACAGAAAAATATTATTTCTCCTATCACCAATAATTTTGTGCACGAAATATATCAAATAATGACCAAGAATTTATCAAAATAAAAAAATACCGAACGAAAACCTTTATAATAAAGATAAGCCGATTTTCGGGGCATTGTGGCTTGATATAGACATATTTTATTACGGGGCAAATCCTTCTTGTTTTTATGACGATAGCGAGGGCCGATACAATCAACTTTTACTGTCATATTTAATAGTAGCCTTAACTGAATTTGCTATCAAGCTTAGGGGACAATTCAAATTAAGAACGAGATAACATATATATATATATATATATGAGTTTTGGACACATATAAAAGATGAGTGAAGAAAGATTGACGAAACAAATATACATTTTCACGCCTTCCAACAAGAGTCCGGAAGGAGTAGGCAGCAGAGGTGTGTAGGTGACGTATGCAGGTTTCTTCTCTATGTTTTTCTTCAGCGTAAAGCTCGTGTTGTGACTTATCACTGTACTTGAAACTTGAACTTAGAAAAACTCATTGGTACAGTCTGTACTTGCAATATTTGTGTTGCAGGGAACTGCTCGAACCACTCGGCCACGCAGTTCAAAACGGCTTCACGGATAAAATGTTATGCAGCTAAAATAATTAAATTGAAATGAACACACAAATTCCGGCGGTAATTTAATTAATAACGTTGCTCTCGACCTCTCGGACAAATATGATGATATTTGTGCAGTGAAGGGCTCTTCACTAAGTAGAGCTTGCCTGTTCGTTGTATATGAATTTGTTCATCCACTTGATGCATTGAAATGTACTTAGTTAAACTTGGTAAGCTGTCTATTTATTAACTACTTGAAGTACAGTCTGCGAATGGGTCTTGTTACTATAAATAGTATAAATATACCCTCTTGTTAAGGCCGTGGTGGCCGAGTGGTTCGAGTAGTTGCCAGCGATACAAAGATCTCAAGTTTGAATCCCGACTGTATCAATGAGTTTTTTTTAACTTAAGTACAGTGATTAGTCATACCACGAGCTTTACGGTGAAGGAAAACATCGAGAGGAAACCTGCATACGTCTGAGAAGCAATTCAAACCTAAATAATATATCTCTGGCGCAAAGTGGGTATACCTATACACCTCTGCCTACCCCATCGGGGACGGGGGAAGGCTTGAGATTTAGAAGTTATAAAGAACGAATATAATAAGTGAATTTAAAACCCCAAAGTCGGAAACCTTTTGCTTTCTGAAATTAAAGAATAAATGTCCCTCCAATTTATTAGAGTAATTGAAGCGATTATGTATTACTTGTAGTTTATATGAATTATTCAAGTATATACTTGAAAATTCATCGTAAAAAATGTCACATTATCATTATTATTCGAATGAAATCCACAAATAGTATGATAGACAAAGCAATTTAAAACTACTGTAATTATAAAGCGTTTAGGCACACGCCATTCCATGATTGGTCTCCTATCATTTGTAACGCGGTCAGATTGTGGCGTTTATTATGGACAAATATATCGTTTCACAAAACACACCGCTTTAGTCGTACGTACTCATTAGTTTTCCGTCAAAAAAACAGATATTAAAAGGGTCCTAAATTACCCCTTTTTACTTGAATAACAGAACATATTTTTGTGATATAAAACTTGACATATATTTGGTTCTTTAACACTAAGGTAGCATACAAGCGGTCCGTCTGTAGGTACGGGTAACGCTCGCGCTGTGCCGACCTGCAAAATTTTTCACAGCCTTCTTCAAGAATTCAATCCACATACTCTTTAGGAAAACACAACGGGTTCAAGGGTACAAAAATCAAAATATTTTATTCAACGTAAGGGACACAGGGAACACTTATTGAACGTCATATTCTTAACAAAAACTAAAGTTACCACCGTTTCCAAGGAAAATACCTGCCAGGAGAAGAAACGGCGAAACAACATACAACCATCACAGCCTGAGCATTCGCGGAAAAAAACTCCTTTGAAACCGCGCAGTGCACGGATGGATAGTTAGGCAGAGGTATATACCTACTTTCCGCCAGAGATATGTTTTAAGTGCCAACGTGAAAGATGACGAGTACTTCGTAACTCAAGCACGACATACATGCGCTTTTAAATTATATATAAAAAGTACCATAAAACATCGCACTACAATAGAAAACAGTATTTCTAACTAGCATTGTACTTTTATTTGAAACTGTAGCTAAGTCGAAGCTTAAGCCGAAAGATACGCCAAATTAATGTTTGGATTTTCACATTAAGTATAATTCATCTGCTTTATAACTTTGAAATACTGGATTAACGAGCTAAATAACCTTTGTGACCTAGAGCTTAAAATGTAAGCCAGCAATTACTAAAAGATAAAACAGGCTTTATCTTATCTAGGCTGCTCTGATGTCTGTAAAAAACATATGAAACAATTTATGTATTCATTATCTTAGAATTGTAGAGATGAGTGATTTTTTTTTATTGGTGTTTTTTTGGTGAAGGTTAGATCATCTTGAGGAAACTTCCATACGGCTGAAATGAAACAAAATAAATTGTCGAGCTTGAAGGAAGCCGGCAGAATCACTATATACATATATATATATATATATATATATATATATATATATATATATATAATATATATCATCGCACCTTCTCACGAGGGCCCCCGAAGTGTTAGGCAGAGGTGTATAGGTAGTACCCGCACACACACTTTCTGCCAGAGATATATTTTTAGCGCCAACGTGACAGATGGCGAGTCCATCGCCGTTACTCAAGCACGAGTATACACACCTTTGAATTGCTTCTCAGACGTATGCAGGTTTCCTCTCGATGTTTTCCTTCACCGCAAAGCTCGTGGTATGACTAATCGCTGTACTTAAGTGAAGAAAAACTCATTGGTACAGTCGGGATTGGAACTTGCGATCGTTGTGTCGCAGGTAACTCGAACCACTCGGCCTCCACGGCAATTAAACTAAAAAGTACTCTCCCACAAAGGCTTGATTGATTGAGACAAGCGAGCCCGCACAATACGCTGGCATTATTGAGTAGGGAAAATCATAAAAAAAGCTACATTTGTATGTGACAGAGGAGAACAGGCAATTAATATATATATATTACAGGATATCGAAAAAGGATTAAAGATTACAGCGAGGTTCAATTTAGAGCGTGACTGACGTATTGAAGAGCGTTTTTGGTCAAGTTTCTTCAACTTGACCAAAAACGCTTAGAGCGAGAGAATGTCCAAATATTAGCATATTTTGAGCCGTGGTGGCCGAGTGGTTCGAGCAGTTGCCTGCGACGCAAAGGTCGCAAGTTCGAATCCCGACTGTACCAATGAGTTTTTCTGAACTTAAGTACAGTGATTAGTCACACCACGAGCTTTACGGTGAAGGAAAACATCGAAAGGAAATCTGCATACGTCTGAGAAGAATTTCAGAGGCGTATGTATAGTCGTGCTTGAGTAACGGCGATGGACTCGCCATCTGTCACGTTGGCACCTAATATACCTCTGGCGGAAAGTGGGTGTGTGGGTATTACCTATACACCTGGCAGAGGTGTATAGGTAATAAATTAGGTGCCAACGTGACCGATGGCGAGTCCATCGCCGTTACTCAAGCACGACTATACATACGCCCTTGAATTTCTTCTCAGACGTATGCAGGTTTCCTCTCGATGTTTTCCTTCACCGAAAAGCTCGTGGTGTGATTAATCACTGTACTTAAGTTTAAAAAACTCATTGGTACAGTCGGTATTCGAACTTGCGACCTTTGCGTCACAGGCAACTGCTCGAACCACTCGGCCACATCGGCTCTCTATTAATTAAATAAAATTAAATGTATGGCACCTTGGAGAAACACGTGAAAGCTCCAACAATGTACACCCAACCTTATTGTAAGCTGGAAGCACGTATAACAAAACGAGAAGTGGACAGCTATCGGTTTTAGAAAACGATCACCAATCTGCTTCCACGTTCGATGACTATTAAAAAGCAATCACTCGAGTACATGCATCTTTTATCGACATAATTTTTTCAATGCTGTAGTGCTATTTCCACGTACGTTGATTTGATTTGATTGTATTAATCACTGAAATTGCCATTTATATTTATAGGCAGTGTATTTTACTTTAACGGCCCGGAAACACTCTTTAAGTAGTCACGTAGCTTATTGCCTTTGGAACAGAACTTTTAGAATTCCAAAATAAAGATTTTTTTAATTATTTTAGCGTATCTTTCCTAATGTGACTGAACAAGCATGTAATCTATCTCTGTGCAAAATTACATCCAAATCCGCTCAGTAGTTTTTACGTGATAGAGGAAAAATATCCTCACAAGCTTTCACATTGTCCATATAAGTAAGTTACTGGTTCTCTTGGAACTAATAATACGTACTTGTTGTTCAAATTAGAAGCGAATCAGTGTGCAGTAAAATTGCCTTCATAACTAGTAGCTACACTGTTGTTCAAGACATCGGGAAGTCAAAATGCGCCAACTTAATTGCCAAGCAACTCTAAGTTGGCGTCGAAAGCACCAAGTTGTCAGCAAACAGGAAATATTAATACTGACTCACGCGAACATAGCGATTATACGCCATGCAGACACTGAAAATACTCTGTCTAAAATTGTGTTCAAATGGAAATGCAATTAAGGAATCGGTTGCACTTCATTATGACTTTTAAAAGTTTTTAATTATAGTGTTCTACTTACGTATGATTAAACAAAAAATTGAAGTTGTAGAAACTGCCGATAGAAGCAAAACCTTAGAATTTTAGTATTCAAATCATAAAAATTCATAATATCTGAATTAAAATTATCAATTATTATCGCATCTATCACGTTGGCACCTTAAATATATCTCTGGCGGAAAGTGGGTGTGTGGGTACTACCTACTACCTATACATCTCTGCCTACCCCTTCGGGGACCCCTGTGGTAAGGCGTAAGGATACATTATTATAAAATTATCAACATCAATCTGGTTTTCCCATCTATTCTCATATCATATTATGTAGGTATATGGTATAGTCGAAAGAGGTCGAATAACTAATAAAATTTATTTCTATTAATATAAAGTCATAAAGTTCAGTTAACATCTTAAACAGATATTGAATAATGTTTTTAAAGCCACAGCTTATAAACATATTTAAATCCTTTTCGGGCAGTCAAACAACTAACTATTCATTAATTGTCTACCAAATTTTTTAATCTATTTATGTGCTCTACATAAAAGTTTAAGGTATTTAACAATGATTCCAGCGCCCCTCCCTAGATGGCGCTGGAGTCTCGGTCTACTTTTATTTTTCATATATGAGTATAATTAAATGTAAAGGTGCTGAAACCCGGGACATTGAACCTTAAATATATTAAGAATAGATAGAAAACTGTACGCTATTATAACACAACCATAATATTTCTATGAAAAGATCAAATCGACAGGCGCACGTATTGTCGTTGTTCTCGTGGCAGTATTGCTTTTGCAATAAAAAGGCCAGCCGACACATCCGACCTCCGCAATAACAGCGCTGACGATAGAGTTCTACACTAACACTGTAACTATGGACTTGGGCAACTTTTTTATTGGGATCCCTGTGTACACTTTCCATTACAAATCCACTATCCAGATATATATTTAAGTGTCATCAGGCATATTTTGTAGATAATTAAATATATTGTAAATAATTATGATTTCTCAAGTGCATCCCAATTTCTGTAGTGAGACAAATTATTATTATTGTATATATATATATGAGTAGGCAGTATCCCATACCCACTTTCCGTCAGAGAAATATTTTTGCGATGCTAACGCCTTTATATTTCTTCTCAAACCTATTCTGGCTTCCTCTCAATGTTTTCCTTCGCCGTCATTATTCTATTCAAACTCAAAATAAAGTCATTGGTACTGAGCATGCTTTGGACCTGTAATATAGTCTTTCAGCAGGAAAGATGCAATACGTGGGGGTTCCATGATAATATTGGAGAAAAACCTTAAATATAAAGAACGTAGGGACATTGTGCATCTTTCTGCGGAGCGTACTACTGAATTGTCATGTATAGAGTTAGAGCGATACATTGTTGTGTGCGTATACCGACCCCCAAGTGGAGATTATGAACAGTTTGAAAAAGCTATGGAAGAAGTTTTAAATAAAATTTGTAAGTCAGGCAAAAATATAATAGTATGTGGAGATTTTAATGTTAATATACTTGAAAACTCATCCACAAGTAATCGTTTTAAATGCCTTTTTGCTTCTTTCAATTTAACTCATATGTTTTCTGAGCCTACAAGAATAACTAGCGCATCAGCTACATGTATTGATAATATATTTACTAATTTTGAGCCCATTAGTAATGCCATCATAAATAAACTAGAATCAGATCACTGCGGCCAATTAGTAAGTTTTCGAAAACATAATTTTAAAGTTTCCAAAAAGCGGATTACTTACGTACCTGTAAATGCAAGTCGCTTGAACAGTTTTCGTGGTAACATGCTCGGTAAATTTCCTTTAAAAAGTAACCACCAAAATCCTCAATCTATGTATAATTCTCTTTTCCAAGTGGTACATAAAGAACATGAGCGCATATTTACCCCTAAGACTGTTCACATTGGTAACCATATGGCGTTTGGTGAATGGGCTACCACAGGCATTCACAGAAGTAGACGAAGGCTGTATGAACTTTACCATGAGAAAACATGTAATTTTGATTTAGATTTTATAAATTATGTTAAAAATTATTCCAAAGTGTTTAAAAAGGTTTGTTCAAACGCCAAGTCTATTGCTGTCAGAAATAAAATTTCAAAGTCATCCAATGTGACTAAGACAACGTGGAATATTATAAATAGTGAGACTGGGAAATCGGCACTAAAACAGGATAAAATAATAATAAAAATTAATGATACTTTAATAAAATCTGATATTGCTGTAGCCACCGCTTTTGAATCTGTTTTTGCTGATATTCCAGTCTCATTAACAAAATCTTTAATTTCATCACCTTCCGCCGCTGAAAAAATTCTTAAAGCTCATGTGGAAGAATCTCATACTGAATTTTATTTCAATACTGTTACCCCCGAAGACATAATTAAAACTTTTAAATCCCTAGACATGAAAAAGTCGACTGATTTATGGGGACACTCTGTACAAGTTCTAAGTAGTATTATTGACATTGTTGCAGTAGACTTAGCATTAGTTTTTAATGCATGTATTGCTAGCGGTGAATTTCCTGATCAAATGAAATACAGTAAAATCATTCCTTTATTTAAAACTGGTATCATGACCGACCCAAACAATTTCAGACCCATCTCAATATTGCCAGTTTTCAGCAAAATTTTTGAAAAAGTTTTACTTAACCAGATGCTAGCCTTTTTTAACAAACATGAGATGATGCATAGTAAACAATACGGCTTCACAAAGGGTCGCTCGACTACCGATGCAGGTGTCGAGCTTATTAAGAAAATTCTTGAGGCTTGGGAGGATTCAAAAGATGCTTTAGGTGTTTTTTGTGACCTATCCAAAGCCTTCGATTGTGTGCATCACGAAACTTTGATCAGGAAGTTAGACCACTATGGTATAAGGAATTTAGCTCTAAACCTTATATCATCATACTTAAGTAAACGAGTACAAAAAGTGTGTATACGTGGGGAAATATCTCCGGGGTGCCCAGTAGCTATGGGCGTTCCACAGGGTTCGATTCTCGGTCCATTTCTTTTTCTTATCTATATCAATGACCTACCACACCTGGTAAATGATAAACATGATATTGTATTATTTGCTGATGATACTTCTTTACTATTTAAGATAGACCGACAGAAAGAAAACTTTGACGATGTAAATAATGCTCTCTCTGACGTGGTTCATTGGTTTAGTGCCAATAATTTGGTACTTAATGCTGGGAAAACGAAATGTATTAAATTTACAATGTCGAACGTGAAAAAGGTTTTAACTACCCCTATAGTTATAAATGACGAGGAGTTAAACCTTGTGGATTCAACAGTCTTCCTTGGAGTCACATTGGATCACAAACTGCAATGGGGACCCCACATTAATGGATTGGCGAATAGACTCAGCTCTGCAGCATTCGCGGTAAGAAAAATTAGACACTTGACTGATATCAACACAGCTCGTTTAGTTTATTTCGGCTATTTTCATAGTGTCATGTCTTACAGCATTCTTTTCTGGGGTAATGCTGCAGACATTGGATCTATTTTTGTGCTGCAAAAGCGGGCTATTCGTGCAATTTATAGCCTTAAGCCTCGAGATTCTCTCAGAGAATTATTCAAGGAAATTGAAATATTGACCGTACCATGTCAATATATATTCCAAAATGTGTTATTTGTAAGAAAGAATATTATAAAATTTAAGAAAAATAGCGACTTGCATACTGTAAATACACGTAACAAAGATAAACTCCATGTTCCTACAGCTAGATTACACAAAACTAGCAACTCATTTGTCGGGCAAGGTATACGCTTTTTTAATAAGCTACCTAGGAAAATAATTGAATTACCTTTTGTAGAATTTAAAGCTGTAATTAAAAGTAAATTAATTCAAAAGGCTTATTATAAAACATCAGATTATTTGAATGATGGCCATGCATGGCAATGAATTGCTCCTCTGGTACAGATTTTATATATGTAATCTTTTCTCCCCCCACGTAAAAGGGAACAAATGTTAAAAAAAAAAACCGGGGAGTTTGTTTCGCCGTTTCTTCTCCTGGCAGGTACTTTTTTTTCTTGGAAACGGTGGTAACTTTAGTTTATATTAAATATGTGACGTTCAATAAGTGTTCCCTGTGTCCCTTACATTGAATAAAATATTTTGATTTTGATTTTGATTTTTGATTTTTTGAAGCCGACTTAAAGTGGCAACGGTTACGATGTATGTAGGAAGGCAAATATCTTAATCCATACTAAATTAATTAATACTACTATAATGACTCTGTTTGTTTATTATCGTTAGTTTCTGGAACTAAATAGCTTACGACATAACAGACGTAATGCAATTTGGCAATGAGATGGATTATAATATTATTTTGCCAAGTTCCTTCTTCTTTAATTTATGAGTATGCCGCTTGTCGATGTAACTGATGAAGCTCATGAATCTAGAGATTCATATTTAGCCTTTTGGTTGGATATAAAAGAAAAAGTGCTTAAACTTTATTGCAAAATCATTCAATATTAGTAAGTTGATTTTTAAGCGGACAGAGACACTAGCATCATGTATATTTTAACCTAAAATAATGCAAGAGATAAATATAATTCCCGTCAAAATGCACTACGTAGACTACTTACGTTCAAATAGAAAAAGGTAGATCGTAAAAAAAACATTACCCACAGCCATAAAGAGTAAATTTAGATAGGTATAACATATCACCATAAATCTACGATTCAATGATCATTACTTTTACTGCACCCTTATCTTTCACACACCATTTTCGAACACAGAATACATTGTGTAAAATCCTTTCTAAATCTTATTAATGTCCACGTGATTTCCTATTGGTCTGGCGGCTTGACAAAAGTGCGTGGCTGGTGGTTGCGGAAATTATTTAGTATCATCTCGACCTACCGCATGCAGTACATGGATTGCAAGTTCGAATCCCGAATGTACTAATGAGTTTTATTGACCTGAAGTACAGTGTTTAGTAGCACTATGAGCTTTACGGTGAAGAAAAACATTGAGAGGAAAGTTACCTACGTTTAAGTTTAAAAAAAAATGTTATATGTATAGTAGTGCTTAAGAAACGCCGATAGACTCGCCATGTGTCAAGTTGGCACTTAAAAACCGCCGCGTACGACCATTAGTACAAAATGTGACGTGCCACACGACCTTTCACAATTTAATAATTTACTCGTTTACTTTGTGATAATTTTTAGCTTCAGTTATCGTGTTCGAAATAGTTCGTTGTCTCCATAACGGGTTATCAACGCCGATTGGCTTTCCAATTAAATTTCTGAGGTCATTGCATACAATTGTCCAATATAAATGACATAGGTATAGGTAATAACCGTAATAATTAAATTTGTATTTTTTCGATGTTCATTTGGCAAAAGTTTTATGTGTGAGCTAAATAGTGGTAAAGAGGAGTTGGACGTTGTCATTCTAACAATATGACGCCAGGTTCCTTTCTGCAGGCAAATACATTAGAGCAAGAGTTCTTTCTAGATTTAAGGACCTCTGTCAATATGTACGTATAGTCTTGCTTGAGTAACGGCGATGCACTCGCCATCTGTCACGTTGGCACCTAATATACCTCTGGCGGAAAGTGGGTGTGTTGGTATTACCTATACACCTCTGCCTACCCCTTCGGGGACCCTTGTGGGAAGGCGTGAGGATATATTATATATTATTATTATTTATCTTCTTTCATCACTTTCTACATGCATACTCACCAGTTTCGAGTACTTTAGTCAGAAAAACTCAATTGCTACAGTCGACATTGGAACTTGCAATATTTGTGTTGCAGGCAACTACTCGAACCACTCGGCCACCACGGCTTTATTTTTTTATAATAATTTTGAACTTTATATTAATTTTGAACCAAGTAGAAAACTCATATCCTTTTGAAAATAAATTATATCCGAGAAACTGGGACTCTATATCTGAGACCTTATTTTGTGTTATCGGGTGATTAAACTCACCCGCCTACCACTTCGAGGACGCGTGTAGGAAGTTAATATTCTTCTAATTCAAAGCCAAAGGTACTTAAATTATAAATACTCCTCCCGCGGTATAATTCCGCACCCTATTTCTGATAATAAAAGTTCATTTCACTGGTAACATCGCTAGCTTCCCATTGAACCGTCACTCGACACTGCCGCGGACGTATTTGATAAATGGAACTTTTGTAAATGGTGGTTCTCACTGTTCTATACCTATTGTGTATAACTATTTTTAGAGGACATCCATTTAGCTAGTACGTAATTAAGAACCAGCGGTTGTCGTGAAAGTAAATCGATGAGATAACATATGTACTACGCACCTATTAAGCACATTTAGACTCGACGTGTCATACTTACACGTCAATTATGTAGTAACTAGCTTTGTCGATGTCTTGCGTGAATTTGGGGCATATTATACATATATTATACATAGCCGTGGTGGCCGAGTGGTTCGAGCAGTTGCCTGCGACGTAAAGGTCGCAAGTTCGAATCCCGACTGTACCAATGAGTTTTTCTGCACTTAAGTACAGTGATTAGTCACACCACGAGCTATACGGTGAAAGAAAACATCGAGAGGAAACCTGCATACGTCTGAGAATAAGTTCAAAGGCGTATGTATAGTCGTGCTAGAGTAACGGCGATGGACTCGGCATCTGTCACGTTGGCACCTAATATACCTCTGGCGGAAAGTGGGTGTGTGAGTATTACCTATACACCTCTGCCTACCCCTTCGGGGACCCTTGTGGGAAGGCTTGAGGATATTTTTTTTATTTTTTTTTATTATACATAGATACACATATAAGTTACCCGCTAAGTTTTTCTGTTTTTTTTAATACGCAGTGAGAGTAGATCTCTTTTGATAATGCTCGCTGGTTTGAAAGAATATAAAAAAGACATATAATATATCACGAATCCGCAACAACTGGCAAGAAAGAGGGTGTGATTACAAAGATGAAGAGAGGCATATTACGTTTGTTTGGACATATAGAACGGCGCTCTCCCCTCTCTGCCTACCTCGTTAGGGTCTCGGCGTGATAATTATATATGCATATCACAACAGGTCGTTCAGTGTTCGCCCTTCATAAGTGGTTCAAAAGGGCCTGAATTAAATTAATTACTTTAATCCTCAATCAAAATACCTACCTTGAAAATACAGATCGTCGAAACACAACTCAGTTTACTGGAAAAGCAATTTTTCACGGGCTCAAGTTTAGTAAGGCTCCACGAATGTAACCAGTGTTCTACATGTTTTGGTGCTTGTTTCCTTTGGGGGTCCGTATTTTTTATAAAATATGATTCAGAGCTAAGGCCGAGTGGTTCGAGTAGGGCCCGTTACCTCACAAGACTCCCAAAGGCGCAGGCAGAGGTGTGTCGATCGTATCAACACCCCACTTTTTGCCAAAGATATGTTTTAGATGCCAGCGTGACAGACGACTGACTAGACATACATACGTCTTTGAATTTCTTTTCAAACATATAAAGTTTTTTGTCGATGTTTTCCTTCACCGTAAAGCTCGTGGTGTGACTAATCACTATAGTTAAATTCGGAAAAACTCATTCGTACAGTCGGGGTTCGAACTTGAAGATAATTTTTAATAAAGAACTGCGTTCAAAAACCAAAATCTATTCTGTAATTAGTTATCTTTAAAAGATATTACAAAGGAGAGGGGATCGTAATTAAAAATGAAATTCTTGGTGTTCCACACGCTGCAAATATAAATCGCAAATTTTGTACGGAATCATCCAAAATATAGTTCAGACCACAGCTTTCACGGCTCAAGTGTTTCATCGGTTGATTAATGATCTGTGCCGTGACATGTGACGTGAAAGCTTGGGCTTGGCGACTTCATGCATAATGCCGCCCTTATGTTTTATTTAATACTACCACAAGATTGATACTTAAACACACTTTACCGTACGTTAAAAATGTTAGCCCGCCTCGTAGTTATACGATCGCACGTGTTGTAAAAAGTTACAAATAATTTGATATTCTATACCACTTAGGGGACAAAGAAGTTTGGATTCCACCTGATATTAAGTCCTTAACGCCACTTGTGAACGCTTGCGACACCAAGGGTATCTCGCGCTTCCGACCCTGCATGAATCTTCATCCACTACATGATACACTCCTTCCTGCACTCTCCAAGGAAAACTGCACTCTTCAACGGGGAGTTTATTCTACAGCCTGGGTGTTCGCGTATTGAAAATTCTTTGAAACAGCATAGTGCTTTTGTGATCCAAAGAATGGTAATGAATTCCCCCGTCGAAGACGAGAGGTGCGGTGGTAGAAGGTAGTCGGGCATCATGCCGCATCGCCGTTGCTTAAGGGCAACTTTAAGTAAGTCTTAAACGTAGGTATGCAGGTTACATACATTTCAGAAGAAATTAAAAGTTCCTCTTGATGAATTTGTTCACAGCTAAGCTCTTGGTGTGATTAATCACTAACAAATAAGTTAAAAAAACTCATTGGTACATTCGGGATTGGTTGTTGCAGAACTTCAAATTAAATGTAAATTCAACTGGCCACGTGGCTTAGGACAAAATTTTCTTTTATAACCTGAAATGTGTTTTAAAGAGCTGTAACAATAGAACACGTGTGAAGACAACCTCCTTACAACGTCTTTTGAAAACTGTTCACGAACAAAGACCAAAGAGATCGCGTAACCGCGCGCACAATGGGAGACATTAGCGCGCGCTTATTAAAAAAAAACAAAGAAAGTGCATCCTCAGTGCTGCAGGCTCTTTGTTTTCGCCGTGAGATTGCGGCAAATTGGGTAGCGAGTAAAGAGCGCTAAATAGTTTCAACGGTTTTTACTAGTGCTAAGGCGAATATTTATTGTCGGTTCTTCGGAAAGTTATTATTGTATACACAACTAGCTGTTCCAGCCAGGATCGCTTGGGTTGAAAAAAAATCTAAAACTCGATCGCAGCGCCACCTATCGGGTCCAATTATGAATCTAAATCATTCTCGAATACACTTGAACATACAAAAAAAAAACATCAATGGAAATCGAGGTTATCCATTACACAGAATTTTCTAACATTAAAGCTTTCCTCTTTATAATGTGGCAGTGCATAAAATAATTATAGGTACCATAAATGACCACCATAATACTAGAATTTTATAAGTTAAAAGCATTATTTGCTATTACATATAGGTATCTTCACGCCTTCCCAAAAGGGTCCCCGAAGGGGCAGGCAGAGGTGTTTAACTAGTACTGTACTGTATCAATGAGTTTTCCTGAGCTTAATCACAGTGCTTAGTCACACTACGAGCTATACATAGAGGAACCTGTATACATTTGAGAAGAAATCCAGTAACGTATGTAGGTATGTGTAGTCGTGCTTGAGTAACGGCCATGTAGGCACCATCTGTCACGTTGGCACCTAAAATATTTCTTCGGTGGAAAGTCGGTGTGTGGGTACTACCTACACACATCTGCCTACCAATACGATATTGATGGTTCGGATACAAATATTCATATACCCTAAAATATTACATCCCGTGGTTATCGAATCTATGACATCACCTGAGTGCCAGACGACAGCCGACCATTGGATGTGAACTTTGTGTGACACTCAATAAAGGCTTTATGTTTAAATGGCCTATCTGGGAGCATTGTGGTCCGAGCTTTGCGGACAGCAGCCTATTTGGGTCGCTGTAAGCTTTTTGTTTATGGTCGTTCCTGTTACAAACAATATAGTTTGTGTAGTTCTTTTAATTATTTAAGCTACAGTGCCCTCATTGCAACATTATATCTGTTTACCTGTATTTAGTGCTGCCGGCGCATGCAATACAAAAATAGCATGTTTGAATCCCGACTGTACCAATGACATTTCTAAACTTCAGTACGTTGATTAATCACACCACAAGGTTTACGGTGAAGTAAATCTACTAACGTTTGAGAAGAGATTCAATTATGTATGTATAGTCATGCTGGAGTAACGGCAATGGACTCGCTATTCACGTTGACACCTAAAATATATCTCAGGCGGAATGCGGAAACCTCTGCCTACCCCTTTGCGTACCCCTGTGGTAAGATGTGAAGATATATTATTTATTTAATATTTTGATAATCTCTACATTAAGAGTCCTTAGTCCATAGGCTTTCCTCTTTCCCAATGTCCATTACAGATCAACTAATGCCCTAAATTCCATCGCCACATACACACTTTCAGAAACTCATAAAATACGTATTTACTACAATAAACGATTGCCACACAAAAACCACCTTAATTGCAACCCATATAGTCCCAATATCGAACAGACAGGTCCAATATCGGGCGTCTTTTTATTTGATTTATAGTTATTGCAAGCCCACACTGCCCGTGTTATTTGTTGCCATTGTTTGGCGATGATTGCTCCATTCATGTCGCTAGTTGCTATTGGTTGGAAATTTAACGTTTTATTACACCCATTCATCATAGCTGCTTGTTGTTTAATAGACGGGCCACTTATATAAAGGACTGTAAGATCATCACGTCAAGAACTATTTTATAATAATAATAAGAACTATTTTAGTCTGTTATATTGACAGTGCCCAACCACCGTCTTTTTATGCCTGTTTCTAGTCTACCAGGTTTTAGACAACTCAATTGTCAGCTTTAAATGTATCTCCTTAAATAGCAGTAATAACACCAGAAGTCCATATACATGAGATAGTCCTTCTAGGTAGAACTTCTCCGCCCTAAAACTCGACCTTATGTCAAAGATGATACTTAGAGTTTGAGGTTTTGGTTGATTTACAAAATTTACGTGGCATTTAACTCCTAATTTGGAGCGGCCCGTATAGGTAATTTAGCTCACGTAATAATAGATGAATTTCATTTAGCAATAAGCTGACGCAGAATTAACGTGGCAGTGCGTCTGCCAAATTTCCTGTGAGGCAAAAAGAGGTCACATTTTAATTAAAATTAAATTCTGTGCGCAAATTTTTTATATACATTTGATACTTTCACAGAACTAACATTGCACAAAGCGTTGCAGCAACTTTATGCAAGTGTAAATTATTGCCTACTTAGTTCATAAACAGAGTGAAATAATTCCCCTCGCGTCCTATAGTTTGGTCCACTCGCCAGGCTAGCTCCGCCGCAAATGGACCACAAAATTGTACGAAACTACCGTTTGAACAATGGACATTACAGTAGTTTAGCTAACGACTAAATCCCACTTAAATAATGCCTCAAATATTTCATGGGAGATGTTCGCGGTTGAATTTATGTCCATTGAATTATTTTATTGTAGCGCTGCGTTGGTTGAAACAGAATGGCAGAAATGTCCTTTAGCTTCGATGTATGTCGGTCGGGTTCAGTGAAGTGGAATTAAAGGAACACAGCTATGATTATTTTTGTTTCGTTTCAAATTATAACTTCATTTGTTCTATAACTCCAGTTTTGTCTTTCTCGTTACTGGCTGGTGTTCTATAATAGGTACTTTGATATAAAACTATATATAGAAATACAATTTGTTTAAAATGTATAAAAATACCGACATGTGCTTTAAAATAAATAAAAAAGCACTAGAGATTTATCAAAACGCCGGCCGACTTCTGATCCCACACCAGCATCGGTAGTCTCCCTACATGTCACTGGGATAAAACGAGCTCGGTTGATATACTGCACACATTTCGGTGCGTGAAGAGGTGCCCATACGTCACGAAGGCTGCGCCAACTTTTCATCCGAACCTCTTATCTAGAGTTCCGATGTTGCTCACGCGTGCATAAATCTTCGCTTGCAGGTAGCGCTGTTACCTTAGTTGTATCGATGTAGACTTGTATAATCATTTGTTATTGTGCCCAATTAAAATAGAATATTACAGGAAAACTAGTTTAAAAACAATACCTTTATCAATAATAACTGATTTTGATATGTTTTTTTTATACCACTTGGGTGGCAAACAAGCATGCGGTCCGCCTGATGGTAAGCGGTTACCGCCGCCTATGGACGCTTGCAACACCAGGGGTATCACTCGCGCGTTGCCAACCCTGCAGGAATCTTTTCACACCCTTCTTGAAGAACTCCATGCTGTACTCTCCAGGGAAAACCTCAACGGGTTATAATATGTTTTTAATCATATAATCTCTGTCCTGAGATTAATACCCCAGCAATGTAATTTATTCTTGAAACCATCATACGACCATGCCCAGTCCCTCGCAGGTTAACCAAGGAATAGAGTGCCAGTTCTCACTATAAGATCCCTTTCTCTTCGTCCACATTCGTCAGTCCATATATGTTCGTTTGTTGTAACATACATGGAACAATTTTTGTTATTTTATTTGTCTTTTGGACTTGGATCTTTGTTGCCAAAGTTACATACGTCTGGTTTCCTCTCAATGTTTTCCTTCACTGTAAAGCTCGTGATGTGACTAATCACTGTACAGGTAATGCTAAAATTCAGAAAACTCATTAGTACAGTGGGATTCGAACTTGCAATCTTTGTGTTGCAAGCAACTACTGAAACTACTTGGCCACTATGGCTCTTCCATCGGCCATAATGTATAACGACACAGATATATAAGCTAGAACTAAAATAAAATAAAATGACAGTTTGAGAACAGCTGAAATCAATTTTGCAGCTGCGATGCTGCAATTTTTCTCTGTAAAAATATTTTACAATAGTCTTTGTCTTCGCGGTTTTAGAGGGGACGGATCCCTTTGATATGGAGATTGCTTGTACAATATTTGATATTATTTCCTACTCAATGAATATCATAAAATATGGTAATTTTAAACGCAAACTGTAAAACGGTCTTTAGTTTTGTGTACGCCGGTGAGATCCGAACACTTACTGAAACAGGAATAGAAAGAAAGATGAATAAAGAAGAAAACCCACACTTAAATAGCTTAATTGAAAAAAAAAACTCTTAAATTGCCATAATATATATTTGAGCTTCTGTCTCATTTTCCGAGGCATTGTTTATAAAGGAAACGGGACAAGTCATATATCTATATAAATATATACGACAGCCGGCTGGTTGAATGGTTAGAGCTCTTGACTGCGAGCTTAAGTTCGCGGGTTCGAATCCCGCGGAGGGAACATATTTGTGTGATGAATACGAGTATTTGTACCTTAGTTCCAATACTAATGTCCTATGTATTTATGTATATATCTATCTATATAAGTAAATATGTATATCGTTTGTCCAGTTACCATAACATAAGCTTTGCTCTATTTGGGGCTAGGTAAAATTTTTTGGAATTGTTTTATTTATTGTATGAAGTTATTTTATTTATGTATTTATACCTATGTGGATCTTCATGCTTTTTTTTTTTTTTTTTTTTTTGGTATTGTCTCTCGTAGCGTGAGTTCCGGGAACTTTTGCTACTTAACCGGTCAATGGCGAGACCTAGGCCTCTTCCCAGAAAGTATTTAAAGAAACACCGAAAGGAAACCTGCACCTATTCAAATATTCGTGCTTGAGTAACGGCGTGATGGCGACGTTGGTACCTAAATATATACACCTCATTATAAAGGCTTAAACTTGATATATATTATATTATATTATTATATATATATATATATATATATATATATATATTTACTAATTACTAATTAGTGTAATTGGATTTTTAGCCGTACTAATTATGTATAATAAATAAATAAATATATATATATATATATATATATATATATAAATATATTAAACTTGATCCATAAGCAAGTCTTTTCTTGATTTGCACGCCGGCCGTGCACTTAAACGAGCAATATGAATTGAAACGCCTCACTTGGGAATCGAACTCAAATACTATCAATTAGAAATTCAAATCAGCTCGAATTTGGTCGGAGTGGATTTCTATCAAAATTAACAAAACTCACTCACCGATCTCTCTGACTATCTATCGAAAACTAGTAATTTGGGAACGAAACTTTGTTGATTGCAGTTTGAACTTTGTGAATAATAAGTGGCTAATTATGGTGGATTGCGATATTGCCGAGTTGTTTAATTCAGGAATTACATCGAATGGGAAATAAATTTACGATGCTATGAGCTTTACGGTGAAGGAAAACTATTGTGAGAATTCCTTTCGTTTCAGAACAAATTCAAAGAAACATGCGCAATGTCTTGCAAGAGAATCGGAGTTGACATCTAAAATACCAAAATAGGTTATACGTGTGTTTACCCTTCATATATATTTAGGTACATACATACATACATATCATCACGCCGAGTCCCTAAAGGGGTAGGCAGAGAGTATAAAGCACCAGTTCTCTCTAGACTTACATACGTCTTTCGCTTCGTCCTCGTCTAGTTAAGCGAATAATTATTACGTTTGATGAAATCCTTACTACCATGAAAAATGTTCAATTCAAATTGATAAAATGTATAAATGTTTGAATATTCAAATGTAATACAGATAAAATCACAGATAGAGCCAGTTGCAACTATAAAAGGTCAGTTTACACGGCACGTGTACGGGACCGTGCTCCGTTTATACCTACCGACCTACAGCTTCACTAGATCGCTTTTACTGTACATAGCTGCTTGAGATTCCAGCAGGATATGCCTTATCAATGACAATGCATCTCGGAAGTTAAAAAGCTCGCATTCAGTACACCGCGCTCAGTGGACCGGGAAATTGTACTCAGTATTGAGCACGTATCTTGGACAATGAAATAAGTAAAAGTCTAAAACTAACCTTCCGAGTACAAATTGTTCCACTGGTTCGCTGGTGGAATTGCAATTCTGGGATTCGATTAAATCGCTAATGAAAATGTGGTAGGATCGTAGATTTGATTTGTGGAGCAATTTCCAATGGACCTGTGATAAGTAAGGGTTCTCAAGGAGGCGCTGCGCTAACAGCATTTGATTTATACTCTAAGACTATGGGTTATTCTTGAACTTACAAGGAAGGAAACACCTTTAGAACTGCACAGTGCGATTTGCACTGGACCTTGAAGTTTTTACGATGCTCCTATTTGGTTCCAAGATAAATATATCCTTACGCCTTCCCACAAGGGCTCCGAAGGGATAAGTAGAGGTGTATAGGTAGTACCCACACACCCACTTTCTGTTAGAGATATATTTTAGGTACCAACGTGACAGATGGCGACTCCATAGCCGTTAGTCAAGCACGACTATACGCCTTTGAATTTCTTCTCAGACGTATACAGGTTTTCTCTCGATGTTTTCCTTCACCGCAAAGCTCGTGGTGTGACTAATAGTAATTAGTACTTAAGTACAGAGGTACTTAAGTTCAGAAAACTCATTGGTACAGTCGGGATTCGAACTTGCGATCTTTGTGTCGCAGGCAACTACTCGAACCACTCGGCCATAACGGCTTTATTCCAAGATATGAGGTTTTTAGTTCCAATAAATGAGGATGAATTCCCCGCTGATGGTGAGTGGTACGGTGGTAAAAGAAAGGCATGGTTATCACGTAAAGCAATTCGTCAGAACAGTCTCCGTTATACAAAAGATAGAAGACACACGCATAAAGTGTTCAGGACATGAGAGTACTGTGAGACTTTCATGATAAGTCATCATGACAAAATTATATTATGACTTATCCATCCAGTTTAAAGTTTATATTTACTCAATAGCTCCATATAAATATTTCAAATACCTACATTAGTAAATTACATACGATGTGTATTACGCAGCGTGTATTTAAACTTGGGATGCACACGTTAGTTAGTTTCGTGTTTACTCGTCGCCAGCAAACTCGTATTTGCATAATTATGTTATGCATACTTACACGCAAGTTCAGCTATGTCTGTGGATCTATTTGTAATTTGAATTTAATATACTCGTGGGTATGCAAAATAGGTTTGTGTGTGTACTAGAAATCACCGAGAGGAAGCTTGCTTACGTTTGAGAAGAAATTCAAACTTATAAATAGTCGTACTTGAGAAATGGCGATCGACTCGCCATAGTCGCCATCTGTCACCTCAAATATACTTCAGGCGGAAAGTGGCTGTGTGAGTTCTACCTACTTACCCCTTCGGAAACCCTTGTGTTTAAGCGTGAAGATATATATTTGTAGATCCATTATTGCAGTTTTGTTCACTGTACTTGCGTTGTCTACACTTTCTCCACTAGTATTCTAGGATAAATAAACAAAACGATAGCTTTGGTTCCCACTCATGTGCATCATTTTAGTATTTACTGTACCGTTAGAAGTTTTCTATAGCGCGATTTAGGATAAACGAAACAGTTGACATCGCCATCTATCGCCAAATACATAAACGAAATGTGTATAGAAAACCCAAACTTAATTAATGGATTATTCAAATACATTTCTAAAGATTTTTAAGATTATATTTCTTAAGAATCAGAGAGACGTACAAATAAAGATCACTAAAGTGTCAAAGGCAAAAGCACGATAAGAACGCTAATATAAGAGCACCGCAGAATTGATAAACCCCAAATTAATATCGTCCTCCGGGACATAAACATAACAAGTCCTTAACACGAGGGCTCGAAAACAAAGCCCTATTGTTGAGGCCAAGCCTACTTCACCAACTTATGCCATTTATTATGTAGCCTGCAGACCGCTGGATGGTAAATACTCGACCTTAAAGGCCCGGCCCCACTGGAGTGAATCCAGCAACGCATTCACAGTTTCAATTGCCATTCGATTTTATTGTGCATATTTGCCAATAATCGCGAACGACAAATATTTAACGCGGCGAAGAGAAAACGTCACAAAAAAATCCATCTTATGCTTAGGTTTACAAATTAACATTAAATAGTAATAAAGCCATCAAAAGCCAAACAGCCGTGGTGGCCGAGTGGTTCGAGCAGTTGCCTGCGACGCAAAGGTCGCAAGTTCGAATCCCGACTGTACCAATGAGTTTTTCTGAACTTAAGTACAGTGATTAGTCACACCACGAGCTTTACGGTGAAGGAAAACATCGAGAGGAAACCTGCATACGTCTGAGAGAAGTGGGTGTGTGGGTATTACCTATACACCTCTGCCTACCCCTTCGGGGACCCTTGTGGGAAGGCGTGAGGATATTATTATAGTAATAATGCTTTGTATAAGAGTTTAAATAGATCTTCTAATTGTATTACTTTTAAATATGCCGAGTGGTTTGAGTAGTTGCCTGCAACACGAAGATCGCAAGTTAGAATACCGACTGTAACAATGAGTTTTTTGAACTTAAGTGCAGTAATTAGTCACACCATGAGCTTTACGGTCAGAAAAACATCGAAAAGAAAGCTGCATTAGAAATTAAAAGACGTATGTCTAGTCTTGAGCAATGGCGTTTGAGAAGACATTCAAGTCGTGCTTGGGTAACAGCAATGGACTCGCCATCTGTCACGTTGGCACCTAAAATATACAACTCTATCTATCCTACCTATACAAATCTGCCTACCCCTTCGAGAACCCTTGTGGGAAGGCGTGAGGATATATTATATATATGTTTTTATTAAACATTTAATTATTCTTACTAGTTCTGTTAGTTTTCTTGATATTTATTTATATATACAAGAGAAAGTAATAATAAATATAAACTAACTATAAATAGAATAAATGTCCCAAATCTGTGTCACGCGGAAGGGTGCCAAGAAGACTAGCGGCATTGCCACGTTGTATGGCAATGCTGATTCGCTGAGCGAAATATTCGCCAGCCCTCTTGTCACGGGAGGCCTCAAAGAGTTTCCTCGAGACATCCCTATAAAAAAAATTCTGTTAGTAATTTTATGTGAATGTACCACCAATTTTAACACACGTTTTATATTCTCGTTCAGTGATACATACTTGCCCTATATAACAGTGCATGTTAAATTAAGTATTATAAAAATAATATGAAAAAAAAATCACTCAAAAATCACTCCAGTTTAACTAGACCTTTGGGATTTGAGACTCGGTTTCCAAAGGATTTTGCATCTTAGGGTTATCAAAAAGTATATTACGCCCGGATTTATTTAGACATTTATGTGTTTTCGCGATTATCTTTGGTGTTACTACGCGTTGAAAAGAGATTTAATGGTAGCCATTAATTTGACCGTAGCTGGAGGTTTGTTTATCTCATGATTTGGGAAATTCTTGTATCCACTGCTTTGCTCGTGACTATGATTTTAAATTTAATACTTGTTCCGGGATGAAGTATTTTTATTTAAAAAATCTCGCCACGAGCTTTACGTTGCTGAAAAACATTGTGAGGAAATCTGCACAGTTCTAACATTAAAAATCAAAGACGTACTATGTATTTCGTGCTTGGGGAACGCAACTGACTCGCCATCGGTCACGTAGGTGACAAAATATATATCACAAAAAGAGATGGTAGTTACACCTCTGCTTACCCCATGTGGCAAGACGTTAGGATTTATTCAAATATAATAATTATGTATTATTCGATTGGGATATTTGATTCAATTAAGGAACGTCAAACAGTATCTCAAAATCTTTTTGTTTTCTCAAAAATTTGATATAAATTTAATTTACAATGCAGTCAATGTACCTACAATAAAAAAACTAGATACAACATAGCTCAATTAAATGTAGTATTGTAAAATATCTGGTTTGCGTAAAAATAATTCCAGGCCTAATATTAAGCCACTAGACTTATGAAACCTTGAATTAAATTGTATAATAGCTGACTATCGTAATACCGTAACAATTAAAACCATAGCACAATTCTGTGGAATGATATGATAGACCTTGTTAATAAACAACAATTTTATGCTCGTTTCCATTTTCTTGTAATGTCATAATTTATGGGTTTGGAAAGTCGATATCACGAATACACGCCACGAATTGTATGCTCGGTAAATTCTCGAGAAATGTAACAAAATCGGTCTTAATGTCATATATTTGCTACATAATATTTGTGGAGGGATGGAACTTTGGATTTTAAAGAGGTCTCGCGTCTTCTAATCTAGATCGCTGCTGACAAATGGGCTGGAATATATCTCGCTCAGAAAACTAGCATGCTACTATCCAGCGTGGTAATCCTTGAGCTTACAATCGATTTGATCTAGGCTGTTGTGCTGGGATTTGATCGCGGTCCTGCCCTGCCTCTTCTTGCACACACTTTTGCTTTGTAATGCCTTTGCCTTTCTGTTTAAATTACACCCTCGTTCGTCGTGAATTCGATCTTATATCGCCACGTCGAACATATATTTAAAGGAAAACTACGGTGACGTATCTTTTTTCGTGCTTGAGAAACAGCTATGGACTCGCTATCTGTCACGTTGGCTATTTCCAACGAAAGGAAGATGTGTTACTACATATCTATACATAAAAACAAATTAAAATCGGAGTGTCTGATTATAATACATATTGTTTGCTGCATACTTTTGTTTTTTTGGCTGTCTGTCTGTCTGTTTGTTCCGCCTCATCTCTGAAACGGCTGGACAGATTTTGACCGGACCTTTACTGGCAGATAGCTGATGTAAAAAGGAGTAACTTAAATTGTTAAAATACACGCGGACGAAGTCGCACTGTAAGTCAAATATATAATTGCAAATTGCAAAATCCTATAATGTTTTAAAAATACGTCATAAGTTTGGTTCTGAAAGCGCATAGTAAAAATGGTCATGCGTTGCGTGCTTGCACCCAGTAAGAAATGACAGTTAAAATGTAATACCCGGCTTACAAGTCGGCACGGCCCGGTACGATATGACACTCGCCAACAATCGTATGACAAACGGACTTATTATGTAAACTATCGGCATTTATTAAACGATCCAAAATGTCTACGCAGAACCCTCTTGCTTGTTTTAAGCTTATTTTATTATTGCGTGTGTAATTTAATTTATTGCAGGTAACTATGAACAATATAATCTTCATGGCTTCCACAATCTAAATAAATATTGCGACTTGTAATTTCGCAATTCTATTGGTTCAGTGGTTCTTAAAATGTGGTCCGTGGACGCACCCAAAGTCCGCGAAGCCTGAAAAACATATTATTCAGTGATGTTTCTAAGGTGCTTGATAATATTCAATAAGTGATGACGCTGGATCCACAATTATGAAGTTAGTTCAAACAAAACAAACGCATTAAAATAATAAAGACACCGTATCTTATGTGAAAATAAAACACTGTAAGAATTGAACCACTTATTGCATAATTCATTTATGAAATTTTAATTTACTTTGCAATATATAGGTAGCGAAAGAGGTATGTAAGTCTAGAGAGAACTGGCGCTCTATACTCTTTGCCTACCCGTTAGGGACTCGTGGGATATGTATGCATGTACATTACCTCAAAATAATAGGTGGTCTATGAGAAGATAGATTTTTAATTCAAATACTCCAACGACACTAAAAGGTTGAGAGCCACTGAGTTATACCAACAAATGTATTCAGCCCCGAAATTTTGCTGTCTATGATGTGAACCAAAGAAAATATTTTATATAATAATAATGTAAGAAAACACCACGTCGCGTGATCCCTTCCATTAATCTAGTGCGTGAAATGTACGACACGTGAACGGCACACCGGCGACATCGGCACGACTCGCTCAAATGATAATGGATGGCCGCAACCATGGAACTGTTGCCATTACCCGAGTACTCCTGCAATGGTACTCCGAGGTACTCCGAGGTCACAGCTGCTTTGTCATGGGGACTCTTAAATGTCACAGCTATGCGTTTGGTTGATTCTTATAATACTTTCAAATACATACTATACATTTTCCATAAAATGCTCATACTCTAATGGCTATAATTTATATTCAAATCTCAGAAGAATCTCCGAATGGGGTATTAGCCGCCTGGGGTAACTTCTCGCCGAGGATATACTTGGCGCTAAGGTGACCCGCGGCGAGTGCATCACCGTAGCTCAAGCACAACTATCCATACGTTATAGAATTTCTTGTTGTTTTCCTTTACCGTAAAGCTCGTGGTGCGATTAACCACTGTACTTAAGCTCGGAAAACTTTAGCGTACCACTCGGCCACCAATGATGCCCATTTTATCAAAACATCGCATGCCTACTTGGCGTTGCTACTTCACCTCCCACTCCCGGTTACATAACATTTAAATAAATCCCGGGAAAGGCCGGGAACGCTAAACTAGTGGCGCGCGCCGTCACACGCACTGGGATGAGTATTGGAATCGCTCCAAATTCATTACCATTTTCTGTTGCGGAATCCATGTTCAACTAAGTAGATATAATTTAGGATTTATTGCACTCGAACTGTGAAATTCGTTTGCATTTACAAACTGTTACTCACAGTCTACGTACAGCAACCCAATGAATCTACTGGAAAGGCTTTTGTCGAAAGACTGTTCAGAGGGGAAACCAACCGAATGCAGAGAATATAATTTAGTTTTAGGAATTTTTCCTACCTACTTTTAACAACAAACAAAAAAAATATTTGTTTACTTCACAAGATGAGTGTACTAGCGTTCTACTCCCTCTGCCTACCCCGTGATGTTCTCAGCGTGCTGATGGATATTTATTTAACAAAAGTAAATCTAAAATCAATGGATCTAGGACTTAGATCAAACGATAAAAAAAAATCGAAGAACACAATTAATTCTTAACGGCTATTCCTTTTGATTCTTTGGTAAAGAAGTGGTCCATTAATCAGTGGATTTCTTAAATAATAACGTTTTTAAACGTTAGGTACTACATAATTTATATATGTAATGTTTTCTTATACCTATCCTATACTCACCTACATCTCACAGATAAAACTCACTATAAATAATAAAAAAAAACTTTAATTTTATTATCTGCCTCGCTCATGTAAACGATAAAAATCCTTCTTTCAAACTCTATAAATGCAATTCAAGGGTTACATTCCAAAGCCCCGCACTTAACCAGCAGTAAACCCAAGCACGGTCGATAGTTGCCGAGCTAGTATGAATATTTCAACGAATCATTACTGTAATAAGGGGGCGGGGTTTCATTAAAATAATGACAAGTGTAGCACTCTCAGGCAGCTCTCGTCCACGACTGAAGAGTTGGATATCGGTCAAGAGCGACCATTGGTGTACAGTGTAAAGGGTTTAGCTATGTTTGTACCGTTTTTATACTTGTCGTTAAACTTAACGATGTTTGCAAATACATTTTGTACGTAGTCGGTAGAGATGGGAAGTTTTTAGTAAATCATTTTAAATTTAAAGGTTTTTTTTTAACGTGTGGAACTCAGGGAACGCTTCAGTATGCGTGACATATAGAATGAATTAAACAAGTTTAAGATTTTTCAACTGTATTTGGTACCTACATGCCAACTTACAACGTACTCCCGACGTACAAATCACAGCGGTCTTGTAAGTAGATAAAACTGGCGCTCTACTCTCTCTCTCTCTCTCTCTCTCTCTCTAACTCTCTCTCACTGGGTTACCCCATGAGAAACTTAGCGTGATGATACGCATATTTGAGGGTGTAAGCGTCCTATAATTATCTTTCTTTATCAACATATAAGGAAGCATTGTTTGTTACAAGACAAACACACATGTCCATTACCTTGGACCCGTAATTACACCTGCAAACTTGGCTAATTAACTCCTTGTTCGAACCAGTAATTATCTAACGTATACTTATCAGCTATGTAGTTACTACGTTTGTGTGCACACAACGCTATCAATACATCACAATGTTGTTTAATTGCTGTCAAAGCTTATACTATACTGGCGTTCTTCCCAGCTTTGCTTGAGTGTAAAAGTACCACCCATGACTGTCCTCCGGAGATGTATTTTAGGTGCCGCTGGCACAGACGGCGAATCCATCGCATGTCTTTGAATTTATTCCCAAACCTATGCAGGCTTCCTTTCGATATTTTCTCTCAGTTTAGAAAATCTCATCGGCACAGACGAGATTCGAACTTTGTTTTTCAAGCAACTAGTCGGCCACTACAACCACTACGACTAAAAATGACAAAACACATGTCTCCTTATATAAGATAATATATTCGGTATAAGATGACGTTGTAATTTTGCCGTGAAGGAAATGTGCGAATCTCCAACCTCCTTATTATTATCTCCAGAGCAAATTGTTGTTATTATACCTCTAGGGTAGGACAGATCCCTACAGGGACCCTTATCTATTGTATAGCCTTCACAGCCAGTTTAAAGGTTCTATATAAGTATGATTATATAGGATATTATTATTATTATATTATTTTATTAATAACTAGCTGTGCCCGCGACTTTGTCCGCGTGGAATTTAAAAAAAAATTTGTTCAGTTCCCAAAATAAAATTAATCTATGTTATTCCTGTTAACATTACCCGATTACCCGGAACAAACAGACAGACAGGCGGAGAGACAAGAATTGTAAAAAATGATATTTTGGTGTATGTACCGTGTATACATCTATATGCATTTAATAAAAAGCGGTTATTTAAATATTACAAACAGACAGTCCAATTTTATTTATTTGTATAGATTAAAGTTTTACATATAATTTTAATGTATGTAGTATTGTAATTAAAATGGAAATGGATCATGTTATCTGTTAAATATTAAATATTTATAATTATAAAAAAAATACTCCAGGCACAGCGACATTATCGCCTGCCATTTATCCGCGAACCCGTCACAATCAGGGTTGGACTCCAAGAGTGCGTTGAGCGCTGAGAGAGTGCAAGAAATCGGGGAGTGAGCACGAGCCACTGAGTAGAGAGTTCGTTCTCTCTTAGATTACAGATCTCTTTCGCTTCATCCACCTTCATCTATCTTGGCGAGCAGTTGCGAATACTCTTGTACTCTTGAATCAGGATGGGACCCATCCTTAATTATTATTTATTTCTTATTTAAAAAGAGCATATAAAGATTTTCGATATAAGAATAAAGTCGACATATTTCAAGTGTCCATCGGCTTCTTTGAAACCGCTGTCTATTCTGTGCTGCTGTTTGTAATCTTCATGGAATAAAATGTAAATAACAATAAATAAAGATTATGTTGACGATCGTGCCATTCGGGTAAATTGTGTAATTATAATGCTGGCTGGTTTCCGTACCATGTGGTGCCCAGCCGCGATGAAAGCATAAATCTTAGATATGGAAATAGATTGAATAGAAGAGCCATAAGAAATAATATTATGTTAACAAAGTAATGAGCCGTGGTGGACGAGCGGTTTGACCGACGGCGATGGGGTTGCCATCTGTCATGTTGACACCTCAATATAGCTCCAGCGAAAAGGGTTTTGCTACACGTCTTCCTACCCTTCCAAGGACTGTCGTGGGAAAGTTTGAGAGATATAGTACTGTACATATATATAGATTTTATTTCTGTACAGCAATGTTTGCGATCGAGACTTCTGAAGTAAAATAATGATCGGAACCAAACCGGGGTTTCTTGTTTCATACATGTTTTTTAACCTCGAAGCCACATCAAGTAAATTTATAACCTTTTTGGTACACGTTCCCCAAAATTGTGTACAAAGCTTAACTGCGCGACGACATGCCATCGCAACTCGTTTATTTTCTGCCAATTAAATATTTATGAAATCACAAAAACTCGTGCCTCAATTAACATGTTGTACAAACAGTATGCCCGCTGTGCGACTCTGTTAGTTTATTTTGTAACTTTTGTTACGTTTAATGGGGAACAACGGCCAAGCAATTTCTTGGGTAATTTTTTTATATATTTCAGGCAACAATACCCATAAAAGTACAATAATACTATATCAAATGAAATATCAAATAATAATAAATAAAAATTAAAATGTAAGAAGAGACTGATGAAAGTGGATGAAGCAAAAGAGGTATGTAAGTCTAGAGAGAACTGGCGCTCTAGACTCTCTACCTACCCCTTTAGGGACTCGGCGTGATGATGTGATGATGATGATGATAAAAATTTAAATATTATCGTTATACATTTATTATTTATACAGAAGAAGGTAAGCGCTCTATCTGGTGCTTCACATGTGCTATTGCAATGATAATTCAAGAGTGCTTACAGGATCGATGTTAATAAAATCTAAGGTCCCTTTTAAACTCTTCAATAATTATTGCACGACGTGGAAAGGTAGTTTTTGAATGTTAGTGAGAATACTCTCTAGAGGAATTAAAGTAAATACATATAGTTTTCAAATAATGTATAGCTATTTTACAAACAAAAGTAGGACTTAATAAAACTAAATATAAAATTCAGTTTCCACCTTCTAAAAAAAGTGAGGCAGCTTCCAACGACCCCCAAAAGACAAGTGTCATAATTTGACAGGAGCCCAACGTCATCCTTATGAAAATATATATCTGTATAGGTATATATATTATTCAGTTAACTGCCGGGCACGTCCGCTGATTGCGTATTTCATAAACTCGTTTTATTTCACCCTCGTAAAAAGTACGTGAGCTCGTGTTTAAGGTAGCCACTAGAGTCACGAGCCTCAATAAGATTGTAGGTCTAAAAGCTTCCTGGGTATTGTTTACTTACATTACAAAGAAACCGAGAGGCGAGAAATCGAGAAAGGCTGAGAACTAAAATGATAACTTTATCTCAACTATCGATACCGGGATACTGATTTGGCACAAATATTTTATCTCTATGCAGTTACTTGGATGCTGAAGTGGACATGGGCAGGCTAATTGATGAGACGGGAATACGGAAGGTGGAAAAGAAACGAAAGACGACAGACGGGTAGACCACCCGCCCGCTGGCCCGATGACATCACTAAGACGGCTGGTAAACTGTGGTGGAGGCTGGCTCTGGACCGAGAACACTGGCTTAGGATCGGGGCGGCCTATACCCAGCAGTGGGTGCATGTGGGCTGAATATGATGTTGCTGATGATGCAGTTACTTGGTATACAACTGTATTTTAAATATTGTTAATAATATATATCTTCACGCCTCCCAACAAGGGTTCCCGAAGGGGTCGCTGAAGGGGACTGTACCAATGAGTTTTTATGAACTTTAGTATATCTTAGGCGAAAAATGGGTGTATGATATTGTTGTAATTTGTGTAAATAAATATTATTCTCTTTATCTTAACAGTTTAAAATAGAGCCGTGGTGGCCGGGTGTTTCGAGCAGTTGCCTGCGACGGAAAGGTCTCAAGTTCGAATCCCGACTGTACCCATGAGTTTTTCTGAACTTAAGTACAGTGCTTAGTCACACCACGAGCTTTACGGTGAAGGAAAACATCGAGAGGAAACCTGCATACATCTGAGAAGAAATTCAAAAGACGTATGTAATAGTCGTGCTTGAGTAACGGCGATGGACTCGCCATCTGTCACGTTGGCACCTAATATACCTCTGGCCGAAAGTGGGTGTGTGGGTATTACCTATACACCTGTGCCTACCCCTTCGGGGACCCTTATGGTAAGGCGTGAGGATATATTATATATTATTATCTTAATAATTCTATATGTTGCAACTACCATGGAGTATATATGTGCCGTGACGTTAGAAGAAAATATCTATCATGGTTCCTTTTGGTTTCTCTTGAATGCGTACTGCATGTAAAACGCAGTTAAATGTTATTTAAATATGAAATATTGTGTACAGCAAAGTGTAATATTAATGAGTCCATCATTCCAGCCTAACAGATATATTTACATCCCTGATACTTCTATAGCAAAATAAAATATAGGCTTCGTATTTTACATTTGTGAATACTATATGCCGAACTTTTCTTTAAGACACGTAGCGTTGACCTCACAAAACCTTGAGAGAAAATAATCTTTCCCTTTGAGCCTACAATGTATAATCATAAACTAAGCAAAGATATTCCAAGCTTTAATTATTAATATATTAGAGTTCAAATTATATCTCAATGTCCTACGTTATAGGGATTAAAATTACTTACAGTGGAGCGGCTTTCACGTACAAGTAGGTACATTTTATTGCGGGAATCCTGCGGAAGATTCAGTGTACGGGTCATTGGCTTTATGACTCCAGTTATTGATTATAAGGGCGTTTGTGTAGGTATTATGGAAAATGCTGGATTTTATTACGATTATTGAATACGGTTACTTGTTATGTGTATTCTACGGGAAATCGTTTGTTGGTTTTGTTGTGATTAAGGTAAATTCTCAGTACTACCTTCTACCTCTAGTGAGGTTCACTCCCTTCATACCTTGGAACCACATAGGTCTCACACTTCGCGGTTTGAAGGAAGCTACCTCCCGCGATTGCTCTGGCTGTGGAATGTACTCTCCGTTGAGATTTTTTCACGATAGTGCAGCATGGACTTTTTAACACGACAGTGAAAATATTTACTAAAAGCGTCGGTCTATGTATTTATTGACAATTAGAGTCAAACGGGGTAGGCAGGGAGATAAACGAGAGTAAATTGATGCTGATAAATAAAACATATTTTTTAAACATCTCCTATCCAAATAGTATGAATATCATGGCAACAGAACTGGTCAAAATGAAAATGTTTAGAGAAAACCCAAAATTCCTTGAGCAGAGCACTAATATAAATCTTACAGAAATGTTGCTCCCCAGGGACGGTAGCTTTCAAAATAGTTTAATGTGTTCACGAAATTACAGTGCGCTAGACAATTTTAAGTAAAGTGAATTTCTTATTTTCCGCCTAAAAGTGAACAGAACCCTAGTCGTGTACTATACTGAAAACTCACTAAATATTGCTAAAAGGGGGGCTAAACTCAATAAATATTAATAATAATAATAATATGTTCTCCCATCCCAAAAAAAGCCGTGGTGGCCGAGAGGTTCGAGCAGTTGCCTGCGACACAAAGATCGCAAGTTCGAATCCCGACTGTATCAATGAGTTTTTCTGAACTTAAGTACAGTGATTAGTCACACCACGAGCTTTACGGTGAAGGAAAACATCGAGAGGAAACCTGCATACGTCTGAGAAGAAATTCAAAAGCGTATGTATAGCCGTGCTGGAGTAACGGCGATGGACTCGCCATCTGTCACCTAATATACCTCTGGCGGAAAGTGGGTTTGTGGGTATACCTATACACCTCTGTCTACCCCTTCGGGGACCCTTGTGGAAAGGCGTGAGGATATATTATATATTATTATATGTTCTCCCATCTAGAGGCCTTTGCCCAGCAGTGGGATGTACCAGGCTAACATCATCATCATCATCATCATCATCATATAGCTTTCATAGGTGGCTTGTCACAATAAATAGTCTTTACGCAGATACTATTTTGTACTCAGATATTCAGAGCAAGGAACACACATTATAGGTGAAAACGAAGCGGAATTTATTTTTTAATTTACAAGTGGAAATAAGATGGAGAAACAAGTCTTCCTCTCATCCTTCTTCTGATACTCATGATAGAAGAGTACATCCCTTGACGTCACTAGTACCTAAACCCAATAATCAAGTCTCTACTGACATCAAAGAAAGATTATATTTTTACATTTGCACTGACTTAGAGTCTAGGGAGCTAAGTAAAATATATTGCCCAGAAACTCCTGTTTTGTTGTATGCCGATGAATCGACAAATGGATGGAATATTTTCTTTGTTTGTCCGACGTTTAGTTCCACTAGCGCTCTAATAAGATGTCTTTGAAGATTTAGTACTTTCTATCTCAATATTTTTAGGTCCTTAACTCAGTCTCTATCCTATCTCTAGCCTAGTCCTGAAGACGGAAGATTAGATTTTTTGTTTGTTTGTTCAAAAACTAAAAATCAAAAACTACTCAACTATTTTAAAAACTCTTTCACTATTAGAAATTTACATCTTTACCGAGCAACATAGATAATTATTTTTTTTGCGTAGTGGTAGAAAAAGATAGACGCGGTATGCCTTTAGGTATAAAAAAAATTCAGGAATCGCCGCCTTAGCAGTGTTGGAAGTAATCGCTGGCAACATATAGCTCTCTCAAGGATTCACCATAACTGCTACTTGTATCAGCAAATTGCCAGTTTTATAGTTTATAAAATATTTTAGAGCCAAGTTTATTGCTTACATCACATGCCGGTAATAAAATGCAGAACTTGCCAATGTTTATAGTCAGCAATTACTTTATAAGATGTACAGCTAGACACATACGAAAGTAACGGTTATATCTCCACCCCTTCCCACAACAGTATCCGTAGGAGTAGAATGTCACATCTCCCTCTTTGCCGAGGATTATATTTATATTTAGAAGCCAACGCAACGTGATGATTCCGTCACCGTTATTCCAGCACGACTATCTTACTAATCTTATTAATATTATAAATGTGAAAGTTTGTAAGTTTGGATGTTTGCGGTTCTTTCACGGCAAAACAGATAAACCGATTTGGTTGAAAGTTGAAATCGAGATGGCTTATACCTAGGAATAGGACATAGGCTCCTTTTTTGAACTCCACGCGGGCAAAGCCGCGGGCATAAGCTAGTTCATACATATGTATACGTGTTTGATCTTCTTTTGTTTTCCGTTTTAGCTTAAAAAATTGTATTGTATAATAATCTTCATGCCTTCCCACACGGGTCTCCGAAAGGGCGGGCAGAGGTGTATTCATAAGTAGTACTCACAGACCCACTTTCCACCAGTGATATATTTTAGGTGTCAACGAGACAGATGGCGAGACTATCGCCGTTACTCAAGTACGACTAATACATACGCCTTTGAATTCCATGTCATTGTATTGTATATGGATATTATTCGTAACTTTGCGATATATCAATGTACTTAATTTCAGAAAAACCTCATAGGTTCAGGCTGTCAGTATTTGAACCAGCGATCTTGATTTCGCAGACGATTAATCGAATCTGCCACCATGTCTTATATCGTATAAAATTCTAAGAATAACCTTCTCTAAGCAAAAGTTTTGCTTACATTATGGAACACCCAACGAGCATTCGATATTTTATATAAGTTTACTTGACTTGACTTGGCTCGAGTGACGTTAACTTTGCTTAACATTTATCGTTAAAATGTTAATATAGTAGTTATCGTATCAACTTCAGGTGCTCCTTTTTTGTTGAATATACTTAGAGCGCCCTTTGAAATAATGGCAGGTCGAAACCGAAATAATTTATGACTTTTGTCATGTCATGTCATGTTTTAGGAAGCTAGGAATATAAAGGATTCTCCTTCAATACTCTTTCCCACTAGTGTCCGAAGGGTTTGAAGGGGACGTCTCTTTGTCTGAAATATTTTTCAGAGCCAACGTGACAGGTGGTTCCATCGCCGTTTTCCAAACTTAGCAGAGCAGGTTCTCTCGCTGTTCCTTCGCCGTAAAGCTCGTCTGACAAACTAATATGCATCATGAATAAGTAATCTCTTATTTAATCTTTTAAATTTATTCTCAGATGTAAACAGCAAACACTAAAACAAGTGAAGGTGTGAGAAAACAAAATTTCCATAGCAAAATTCCTTCCTGTAACACAGCCGATAAAATATCTCCAAGACATTAACTATTATATACCTTGAAGGCTAACGAACTGTAAAAGGAGGTTTTTTGAGCAGAATATTCAACGGCAACAAGACGAAGCGAGCTCAAAGTCAATTTATTTATCAACGCAACCCGAGCTTCCGTGATAAATACGAAAGAAGACATACCGCCCGCGCCCGTGACGCTTCCACCGAATTAAAAGATACACACGGACGCTACTTGGGAGAAGTTATGGCGCGTCTTTAAATATCATAGATAGTGCCATCCACGAAGACGCGCCCCACCAATTTCTAGTCGAGGGGGGGACCCGAGTATTAATTGTAGTGTACGTGTGCACTCTTAAGTAATCAGCGAGTACCAACAATACCCAAACATTAGTGGAAAGTTGCACACTTACACCATAAACTATGAGGAAGAATAGTGGGGCGCGCCTTCGTGGAGGGCACTATCTATACTAGCTGTACCACGTGGCTTCACCAGCGTATTTGATTATGGTGGAATTGCTTTTTTTCTGGACTTGAACATTTTAACATTCGCGAATGCGAATGCGAATATTTTAAAATTTCAAAAAAAGCGCGCGTTAAATGTTTGATAGGTTTGACGTTTCGTGTCGACCATGTTTAAATTGAATTAAAAATGAATGCAAACCTTACATAGTTGTAACAAGGCTGATTAATTTTAGATTTGATAAGATCTCTGAAGTTCTTTTTTCATAAATGAGGCTTTAATTTAGAATGTAGAAGTATGATTTAATAAAAATATCTAAGTGTTATCTATTGTATTATTATTTCATATGCATGCATATAATAATTTCCTTTTTGATTATTAAAAACATTCGCTAAATATTCGCATAATTTTTGCGAATGCGAATACGAATGCGAATATTGAAAAATACGCGAATATTCGCGAATTCGCGAACATCACTAATATATAATATGAAGAGACTAATGAAGCGAAAGAAATATACAAATAGACGAAACTGGCGCTCTGGCTTTCTCGATTAAATAAAGGAAATAATATAATATATTTTGTACTACAAATATATTATTACAGTATCACTTCAGCAAACCGGGTGTCCTTTAGTAAGGCACGTAAAGGATGAATAAAATATGAAATACATAAAAAATAGATTACAAGCATCAAGATTAATAGCGCGGAAAGACATAAATAAGCTTTGGACATTGTATGAATACATTATCGCCCATTCTGGCTCTAGTATACAATGGCATTACATCAGCACTTACATATACTCAGTATTATCTTGTAATGTTAAGACGAAGATATGGATTGTGGCAATATTTGATGTGCCAAACGTATAATTTATCATAGTTCAACCGAGAATTTAAAAGGCAGTGCTGTGTGTATTCAGTCTAATACGAAATGGAACTCCCACAAAGGATCCCGAAAGGCTAGCCATAATAACGCCTAGTTGGCGATATGTACAAGAGATGAAAGAAACCCTTATGATAATATACAGTGTCTTAGAAAATATAACAGTTGTCTTCTAGAACTTGTCGGGTGTTGGGAATATGTATCTCAATGAAAATTAAACAAAACAAGTAGCTGCAAGGATAACAAAATTAAGACATTTAATAATGTTGCGAAGGGGGTAATATTCACTCCGAAAACATGGTATCATGGGGGCTTTACAGAGACTATATTTCCTTGATATATATATCAAGGAAAAATAAAATATGGACGTAGCAAAAGAGGTATGTAAGTCCAGAGAAAACTGGCACTGTATTCTCTCAGCCTACATCCATATTACGATAACTGCTCCACTCTGTTAGGTAGTATAAAAACATGATGCGCATCATGCCTCCCTCGACATTTTAAATTAGCGCCTTAACATGAACAAACTCCTTTTTTACAATATTAAAGATTAATTAAAAAACGCGTCGGAGAAATTGAAATTAAAGACCGTGTGTCGCAGACCTCAGGAGCCGCAACACAACTTGGTCCGTATAAATTGGCGATATTAATCTTTGTCATTTAATACTCCATGAAGTTCGACCGTGATTGATGATCACCTGTCCTGGAGTTCGACGGATGATGGTTGGTTAAATACTCTCGATACAATTATGATCTCAGCATAACCTTCCGTGGTACCATTCCTGCCACCTTGATCACTGATGAAAAACACAACGAGCTTTACTGTGAAGGAAAACATCGAGCGAGGAAACTTGCATACGTTGGAGAAGAAATTCAACACATGTCGTGCTTGAGGAACGGTAATATTACACACGTCCGTCTTTACATGCGTTCTTAAATTTCTTCTCAAACGTAGCAGATTCCCTTTCAATATTTATCTTCACCGTAAAGTGACTAATTGGTGTAATCGAGTTTCGAACATGCAATCATGGTGTTTCAAGCGACTTATCGAACCACTCGGCCACTACGGCTCAATAGTACTAAAGCATTCCAACTTAAATATAAAAGCTTAGCCTTTGTTCGATATTTTTGTCGGAGAATATTTATTAACAACCACCCAAATACTAAATGGATTGAATTCTGTGCCCGAGTATTTTTGGATATAATGAAAGAAATACATTTAATATAAACCAGACGTGATCCCGGCGATATTAAATGTTCCATAACTTTTTGTATACGTTTGGAGAGAAACCTATACATGTTGTATGTTTGAAATATAGAGCCGTAGTAGTGGGTCTAAAAGTTCCTTGCAATGCAAAGATTGTAAGTTCGAAACCTGACAAAACAATAAGTGTTTTCTAAGCTATGTACATTGATTAGTTACACCACGACATATACGATGAAGGAAACCATCGAGAGTAAACCTGCATACGTCTGAGGACGAAATCGAAGGCTGTATGTATGGTCGCGCTTGAGTAACAGTGATGGACTCGCCATCTGTCACGTTGACACCTACAATATATCTCTGGCGGAAAGTTGGTATGTGGATACTACCTACTCCTCTTCGGAGACCTTTGTGGAAGTTAAATCCGATTGCCAACAATACAACCTTTAATTAGGCCTGTATTCGAATTCTTGCGTCATTAATTTAAGTTCTTGTAAATTAAGTCTATTCATTGATCGTCAAAGCTAAATCCGTCCCGACCGAAGATTAACCTAAATGTGGAATTTATCTTAGCCTACTTGACCTTTATTTAGACGCAGATTATCATCAAAGGTCTATAAAATATCGGGAAAATAGGAGAGATATATTGGCGATGGACGCAACATATTATTATATCCTCACGCCTTCCCACTAGGGTCCCCGAAGGGGTAGGCAGAGGTGTATAGGTAATACCTACACACCCACTTTCCGCCAGACATATATTTTAGGTGCCAACGTGACAGATGGCGTGTCCATCGCCGTTACTCAAGCACGACTATACATACGCCTTTGAATTTCTTCTCAGACGTATGCAGGTTTCCTCTCGGTGTTTTCCTTCACAGTAAAGCTCGTGGTGTGACTAATCGCTGTACAAGTTCAGTTCAGTTCAATTTAAAGCTCATCCCTAAAAACATTAACCGAACAATTGTTATCAAGAAGAGCGATAAAAGACAAACACTCGCGTGTTCCGATACCCCTATACCACTATCGCTTGTAAGGAAATTTCCCCTTTCTGTAAAAATAAGATTACGACACACTCAAATAGTTAAGTTATTATACAGTAGTGCAAAGCTTTGTTTCAAATAAAAAAAATATTCTTATTAAAATTGATCAAGATTGTATTTAGGGAGCCGTGGTGGCAGTTTTAGAAGACGCCCGTAAAGTGCACACTCAAACTATATATATATATATATATATATATATATACTTCTTATTATATATATATTATATATATATATATATATATATATATATATATATATATATATATATATATATATATATATATAGTTCTTCTTCTTCAGTTCAACTTCAGTAAAATTAATTATGTTAATACACCGTAAATATATATATATATATATATATATATATACGGTGTATTAACATAATTAATTTTACTGAATATATATATATATATATAAGACTACGTTCCAACTACCTAGATCAAATCGATCGGACACTCAAGGACGGGAATGGCAAGAGTCGCGGCGATCATGTATGAAGAAACTTATGAATATGAACAACGCGAAAGAGTCTAGTAAAGTCTAGTGAGAACTGGCGCTCTACTCTCTCTGCCTATGTCGCCATATGAAAGCATCAGGATTAACCTTGATTCAGGTGAAAAAATTCTAAGACGCATATATAAGCGATGCTTAAGGAACGCGTGTGAATATGTCTACCTACACTTCATGGACCTATATTTAAAAAGAAACAAAAACGCCTCGTATTTTTTTATGTTAATGAAATCAGCCATGTTTTTTGTTACATATATATGTATATTTAGCTTCGTTTTAATATATTACACATTTCGGCGCAAATTGTATAAACCTGTCGTATCATAAATTCTCCTTACTTAACCTAAAACATTAACAAGCGCAGCCTCACCTCTGGAGCACAGCCAACAATATTTGAAATAGCCATGGCACGCCGTCTGTTGATGCACAATACTGTTTACCGTATACAGTCAAATTACACACATACATATCATCACGCCGAGTCCCTCACGGGGTAGCCAGGGAGTGTAGGAGCAGGAGTCTAGAGAGATCTAGCTCTCCAAATATAATAATTTATACCTGCCTAATAACCTGTAATGTTAGCATCTGAAATATATCTATGGCGGAAAGTGGGTGTTTGGGTATTACCTATACATACAATACTGTCTCCTCCTTTGGGGACCAAGTGGGAAGGCGTGATGTAATATCTGCCTTATAACCGGCGAGAATCTATGAAGAGACTGATAATGTGGATGAAGCGAAAGAGCTATATAGGACACGAGAGGGGCTCTACTAATTCCACCTACTTACTACTTATTTCATGATGATAATATATATATGTAGGGTGTATTTTACAGAAGTCTTGGTAGTACTACTCCTGGTGGTACTTGGTAACCGAGTAATTCAGGAGGAGCCGTGGTGGCCGAGTGGTTCGAGCAGTTGCCTGCGACGTAAAGGTCGCAAGTTCGAATCCCGACTGTACCAATGAGTTTTTCTGAACTTAAGTACAGTGATAAGTCACACCACGAGCTTTACGGTGTGTATAGTCGGTATGTATAGTCGTGCTTGAATAACGGCGATGGACTCGCCATCTGTCACGTTGGCACCTAATATACCTCTGGCGGAAAGTGGGTGTGTGGGTGTTGCCTATACACCTCTGCCTACCCCCTTCGGGGACCCTTGTGGGAAGGCGTGAGGATATATATATATCTAATATGCTATCATCTATTACCTAAGATATGTCTGCTGTGAATATATTAAATTAGCGCGATCCATATATACTATAATATTAGTTTATATGGGATATTCAAGGTTACGGTAGAAATTGTTATGTTTTTACACAAATATCCCCAACCGGCTGAAATCGAACCCGCTACCTTAAGGTCGGCAGCCAATACTCGCTAGACCACGTGTCCCTCAAGAGAGATTTATCATATTAAAATGGGAAAGGTATATTATAAGGACTGGAGTGATTTTTATAATATATAATTACCAAAGTAACACTTATGAGGGTTAATTAAAAATGTATTACCTTCTTTATTAACTAGACTAGAGCGTCCTTTGAATATTATGATAGTATATAATATTCAAAGGATGCCTTAATTATTTAGTGCTTATTAGAAATAACTAACGTTTAATTTCGATGTTCTTTTATTTTGTTATATCCTCACGCCTTTTTTTTTTTTTTTTAAATGCCTGGGACAATTCCACACAAATTGACCTAGTCCCATGTTAAGCAAAGCTTGTGTTATGGTAACTAGACAACGATATATTTACTTATATAGATAGATATATACATAAATACATAGGACATCCAAGACTAAGGTACAAATACTCGTGTTCATCACACAAATATTTGCCCTCAGCGGGATTCAAAACCCGCGACCTCAAGTTTCGCAGTCAGGAGCTCTAACCACAAGACCAGACGGTCGTCACATAAGGATGCCTACCCTAGGCAGAGGTGTAAAGGTAATACCCACACACCCACTTTCCACCAGAGATATATTAGGTGCCAACAGTGTCCAAAATCCATAAGTAACAAAATTTAAGCAGTGTTCGAGCAGTTACTTGCGACACAAAGATCGCAAGTTCAAATCCCGACTTTACGGGGCAGGAAAACATCGAGAGGAAACCTGTATACTCACTCGACATCTGTCACGTTGGCAACAAAAAATTTATCTGGCGGTGTGTTGGTACTGCCTATATACACCTCTGCCTACCCCTTCGGGGACCCTTATAGGAAGTCGTGAGGATATATTACATTTATTGCACAAAATAGGTTGTTTATTCACATTACTACCGTAGTTGGTTTACTGTCCACATTCAACTGGGTGTGTCCCGTATCAGCCCGCGGGTGCGTCGATGCGGCGTTTCCGCAAAAACCCTTGCTATTGGTGTTTGTACAAAAGCACCCCATGTAATCCGATTTCAACCGCTTTGCTGTTTGTTTTCATAGTCTGCGACAAGACTTATACGCTCTCAGCTTGTTTTTGGGTGAAGGAAGTAGTTTTCAGTCACGATAGTTAAAACATACTTGAAATTTGCATAAGCATCAATATTCCGCCAAAGATATATTTTAGGTGCCATCGTGACAGATGGCGAGTACATCGTCTTTACTCAAACACGACTATACATATGCCTTTGAATTTCTTCTCAAACGTCTGCCCTTTCCATGTTTTCCTTTATCGTAAAGCTTTGACCTAATCTGTGTACTCAAGTTCAGAAAAACTTGGTACAGTCACGATTCAAACATGCAATCTTTGTATTGCAAGCGACCACTCGAGCCACTCGGCCGCGATGTATAATACCTGTAAGTAGCTACTATCCAAACCAGAGTGAGACATAAAAATAAAAGCAATATTGAACTTTCTGGCTACAAGAAACGTCACTTCGGAAATAACTGTCTACTCTCAAAGTATTGGAAAAACTGACGAGCTTTAATTTAACTTGTTCGCAAATGAATTCTGTCAAATAAGAGTCAATTTCGTTAACCCAATTTCCTGTGTTCTTTGACGCTTTTTCAGCTACAAGAAAAAAATAGGTTTAGCTAAAGCTAACGTACGTTTAAATGTAATGTCACTTAAATTGATATGGGTGAATGTGGATGTAGCAAAATTGGTCTGTTAGTCTAGAGCAGTGTTTCCCAACCTTTTTTAGGCCCCAGCTAAACATTTCTAAAAAATGTTATGCCTCCATACATATATTCTTTTTAAAATTAGCCAAAGCGAAAGGGTTAAAGTCGTGTCGAGTCCATTTTTAAATTGCCCCCTTAACTATCAAATTGCCCCCTTGTGGGGCGTGGGCTCCACGTTGGGAAACACTGGTCTAGAGAGAGCAGGCGACCACCACGAGTCGAGTGCCCCACGGAGTAGGCATATATATGTATATACGTAGGGATGTACGGATCAATAATTATTATGAACTGACATGTCGTATCAACTACTAACACATGAATAGTCAGAGTAACATTAAGTTAATTTAAAGCATTGTTGTACAACAAAAGGGTTGTATTAAGGCCCTACTAATGATCGGTCCCAGATAAGCCCGAATCGTATGATTGATTATCTTCGACAAAATGATACGTGAAGTTTGTATAGGGATTGACTTTATGGTAATAACGGACTTTGTCCATATAATTGGACTACCCAATTATATGGATATGAAGATCAAAATGGACTTTTTATCCATATAATTGTATATTACGTCATACGTTATACGTTCCTCTTAAATTTATTTATTTATTGAAAAAATTAAATAATTACATTATTATTGAAAACTGCACAAAAATCCGCTGCCTACCTTATAAGATAATAGATGTTTCCATCCTTGAGTGCACCTATCTACTTGTTTATATATCTTCTTGCCTTCTCATAGGGGCCCCTGAAGGGGTAGGCAGAGGTGTGTAGTATAGATAGTGCCATCCACGAAGACGCGCCCCACAATTTTTCACAATAGTTTATAGTGTAAGTGTGCTTTCTACTACCTTCTTCCTAACGTACCTTCGACTAACATTTGAGTATTGTCGGTACACACTGATTACCTATGAGTGCACACGCACACTACAATTAATAGACTCGGGTCATACTCCCCGCATATCGCGAACCCTTCGACAAGAAATTGGTGGGGCGCGTATCTAAAATACACATTATTCCACCGGATCATTACGGTGACAGTTTGCCATCGGTGATGTTGCGATCATCATATTAAAGCAGTCTAGGAATGAATCAAACTTGCCAATAAAACTGGTCTACCAAGGACGCATAGAGGGAATTTTTGCGACAAAACGGCAGTAAATATACATTTTGGCAAAGTGCGAACTCGGCGGCGCGATAAGAGTACCCGTCACAATGTTATCGCAATTTATTAGCCACTATTCTGCAGGTACGACGTAATCGGTATCTGCGTGTTAAATAATAGGACATACTGGTCGGATATAGAACACTAGCGTCCCGGCTACACACGGGTAGACACATTGTTTTTTTTCCCTTGCAATTTATATAGCCTATATATTATATTATATTATATAGCTATATTAATCAGTGATAATGTAGCATTCAAATGGTGAAAGAATTTTTAAAATCAGTCCAGTACTTTCTAAGCTAATTCGTTACAAACTTAGATACAAATCTTTCCTATTTATAATATTAGCATAGAGTATGGATATATAGTTTTTTTCTTTACAGTGCTTTGTTAACAGCTGCGGTGGCTGAGTAGTTAAAGGAACATCTTCACGCCTTCCCACAAGGGTCACCGGGTTGGCAGAGGTGCCCACTTTCCCCCAGAAATATATTGGTGCCTACGTGGTAAATCGTGTCCATTGCCGTTACTTAAGTACTATTAGTTATACGTCTTTTAATTTCTTATTAGCTTATTCCACAGCCTGAGTGTTCGCGGAAGGAAACTTCTTTGGAACCGCGCAGTGCGAGACCTTGGTGGTTCCAAGGTATGGGGATGAATACTCCCTCGATGGTGAGAGGTGCAGTTGTAGAAAGTAGAAGTGGGCATCATGTCGAACAATTCTACAGAGCATTCCCCGTTATACATGAGGTAGAACGCATACATTTGAGAAGAAATTCAAAGGCGTGTGTAAAGTCGTGTTTAAGTTACGGCGATGGACTCGCTATCTGTCAAGTTGGCATCAAAAATATATCACTGGCGGAAAGTGTGTGAGAGGGTACGACCTACAAATCTTTGCCTACCCTTTCGGGAACCCTTGTGGAAAGGCGTAAAGATATTATTGTTATATACTAAGTAGACCTGTCTGCAAGGCAAAGTGCGGTTTAATGTTACTTGCATAGAAATAGGTATTGCTAGTTCCTTACAATCGCCCGTCTCGGTACTTTGCGTCCGTGCTCTACTAAATTCCAGTTTTAAGACCTACTCGCTACGTGCGAGTTCTCCTAACGAGTTCAAACATTCAAAATTGGAATTTAAGTACGTGGCGTATGATAATATGCGATGTTTGAATTGAATTTGTTTCTGCTATGAGTTTACTTCTTTGGAAAGTAAAGTAATATTGCCCTGCGTACATTTGTTCATTTGTAGGTAAATTATATATACTAAGTATATAAAAGAAGCGATGTAAAAGCATTTAAGTGGAAGTTTGGGGAACGAAAAATGTGTAAGTAGTCATGTTCAATTGTTTTTTCGTACAAATATATAAATGAAATCATTATGTTTGAGGTAGGCGCAATTATCGTATATTTTTTTATTAAATAATAAAAATATGTTATGTGTATTAAAATTGTAACTACAAATTTGTTTGTACATTTCGAGTATAATCAGACTTTGATGAATTATGGAAACGTGACAATACTTTTCATGACTTATATAGAGGTCAAAGGGACTGCGCTGAACGGAAGCAAATGGAAAGAATTCCATTAAAGACGCCAACAAGAGACCTGCTCTTCAATTTATAATAATGACGATAATTTTGCTTTTATGTGTATTATCCTACTAATATTATCTCATCCTATTCTGTATTGAGGAAGTTTGTGACGATCTTTGTTCCTCTGCCACGCAGAAACTACTGAACGAAATTGTGTGAAATTTGAGAGAGAGGATTAACACATAGTGTATGTTATATCGAAAAAAAAAGTTTTAATCCACAAACGAAATCTTTTTTTTATACATCTTGGGTGGCAAACAAGCATGCGGCCCGCCTGATAGTAAGCAATTACCTACCGCCGCCTATGGTTGCAACACCAGGGTTATCACTCGCACGTTGATAACACTGAAATGTTATGCTGATGTAGCCGTGAACCGTGGGCAAGTCATTATTATAGATATTATACTTCTAGTAGTAAAGAGCCGTGGTGGCCGAGTGGTTCGAGCAGTTGCCTGCGACGCAAAGATCGCAAGTTCGAATCCCGATTGTATCAATGAGTTTTTCTGAACTTAAGTACAGTGATTAGTCACACCACGAGCTGAACGGTGAAGGAAAACATCGAGAGGAAACCTGCATACGTCTGAGAAGAAATTCAAAGGCGTATGTATAGTCGTGCTGGAGTAACGGCGATGGACTCGCTATCTGTCACGTTGGCACCTAATATACCTCTGGCGGAGAGTGGGTGTGTGGGTATTACCTACACACCTCTGCCTACCCCTTCGGGGACCCTTGTGGGAAGGCGTGAGGATATATTTATATTATTATTATACTTCTAGTACCGTAAGATAAACACTATTAAACTACAAAAACAAATAGTCTAAAATTCCTGCAAGGCCTATTCGCAGAGGAAAATTCCGCCCACGATTAACCCGTGTTATTAGCGCCCTTTCGAGCCAGCGGGCTGAACAACGCGCCATGTCAAATTGACTTGCATTACAAAGTTTCTGAGCGATGAGTTCATGCGATCGAGGCGGAATCGGCGAATTTCCTTTGATGAAGGAAGAAAATATTTCGGTAAGAGTTTCTCGTCTTGCGTTCGGTTGATTGGGTTTAGAAAATAGTTTTAAATAAATGACTATATAAGTTTTTTTATTTATTTATTTATTTATTTACACACACTTTAACATCCTTACAGTAGGTATACCAATATGATGTTAAAAGAAATTAATAATAATAATAACATTAATAAACTAATTTACAATATAACAAAATACACTTTAAAAACTTATATATTATCAAATAGTTTCTAAGAAATTTCTAACCGTTTCTGCGAGTTTCGGCAGGGTCTGGTGGTATATATCTATATCGTTAGACATGGTGTTGATCAAACTAATGGCTCTCGAAAGGGGAGCGTATTTGAGCAGGTTTGTCCTGGGTGTGGGCTCGCTGAGCGTGGGCCGACGGCGGCGAGCCGTAACGCAGGCTGCCGGCGCGCACAGGCGCAGCTCCGCGAGCAGCTCGGGGTGCTGCACCTGCCCGCGCGCCACCCGCGCTACGTACACCACCAGTGCAACATCTCGCCTCACGTCCAACCTAGTGTATCCCACCATACCCATAACAAATAGGCTCGGGTACATTCATGGATAGTATGGGTATACTCCATACTCCTTCATGTAGAGAAAACGTGTGAATTTATTTTGGATTCTTTCCACCATTTGACAATATTTTGCCTCATGGGGATTGCATATTATAGCGTTCGTTTCCAGGTGGCTACGAACCAACGCATTGTATAGTACTTTCAAAACGGTAATATTTTTAAAATCGGTGGCTTGTCTCAATATGAAACCTAGGTTTCTAAACGCTTTATTACAGGCATTCCTGATGTGATTACGAAACGTCAACCCGGACACCATCTCTAGTCCCAAATCACGGACCCGATGTACTCGCGGTATCTCTTCCTGCCCTATCTCATATTGGTGTTGGAGAGGAGCGCGCGAGATTAAATTAAAGACGTAAATTAAAGAAATTGCATCAGACGCAAACCGAAGTGGAAGGCATGAGAATATGGGCAGTACCCACACACCCACCTTCCGCCAGAGATTTATTTAGGTGCTTGAGTAACGGCGACGTTATCGCCACCTGTCACGTTAGGTGGCGATTCCGTCGCCGTTACTCAAGCACGATTATACACACGCCTTTGAATTGCATTTCAAACGTTTGTAAGTTACCTCTCGATGTTTTCACCATAAAGCACGTGGTGTGACTAATCACTGTACTTAAGTTAAGAAAAACTCATTGGTACAGTTGGGATTCGAGCTGCAATCTTTGTGATGTAGGGAACTATTCGAACCATTCAGCTTTCGGCAATGGTTGTGTGGGTATTATATACCCATATAAAGCACAGATTATTGTTTAAAAATCCTTTATTCGTTAACTTCACTGTGCATTGGAAACATTGAAGTATCCAATCAAACTCATTTATAAAAGAACTCATTAAAAATAAAACCCTTTTGAATACAGCGCAATTACTGCGATCCAATTGTATGCTGTCGCATAACGCAAGCCGCGTGTTTTGTAACACCCTGTATAATTACCAGCTCTTGGCATTGGTGCCTGTTCAAATATGGAACTATAAATTTGTTTCAGCTGTGTACTGCACACGCCAGTCACAAATTACTGGTTGCGTACGTTTATTTATATCACAATTCTTTCGTCGAAACAAAGTATTCCATTTTCGATTGATTTATTTTAAGAGCCGTGATGGCCGTACTATTAAAGCTATATCTTCTCACGTACCTACCCATGAGAGTCTGTAATGGAATAGTGGTAGGACTAAAACCACCTCTTTTTGATTAAGATATATTCAACTGGCAATGGGACGGAGAGCAAGTCCAACGCCGTTTCTCAAACACGACTGTGCATACGTCTTTAAATGTTTTCTTAAACGTATGCAAGTTTCCTATCGATGTTTTCTTTCACTGTAAATGTAATGAAAGGTGAAGTATACGAACATGTAGGTACATATGTTGGTCACTATTAAACTACACGGTTTTAAATAAGGCTACATAAAGAAACTGTAAGTAAGACTTACCGAAAGGAGAGCGTCGTCAACGGCCTGTAAGACTTATGACTGTTCGCGTCAGCCATTGGCATTCCCCAGAAGTCGTCCAAAAACAATTGCTTCAAAGAATTTGATCCAAGTACATCACCGTTAGTCACTATTGCCGGTATGTCGTCATGGACAAAGTCACCACTCAAGCTGTTCACGTAACTGAGCACTGCTGTTGCTGTCACCATCACGTAGATAGCTGTGTCACTGTTACACACACTCCTCGAGTGGGACTCCTCACGGACGGTGGTAAGGGATCGTCGCTTCATCTTCGGACTCCTAAGTTTGATTGTCACATTTCTGAATCTGCACATTTGTGGCAGCGGTCTGTAACAAGAGAAAAGAGGAACTTTATAATATATAAAGAGCCGTGGTGGCCGAGTGGCTTGAGTAGTAGTTGCCTGCGTTACAAAGATTGCAAGTTTGAATCTTGATCGAACAAATGTGTTTTTCTAAATTTAAGTACAGTGCTTAGTCACACCACGAGCTTTACGGTGAAGGAAAACATCGAGAGGAATCTTGCATACGTCTGAAATGAAATTCAAAGGTATATGTATACTCGTGCTAAACCAGCTTTGAGCTAGGAACTTACCATATATCCTTAGTATCATTTAATATTTCTATTTAATAACATTTGTATAAGTAATAGAATCTGACTGAAATAAAATTGTTAAGCTGGTACACCATTAAGCCGTGGTTTCAAAGGCATTTGCCGCTAATGCAATAGCAGCTCGCGGAATCTAATTTTTCACCGAGGTTGAATCAATTAGAGCGATCGCTACACCCGTCCTGATTGATCGACCTAACCCAAATGTCGCGGATTTCCATCTAGTCATAGATCGACTCCAAATTGCTGAATTGCACCAAATTTTTTACGTTGAAATGCTTTTTACATTGAACCCTATTAAATGTGTGTATAATACAAACATTATCAACACGACCTCTTTCGCTTCATCCATATATTTATGTACTCGGAAAGTTCATCTGAGATATATTTAGGTGTCAACGCGATAGATCGCCAGTCTGGTGCCGTCTCGCAGGCAAGACTGTGTGGGTTTTGAGCAATTCTAAAACATGGATGTGAGTTTCCTAATTCGACTGTATGTTTTTGTAAGTAGGTTTCGCGATCATTTTGACTATTAAGAATCAATTTTGATAATTCTTTTTTATTTCGTAGATCTCACTTCAGAAATGGTCATATGTACATTTTATCGAAATTGATTTAGCAATTAATGAGGAAATCAACAAATAAAAATATTTTTTAAGAAGAAAGAAACGACTTCGAAGATTATACTTACATATATGTAAGTACCAATATAAACTAAAAAGTAAACAATAATATTTTAATTACATCAAGCTAAGAACATTGTAGGACAATTAACGAAATTATTGATACTCATAGATCCCTAACTATATGCAATTTATAATCAGTTATATTTGGAGTCGTGAAATTTCCTTACAATATGTTTCTTCATCGTTTCGATCGTGGCTTGATAAATCGCTGTTAAGTAAAACCTGCAATCTTGACTTTAGCTATTCAGGCTATTAGACCACCTCAACTTGTTTTGCAATAAAATACATGCATTACTGATCCCGCATGGACGTCAGATAAAACATTCCTTTATTTCATTCATCCGGCCCGGCAGAGTCCGCATGCTCAACTAAATAACTAGATTTCAATATAGCCCACAATATGCGTGCGTTATGAATTTTCGTCTGGCTCACCGAAACTGGGTACGTGCTCGAAATATAATAATCCCCAGAAGAAAAAATGTAAGGGCAGGTTGCGGCAGTTGAGCATTCTACCCTTTAGAGTTCCTTGGAATGTGTTATGGTCTTTTCTATGAACTGAATAAAAAATCTTATTATGAACTTATTATAAAATCTTAATATTTATTTATTACTCCGGATTTTATATTTACAATTAAAGTAGTAATTAAAATATTATATTTTTACCTAACCCACCGTTTGAGTACTCGTGTAGAAAAGTTTAAAGATATATTCAAATCAATAGAAAACGACAAAATTTCTTAAACGTATTGTACAGATAATAAGACAAGCAAAACTCCTTAAGTTATTCAGAGAAATGTTTAATTGGTAAGGACTGAGGAAGTACATTGAGCGGGGGACAGGTATGGAAAAGTTAAATTTCAAGAGTAGGTACTTCAAGTTTCCACTCGTGAAAAGCGTTTGTTTCTCAAGCCCTGCAATCATATTTCACTAGAAAAACTTTGTGAGGAATCTTGAGGAATAAACTTGTGAGAATTACTTTCCCATTTGCTCGAGCGTCTTGCACGTAAATAGGTTCGTGGAAAAACAAGCGAACTTGCTCTGTACAATTAAAGCTGTACTGATAATTATGAGCCGTGGTGGCCGAGCGGTTGCCTGCAAACCAGGAATTCCAAGTTCAAATCCCGACTGTACCAATGACTTTTTATGAACAGTGATTAGTTACACCACGTACTTTAACGGTAGTGTGACTAATCACTACATACGTTTGAAAAGAAATTCAAAAGCGTACGTATAATCGTGCTTGAGTAACGGCGATGGACTTGCCATCTGTGACGTTGGCACGTAAAATATATCTTCGGCGGGAAGTGGGTGTATGATACTCGTGGGAAGGTGTAACTGCTTATTAACAGGCGAACTTATTTGCCGTATTAAGCTCTTGGTAAAGAAAAAACGCAGTGAGTCCTTTGCGGGGCTGATAGAGCGAGCAGAGCGCCAGTCTTTTCAAGACTTACCAACGTGTCTACTTATCTACTTCGCTCTATATATTAACGTTGTTACAAATACACTCATTACTCCCCTATCTACTCCCTATCTCCCCTCACAATTCTTACGGAACCCTGTAATATTTTGTCAGGTACGCAACGCACACTAAATATAAATATTCGGAATTTTCACCGCCCAGTGTACCAAGAACGTGGCCTAACTCGATATTATACGTTTAACTATAAATCAACTACATTTCTATGTAATTGAAAGCTGAAATTACGATATATTATTATTTATTTTTACTTGTATATAAAAATACGGCAGCTCGGCTTTAAGTAGAAATTTACAGATTATCTTTTCTTTGTTTATAAAATATATCCTCACACCTTCCCACGATGGCGCCCGAAGAGGTAGGCAGAAGTGTAGTACCCACCGTGGTAGATGGTAAGTCCATCGCCGTTACTCAAGCCCTACCTATACGCCTTTGAATTGCTTCTCTGACATATGCAGGTTACCTCTTGATGTTTTCCTTCGCCGTTAAGCTCGTGGTGTGGCTAATATCGGTTTTAATCTCGATATTCCCTTTGATCATGTAGCGATGAATGGTCGAATTTGAAATGGAACTGATGTAAATATATTGTGAAGACAATAGCTTCATTCATGAAAAGTATTGTATAATAAAGTCACCACCCTAATACAAACATATCATCACGCCGAATTCCTCACGGGGTTATCAGAGAGAGCAGAGCGTTACTTCTCTCTAGACTTACTTTTACTCCATCCATGTTCATCAGCTCTTAATACATGTTCACCGATTATAAGAATGATACAATACAAGGCTTAATAACTACCAGGTCTAAGTAATGCTAGGTTCATTTGGAATATTTCCTAGAAAGCTTCCAATTACTCTAACGCTATTGTTATCCAAATTGAATAGTCTGTGATATTTCGTATTTTTATATCTGATCTTGAAATTGGAACATCGAATCAAAGGAATTATTTGTCAGAACGTTCGAGTGGTAAACTACAATTTCTCAACGGAGGAAATTTATTCCTTACTCTTAAGAAATGTGGAAATGTTTTTACGACGTCAAAAGTATCTCGAATATACTTGATACTCGTCTTGTGGCTAGCTAGGGTGACCGTTTACTATGAGGCAACGTTGAAAGAGTCACACGTGCCTTTTTTTTTTTTTTTTTTTTTTTTATACCACTTGGGTGGCAAACAAGCATGCGGTCCGCCTGATGGTAAGCGGTTACCGCCGCCTATGGACGCTTGCAACACCAGGGGTATCACTCGCACGTTGCCGACCCTGCAGGAATCTTTTCACACCCTTCTTGAAGAACTCCATGCTGTACTCTCCAGGGAAAACCTCAACGGGAGCTCATTCCACAGCCTGAGCGTTCGCGGAAGAAAACTTCTTTGGAAGCGCACAGTGCGAGACCTTTGTGGTTCCAAGGTATGGGGATGAATTCCCCGTCGATGGCGAGAGGTGCGGTGGTAGAAGGTGGAAGTGGGCATCATATCGAACAATTCTGCAGAACACTCCCCGTTATACAAGCGGTAGAACACACACAGGGAGGCAAAGTCTCTCCTCAGACTTAGTGATTCCAAGCCGCTTGCGAGCATGGGATCGTCGACAATTCTAGCGGCGCGTTTCTGAACCGCGTCAAAAGGCCCAAGCTGGTATCCAGGGGCTCCAGCCCACAGGTGGCAGCAGTACTCCATATGTGGCCTAACTTGCGACTTATAAAGTTGCAGCCTTTGTTGCGGTGTGAAGTACTGCTTAGCTCTGTTGAGTACACCGAGCTTCCTCGACACCAGCTTAGCCTTGTCCTCTAAATGACCACGGAACTGAACGTCGCTAGAAATATCGACCCCAAGGATCCTAATGCTCTCCGAGATGTTCAGGGGAGTGTTCTGGAATTGTGGAGCCACAGCGAATGGAGTTTTTTTTGCGGTGAACGCGCAAACTTGTGTCTTAGTGGGGTTGAAGTGGACTAGGTTTAGTCGACCCCAATCGGAGACACTGCGAAGTGTACTCTCGATTTCAGACACAAGTCGTTCGCGACTTTCCTCCACAGTGGAACGAGGGCGATTAGCACGGCCCGTGTAGTAAGTGTCCCCAGTGCTGTCGTCTGCATAGCAATGAATGCCTTCAATAGAAAGCATGTCATTAATATGCAGAAGAAACAGAGTCGGGGACAACACAGAGCCTTGCGGGACGCCAGCATTAATTTCCATGCTTTCGGAGCAGCTACCGTCAACGACGGCTCTTATGCATCTGCTGGACAGAAAGCTGGCGACCCATTTGCATAATCCCTCTGGCAGTCCGTAGGATGGAAGCTTCGATAGAAGACCGCGATGCCAGACCCGATCGAACGCTCTCGCCACATCCAAGCTAACAGCTAATGCCTCACCTTGACTCTCAATGGCGAGTGACCAACGGTGCGTGAGATATACTAGAAGGTCACCCGTTGAGCGACTGTGGCGGAAGCCATACTGTTGGTCACTCAACAAACCGTGACCCTCTAGATATCGCAGGAGTTGCGTGTTAATCACTCGCTCCATAATTTTGGAGAGGAGGGAGGTGATGGCGATCGGCCTGTAATTCGATGGGTCTGATCTATCGCCCTTTTTGGGCACTGGGTGCACGTGGGCGGTCTTCCACGAAGTTGGGACTTTTTGGGTGGAGTAGGAAAGCGCGAATAGGCGCGTCAAAACAGGACACAGTTCAGGAGCACACTGCTTAAGCACCACTGCCGGAATACCGTCTGGCCCGCTCGACTTATGGACGTCCAGAGACAGCATCTCCCGCCGGACCTCCCGTTGGGTTATGCTTATCTCCGGCATAGAGTTCTCACACCGCAGGATAGTTGGCGGTGTGGCGCCTCCGTCAACCATAGTCGAGTTCGAGGCAAAGAGAGAGCCCAATAGATCCGCTTTCTCTTTGGCACTGTGGGCCAAGTTACCATCCGGCTTACGGAGTGGTGGTAGGGACGACTGGCAAAAGTTTCCCTCAGCAGCCTTGGCAAGGGACCAAAAAGCACGGCTGCCAGAAGGGTAGCTAGCGAGTCTCTTACCAATTCTGCTGACGAAATCGAATTTCGCCCTGGCAATCGCTCGCTTACAGTGCCTCGAGGCAGCATTAAGTTTCCGCTTTGCATCAGATATGTTGGGGTCCAGATTGGATCGAGCCGTGGTCCACGCCTCATACAAGGCTTGCTTGTATAATTTAGCTTCCTTGCAGGGCTTATTAAACCACGGCTGTTTCTTTACCCCTGTAGCTACTAGCGAGTTTGGGATGTAGCATTCCATTCCCGCCAGTATCGTCTCAGCGACGGCTGCTGCACAGGGGTCTGGATCTTCTGATGCAAAGCAGATCTGCCTCCACGGGTACGATGCGTAAAACTCACGCAATCCATCCCAGTCTGCTGCCTTGTAGTGCCACATGCGCCGCCGCCCCGGGGGTCGGGGCACTTCGGCCTTTGCGCACGGCACTTGCGTCCGGACCAGACAGTGGTCGGATGTGCCAAGCGGCGCACCCACCGAGATGGAATAGTTGTCCGGTCGCGTGGTCAGCAGAAGGTCCAGTAAAGAGCTTGTATGGCCCTCGATATCAGGTATTCTGGTTGGTTCGTGTACCAGCTGCGAGAAGCCATAAGCCAGGGCAAGCTCGTAAGCAGCCCTCCCCGCGCAGTCAGTGGACCGAGAGCCAAGCCACTCAACATGGTGAGCGTTAAAATCTCCTAAAACCACCAACTCCGCGGAGGGGTACTGCTCAAGTACTTTGTCCGTTGTCGATTGCAGGTGCTCAAATAGGCGAACTGTGTCTGTGTCACCGCTATGGGACCTGTAAAGGCACGCGTAGATTCGGGTGTTGCCACCATAGTCTACGCGCACCCACAAAATTGACAGGTCTCTGTCTTCAAGGCCGTGGAGACGTCGACAGCAAATATCCTCCCGGAAGTACATACATACCCCGGCGCGGCGCACAAAATTGTGTTCCATCTTGTACCCGGGGTAGTTCAGGTACGATGTATCATCAGGGCAGGATATCTGCGTCTCCGTCAGAAATAGCAGAGTCGGCTGTGTCGTCTCAAGGTGTTGGTGGACTGCATTTAGATTAGAATGAAGTCCCCTGATGTTGCAAAAGTCCATTTTTAATATGGAAGGGGAGGCCGCTGGGAAACTTCTACTATTTTTAAATTTGGCCATTTTAGATTTCTAAGGGTGCTGAAAAGGAAGAAGAGGAATCGTTGTGTCGGCATCAAAGAGGACAAAGCGCAGTCTCAATCCGCCGCAGTGATGTACAGGTAGTGCGGATTGCCGGAGCGGAAGTCGGAAGGGCCCCCGATCCCCCCCTGATGCAGCGGCCGGGTCCACTCCGGTCTCCTCCTCCGGCACGACCACTACACCAAGGACTTTACACACATGTGCAGGTCAGCCTCCCAGGGCGGAGATTAGGTGATCCCTGGGTTCGGGACCCCTACTATATGCGGGCGGCCAGCGGACAGCCGTTTCACCGGGTCTCCCTAACAACCGCACCGACATGCCGCGCCTGGTCACCACCACGGCGGAATTGCACCACTGGTCCTGTGCTGCCGACACACCGCTTCCTCTTGGAGCCTGGCGACCTTACTCACCACAGGAACACGACACACCCGAGGGTAATGCCATTTAGCTGCGATCTTCTGTAAGGTGGAGGTAATGGTACCAGTCGGGCTGCTCCGAATTCGAACGGGAATTAACCGTGCCTTTATTTTGCTCTTTTAGGTTTGCAATATCTATTTTTCTGTGTTCTGTGTATGTACATTAACCACATTAACATAATTTCAACCACCAATATCAAATGAAACCTGCGACGTGGATCACATTTGTAGTTTTTTAGGATCTCGAAGGGGTAGGCGAAGGTGTATAGGTAGTACCTACACACCCAATTTCCGTCAGATATATATTTAGGGAACTCACTATCTTTTTCGAGGGGATAACCTTCTATAGGTACTCAAACGTCCTAGGGGGACCGGTGGGGTGTGTGATTTCTACTCACTAAAATCTCCCTAGAATCCTTAGATGGCTCTGTGCAAATAGGAGGGCTCTGTAGAGCGTCTACGTGTCACGTCTAGAAACGCCTTACTTCGCCCTAGTACCCTAGCTGAGCCTTTGGAAGCACGAGCCAGATCGCGCTGTCGTCAACCTTGGGTCCGTGCTATGTCACAGACAGTGCCCCTACTTACGACAGGCAGGAGGTACCATAGCCTAATTCTTAAGCCATGACTTAATACTATTCAAACCAACCATCAATCTTAGTATAGAGCCTTCTTGCATCAACGTTGTCCTTCATTTATTTCTTATTGTCTCTCGTAGCATGCGCATGGGAACTTTTACTACTTAGTGGATAGAGATCAAGGCCTCCAGCTAAGCACTTTTAGGTCCTAAGCAAACAGCTAAGGCCGCCCCTTGTGGGATACGGACCTCGGCTTAGGGCGTTTCTGGATCGTGAGCTAGGAAGCTAGGCTGGACTGGTTAAGTTCAGTTAAATATTAAGGAGCTGAGTTTGTGCTACTGCACTTACGAGGGTTAGAGGAGGATTACAGCTTATTCGCGTCGAGCCTCGCCGGCGATGACGGAACAATGGTCAGTTTGTACAATGTTGTGGAAAGGAAGTTTTTACGACGTCTCTGTAGGTGCGCTAACGTGCGCTTGATACCGCTGTTTTTTGCAAGCGTCGATAGATGGCGGTAACTGCTAACTCAGGTGGGTCAGTGCCAACCTTGCGTATGATGAAAAGTTGCTTTTCACTCAGAGACATCTATGTAAAGTGACAGTTTACAAGCTGAAGTGCCCAGATATTAATTCTCTATTAGGAAAATATAAAGATGACAAACGCTTTTGAAACAATCTCGTCGGCTGATTTTGAAAGGCTTTCAATTGTACTTTGCCGCTGAATTAACATATTTTTTTAACAGAATTGTTTGTCACATTTCATCGCTCAGCACTGGAATAATCGTTGTCATGGCACACCCCACAGTAGGGCATTCAATGCGGTTTTACTGTTCATTGTCAAACCAAATTGGTTTTTCCTTGTATATTTTGTAATTGGTTTTGATTCGTCATAATGAAGTCACTGTATTCTGATGAAGGGTTTGGTCAAATTATTATTTATTCACAATTAATTGAATTATCAGTAAATGGACGGGAAAAGTTGTTTTTGAAGGATTCCTTTTACCTAATCATATAATCGTCTAAGTAACGTCATCTCAAGCACATAATTAATACGCGCTGAAAATAGAGATCTTGAAAGTAAGGGCTTAATAACAAATTTATGAGACCTTTTTATAAATATTTCGTTTAATCATTACCATTATAATCGTTTAGAGGTTAATTTTGATTGAATTATACATTTCTGCGTTTGATGACACTATCTGAGATACATTAGTAATTAGTCCATTTCCATGTATTGACAACTGAATGGTGAACATTCGACGCCAAGCTAGGTTAATACCTCGTAATGCCCGCGGGATGAACGTTCGAGATAGACCCATTAGAGGGTTGGCAAATAGTCTCCCGTAATTTATCGCGTATCGAAATGGCTACGAGTTGAATTGATTGCAATTTTTCGTAGCAATTCTGTTATTGGAGTAAAAGTTTTTTTTATTAATTGTCAATTTCAAAAACGTACTTGATTTTACCAGAAAATACTAATTTGTATATTATGGAATCGCTGGCGATATCTTTAGATGCCACCGTGACAGATGATTTACTGACTATCCAAGTCATGTGTCACGTAGCCGTTTCTCAAGAACGACTAACAAATAGTTCTTTGAATTTCAAAACGAATTAGGTTTGCTGTGTATATTTTCTGTCACCATTAAGCTCTTGTTGTGATTAATCATATTACTTAACTTCACAAAAACACATACATCGGTACAGCCTTGACTCGCAAACTTTAAGCTGCAAACAAGTACTCAAACCACTCGACCATCACGGCTCATATTATTTTACCATATTATATTCCTCGCTCTCACTGTCACTAAAACTCATCTCACAAATATACGTCACCACAGACAAGACAATTCAGAAAAAATAGTGTAAACACTGACAAGAGAAAAATATTCGAGAAAATGATGGAAAAACGCTAGTTTCACGTCTAGTAGTGTCCGACACTACAATGGCCTGTCAGACACATCCTGGGCCCGCTCAATAGCATATCTTGCTGAGAGGCTCGATTCAAGCCGATCTTGTTCTATTGTTAGGGCTTTTTATATAGCTTGGGTAAATTACAAGTCGGTTCGTCGAGAGCCTGTTTCGGAGCTCACTGTTTGTGGCTGATATTAAGATTTTTCTAGTTGGTTTCTCTAGAACGTTCCTAGACTAAATTAGGGACGTCTTGAAAAAAGGCCAGGTCAAGAGTATCCTAAACCGAAGAGCATGTATGAAGAGAATAATGAAAGTGGAGAAGCGAAAGAAGTATGTAAGGATCGTAGCAAGTGGAAAGAAGTGGTCTCTGCCTACCCCTACGGAAAAGAGGCGTGGTTATATGTATGTATGTATGTATGTTTCTCTAGAATATATTCTTATCTATATACGATTATCAAATAAATTGCCTTATATCATTACGTTCTACTCACTCTACTAACCAAGTTAAGGCCTCGGTGTTTATATCATAATGTTTTACCTATAGGATAGATAGAGGTAACAACACAACGACAAAAGTGACGAGTCTGTCGCCGCATTTATTCCGGGTCGCCAATTAGCGCATGATATGGTGTTTCATACGTCCATAGGTGGCGTTAACCATTTTCCATCAGGTAGGAAATATTGGGCTACGGTGAAATTAGGATATGGATAAACAGTTCATAGTTTTAAATCAGATGAAACCAGATTTGTTTGATATCAGATTCGCATCATTTACAAAGTATTTCCCAATGAAAATATGATTATTTTACTGTTTTCATAATTAAGGCGATCGCGGATTCAAGGATAAGAATGTCAAGAATACTCGAAACGAGCGAAAATTTATAATTCATAAATTCGGATAAATGAAAGAAATTATAAGTCTACAGAGAACGGGCGCTCCAGTTTATCTGCCCACTTGCGATATGTATGAGAAATGTCGCGTGAAGTCCCTCACTCTTGTGTAATGGAAGCAATAACACGTCACAAGTTGCAAATCTAAGCACAAAAATCGGACCACAGTACACATAATGTCCAAGGGTTAACCCTCAACTGAGCACGTATAAAAATTAAGATACCCACGAGTGACCGACACGTCGACATTCTAAACCGCCATTATTAACCCGGTAGGGACGTAAACGGTTCCTCCAACCCTTCGAATGTAACCCGGTTCACTGCGTTCTTCGGTCTGGTATCAGGGCTGACTATACAATTTTAGTTTTATGTTAAAAGTTACACTACGGGCGGTGAAGGCAAACATCATAGGAAACCTACATACGTTTGTGAAGGAATTCAAAGACATATGTATGGTTGTGCTTGAGAAACGGCGATGCACTCGCTATCTGTCATGTTAGCATCTAAAAATCTACAGTGAAAGGTGGGTGTGTGGGTATTATACACACACCTTTGCCAACCACTTCGGGGACCCTTGTGGGAAGTTTGAAGATAAAAATTCTAAGAGTCGTTGTTACCAAGCTTACTTCGTCTCACAGAGTGGTCTACAGGTTCAAGCCCAGGTCTTCATTAATGAGAAATTCTTAACTTAAGTGGGACATTTCGTCACAATACAAACTTTACAGTGTATGAACACATTATCATATTATTTACATAATATTAAGTACGTGAAATCGTGTTTGGAGGTCAACTTCATGAAATACCTATTACATTTGGGATAATTCCACACAAATTGACCTAGTCCCAAATTAAGCAAAGCTTGTGGTAGCTAGACAATGATATATTTACTTACATAGATAGATAAATACATAAATACATAGGACATCCAAGATATACATAGAATATCTGCCCTCAGCGGTAATCGAACCTGCGATCTCAAGATTCGCAGTCAGGAACTCTAACCACTAGAAAAAACGGCTGTCATCCAGAAATGTTTGTTGTAATCGTCCACAGGCGACGGTAATCGCTTACTAGGTGGACCGCATGCTCATTTGCCATAATTATGGTATAAAAAATATTATATAATATAGAAATATATTTTAAGTGAGGCCAACGTGACAGAGTACCAGTCCATCGCTTCTCAAGCTACTATACATACAAAATACGACGAAAAATTTCTTCTCAACCGTATGCGGATTTCTTCTCAATGATACTTCACATAAAGCTCATGATACTAACTAATCACTGTAGTTTAAGTCCAGAAAAACACATACAGTACCCCACAGTCGGGTATAACCTTGCAATCTTTGTGAAACAGGTGCACTATAAAACAACCCAGCCACTAGGGTTCGTTTAAGGTCATATTATTATTGTAACTCATTATTAAATACGACGATACGTTTGTAAAATGGTCCAAATCAAATTCAATTCGCTCGCCCACAATCTCAATATCAATGCCAACAAATCCAATTTAGCACGAAACATTTCCATCAGAAACAAATGACGACATATAAGATTAGAATCAAAATAGTAGGAGCGCAGTGGCAACCCTAATTCCCGTCCGTGTTTTATGACACTTGTGGCTAGCTAATGTGATTAAATGAATGTATTTAGCGATAACGGCCGGTTTTATTCGTGTCGTGAGTTTATGGGATTGGTATTTAGATTTCAGGGTACATGTGGCCGGTTTATTTGACTTATACTGCGAACAGATGTTAATGCAGATATGTTGGGACTTTGCCATGCCATGAATGTAAGGGTTTATTTTATATCATGTACGTGTTTATTTGCGTATCATCACGCCGAGTCCCTTGCGTGGGGTAAGCGTGATACACGCCTATTTCGTTTCATCCTATTTATCTGCCTAATCTTACAGGCTCCTCATTAGCACATCTGTCAACTTAGTCTTAGAAGTGTTTTGTTCATATGTATATAAATATAAGTCGATATATACGTATACACTGAAAACAGTATATGTATATAGCTGAAGTGAAAGCTTGTGAAACTTTGTCAGGAAGTTTGCCCTCTTTCACGTAAAAATTACCGAAAGGAATGAAGTGAAATTTGGCACAGACATAGATTTATTTATTTATTTATTTATTTATTTATTAACAATTAGCACGACAACGTGGTCATTTACGCTAATATAGCTGGATTAACGCATAGGATATAATTCCAGGCGAAATCTACCAATTAAATTAAAGTTTACGCGGGTAAAACAGCGGAGCACTGCTAGTGTAAATAATGAATAGCAACTATTTCTCGTTGCCTCTGTCCAGCACAATCTCTTCGACCTCCTATTATGCCACGAGAGATTCCAATGTTTTAAGATCTGATCTTTTAAGATCTTTTTTCTCGGCGTGTCTGATACAACCCCTTCGAATTGCCTCTGTCCAACACAACCTCGTTCATCTCCCTATACAATATGAGAGATATTATTTCCTTCAAATGCCATAGGTATGTTAATCTTGGTCTTCCTCTTCCTCTCTTTATCTCCTCCCTTTATGCTATGTCCATGCCTTTTCTTTAAGGGCTTGGCTTTTGTCGGAGTGTCTGATGCAACCCATTCCAATTGCCTCTGCCCAGCGCAACCTTTTTAGTCTCCCTATATAACATGAGAGATATATTTCTTTCACCTACCACAGGTATGTTAACCTTGGTCTTCCTCCCTAAGATATTTTAAGAAAAAGAAGAAGCTAGCTGAATAAGCTATCATGTCGTAAATAACGCTTATAATAAATAGAGCGTTGTCTAATTCCCATACCATCCTTGCTTAGTTTGAGACTGGGTCAATTAATTATACACAAACACAACGTTTCAGTATTTATATGAACATTTATATGATCGTGTAGTGATAAATACTCTGTTTGATTGATATACGTAATTAAATTGAGTCGATACATACGAGTGAGCTCACTTACATTGTCTGTACATTATTCCAGTTTATGGTATTGTTCCTTCGCGTATAATTTTGGTTTCTACGTTTCTGCGTTTGGTTTCTGCGATTTCAAGTAAATTAAACTAAAAACGAGGTATTTTGTAAATCACGGTACGGGTCCCAGTTTTCAATGAATGAATAAATTAAATTTAGCAGACATTATTTTGTGATGACTATTTCATTTTCGTTTGATTACTTCCTACTTTGTTTTGGAATAATAAATAACTTTATTTCTAAGGTTTTATTCCTTTATGAGGTTGTTATTCTTTCGTCAGCTTAAGTCTAGGCATTATTATTTTATCGAAGCTTCTCGGTACATCTGCATAGTAGAGGTATTATTGCTCGCAACCATTGTGGTTGAGTGTGAAATTGAAACTTCAAAAATCATACGTAGGTACATACGCCGTCCCTCACGGCTTGGGAGGGCAACATTTCTCTTTATAGTTACCGACCTCTTTAGCATCGTCCACATTCAAAATGATATCATAATATAATTTTTATTATCCTCATATATCAGAGCCAGTTGCCTGCATCACAAAGATTGCGTTCGAATCCCGGCTATACCAATGAGTTTTATCTGTACTTAAGTACAGTGATTAGTCACACCACTAGCTTTACGGTGAAGCAAAAACTGTATACGCTTGAGAAGAAATTCAAAGGTATAGTCGTGCTTGAGTAACGGCGATGGACTCACCATCTGTCACGTTGGCACCTACAATATATATCTGGTGAAAAGTAGGTGTGTGGGTATTACCTAGAAACCTTTGCCAACCCCTTCAGGGAACCTCGTGGGAAGCATATTTTCGTGAGCATATTTATATATCAATACAAGTCCTCAAAGCATAAATAGAGGTGTTAATTTAACCTCTTTTGTCGTTGATACATTAAGGATCCAACCATATCTCAGGTACAGCTACACATTGATCCAAGGCACTATTGGGTTTGAGCCAGTAAACTTCAAATTTGTATATAACTGCTAACTAACACGGGCCTACAAAGTATTAAACGAAAATCAAATATTTGAAACCAAACGCACACTAAACGCAAACTAGATCTTTTGCTAGTAACAATAGGGGTGATAGTACTACCCTTTCACGGTACCTCTCGTTGGATGATCCTTAAAATCTCATAAAACATGAATATTTTTCACAAAATTTGTGAAAGGGTGAGATCCTTTCCGGCCTCTCCGAGTACCTTCCATAAACGCACTTCGCGCCGCAAATTAAGCGGAGTGCGACCGAACGAACCATATACGACTTTACATACGCCTTCGAATTTCTTCTCAAACGTAGCAGCATGACTTTCAATACATATGTATGTACGACTTTAATTTCGTTTTAAATGTATTCAGGATTCTTCTCAATGGTTTTCTAGTATCCCGCTTCAGCGTATTTAAGATCAGAAAAGCTCATTGGTACAGTCGGAATTTAATCTTTGTGTTGCAGCTGACTAACGCGGCTCATAACGCGTATATGTATATATACAATATATTATACGGACCGTGGTGAGGTTACCGTTCGCTATTAATACTTACAATACCGAGGGTATTCATCGCGCGCTGCAGATCCTACAGAAATCTTTTCACATCCTTGCAAAACTATATTATGCTGTCTCTCTTGGGAAATGTCAGATCAAGTACGTTGAAACTAGCATTACTTTAATACTCCATATAATTTCAGGTTTGTGTGTGAAAATATCGCTACATTCCATTTGACATAGTTCCCGTGGATTTACAGAAAACTGCAACAAGCAAATACATTTTCCCTGAAAATATGAGAATACCTAAAAATAAAATACCCGACACACATTTTCGTTTCACTAAACCTTGACTTCGACGCAGAGAAATTTTAGCTCCTTTACCGCAATTACGCAAAAAATGGCAATACATCACGTACGCAAAAACATTACCACGTCGGGGTTTCAGAAACAAAAATGAGCCAAGTTACATTTTCCATTCCCTCCGCAGACCCCTTCCCCGGAAGTCATCGGCGTAGGGTCTGTACCGTACTTAAACTCGACATTTATCGAGGCACGTAAAAAGTCGATAGTCGGGTCTTCCGCACGTCGTTTTGGCAGACACTTGTGCCCAAATAGCTTTTGGGTTAACTAAAAATCATGGTCAATGCAGGGTGAGTAAGTAGGTTTATTTCGTTTAGTATCAACTGGTCGATCGTCAAGTAGTGTTTCTGATTAGGGAGGATATAGGGAGACTCAGGAAATAGGAAAAATCCATTAAACCATGTTTCAGAGGGAATATTACCTTTAACAATGCTGTCATTTGTTTATTTTGGCTTGTTTTTTAGCATCGTCATGAGAATATATTCACAGCACCCGAACACTGCTAGAAGACAACTATTCTATTTTCAAAGACACCTACAGAAAGACAAACATTTAAAACAATATTGTTCTTTTTACAAATATATATATATATATATATATATATATATATATATATATATATATATATACTTCGGTTAAAATATACTCGGCTTTAGCTATTAGTTTATATCTAAAGCGTATTTTTATTTTCCAGTCTTACCAAGAGTATCCGAACAGGTAGGCAAAGATGTAAAGAGTACTTTGGAAAGCTCCGTACGACTATTCAACCGAAATATATACGCCATTTGTAAGTCTATGATAGTTTTTATTCAGGCTTTGTCTGGATTAAGTACAGTGATTAGTCACACCACGAGCTTTACGGAGAAGGAAACATCGAGAGAAAACCTGCATAAGTCGGACTCGAGTAACAGCGATGCACTCTCCATCTGTCACGTTCGCATCTAAAATATATCACTGGCGGAAAGTGGGTGTCCACACGCCCACTACCTATAATACCTATACACCTCTGCCTAGCCCTTCGGGACCTTTGTGGGAATGCCTGAGGATATATAAAGTCAGTTGGTTTTACGTACAATCAGCATGCGGCCGTTTGGTAAGCGGTTATCGCCGATTCGAAGCCTACAATCAGCTTACAACAGCAATCGCGCGTTGTCGACCGAAAATGTACCAGATGCCTTGTATTGCGATTGAACTGTCACAAAATAACCAATTTTCAAGCGTATCCCATAATCGCATCACCAGAACTAGAACAATAGCTGGTAGCGGTCCAGTACGCGTATATCCGAGCGTCGCAATTTACTGTGAATCCGAGTTGCCTCGCTATTGTAACGAGGATCCCACTCAATTACTAATAGAATCGATTAACTACGATTCTAATAATTAATCGGTATCCAGTTACATCACTAGATTAATTTGGTGCCGCATTATCGTGGCTTGATTAATTAATTGCTTACCGTTAGTACATGAGAGCAGACTTAAAATTGCTATTACTCGATGTTTATTCTTTATCAAAGTACATTACAGAGGGACGTGTCATGTCTATAGTTAAGATGGAAAATAGACATCTCATCATAATCATCACCATCATCATCATCATTGATATCTCAACGAATGTCTACAGGGAGAACACAGGACGTTAAGTTTGAACGTGAAGAAAATCATAGGGTATGGCAACCGAATATCATCAGATAGTTCACCTGAATGAACCATCTGATTACATCAGTCCTTACTCGCTTTACCAGATATCACGAGTTAAGAATAGAGAGAACTGGCGCTCTATTCTCTCTGCCGATCCCTTTTTTCGTCATCATCGTCGTCAATCCCTTTTAACGTAAGATAATGAAAGGCAATGGCGATGGACTTACCATATTATGTCATGTTGCTACGTAAAATACATCTCCGTCGGAAAGTGGGTGTCTGGGTTCTACCTATACACGTCTGCGTACCCCTTCGGGCACTCATGTGAAAAGGAACTCCTTTCATTTGCCTCCAAACGCAATGACAGTCGTCTTACTCATACCTCTACTTATACGTAAATATTTGTGAAACTAATCAAAATCAAAATCTATCAAAATTTACTTACTTTTAAAAATCGTGACTATAAATTGCTTTTTTATAGTCACGACCTTCAAAAGTACACCTTAGAACTAGTAGTGTGACGAATTTATAAACGGTAGATATTTATATTTTGAGTGGAACACAATAAACGTGCATTACCTAGAAAGCTTCGTTGGACTTATAGTAACGCATATATGTACTTTACTTAGAAAACTCTGGCACAAACACGAAGCGCTGTAATTTACGGGCACATAACGCCGCAATCTCACTTCCAACACACCATTATCCCGGCTTCCAATTAACGGGAATCTGCTTTATTAACACCCAGTATATACTGATACATCGGTCACATAAAAATATGGAGCATAGCGGATTTACATTCCTACGCTACGGGGTAATTCCTAAGCTGGGGTTTATGGCCTGGGAACGTTATTCGAGATTACAAGAGTAGTATATATGCTGCCTATATATGCCGTGGTGGCCGAGTGGTTCGAGCAGTTGCCTGCGACGCAAAGGTCGCAAGTTCGAATCCCGACTGTACCAATGAGTTTTTCGGAACTTAAGTACAGTGATTAGTCACACCACGAGCTTTACGGTGAAGGAAAACATCGAGAGGAAACCTGCATACGTCTTAGAAGAAACTCAAAGGCGTATGTATTATATGTAATCGTGCTTGAATAACGGCGATGGACTCGCCATCTGTCACGTTGGCACCTAATATACCTCTGGCGGAAAGTGGGTGTGTGGATATTACCTAAACACCTCTACCTACCCCTTCGGGGACCCTTGTGGGAAGGCGTGAGGATATATTATATTATGATATACATATATAAAAATTAGCTGCCGTGATGTAGTCTCGGAAATACTGAAAGTGATGACCGATTGTGATTAAAGAAAAAAATAGTTTAAATTTATCTATTGGATACGATAAACGGCACTCGATTTCCAGATTAAAATTTCCGAGTGAAGCGCAATTTGAGTGGGACGCATATTAGCCGTGTTGGCCTAGTGGTTCAAACGCCTACGCCTACAACTCAAATATTCCAAGATCGAAACCCGGTGAAGAGAAGGAAAACATTGAGAGGAAACCTACATATACAAATTCTGAGGCATATGTATAGTCGTGCTTGAGAACAAATTCAAAAAGCAAATTATTCAGCATCAGATTATTTAAATGATAGCTATGCATGGCAATGAATTGATCCTGCTGCGGAGAATTTATATTATGTAAAATTAAATCTTTTTCTACTCCCGCGTCAAAGGAAACCAATTTTAAAAAGGTAACCGCTGAGTTCGTGACACTCTTTATTCTCCTGACACATTTTATCCTGGAAACGGTGGTAGCTCGTTTTTTACTTAGTATGTGACGTTCAATAAGTGTTCCCTGCATCCCTTGCATTGAATAAAATATTTCAATTTTCAGTAACGGCAATGAATTGCCATCTGTCACGTTGGCACCTAAAATATATCTCTGGCGGAAGAAGGGTGTGTGGGTACTAACTACTTAACAGCCTGACCTACACCTTCGGAGACCCTTGTGGGAAGGCGTGAAGAAGTATAGAAAATCTAATTTAAGAGGTAACAACTAGTGTGTAGCGCCGTCCAACGATGTCATATTCACTTTACCTATATTAACTCAGTACCCCATTTTGTGGGGTCAGTAAACGCCTACATTACCGCTACAAGAGGCTATCACTCTCGCCGAGCGACCCGAGTGTCGGAGGTAATTGACCAGTTAAAACGTAGAAAAGCCCTCATATATAAATTAGATTCACATATACAGGGTATTAAGGGTTATAGAACAGTGAATAATACAATAACATTCAATTAGATAGTTCCTTGCTTCATTCAATTCATAAATTTATTCTATACTAGCTGTCCCGCCCAGCTTCGCTCGGGTGAAAAAGTTAAATTGCCCGTAACACGATCGCAGCGCCACCTATTGGGTCCAATTGTAAATCTAAACCATTCTCGAATCTAGCTTAAGATACACAGAAACACACAGAAAGCTTCGCCCGGGTAAAAAGGTAAAATTCTTGAAACTCGATCGCAGCGCCACCTATCGGGTCCAATTTAATATAGCCTATGTTACTCGGGGATAATGTAGCTTTCCAAAGGTGAAAGAATTTTTGAAATCGGTCCAGTAGTTTCGGAGCCTATTCATTACAAACAAACAAACAAATCTTTTCTCTTTATAATATTAGTATAGATTGGTTGGCAGCTTTTTCCGGAGTTCAACATATTCTGTATGTGTTATGTTAAAAATGTATATAAATGTTATTTTATTCAGTTTTGTAGTTTTCACGTAAAAGAGGAATAAACAACAAGCTTTCGCATTTATAATTTTTATAGGATTGTCTATCTGTCTATTTGTTCGGTTCTATTCCCCGAAACGGTGTCACTGATTTGACGAAACTCTCTGTTACATATGACGTATGCTTTATTGATAATGGCGCGATTGTAGACCAAAGCCCGCCAAAATAAAACCACTGACAGCTGTCATTTGTAAGTGGCCGCGACAACCCGAAACTTACTGACAGCTGTCAGTCAAGTCAATATACACATTACTCTCACTGGCAAATAGGTACATACATACATACATATCATCACGCCAAGTCCCTAACGGGGTAGGCAGAGAGTATAGAGCCCCAGTTCTCTCTAGACTTACATACCTCTTTCGCTTCGTCCACATTCATCAGTCTCTTCATACATGCTCGTCGGTTTCGAGTACTCTTAACGTTCCCGTCCTTGAGAGTCCGATCTATTTGATCCAGGTAGTTGGAACGTGGCCTTCCTCTGCCTCTTCTTGCACACACTTTTGCTTTGTATATCTGTTTCGTCAATCTTTCTTCACTCATCCTTTCTATGTGTCCAAACCAACGTAACATGCCTTTCTTCATCTTTACAATCACGCCCTCATTCACGCCAGTTGATTTGCGAATCTCTTCATTGCGGATTTGATCTAATATCGTTACGCCGCACATTTTTCGAAGAGATCGCATCTCGACTGCATTCAAGCTATTTTCATACTTCCTCTGACATACCCAGGATTCGCTGCCATACTTTTACTGCCCATCAACGCCGACATGGCTCCATTCACCTTATTTCCGGCAGTTATCCTTCTTTCAATATCTTTTTCATACTTTCCATCTCGTGTGAACATGCTTCCAAGATATACAAATTCATTCACATAGGCAAATAGGTAAATAGACAATAAGGATTAACGTATTTTTTTTAACATGATGTATTTTCATAATTTCTGGGCCGTTCATGGAGGTGGTCACCAGAGAAGCCTGTTCAGAATGCTAGAGAATTTCAAGAAGACTGTATACATCGAATGATTGTTAAATGGTTTGGGGATAAATGTTCTGTGAATAGTCCTCTATCAATACATCAGATGGTGAACCTTGGAGAGGCTCTAGGAAAGAAGGCCGGCGACTGGTATGGACCTGCTTCTGTAGCTCACTGCCTTAAGGCTACAGTGGTGGCTGCTTCAAAAGAAAATTATGAATTTGACAATTTGGAAGTTTATGTTGCTCAAGATTCAACAGTGTACATTCAAGATGTATATACATTGTGTAGGCTACCTCATGGGTCTTGGAAGGCATTGATACTTTTGGTTCCTGTAAAGTTAGGCTCAGACAAATTTAATCCTATTTATGGGCCTTGCTTGACTTCACTACTTACACTAGATTTTTGCATGGGAATAATTGGTGGGCGGCCTAAACACTCATTATATTTTATTGGTTATCAAGATGACAGGCTGATACATTTAGACCCTCATTACTGCCAAGAGACAGTAGATGTATGGCAGCCAAATTTTCCTCTACAGTCATATCACTGCCGCTCACCAAGGAAAATGCCTCTTAGTAAAATGGACCCGTCATGTTGTATTGGCTTTTACCTAGCATCACAACATGATTTTGAAACATTTGTAAATATCATTAAGTCATTCCTAGTCCCACAGGGAGTTTCTTCTAATTATGAATATCCAATATTTACTTTAAACCATGGGTCATCCAGTTCTGTGAAGGACCCACCTAATATAAGATATTCAATCTATGAAACTGAGCAAAACTGGGTGACTCCCAACATACAGGACAGTGATACAGATATTGAGTCAGAAGAATTTGTGTTAGTGTGACTTGGAATACTTATTTACATTTATGTATTATATACATCCATAAATTATTAACTTATAAAGCTTAATTGTGGCTTAGCAAAAAAAAACAGCTGTGTGGTGTCGGCTTAGAATAGCACCAACCCAACTCTTCCCGTGGGTGTCGTACGAGGCGACTAAGGGAAATACACCGGGAGGCGGGCAGCAGCGCCACCCGTAGAACAAATCTACAACCAAACTGCGATCCCCAACCCGCATGCCCAGCGTGGGGATTATGGGCATTACCCCCCAATGACAAAAGGAGAAAGGAAATGGCCCCTAGTTCCCGGCCGCCTCGCTATTCCTGGCCATGGTAGCGGCCACGGTAACGGCGGGGCAGGGGGTGCTAAGAATCACCGGGCTACCTCAGGCTACCACTCAAATCTGACCCTGGCAACGTTTAACGGACGTACTCTGAGGCTTGACCATCATCTAGCGCAGTTGGAAGTGGAGTTAGAGAACATTAAATGGCACATTCTGGGGTTGTGTGAAGTCCGTAGAGAGGGGGAGGACACCGTAACCCTAGACTCGGGCCATCTTCTCTACTTTCGTGAGGGTGATAAAACATCCCAGGGTGGCGTAGGTTTCCTCGTCAATAGGGCCCTCTCTAACAACGTCCAAGAAATCTCCAGTGTATCGACCAGGGTAGCGTACCTGATCCTTCGGCTATCCAAACGATATAGCATGAAGGTCATACAGGTTTACGCACCGACCTCGACACACTCGGATGATGAAGTGGAGGATATGTATGAAGACATATCCAAAGCCTTACACAACACCACTAAGGCTCACTTCAACGTTGTTATGGGGGACTTTAACGGCAAGGTGGGAACCCAGAGTGGCAACGAATCCCGAATAGGCCCGTATGGTTATGGAGTTAGGAATCACAGGGGGCAAATGCTTGTCAACTTCCTAGAGAAAGAGGGGCTGTTCTTAATGAATTCCTTCTTTAAGAAACAGCCTCAAAGGAAGTGGACATGGCAAAGCCCCGACACTGTGACAAAAAATGAAATCGACTTCATCATGACAGATAGCAAGCACATATTCAGAGATGTCTCAGTGATCAGCAGGTTCAACACCGGATCCGATCACCGACTTCTCCGAGGCTCTCTGAATATCAACTTGAAGCTTGAGAGAAGCCGTCTGATGAAGTCCACGCTCCGACCTAACCCAATCCAAGTCATGGCGGGCACCGAGAAATTTCAGCAGCTTCTCGGGGATAGATTTGTTGCCTTGGAACCCACTGATGACGTTGACGAGACCCTACACAATCTGGTCGAAACGTTGAGAGGCGAGGGCATCAAGTTTTGCCAACAGAGTCGTACGGGTAAGAAGTCCAAACTATCGGATGAGACTCTCGGGCTTATGACAAAAAGACGGGAAACCACCCAATCAACTTCGTCAGAGAGGTCAGACCTGAATAAGCAAATTGCGAAGATGATACGGCGTGACCTCCGGAGCTCCAACACTCGTCTCATTGAAGAGGCGATAGAGCGAAACCGAGGGTCCAAAGTATTCACTCAGCAGCTTGGCAGGAGCCACCTGACGAAGCTTAGAACGCACGACGAGAGGATCGTAGTGTCGAAGCCGGAGATCTCTGCGGAGATAGAGGATTTCTACAGCCGATTGTACGCTGCACATGCCCCTCATTCGCGACGAGACGACCATGATTCTAGAGCCACCCTGACACGCCACTATACCGACGAACTGCCGGACATCAGTCAAGACGAGATCGTGTTCACTCTGAGGCAGCTTAAAAATGGAAAAGCCCCCGGTGAGGACGGAATTACTTCAGAGCTTCTGAAGGCAGGAGGAGCCCCTATTATACAGAAGCTTCAGAAGCTTTTCAATACCGTCCTTCACAGTGGGAGAACTCCAAGGGCGTGGAGCGAGAGTTTGGTTGTGCTCTTCTTTAAGAAGGGAGATAAAACCCTTCTTAAGAATTACAGACCCATCACACTCCTGAGCCACGTCTATAAGCTGTTCTCACGAGTGATCACGAATCGTCTCGCCAGGAGACTTGACGAGTTTCAGCCACCGGAACAGGCCGGGTTTCGCGGAGGATTTAGCACCATAGACCACATTCACACAGTGAGGCAGATTATACAGAAGTCCGAAGAGTATAATCTGCCCCTGTGTCTGGCCTTTGTGGACTATGAGAAAGCCTTTGACTCTGTCGAAACCTGGGCTGTTCTGGAATCCTTACAGCGGTGCCAAGTGGACTATCGTTATATCGAGGTGTTGAGATGCCTCTATGACGCCGCTACCATGAGTGTCCAAGTACAGGGCCAGCAGTCTAAACCCATCCAATTGCGCAAGGGAGTGAGACAGGGGGATGTGATATCCCCGAAACTGTTCACGAGCGCGTTGGAAGATGTTTTTAAGACGCTGGACTGGAAAGGTAAGGGCATCAACGTAAACGGCGATTACATCTCACACCTGCGATTCGCTGATGACATAGTCCTAATGGCGGAGTCACTGGAGGAGCTAAACCGGATGCTGGACGGCCTAGCTGCAGCCTCGCGACGCATCGGTCTCGGCATGAATTTGGATAAAACCAAAGTCATGATCAATGGCCACATTGATCCGGGACCGGTTGTCGTACATGGCCACCTTCTTGAAATTGTTTCCGAGTACACGTACCTTGGGCAGATTCTGCAGTTGGGTAAAAACAATTTTGAGAAGGAGGCCAAGAGGAGGATCCATCTGGGCTGGGCAGCGTTTGGGAAACTACGTCGAGTCTTCTCGTCATCCATACCGCAATGCTTGAAAACTAAAGTTTTCAATCAGTGCGTCCTACCCGTCATGACCTACGGAGCTGAGACGTGGACACTAACGATAGGGCTGGTCCACCAGTTTAAGGTCGCTCAGCGAGCTATGGAGAGAGCTATGCTCGGAGTCTCTCTGAAGGATAAGATTCGCAACGAATACATCCGACAGAGAACCAAAGTTACCGACATAGCTCAAAGAATTAGCAAGCTGAAGTGGCAGTGGGCCGGCCATATCTCGCGAAGAACCGACAACCGCTGGGGTAAACGTGTTCTACAGTGGAGACCACGACTAGGCAAACGTAGTGTAGGACGCCCTCCGACCAGGTGGGATGACGATTTGCGAAGGACTGCTGGCAGATGTTGGATGCGGCAAGCTGAAGACAGGGCGCTATGGCGCTCATTAGGGGAGGCCTATGTCCAGCAGTGGACTAGAGTGGGCTGATGATGATGATGATGATGATGATTTTCATAATAATCATAATAAAAGTATCGTCGTCGGGAAATATGACCCCAGTTCAGATTAATTGAGGTTTAAGCTGAAGACTGACCTTGAGCGGAGTCAATTTTACTCGGTGCCCTCCTCTCACAGTTTGACAGTTAATAAAGGCTCTATGGAGGCCAAATCTGAATTGCTAATGTTATTTTTCTTTAAATTACTTCCCTGTGCCGTGGATTAAGCGGCTATTATATTCAAAGATTGTTTGCCCTATCGCCCCTTATTGCTTGGCCTTGTGATTTTTAAATGCCCTTTTGTAAATTAAATCTTATTATTCGGGAAGAGTGGTTGTTATACCTTGTAGTCTCCTGTGACGAAAAGACTGCAAATTCGAAGAGACTTTTCAGAACTTTAGTCAGCTAATAAGCACATTACGAGCTTTTCCGTAAAGGAATGAGAGGAGACCTGCATGCTTTTCAGAAAATTCGATATATATACAGTCGAGACGTATATAGTAGAGCCTTGGCCGATTGGTTCGATTAGTTGCCTGCAAATTTTTATTACTGTTGTTAACTCAATACGATCTTTAGTAGTTTATTATATTTTTCAATTTTTTTATTTAAATGGCCCCATCTACAAAGGTCCATGGTCCATCTATAGGAAGGTAGTGGCAGCTTACCATCATGCCGGCTATTGGTAGCTATGCCATGCTAGTTTTCCACTTATAGTATAAAAAAGTATGGCGATGTTAAAAATCTATATTTTGACAACCGCCAGACGTCAAACGGCATTGCCATGACGTTTCCTGTCATCGCAGCACACAAATCCAATATTTATGTTAATATACCCATGTGCCCTCATATCTTGGCACTAAAATATGCATTGAAACATCTCCGAACTGTCAAACACTCCATTGACGAAGGCAACAAGTGTTGCGTTGCGAACACAAAAACACATTAGTTAAATGAGACAGCTTCGACAGCGCTGACGTAAACGCTGAGCAAATATTTGATGCAATACAATTTGACTCGTTAGCAAAGGGACTTTGCTTCTCAGGGTAAACAGGACGTACCTAATACAGGCTTTGACAAAGTTGAAGGACCTATCTTTACTTAGAAATACCTACAGGCAAAAATGTTATTCAAGATTGTTAGGCTAAATATTAAATAATATAATAATATATAATAAAATAATAATATATCCTCACGCCTTCCCACAAGGGTCCCCGAAGGGGTAGGCAAAGGTAATACCCAACACCCACTTTCCGCCAGAGGTATATTAGGTGCCAACGTGACAGATGGCGAGTCCATCGCCGTTACTCAAGCACGACTATACATACGCCTTTGAATTTCTTCTCAGACGTATGCAGGTTTCCTCTTGATGTTTTCCTTCACCGTAGTGTGCTCGTGGTGTGACTAATCAAAAGAAGTTAGTTACCTACAAAAGAGAGATTGCAAGTTCTAATCTCGACTGTACCATTTTCTGAACTACAATATATATCATATATTATACAATACTCGTTTTAAGACTAATTGTACTATACATTATAATAAATTCGCTCTATATATATGAACCATTTATAGGTATAAATAGCACTTAATTGATTACATATCATCACACCGACTCCGCTAGGGGTCGCCACTTGTCGCTAAATATTTTGAATAATGAATCGCAAACCACAAATTACATTGATTATTCCAATACAATTAAACCATATTCGTTGTTTATGGAACGCAAATAACGCCATTGTTTTGTGGCATCGCAAATATTCCCTGTTAATGTAGGCTAGCACTAGCTTTGCCATAAAGAAAAACATGATTTCGAAGTAATTCAAAATTCTGCGTCGCGGAAAAACACTGGCCACCATGGCACCTGACACTTTGTTTGTTTTTTTTTTAATTAAACATCTATGCCATCTCCATCGGCATCTTTGACCTCGGTATTCGTTGAGGCCGATCCGCGGAGTGTTTGTGAAGCAACAATTTATAAAATTAAAGCGCCTACTCCCTTCAATCTCGGAAGATCCGAAGAAATATTATTACTTACCACAAAAGCCGTTGAGAAAATCGATACGTCACTAACAGATTATTCTGATCAACTAACTTGACGTCAAAATGTTTCATCGCTAATTACACTAATGGCTTGTTTAAATTCAGAAATCAATCTTTCCGGGCGCAGGCTCTGTAGTGTCATTAACGTTATTGAGTGGTCCAACCGAATAATAATACGGCGTCCCAAAAGTTTTGCACTTTCGCTCCCGTACACAATTGTCAAACCCCTAATGGAGTCCTAACTGTGAGGGACCAACCGAGCACCCCATGTGATGAAATGAGCAGGTTGTCATGCCATTTCGGCAATTAAGTTGACCAACACAGCCTTTTGGTAGAGCCAGTTTATAATTCGAAAGCGTACATTATTATTGGTCAAAATGGCAAGCATTGACATTATAATTTTTATATTAAAGTGTCGTTGTCGCCGAGTAGTCGGCTATTCACTAATCGCAAGATTGCTAAGAGTATGATTAAGATCGAAACCAGACTGTACCATTGAGTTTTTTTCTGAAGGTACAGTGATTAATCGCACGACGATCTTTTCGGAAAAAGAAAGCACGGAGAGTTATATTATGTATAGCAAAATGTACATTCATGCTTCCAGCACCTCAAATATATCTTCGATGAAAGAGCATAGGTATACCTCTACACTTCGAGGACTCTTTTCTGTGTCTACTCTTCGGGGGCCATCTCCGAAGAGTAGACACAGAAATAAATAGTATTATTACTTTATTAATTATCATTATGATATCCTCACGCCTTCCCACATGAGTCCCCGAAGGGGTAGGCAGAGGTGTATAGGTAATACCCAAACACCCACTTTCCGATTTTAGCACACTGATAATTTTATATCTATTTGATTTAAAATAATAAGAATTAGGTAACACGTGATAAATTAGAAACGTTAGCTTTATTTCAATTATTTCGAGGCAAATTAATTAGTCAAATTGCTTAGTGTGTAATATTCCTTATTTCAATGCTATAAGGTTTCCAACTAGCCTAGTCATAAGACTTGTGTAGTTTGTTCCAAATGTTATGTCGATCCGTCACGTGCTCGAGCTTATATTTCTAATAAAGCTATATTTCTGATACTAAAAACATTCTTGATACTTTACGTCTTCAAACTAATTTGGGTACTTTGGTTTATTGCTCACTTACAAATTGAATTTATATACTGAGATATTTGATACGTATGCTAGCTAAGAAGATTGGTAAGTGATCAGATATTGGCTTTCTGTATACGTTATATGACGTATAATATTATTTATTTATTATCTACATTATACAACGTTATTGGTTCGTGGCCGATTGGTTCGAATAGTTGCCTGCAACATAAGGATTGCAAGTTCGAATTCCGACCAATACAAATAAGTACCAATGAGTTTTTCTAAACTTAAGTACAGTGATTAGTCACACCACCAGCTTCACGGTGAAGGAAAACATCGAAAGGAAACCTGCATACGTCTGAGAAGAAATTCAAAGGCGTATATACAGTACTGCTTGAATAACGACGATGGACTCGCCATCTGTCACGTTGGCACCTAAAATTTATCTTCGGCGGAAAATGGGTAAAACCACCCGTTCAGGGACCCTTGTAGAAAGGCGTGAAGATATTTATATATATCGCCATTTAAATTGAAGATTGAAGGCAGGTAAAGAAGGGGGCCAGTTTTCTTTACACTTACAGACATCTTTCGCAATATGTACACAAATATCGAATCCACAACAAAAGCACGCAAAGAAGAATCATTAACAACTGTACCATAGGAGTAGTGTGTTTTTCACATACCACATTATGGCATAAAGCTAAGTAAATATATCAGAGTTATGAGTCTACGAATAAAATATTTAAGCAGTGCAATTTCATGCAATCACATATAACAGGCCGGCCATATTGGTAAGGCCGTGTGCAGACACGCGATCATTTGCAGTGATTACGCCGCATGTGTGCACGGCGCCTAAGGGCGGATTATTATTTATTCATGCCAGACAATATGCCGCATGCTAGATTCATTGACTTAGAAATTTATTTAATTGGTTCTGTCATCGAATGGTTTGAAAGAATTACACTCAATTAAATGTATATTCGAATTAGGCTTGCGCTTTAATCGTATTCCAAAATATTGTCGAATGGCAATACTAATATGGAAGTTCAGATTATACATAATTTACTAAAGGTATCCTTGTGGGAAGGTGTGAGGATAGATAGATAAATATATATATGTATATACATAAATAAAATATAGATAAATATATATATGTATATACTAAAGGTAGTCCCTAACGGGGTAGTTAGAGAGAATAGAGCGCCAGTTCTCTCACGACTTACATACCTCTTTCGCTTCGTCCACATTCATAAGGGACACGGCGTGATGATATTATGTATGTACTAAAGGTAGTCGTCTTAACCCAAGATAATAATAATATCCTTCTATCTTAGGGGTAGGGAAGGGGTAGGCAGAGGTGTATAAGTTGCTCCCATACACCCACTTTCAGGTATATGATTCAGACCAGAGATCAGATTTCAGATACTCACCAGAGATACATTTTAGGTGCCACAACTTAACTAAATCTATAATCTAAGCACATGAGCATGTATGAAGAGACTGATGAGGGAAAGATGAGACGTGGATGTAGTGAAAGAGGTCTGATATAACATTGTATTATTCTTACCTGAGATAGGTAAGCCAAGGATACGCGTGTTATTATGTACATACGTATGAATTCTATATCTTAATGATTTCTCGCTAAGGGTCCCTGACGGACATAGGTAGAGATATTTTGCTGGCAACGTGTCGGATGACAAGTCAGTCTAAATTCACATACCTACGTATGCGGAAAGACATGAAGATATGTATAATAATAATAATAAATAAATCTATAGTTCCTCTCAGATCATTCTTGACAAAGGCGTGAAAATTTATATAATAATAATAAATAATAAATCTAACGGTTCGCCAAAGGATTGAAATTAGTAATTCCCTGTACATGCAACGACAGACTGCAATGCGACTAATTATATCGCGAGTATGTTACATGATATAGCCATTTTATGTGTGCGATGGAACACGATCGGGCAAATGCTATAATTTTACCAGAATTCATTAACATTGCATAAGTTCACAAGGGAAAGCGCACGAGCAGTGACAGTTTTTTTTTCACAATAGATATTAGGTCTGTGGTGAAAAAAAAAATCCCATCCGTCAAAAAAAAACCCATCTGTCACAATGACATTAACCCGACGTCACTTTTTCGTAATAATTATTATCAAGGCAATACAACAGCTCATTGAGATAAGTGCCAGCGTGACAGCTGACGAGTCCGTTTGTCAAGAATGACGACACACGCATACATCTTTGAATCTATCTTTTTATACAGATAGTGATATTCACGAGGATGCGCCCAACTATTCTTCCTAATAGTTTATATTATTACCTATTATGCGTACCCACGCTCACTACCATTAAAAGACTTGGGTCATACAACTCGTATCCCGCGACCCACTCGTCTAGAAATTGGTGGGCGCGCCTTCGTGGACAGCACTATCTGAACTTTGAATAAATATATTTTGTAATTATTGTTTATTTACAAATAACATAAATTGTTTTGTTCCAACAAAGGCAGTTTAAAGTAATTCTGCGGCTTAATTCCGAGGTAATATTAGTCTCAAGTTTGTAAATAAAGGCCACAACTTAAGTTGATAAGTAGAATGAGCTAATGAAACTTTTAAATTAACTCCGACTGAGGCTACGGTGGATAACTTTTAATTACAGATTCATGGCCTTAGTACCAAATAGGAGACTGTAGATATGAATTATAAAGACAAACTTGTCAATGTTACGTTGACACCTAAATTGAACGTAAAGTTTGTACGTATTTACATATATATCCCAAGTAGAACTTTATTTATATGTTTTTATTTATTTAAGAGCCGTGGTGGCCAAGTGGTTCGTGTATTTGCCTGCGCCACAAAGGAACCAATGAGTTTTTCTGAACATAAGTACAGTCATTAATCACACCACGAGCTTCACGGTGAATTAAAACATCGAGAGGAAACCTGCATACGCCTGAGAAACAATTCAAAGGCGTATGTATAGTCGTGATTGGGTAACGGCTATGGACTCACCATTTATCACGTTGGCACCTCAAATATATCTCTGGCGGAAAGTGGGTGTGTGGGTATTACCTATACACCTCTGTTTACCTCTTCGGGGACCCTTGTGAGAAGGCGTGAGGATATATGAATTAATTTAATTAATATTAATTTAATTTTTTTGGAGTTTACTCCTTAAGAATCGATTTTCATATATAAGGCGCCCGGTATGAGAAAAATATGAGAGGTAAAATCTACTGATGAATGACCTCGTTACGTTTTTGGTGCGCATGCACCTATGGTGCGCAACTTTCTAATTTGGTTGTGACCAACCGCGCTCAGTACGCCGCCGCCGCTTGTGTGTGACAGTTGTACTATCCGCTTTCAATAAGTTTGAAAAACAAGTGCAGATATGCCGTATTGCTCCATTCTTGAGTGCAGGAATGCTAGCCGGACAAAAATCTAGCTAATAGTGGCATTTCCTATCATCGGGAAGTGTTATTTAATTTTTTTTTTTTATTACGTTAATTTAGTTTTATGTCCAATTTTTTTTTTTATTGTACAATACAAATATCAATCTTATGTAAGGGCAATAAGATCGAATTTTATCTGTAATAATAGTTAAATAACTTTCTAGAAAATTGCATCAGTTTCGCGCTACTCAACCAGTGCGAGAATGTAGTCAATAAAGTATCGATATCGATAATCCGATTTTTACGATAGTTTTACTACTTATTTATCAACATTCCTAATGAAATATTTGTGCACATCTGAAATTGACTATTGTGAAAAGATTAATGTAAAATATTTCGCCGATTAGTTATAATAAATGTATATAAAATGAATAAATATATATTTGTATATGTATATTATTTTCATAAATTTGTTAATTTACCCTTTCATATGGTATTAATCTTATTTTCAGTTGGATAAACTCTTTTTGCGTATGTTTAGACAATCGTACTTAAGGAGTAAACTCCAGTCGTGCGTCGGAGCTGACACACACAATTTTTTTTTTTATACGACTAGAGTGGTAAACAGGCATACAGCCCACCTGATGGGAAACGGTAACCGTAGCCTATTTACGCTCACGATACCGAAGTATCACTTGCGCGTTGCACTCTGTGTTCGGAGAGTTATAGTGTGTTGGCAGCATAAGGTTTATTCCCTCTGCTTCCAACACAATGTAACAATCCTCCCCCCACCCCAAGGAGCTCATTACTGGAAACCTTATTCACCACGTAGGAACACAACACAATAAATTGTGTTATTTGGCTATGGACTTTTTAGGATATTTGGATATATTCTATAAGGTTGAGGTCCTGCCCAAATTCTCCTGCTCCAAATTCGAACGGGAAACCCGTTATGCCCTACCTCTCTTAAATAATATTAATATTGTAAATATATCAGAAAAGTGAACATAGTTTTACAAAACAGAATATGCAAGTGAACGGAAGAAGGAGAAAGATCACGTTCCTACTAGATACAACAAATCGGTTAAACTCCAAAGCGGCGAGCATGTATAAGGAGACTGGTGAACGTGCACGATGCAAAAATATGTCTGAAAGTCAAAAGAGAGAACTGCCGCTATACGCTCTCTGCGTTATGATATTTGTGGTGTTCGTACATATTTTTGGGATATTTAGTGATGCTATCTTCATTGCAAGTTTGGTATATATTGTGCTAGCATCGATAACCGCTCGCCTTAACTCCTTTGTCACTATGTATATTAAAATTGCAGCATGGGATCATCGACAATTCTAGCGGCGCGTTTCTGAACCGCGTCAAAAGGCCCTAGCTGGTATCCAGGGGCTCCAGCCCATAGGTGGCAGCAGTACTCCATATGTGGCCGAACATGCGACTTATAAAGTTGCAGCCTTTGTTGCGATGTGAAGTACTGCTTAGCTCTGTTGAGCACACCGAGCTTCCTGGACGCCAGCTTAGCCTTGTCCTCTAAATGACTGAATCATATGCTTTAATTATGAAGATAATGGAAGCCCGAAATACGTAGCATAACTCAAAACGCGCCTCAGAGAGCGCTGTTTAACGCAAAGTAAGAAAAAGCACCGCCTTTTGTTTTCCTGTCGCGCCAAGGCTAATTTATGGAATGAAGGATATATATTTTTAACGTGTCACGACCATTTGTTACTCAAGTTGGGAATATCGGATTTGCATTTGGAAGAAATGAATTATTGTAACTTGCAAAGTTTGTGATTGTATTGTGCCAAGTCTTTCGCCCGCGACTGTACTTATGTGAGCTTTCATTACTGTAAATAAAATTGCAATCGATTGGTTTCGTACTCGTAAGCGTTCCATTGGACTCACTATCAAAAAAAGATAAAAGTAGCTTGTGCAAATGGGGTCGCATGGTTCGAGTTCGAGTTCGACCCTGCAACGTAAGATTGCCAATTCGAGTCACAACTGTACCAATGAGTTTTTCTGTACTTATCACACGTTTAATGGTGAGAGCAAATAAAATACTTATCAATAGTCGACAAACTCGCCATCAGTCATCTTGGTTCCCATATATCTGCGGCAAAAATACGCCATTTTACATCTCTGCCTACCTCTCCGGAAACTCTTTAAAACGTGAAGATATTACTTTTGAAGAATTGTTAAATTTCCATGACATGATATCGAACATTTCCAAAGAAAAATGATCATATATTAAAGTTAGTAGATAATCCAAGCATCAAAACTTTCTAATCTACCAATAATTTCTGTAACAGAGCTCAAAGACATATTTACGAAAAACTTTTTAACAATATTTTCTTAATGGAAGGCCTGAAATTTCCACGAAAACAAATATTTTTCCGCCAAATCAAATTAACTTGTTCAAAAGATATTTCACGCCTACAGATATCCATCAAACTAAGTGTTATATGCGCACAACTATAGTATTTATATAATGAAATTGACTCAAGCTACAATGGCCACTATTTAGGGGAGGAAAAGGTTCTAATCCCATTCAGGGCCTTGTTAATGGTCGGTCAAAAGAAGCCATTTACGACTAACGATGACTTATTAACGATGTCGTTGTTATTCGCGTTTTCTTTTGTTGCATAGAAAATGTATCGGGAGTAATTAGGGCGAGTGTAGACTGACAAATAAAATATACCTTGAGGTTGGTTTTTTTTTTTATACTACAAGAGTGGCAAACAAGCATACGGCCCACCTGATGGGAAACGGTTACCGTAGCCTATTTACACTCAAGATACCGAAGTATCACTTGCGCGTTGCCACTCTGTGTTCGGAGAGTTATAGTGTGTTGGCAGCATAAGGTTTAATCCCTCTGCTTCCAACACAATGTAACAAACCTCCCCCCTCCCCAAGGAGCTCATTACTGGAAACCTTATTCACCGCGCAGGAACACAACACAATAAATTGTGTTATTTGGCTACGGAGTTCTATAAGGTGGAGGCCTGCCCCAGTCGGGCAGCTCCAAATCGAACGGGAACCCCGTTATGCCCTACCTCTCTTATCTCGTTGGTGATCATAAATAGAGATGGTTTGCATTTTTATATTCGGGTTACGTAATATTAAATTAAAGCGATATCAGAGTAGTTTGTCGCCTGCAACGCAAGCATTGTAAGTTCGAATCCCGACTGCACCATGAGTTTACTCTGAACTTAAGTAGAGTGCTTAACAAACGACGAGACTTAAAACAAACATGGTAGGCATAGTACTAACCAATGCATACAATACAATTTCATAGCTTTTTTTTATACCTCAATGGTGGCAAACAAGCATGCGGTCCGCCTGATGGTTAGCAGTTATCGCAGCCAATTGACGCTTGCTACTGTACTGTACTGCCGTCCCTGCAGGAATCTTTTAACACCCTTTTTGAAGACCTCCATGCTATATGCTACAGCCTGAGCGTTCGCGGTAAGAATCTCCTTTGGCGCAATACGAGACCTTTGTGGTTCCAAGCTATCAACGAAAAGTGCGGTGGAAGAAGGTAGACGCGGGATCATGTCGAACGATTGGTACAGACTACTTGAGCTTAGCCTGCAATCTGGGACTTTGCAACTATACATTATCCGATCGGCCACTACGGCTCTCAACAGTAATATTGCTTTAACATTTTACATTTTCGTCAGCGTAATTACACCTGAGGGGTGGGCATTAATTTCAAGTTCTAAAAAGCCTTTCTAGCCTTATAAAGAGAGTACTTTTTAATTATCACCTCAGAACCGTCTAGAGGGCAATCCTTCTTCAATTTGTTAGTAGTTAATTTCAACCTGCATATATTTATTACATTGCTATGTAATAAATATATCTTCAGGAAATTATTTTTTTTAAATTTCTCGTTCCTTTGAAATTGAGTTTTAAAGCAATAAATATCCTTGTTACTTTGTGTTGGCAGCAGAGGGATTAGTCCCATGCTGCCAACATAGTATAATTCTCCGCGCATAGAGTGGCGACGCGCAAGTAATTAATTAATTAATTAATTAATACCTGGGACAATTCCACACAAATTGACCTAGTCCCGAAGTAAGCAAAGCTTGTGTTATGGTAACTAGACAACGATATATTTACTTATATAGATAGATATATACTTAAATACATAGTAATACTTCGGTATCGTGAGTGTAAATAGGCTACGTTACTAGCCGTTTCCCGTCGGGTGGATCTTATGCTTGTTTGCCACTTTGGTTGTATAAAAAAAATCTAGACTATTGGTAGAACGGTTTTTTTTTTTATTGTAAATTTTAACAATTACGGTTTTCACCTATTATAATTAGCAAAATATTACAAAGGTTTATAATGTAAATGTACAACATTGAAAGATTTCGATATATAGGACACTCTTGCATACTACAGAACTCCAAGCACTCTGGTACAATTATATTCTAACAATTATACAATTATAATATTATATTCTAACAATTATACAATTATATTCTTGTTGCAAACACAGGGTTGGCAACAAGGAGGGCGTTGAGCGCGCTCAGAGGACGGCACACATTAATATCGTACGATGGTGTACTACGGACCTTATCATTGTAATTCTTTTTATAATTTCCGCAGGTTGAATCGTTGGAACATTAATAGACGGGAAAGTTAAGAGTACCCAAAAACGGTTAAAATGTATGAGGACACCGATGAATGTGGTCAAAGCGAATAAGATAAGTCTCGAGAGAACAGGCACTCTACTGGACGCGGCGTGATGATATGTATTTTAAAGTACCTAAATTATTGTGGCAGGCAAAGGTAAAGTACCTACATGCCCACTTTTTTACTGAAGACATATATTAGGTGCCAACGTAAAGGGTGCCGAGTCCATTGCCGTTACTCAAGCAAGACTATGCATGCGTCTTTGAATTTCTTCTCAAACGTATGCAAGTACTCTGTCGTCGGGATCTCTGATGCAATTGCTTCCCTTTGCTTCGGACCAGTACAACTTCTTTGACCTCCCAATACGTAATAAGAGACACTTTTTCTTTCACCTAACTCATAGTATAGTGCCCTGGCAGTGTATATAATATGTATTGCAATATTATTGAATAGACCCGTACCTCTGTATAATCCCGGGATCGTCCCTTACTAAGGGACTGCTGAGATCACCCATAAATCCTCTCGCACACCTCTGGATGCTAGGCCTGGAGATTACCTATTGAGGGGTTAGCTTTAAAGGATTCATGGTTGTTTCATTAATTTATTGTTTTAACTTTAATGCAGGCAGATTTTTTGCTGTAAATCAAGTGTTCTTTAAAGGAGATTTTTACATCACCGACATAAAAAACATGATATTGTTAAAAAAAGGTGGTAGGCAGAAGAGTATACACCCACATCCAGATATAAATTTAAGAGATTTATTTAAGGTTACAGATGCTGAGTCGATCACCGTTACTCAAGTACGACTATAACTTTGAATTTCGTCTCAAGCGTGTGCAGGTTTTCTCTACAGTACGGAAAAACTCATTTGCACAAAGTCACCACGACCAATTAGTTTGCAGGAATTTCAAATTATGTCGAACTCTTCTAAAATTGTATTCCCCTAAAATTGTTAGCACAAATATTTACAGAGGGCGAATTGAACAAAGCCTCGCCGACCCACAAATTGTTGAACTTTTAATACGTTAACTGCCACATTGCCACTCAAACACACATCTTGAATAATCTTGTTTATTCAGACGCCAACATATTTGATTACAATTGGAGTACGTCGGGGCCGCGCCATTTGCTTTGCGAAGATAAACCGGCCGGGGAGTTTACTTGGCCATATTTTTATATGCATTTTTAGAAAAGATGGTATTTTGCGTCCACGTTTCTGTAATTTAACTGGTTCTTTTCACGCCCTTTTTTAAAACGAATGCCGTTAATACTGGAGAAAATTTCGGTATCCAAAACATTGGATACACACACACATATCATCACGCCGAGTCCGTAACGGGGTAGGCAGAGAGAATAGAACGCAAGTTCTCTCAAGAGTTACCTCTGTCGCTTCGTCTACATTCATCACTCTCATCCAAAACTCTACAATACATAATATTCTGAAGTGACTAAGATTTCTTCTAAGCTAAGTAGCGCCCGTACTGATTAAAACCATGCCTATATACTATAGTTTTTCTGAACTTAAGTACAGTGATTAGTTACACCACGAACTTTACGGTGAAGGAAAACATCGCGAAGAAACCGGCATACATCTGAGATGTCATTCAAAGGCGTGTGTATAGTCGTGCTTGAGTAATAGCGGTGGACTCGCCATCTGTCACGTTGGCACCTAAAATAAATCTCAGGCGGAAAGTGAAGGTGTGGGTATTACCTATTACACCTCTGCCTACCCCTGGGGGATCCTTGTGGGAAGGCGTGAGGATAAATTATTCACATTTCTTTTTTCATTATCGATCAATTCACCAAAGAGTTTTTCCAAAATTCCCAAGCCAAGGTATAAAACGGAGCATCTGCGCTCTCGACAAAGCAAAGCACTTAACGGCTCGAGCGAATTAAAAAAACAAAATCATCTAAAATCGGCGGAAAATTCTCACCTAGAAAAGATTCCATTATGGAAAATAAACATTTCATTGTTGAAAAAAAATTGAAGAGCACAGAAGGCTCTTGGGTCCGTGAAACAGGGTGGCATTGTTAGGCTAATGCAAGTTATTGTTACCGCTCGGCGCTTAAAGTAATCTATATAATTTCCATTATCGCCGGTCAGCGATGATTTAGTTCCTCTATTGTGTGCCCAATATTGTATCCCGAATTTGTGGCCTAATTTTGTCCGTTGACAATCGGTGTTTGAGTTGAATTGTAAACTTTAGTTAAATCCATTAGAGTTGATCTTTATTTACAAACTAGCTGTCCGTCTCGGCTTCGCACGGGTGGACATAATAATTTTTTTATAAAATAAATTATAGCCTATGTCACTCGAGGTGAATGTAGCTTTCCAATGAATAAAGAATTTTTCAAATCGGTCCGATACTTTTTGAGCTAATTTGTTACACACATACTAACAGACAAATCTTTTCTCTTTATAATATTAAGTATAGATAGGTCCGTAATACGGTTTCACTCGCGCTGAATTTAACTGCTCGCCTGCCTTGAGAAGCACATGGACTTATACACAGCCTCAATAAATTAAAAAATATAGAAGCCGTGGTGGCCGAGTAGTTCGAGTAGTTGCCAGTACACAAAGATCGCAAGTTTGAATCCCGACAGTAACTGTACAGTGATTAGTCACACCACGAGCTTTACGGTAAAGGAAAACACCGAGAGGAATCCTGCATACGTCTGAGAAGACATTCAAAGGGGTGTATCGGAGTTCAAATTCAAATGCATAGTCGTGCTTGAGTAACGACGATGGACCATATGTCACGTTGGCACCTAAAATTTATATCTGGCGGAAAGTGGGTGCTAACTGTACACCTCTGCCTACATCTTCTAAAAACTATTAAAACAAGGATCTCAAAAAGTGATGAAAGAAAGACTATGACTTTAATGCAACCTTTTATAATGCTCGCTTTTACGGAAAACTTGTAAGGTATGGTAGTTAACGAAAATGCTACTATATTTCAAACTCACTAGATTTTACGATAATCACGCGATGAAAAGTCACCTCACCACCAGAATGCAGAATGGACGTTTTGAAGGAGCTATAAACATTGTATTTAGCAACATTTACAACAGCTTAAAAAAATTTACTAAAAAGTACTCTCTTACTAAAACAATATACTTTGTTATACAAAACAATCATTAAACCCGTATGATGACAAGCGGTTACCCCACGTGGTATCAGCCCAAAGGCAGTATACCATGACAGTCGCTGTCGTGTTACTCAACTTATATGTGAGTTGGCCGGTCTAAGGCTTACCTTACATACACGTGAGATTTATTAACAGATGAGTAAGTATTTTGCATCTGTAATTTTTCTGTTCTGTTCTTTTTGTAACTATTTCTGTTATATTATACAAAGCTTGTTTAATTTGTACGGCTACTGCGTTTGAATTTTCTTTTACTTATTTTGTTAAATAAACGCACTAACATGTTTTAAAGGCTAGTACGAATGGCCTTGCAATTTGTCTCGAGCAAGTTGACGTTTAATATCATTTAAAAATGTATGTATTTTTTACACTTTGCTTGGAGCACTTTTCAAATGGTATACATTATCTTATGAACCTTGTGAACCTATGAAGCAACGTAGTAGCCACATGCATATGAACATCTGGAGATATAGATTGATGATATGTGATTTAGTGTTCCATTTGGCATGGTACCTCATTATTTTTACTATAATTGCAGAGGTCGTTTTGAAACGGCTCTAATGACGATGACTGCTAAATAATAATAGACATTAAGATTTTGAATTGTCAAAAAGAATGTCCCTTGTTGCAGCTAGTTATAAATTAAATAATACATGAACATCACGAGTCCCCAGTGTGGACAGAGATAGAGCACCAGTCCGCTAAGCACCAGTGTCTTCATACATGCTTGCCGGCTACGAGTACTGCTAACGTAACTTAAGGAAAGGATCCTTGAGTGTTCAATCGGATTAATAGTTATTACGATAGCTGGTACGTCCCTCTTCCAGACACAATTGCATTGTATATCTTGTGTATTTTCATACTTACAAAGAAACTTCAACCCGTGTTAAAATACGGTACACATTTTGAAGAAATAAATATTTGTGTATTTTTTGTATCTTTTATTCTCTCTCTATAATGTATTCTCAACCTATCTTCCCTCATCTGCTCTATGCTTCCAAATCATTCACCAATCACGTGATATTCATTTCTACATCTTAAACCATAATGTCGTACAAGTTGATTATTCGATCATGATATTTTTCAAAGGGAGCGTATCTTAACTCCGTTAAAACTGTTTACAAGCTTTGAACTTTGAACTTAAACAAAATACGTAGTACTAAGTAAATACAGGAATCATTGTATTTACCCTTTTAGCTCTAAGTAGGGAATAGATAGTTAATTAAACAGACCGCACGTGATTCGCCGCTCGCTCGGGGGATTATCGTCAGCTCTTTACATTAATCCTATACTTACTTTAAACTTGGCCTTCTTTCTTGGTAACGAGAACTTGTCCATTTCACATATTTATTATAATCGTATATTCGCGCTTTCCCATGACAGTCCTCGAAAAAGTAGGCAGAGCTGTATAAAGACCCTCTGGCGAAAGAAGAACGTGGCAGATGGTGGGTACATCTCCGTCTTAAGCACAATACTTTTACGAATTAGATTTTCTTCTCAAACGTATACAGTAGTTTTCCTTTACCATAAAGCTCCTGTTATGACTACGAATATTCTGTACTTCCCACCACGGTCGGCTACCACAGCTCATATTTAATACTATAATATATGACTTGCATTAAATTTATTTAAACATATATGACAACTGCTCCATTCGCGTAAGAAGTGGAAGGTAAGAAGCCTTTACAGCCTTCCTCAACGATCAGGCTACTACTACCTACTGCAAAATGTATATATTAAATAAACCTATATAAAATACTTACAGAGATAAGCACGATCAAAAAAGAAACTATTTATAAATTGGTAAGAATTAAAAATCCAATTTAAAAGTCTTAGTCACACGCGTGATAAATGGGATTGATATCGATTATTTACTGTGGAATGAAAATATACTGCGCTTTAAGTTACGTAATACCGTGAAAATCCGTTTGTATTGCAAGCGAAATCCTTGTCGATATTGGTGAAATCATCGCGGAAGCTCTTAAGGGCGAGATCACTTGGCCCATCCACTTGACCTGTGCCGTTATTTAATTATGAAGTTATTACACTGTATTTAGGTCAATTGTCATTAAAAAGGGTTATTCCGGAACGAAAATTACATCGAACCTCCGTATATAACCTGGTTATTAATTAAGAGGAAGTTGTTGCATCTTGATTATCATTATTATGACTTTGCAGGGCGAATAAATAAAATAAACAACTCTACTGTAATAAAACGTTTATTGTTTATGTTTTGCCATTTACATTAAATATTATTCAACAAGGTGTTGAAACTTTCTAATAAAATTGTTAAAAAGTGTTAGGAGGTTTCACGGAATCGCCAACGCGGGATAATAATGTCCTTTTTTTATACAACAAGAGTGGCAAACAAGCATACGGCCCACCTGATGGGAAACGGTTACCGTAGCCTATTTACGCTCACGATACCTAAATATCACTTGCGCGTTGCCACTCTGTGTTCAGAGGGTTACACTGTGTTGGCAACATAATAGGTCTAATCCCTCGGTTGCCAACACAATATAACAATCCTCCCCCCTCCCCAAGGAGCTCATTACTGGAAACCTTATTCACCGCGTAGGAACACAACACAATATATTGTTTGGCTACGGACTTCTATAAGGTGGAGGTCCTGCCCCAGTCGGGCAGCTCCAAATTCGAACGGAGAATCCGTTATGCCCTACCTCTCTTAAAATATACATTCATACTTAGATTAGGTTAGTTTTTTTTATACAACAAGAGTGCCAAACAAGAATACGGCCTACCTGATGGGAAATGGTTACCGTAGCCTATTTACGCTAACTATACCGAAGTATCACTTGCGCGCTGCCACTCTATGCTCGGTGTATTATAATGTGATACTGTGTTGGCAGCATAATAGGACCCTCTACTGCCAACACAATATAGGTAGGAACACAACAAAATTGTGTTATTTGGCTACGGACTTCAATGCCCTACGTCTCTTTAGAGTATTAATATTATGAACTTTTGTCACAACCAATCATCCCTAAGAGAATAGGTAGATCTCTATCTACCTATTCTCTTAGGGATGATAGAGTGCCAGTTTTCTCTAGACTCAGTCATGCGCATACCGTTTGTTCATACTTACTAACCCGTTATGAGTCTACTCTTGACGTTCCCATCGTTCCTATAGTAACATTAATACAATTAAATTCAATTTTCGGAAATTGTATATCTTAAAGTGTTATATTAAATTATATTGGTGGCAATGAATAATTATTATTATAAATATTCATGAGAATATTAGAAGTGAGACGTCCCTAGCCACCTTTAGAACTTAATTGATTTAATCTATATATATAAAAATGTTGGTTTGTGTACGCTTCAAAAACTCAAAAAGTTCTGCACCGATCGAGCTGAAATTTTTGCATGATATATAATCCGCATAAAGGATTGTATTTATATATTTTTTGCATCAGTCACATATCCACAGCGAAGCGTGGCAGGGTACAGATAGTAATATATAAAAATAACCTTAATTTAAAACAGGTACATAACAAGATAATCAAATATATGCGATAATGCCTGCAGTAGTTCTAAACTATGACAGACATTAACACTCGTCGTCGGATAGAGATTTACACAGTTCATATATGTAAAAACAGAAAATAGCAGTTTGTTGTGTGTATACGTGTGTGTTATTGGGTGTATGTGTGTGTGTGCGCGCACTTGATCTAATCGGTTGTATTTAAGTCATTAGTGCTTCTTGTAAGCCGTAATGTTCCCCCCCGACCTCCGCCGCAAACGCCGGCCCGCGCCGAGCCAGATGCACAAATCCCGCCCCCAAATAATATTTAAATAAAATTACCAGTCCAGCCCAGCTCCCTTGCTCGCGATCCAGCAACGCCCTAAGCCGAGGTTCGTACCCCACAGGGGGTGCCCTTAGCTGTGTTGCTTAGAAATAAAGTGCCTGGCTGGAGGTCTAGGTCTCGCCATTGACCGGTTAAGTAGCAAAAGTTCCCGGAACTCACGCTACGAGAGACAATAAAAAAAAAAAATTTTACAGTTTAATTAAATAACTGCGTTTTAAAGAAATTTTTAATTTTTAATTGTTTTATTTATTATGTTCACTTTTTCAGAAGCAAGTTCACTCGGATAAACTTGACTGCCCAGGCCATAATAAAATAAAAGTACTGTATACGTATATCCTCACGCCTTCCCGCAAGGGTCCCCGAAGGGGTAGGCAGAGGTGTATAGGTAATACCCACACACCCACTTTCCGCCAGAGGTATATTAGGTGCCAACGTGACAGATGGCGAGTCCATCGCCGTTACTCCAGCACAACTATACAAACGCCTTTGAATTTCTTCTCAGACGTATGCAGGTTTCCTCTCGATGTTTTCCTTCACCGTAAAGCTCGTGGTGTGACTAATCACTGTACTTAAGTTCAGAAAAAACTCATTGGTACAGTCGGGATTCGAACTTGCGACCTTTGCGTCGCAGGCAACTGCTCGAACCACTCGGCCACCACGGCTTTTTTTGTGTATGTATGTTGACAACCAGCGCTGTATGGTGCTTGGAAACGTCAGTTATATCTGAACTCGATCCCGTTACAATACCTCTATTACAAAATTCATTAGGAATTTTCAATCGTCTTACGCATTTACAATTACATACATACATATAATCACGCCTCTTTTCCGTAGGGGTAGGCAGAGACCACTTCTTTCCACTTGCTACGATCCTTACATACTTATTTCGCTTCGTCCACTTTAATATTAAATTAACATCTATTAAAATAGACGTGGTGACCGAGTGGTTCGAGTAGTTGCCTGCTACACAAAGATTGCAAATTCGAATCCCTGAATGAGTTTTTCTGAACTTAAGTACTCAGTGGTTAGTCACACCAAGAGTTTTACGGTGAAGGAATACATCGAGAGGAAACACTCAATAACGGCGGTGGACTCGCCATCTGTGTAACGTGTGCCACGTTAGCAGCTAAAATATATCTCTGGCGGAAAGTGGTTGTGTCGGTACTACCTAAACACCTCTGCCTACCCCTTCGGGGACTCTTGTGGGGAGGCGTGAGGACATTATTATTAGACTTGTTTTATGTTTTTTTGTACCTGTTAGACATACAATTATACTTTCAGCCTAAATGTGAATGATAAGCGGTAAAGGAAACCCGTGCATCATCAGGGATAAAGTCACGCGTTTCCAACTTACAGAAATCTCCCCGCTCTTTCTGAAGAACCCATACCCTAGCTCTCATTAAAAAAACTTGAAAAGAATGAAAGTTCTATTAATGGCATTGCCCGCTGGAAACAGGAGGTCTGATCACGGGATGAGATAATAAACACGTCAAATAATGCAATAGATTACCCTATCGCTTGTTGTAAAGTGTCGCCATGACGCCTGCGCCGCAAAACTTTCGGTTGTATTACTCATGTGTGCTTAGTGTTTGTGTAAACTTTCCATTGAAACGTATTCGAAGCAAAAAAATATTCACGTATTTGTATGGGCTCAGTAAAATCTTTTTATGAGTGATACGAGTGCGCTTGTGATAAAGTTAATGTTGGAAATAATTGTCGAGTATGTAGGACGTGTATTTAGCATGATAATTTATATGACAGCATAAACTATTGTTAGAGCTGTGGTGGCCGAGTGGTTCGAGTATTTGCATGTAGCACAAATAATAATATATATAATATATCCTCACGCCTTCCCACAAGGGTCCCCGAAGGGGTAGGCAGAGGTGTATAGGTAATACCCACACACCCACTTTCCGCCAGAGGTATATTAGGTGCCAGCGTGACAGATGGCGAGTCCATCGCCGTTACTCCAGCACGACTATACATACGCCTTTGGTTATAAACAATAAATATTGCAGGTTACTGTACCAATAAGTTTTACTGAAACATAAGTACAGTCATTAGTCCTAACACGAACTTTATAGTGAAGGAAAACATCGAGGGGAGACTTGCATAAGTTTGAGAAGAAATTCAAAGACGTAGGTGTGTATAGCAATGGCAAAGAGTCCTATCACTATAGGCACCTAGGAAATATACTACACACATCTTTCACCCTACAAGATATAATATTATTGATATACAGTATTGTTACTTAGCGCCTTCATTATTTTCATCTAAGGGCAGTATGGGATAGCGCAAACGTTTGTAAGATTGACCACGTGAAGCTTATTGGGTATCAAGAACTTTAGGAAATGTATGGCACAACGAAATCCCCCGTTCAAATTCAGAATTATACCTCTCTTACATAAGTGATATCTCTACACTCAGTTAGTCAGTTTAGTAAGACACAGAAACAATCAATTTTAAACCGTCTACAAATAGCATTGAGTGGATATTTACCTACTTACGTGCTAATCTCGAGTAGAAATCGACACTCGACTCATTATAACCTGTTGAATAGTAAAGGCGCAGTTTCATTCATAAATCTAGCTTAATAATTACAATGTACTGTGGTTTGACATTAGGTTTACAACATCCCAGTGGAGGACAATGCCCTTGACTAAAATATAGGCCGCACTTTAGATCGGCCCATAGATAGGTCGGTTTGAAGCTATAAAATGGGACGCATGCATACCTCGTTATCGGACGACACTAAACAAGGACTCTATAACAGAATGTACTCAGAGTAGCGAAGTAACATATTAAAATGCCGTGGTGGCCGAGTGATTTGATTAGTCGCCTGCGATATCAAGATGGCGTGTTCGAACCCTCGAAAACCAATATATATCATAGTATGACTATAAAGAGTAGGTAACTTAAAACGTACATTTATTGTCGTGGTGGCCGAGTGATTTAATTAGTCGCCTGCTATATCAAGATGGCGAGTTCGAACCCTCTTTAGACCAATTTCGAAACCAATATATACCTTAGTATGACTATAAAGAATGACATAAAACGTAAATTTAATGTAGATAAGTAATTTAAATTTAGCTGCAAATAAGTTGATTCTCCAACGTGAATCTAGAATGGAGAATTCTTAAGATCTACAGACTTTATTTGCACATAAAACACGTATATTTATTATCGTACTATGATTGTGAAAATGTGTGAGGACATTTGTTGCTCAATCGTGCCAGAACATGCCAGACATAGAGATAGTAATCTAAATTAACCGTTAGGATCCGCTTTCTTCCAGAAAAAATCCACAACTGAATTCAATTTTAAGCGGTCGAAACCGCAGGCCAAACAACAGGCGGTATTTTATATATGATATTCCACATCGAGATTAACGCTGAAGGAAACCCTTGAAAGGAATCCGACTTGTATACGTTTCAGAATAAATATAAATACGTATGTATGCCGTGCGTAACAAACTCTTTTGAAATGGCGTGAATATATAAGGGATTTATAAAACTTATGCAATATAACTCTAAAAAGTTTTATATGTGATTTTAATTACACTTTGATATGTTATTATTTAAATTATGATCTAGGACTATTTTAATGATAAATAAATAAAACTAGCTTAGTTTTTATCATTAAAATAGTCATTTATAGGATTGTAGCTTTTTTCCCTGAGCCATATTTTTTAAGTTCTTTCCAAAGGAACTAATGGTTGCTCTATGATTTTCATAGGGATTTTATTGAATATTTTTATTATAACTGCAACTTGCAATTTTTGCTATATATAGAGCTGTTCTAGTAAAAGGAAGTAGATTTTTTGTTGGATCCCGCGATCCATACTTTTCGTGTGTTTTTTTTTTGCCTTAATTAATTGATTATGGTGTTTTTTTTATAAACACCCCAATTTCTCAGATATATAGTGAATCCAATATCAACGTATAATTTTTTTTAAACATCTGCCTATATGAAGCAAACAAAAGCAAACGGCCTACATCGGTATGCTTCATGAAGTACACACCTAAATAAAATATATCATACTAGGACTAAACAGAGTAACTTACAACGAAAATTTAATGTAAGTTCGATTTAACTGGAAATAAGTTGATTCTCCAACGTGAATGTCGAATGGTGAATTCTTAACAAGCAAAGTCGGCCCGAGCAGTGTGTGCAAAACAATAAAACAATGAGCCGAGGAGGAGTTCATTACAGAGTTTCGGAGTTTCATCGCTTCGGCGTACATTCAACGTATAATTTATTTATCTTGCACTGTTTTATCTCACCGCCGTAAAATATACTTTTTCACTTTGTGCAAAAGTTCAATTTCATTTAATACTTTATACAATATTTTTATAGCCATTTCTAGACTGTTTAAGCACTGATTTTATTCAGTTTTTATTACAAAAATTTACAAGCTACAAACAAAGCGCTTTTTGTTTTAGTGCTTATGCAGCGAATTTTGTTTTCAGTGCTTCAGTATGGTCGCGAGTTCGATCGCCGCCGACAACAAGAATATTTTTCATGAACATATCTATCTGTTGTATATCAAAAAATGTATTCACAGGATGTGCTTAGTTTACGACTCATCTCCTTTGTATGGAATATCCAATTTTGATGTGAAACATTCTGTCTATGCTCAAACAAAAAAATATTTTTGATACCTTTAGAATAGTATACATGAAAAATTCCATAGAGCTTTTCTCAACTAGAAAATATATTTTGATATCCTCTTAAAAATGCAAAAACTTTTGTTGTAACTACAAGTAAACTCGATCAAAGCAAAAAATATAAGAACATTAAATTGACGCTCGTCGGATACCAAAGCGGATTTATTGCGTCAATTTTTTACTCAAACGGTTCGAGCCTTTAGTCCATTAAAAATAAATTTAATTAAGTTATGGCATGAAAATTTGTAGGAAAATCATAGCAATAGCATCATCACGGGTATAGCTCGTTACATTAACAAAACAAACTCTTAATTGTTTATCACAACGTATAAAACCCAGGTATGTTCGTTGGTAAGCCTTCGTGTACCGAGCTATACATTTTTAATTAGGGTTCGAATTCGAACCCGCGACCTCAAGTTTCGCAGTCAGGAGCTCTAACCACTCTAACACCAGATGGTCGTCAATATATTAGGCTTTATAAACAAAACAGGTAGCGTGCGATTAAATATAAAGATATCTTTTACTTATACATTGTTTTTTTGTTATTGTACAATAAGTTAAACACCAGTATTACTTGCTTCATTATCTTCACGCCTACCCACAAGTGTCCCCGAAAGGTTTGGTACCGATGTAACAACACCTTCGTTTCGCCGGAGATATATTTAGGTGTCCGCGTGTTGTTGGCGAGTCCGTTGCCTTTTCTTAGCTAGGACTTTGAATTTCTTCTTATTGTTATACAGGTATCCTATCGACGTTTTGCTTCAACGTAAGCTCATAGTAAGATTCATTTATAATCCCGCAATCGGTACTTAAGCTCAGAAAAGCTCATTGGGCTCTGAACTTGCAACCTTTGCGTTGCAGGTTACTCTTCCGACTACTCGGACATTTCGGCTCGAATATTTAAAAAATAATATTATTACATTATTTGTATTGTTAAAAAGCCCTTGAATACATTGAGGATATTCCCTATAGATACATTAAGTAAATTGAGAACCGGATTCTCATTACGATGGAGAAGTGCTTTAGGCACGAGTAATTGAACAGACGAGTAAATTTTCCTTAATAATTGTATAAATATTTACCGCTTTGATCTCAAAGTATACTGATTGTGCCGTTAAATCTCTTCTTGAGATCGACAGGGCCAAAAATCCCTTAACAAATCAAATCTCGGAAGTAAAATGGAACAAGATATTGATACGGAAAATTACGGTAACCTTCAAAGGCCATATTTAAAAATATAAACTCCCATTCAATATAAATACAATTCCCGATAAACACTTACCTTATTCTCCGACCACTGGCACGGTTCACGTGCACTTAAGAATTGTACACTACTTGTAAACCACTAGAGATTTGCGTGTTTTGTCGAACATATTCTCGCAATATTTTTCCTGCGGAAGACGCGCGCGTCTCCCTTCGCAATCGGAGTGCGACTGAAAGCCCGACGTTGGAGCTGTCAAGGTACAGCATGTTAGTACCAAGCTGCAGCAAGAAGTGAGAACAGCGCATGCGCCGTGCAACCTGCTTCATTCTCAAAGCATCTTCACTCTACAAACGCAACCGGGATAGATAGCGCTCAATCAATTTTGACACTTACGTAGTGGTAATAACCGCGTTTTGAGCTGCAAGCTTTAACGTAACGTATGCACAACGTGAATCGTTTAAAGAAAGTTCAGAACCACATGTCGGCATAAACGAACTCACTTGGAGCCAAGTTGTTGGTGTTTTAATGAATGGAATCTGAGCTCGAGTTATCGCGGCTCTTTATGTTTAAGACGGTTTACATATTCTGGGAAATTGCCTTCAGTTTTGTTGAAGATTTCATGTAAGCCGTTTGATTTGCTTTGATGTGTATAGCTGTGACGGAAATGGGTCGTATTACGTCTTGTAAGGACTTGAATGGGGGAGTAAAGGGCTTATAGCGCATTCGGGCGTTGAATGCTACGTAATTGCTCAATAATTATGTTGGTTATAAATTTGTGTTAACTTATTCAGAAAATAATGCATACGTCTGAGAAGAAATTCAAAGGCGTATGTATAGTCGTGCTTGAGTAACGGCGATGGACTCGCCATCTGTCACGTTGGCACCTAATATACCTCTGGCGGAAAGTGGGTGTGTGGGTATTACCTATACACCTGCCTACCCCTTCGGGGACCCTTGTGGGAAGGCGTGAGGATATATATATATATATATATATATATATTCAGAAAATCTAAATTGCGAGTTCATATCATATACTGCGTACTAGTAAGGTTTTTCTGAGCTTAAGTTCAATGATTTGTCACATTGTCACGAGCTTTACGGTGAAGAAAAATATCGAGAAAAAGCCAGCATAGATAGAGTACTAATGTAACGCCATAAACCAATTTAAGGAAGTTAGTATTAGCTTATACTATTGGATTGGAACAACATAATATACATAGTTTTTATAATAAATAAATAAACACTTAGATTACCACCAAACTTATTTACACACCAACCCCCATTCATCTAAGCGATAAAATGCAGTGAACATTCCCCAACCCCAACTGCACGGGGGTGCTAGATAAAATCAAACATTTTATCACCCCTTTTTCACACCCTCCCCTTATTTAAGCATGATATATGAACCCCATAGTCTCCAGATTTCATTACGGCCCCGATGCTGTCACCTCATTAACAGCAGGGTTATGAATAAATGATTTATTGGATACCATTTTAAATTAAAATTGCGCGTGTCTTTTTTTGTATTATGGTAATGGGTTCTTGGTGCGACGAGAGAGATGATCATTTACACAATTTAATAAATAGATCCGTTGCGGCCGACTGGTTCGAATAGTTGCTTGCGGCACAAAGATTGCTAGTTCGAATCCCGGCTGTACTTACGACTATTTCTCTTTTTTTATAACACTGGGATGGCAGACAAGCACGTGCTCCGCCTGATGGTAAGCGGTTACCGGCTATGGATGCTCGAAATACCAGAGGCATCACTTCCGCGTTGCCGACCCTAAGTTTCATCTTGATGTTTTCCTTCACCGTAAAGCTCGTGGTCCGACTAATTATTGATTTTTTTTATACAACAAGAGTGGCAAACAAGCATATGGCCCACCTGATGGGAAACGGTTAGCGTAGCCTATTTACGCTCACGATACTGAAGTATCACTTGCGCGTTGCCACTCTGTGTTCGGAGAGTTATAGTGTGTTGGCAGCATAATGGGTTTAATCCCATTTTTACTTAAGTTCAGAAAAACTCATTGGTACAGTCAGGGTTCGAGCTTGCAATCTATGTGTAGGTAACTTCTCGAATCACTCGGCCACGGCCACGGCTACGGCCACGGCTACTAGGTAACATGTTATTTACAAATTTAAAGATTATTTTCCAAAACCAAAGCTATAATTATTAATAATTGCGGCAGTAACATGAAGGATATTATTTATTGAAACTCATCTCAGAATATTTTCAAGCTTTTTATTCCAATCCCCAATTCACCGAACTCATATTATATGAAAGAGCATTAACAATGAATGGTTCTAAATATTTTATGAAGATAATATCCAATTTGGTCATAAGGAGGCGTCGTGTCTTCCAATTATTTCCTATTTTGCTGAATATTATGATACTTTCTTTTTATATCTCAGCAAAAATAAGAACGTTCAAATTTCAAACGGTCTAAACTAGGTTAATATACTTGAAATATATATGTTTTAAACTAGGTTAATATACTTGAAATATATATGTTTTAAATAGAAATCATGTCGTCACATCTATATATAAAATGTGTGAAGATATTTGACGATACTTATTGATAATAATTTGCCAATTGAACGTAAACTGAATCCTCAAAACTTGAAATGATTATCGAAGAGGCTTAGAATAATAAATCATAGCCTATACTGCTAATAAAGCCATCGTTATGATGTGGTTGAGTAAGAAACATGCCCATAAACTTTGGCATTTCTATTTTTCTATAATTAATATTGCTCTTATTGGAAGCACGCGTTGGCATTGTACACAAGACTGAGCGCCATCGACTTGTGGATATCATTATCATATAAATAATTGTAACCATTTCTATAAACCTTTGCTTTAAGTCTGTCTTGAAATTAGTTTTCATACATACATTACATATCATTACACCGAGACCCTAACGAGGTAGGCAGAGAGAATAAAGCGCCAGTCCTATCTAGACTTACATACATTTTTCGCTTCATATACATTCATATCTCCAGCTAAACGAGATTAGTATTACATGGACATTGAAATTAGACAAAATTATGATATAGGGAGAGTTGCAACAGCAGCATCTTCACTATTTTTTCTAACAAGTTAATTGACCCTTCAACACAATAAATGTATTGTTTAAGTTAAGATTAAGTAACATCGGGGCTGGACACGTCCCTTGCGTATCATACGAAATGGCTGAAGCACATATTGTACGACACAATAAACCCCACAGAAATAGACGTGGAAGACCTGCAGAAATATGTCGGGATGAATTGGACATGCAACAGCAAAATTACTCAGGGAAGCTCTTGAACGAGGGGAGTGCAAAGAGGAGGGTCGCCTTTATCCAGAGGTGAGGTATAAAGGACTGGTAAAAAATAAAAAATTAATATTCTTTTTTTGAAATTAATTTTGGAATTCTTTTAAAAAGCGTAATTGTTTCTTTTTTGTTACTGTATTTTACATTTTCCATTTCGCCCACAGACTGCAACGCCAAGTACCGTGCGTCAAACAGCAGCTGATAAATCATACTCCACCACTACATAATTCAAGTTAAGAGAATTTATCGCGACACTGTATGAAATGGCGTATGAAATATTAAAAGGCGAGGCTATATCTTAACATTACTCGGCCGGAACGCGCCCTTAGAGACACCTCCAACTATTCATATGCATTTCGTTTTAAATAATAAATCTTGATGTATGGGCCTTTGCAAGATATGCCAAATTGGTCCCTTACGGCATCTTGAATCAGGAAAATAAAGAAAAGGAAAGGAAGAAAAGTACTCTTGTTATTGCAGGTTGTAAAAAAATAATCGCGGAGCTACGCTCGCTACGAGCGCTAAGATGGTAAGATGCTACGATAATTCGGCGGCTACGAATGCTACGATGCTTAGAGATTGAGAGCTACAATATTATTTTTTCGAGTTATTTCATTTATTATAATGAAGTCCGATCTAAAGCCGTGGTGGCCGAGTGGTTCGAGTAGTTAACTGCGGCACAAAGATCGCAAGTTCGAATCTCGACTGTACCGATGGGTTTTTCTGAACTTAAGTACAGTGATTAGTCACACCACGAGCTTTACGGTGAAGGAAAACATCGAGAGGAAACCTGCATATGTCTGAGAAGCAAATCAAAGGCGTGTGTATAGTCATGCTTGAGTAACTGGCGATCGACTCGCCAGCTGACACTTTGGCACCTAATATATCTCTGGCGGAAAGTGGTTGTATTGGTATTACCTATACACCTCTGCCTACCCCTTAGGGGACCCTTGTGGGAAGGCGTGAGGATATAAGTCCGATCTTAATGTCTTACAAAGACTTAAAATGCGGTAGTTTGTAAAATACGATAGTATATAGCCGAGTCTGTCTGGGGTTAGGCAGAAATAATAGAGCTCCTACTAGTTGTCTGCAGACTTACTGACCTTTTGGTTCATCAATAAAATAGCGGGTATTTATTTCTTAAAGGCTACGAATGAGAACATACAAAGGCCTACCCTCAAAGGCGGAAATATAATTCCAGCGTCAAAGAATAAGACAGACTTGTAATTTGCATCGCAACCCTCACCTCCCTAAACGAAGTTAGGTAAAACGTGCGTTAACCCTCTCATTGCCGGTAATATCCGAAAACCTCCGAAAATCAGTCATTAAAATGTAAGACTCGGCGCTTGGATGTAAATAAAGACGGAAAAAGTTGGCCTTAAGGTCTAATTCTTTAATTATAAAATGCAAATTAGAATCGGTGACGGCAATCAATGGGTCCCGCGGGCCGTTTATGGGGTGGAAAGTTGATAGGACCGCTAAAATAGGTTGAGCGAACGTCCGGATAAATTGGCTAAGGGGACTGTTGCTGTGACGTAACGTGGAGTGACTTAGAAAAAGACAGATCTTTCTAGGAGACCCTCCTGCAAAAATTTTAGGGCGTCTAGTAACAAGAGGACTGGCAAATATTTCGCTCAGCATTGCCCTACAACGTGGCAATGCGGATTAGCTTTCTTGACACCCTTCCGCGTGACACAGATATGTAATATTTATTAGTACTACATATAATGCAGCTCGTTTAGTAGTTCAGTTTCTACTGTTTTTATCTCTTATATGTATTTGGTATTATACACAATCTATCTATACATATAATAAAAATATAACGGATCGCTGTCTGTACATGGAAGATATATGAGAAAAAATGCGATAGGGACCCTTTTCAACATAAATAGCATCCAAAACACTGATTGATAGAATTTTTGTCTGTTTGTCTGTGCGTTTGTGCACGCTAATCTCAGAAACGGCTTATCCGATTTAGATGTGGTTTTTCAATACTATAATGTGGTAAGCTGTTCGTAACATGTACAAAGTAAATCAAAATGTATATCCAAAAAATGCTGCCCAAAGTCACTTTTCCACGCGGACGAAGTCGCGGGCACAGCTAGTATATAATATTTTCTGTATCAGAAAACTTATCAACTTAGTAATATTTAAGATAAAAATGTGATAGCCTTTTAAAAATTAATATTTGCACGTTGTAGGTATTCAAACCGCAACCAGTAGTTTCGGCCAGTCAGCGAGTCTCTGCTCTCTGCATATTTGTTTAGGTGGAATGTTTCTAAGGGGTGCTATGTTACACTTCATAAGAGCAGTGCCGTCAGGCTCTTCTGTAACGTGAAGATACTTTATAAGACGTATATCTTACGTAGGTAGGGTATTACCTATACACCTCTGCCTACCCCTTTGGGGACCCTTGTGGGAAGGTGTGAAGATATACGATATCTTATGTTGCTCATCGACACTGTAGTATATTCAGTAATAATTAATTAAATAACAAAGTTACGCAAAGGTCGCAAGCTCGAATCCCGACTGTACCAATGAGTTTTTCTGAACTTAAGTACAGTGATTAGTCACACCACGAGCTTTACGGTGAAGGAAAACATCGAGAGGAAACCTACATACGTCTGAGAAGAAATTCAAAGGCGTATGTATAGTCGTCCTTGAGTAACGGCGATGGACTCGCCATCTGTCACGTTGGCACCTAATATACCTCTGGCGGAAAGTGGGTGTGTGGGTATTAACTATACACCTCTGCCTAACCCTTCGGGGACCCTTGTGGAAAGGCGTGAGGATATATTATATTTTATATTATTATTATACAAAGTTAAATTACGAGAATGACTTCAACGTACATATAGCCTTTTCGGTTTCATCGCCTGTAGGTAGGTAGATTATGAAAATCTACCGTTTATCACAAATTCAAGAATCCCATGTATAAAATTTGACTAAGTTCGGCACGTAAAACTCTTGAATGGCAAACAGATGTCGCTTTCATAAAACCAAATCAATGTTCGTTCAGTGCTACGCCGTAGAGCTTCGTAGCGAGCGTAGAGCTGGCGTAGTCACGTAGAGCCATGCTAATGTATTTCTTGTACCTTTTTATCCGTAATGAGGTTATGAAATTTAATTGTACTCAAAATGAACAGGTGAACTCGATTACAGGTAAGTACTAAGATGTTAAGACGTGAAAGGAAAAATTAAATAAAGAAATATAAAAGATATTAGGCCGTCCCTTCCACCTAAGCAACCATAAGTAAAACTTGCTCATTGTACATTCCTAATATGAAATACGTATTTTCGTTTCCTGAATCGAAAGCAATGTAAGTTTGAGATTTTGAAGATATCCAAAAACTGTGTTCGTCCGTAACTATGAAAAACTTTTTGGTACATTCGAGATTCGAACATGCAACCTTTTCGACTGCTCGAACAACCAAAAATCTAAATATATCAACATGGATGCATTATCATACATGCTAGTGAGAAAACGTAATTTTCGAAGACGTCAGCAGAAGACCATGATCGTAGGAGTACCTTATTTATCATGAAATAACTATATTAAGATCATTTAAGCAGACTCGCTTAATATACAGTCGCTTATTTGTAAAGTACATAACAATTCTAAGCATATAACTCATAGTATCAAAGCAGAAGTTCGAAGAGGCTCAGTTATTTTATTTAAATATGCCTCCTCCAAGCTGCATCCAATATTCGTAGCTCCTAGTAAAAATCTGTCAAGCGAAGATTTCATCAATGCGCAGATAACGACAGCCATCAATATCAAACCTTGGATATTTATAAGATTTATGGGCTCGATACTTATGCAATCTAGCGACCAAAAAATCTGCTAAGTTTTTAAATAGAAATGTCAAACATTGTTGTTATATTTTTATACTCGTAACCGCCAAGAATATTTAGGAATATTTCAAGTCTGATGAATGAGGATGAAGCCAAACAAGTCTGTAAGTCTTGTGAGCACTAGTGCTTAACTCTCTTTGACCACCGGTACGTGGGGACTCGCCGGCCATTAATAGTATTTTTTTAATGATTTTAACGTTGCACTGTCTACAAATTATTCTGCCGTTATCAAGGTCCTATCCAATCCTATATTACTTCCCCGAATAACTACAAAAACTGACGTTTAGACGTCAGCTTGGTCGAAATAGTGACATGACCGAAACTCTGGAAATCGAGGGAAGAGACTTTGCCCAGCAGAGGGCAAACCTACCAGGCTAGCGGTTGCAGCAATGGTTACTTACCCGAAAGTCATTGATGCTATCATCAGCTCCCTGCTTGGGAGCAGGTGATATGGGGAGCAGGTATGGGTACCTTGAGTCAGTACATAGTGTAGGAAACGTCGAACCCATAGTTGGCAAGCGCGAGTGATACCCCTGGTGTTGCAAGCGTCCATAAGCGGTGGTAAGCGCTTACCATCAGACGGGCCGCATGCTTGTTTGCCATACAAGTGTTATATAAAAAAAACCTATGCATTTAGTGAGTTTGACCTATTACTAAATATATCACAGTTATTTTTAAATACACACTCCAATTACCAGTAAAAGTTTGTACTTATTTTACAAACTTTTACTTTTAACTTATTCAATAAATATTAACCCACAAAAAAATACATCCTTCTAGCTACGTCACAAAATCGGTAACGCACTTTGAAATATTACATTTAAAGCGTGTACTCATTACACACGCGTGTGCTTAATCAATCACATTATTTATTCAATACCCAATCCATTTACTGCTTCATATTTTAGATTTACTGTTAGTGACACATGTATTGATTTAGTGATTGCCTTGGCGCGCTTAGATCTTATAGGAAAAAAGTGTGTTGAATTTGTCGTTGTTAAATAATGTATGTTAATGACACAGATACTAGTCCTTTTGTGCAATTTGAATTTGGAACTGTATATTTATAAGATACAATATGGTTATAACGTATACTAGTTCTCTACTTGTAAATATATTTTAGAAATTTGATCTGTCTATTTATAAGTATTAAGACCTTTTTGTCAAGTAACATTATCAAATAAAAGGCTTTTAAAATTAACCGTTGAAACAATCGACACACTCGTACTTTGGACTTTATTCTCTTATCATTATGATTTATTAACTGTAATGATAAATGACTTATCTTTATGACACTTGAACTTTGATGTAAAATACAAAATGGTTGTCCATTTATTGAGGGGCAAACCGTAGCGAGACAGCTGATACATTTCAACTTAGAAATATATATATAAATCCTCACACCTTCCCACAAGGGTCCCCGAAAGGGTAGGCAGAGGTGTATAGGTAATACCCATACACCCACTTTCCGCCAGAGGTATATTTTAGGTTCCAATGTGACAGATGGCGTGTCCATTGCCGTTACTCAAGCACGACTATACTATACTATATAGTATACTAGCTTATGCCCGCAGCTTCGCCCGCTTGGAGTTTGGAAATTTTCCTGTTAGAATCGGTTCAGCCGCTATGCCGTGAAAGAGCATCATACATTATAATATAAGAACTTTAGCCTTTTTAAAAAAAGTAGCCTTTGTGCTATTCCTAGTTGTAAGCTATCACCATTTCAACTTTCAGCCAAGTCGGTTCAGCCGTTTGGCCGTGAAAGAATCGCAAACATCCAAATATCCAAACTTACACAACACAACTTACACATTTATAATATTCGTAAGATATATACTATGGTACTATTTCGAAACTTATGTGCTGTATATAAAGCTTGTGGTGTGATTAATCACAGAACTTAATAAAAAAATATAAACAGAGGGGTTCTCATTTTCATTGCACCACTCGGCCACCACGGCTATTATTTCCGAAGTAGTACGTTTATACTCGAACTTCCCATATAACATACCAAATAGCAATGTTTGCCGACGCGCACTATGCCGGCATAGATAATGGCGTTTATTATAACAGGACAAGCTGACGCGACCACTGGTCAGGTATAGGCCAATATTTGCACAAGGAGTGCTTTACCACACAATCGCGAGCCTTATGTCAGAGTAATATAGCCGATAATCGCGTGGCGTTTGTTCATTATTCTATCCATTGTTAGGAATATAATATAGTACCATCTATCTAGTTCGTAAAGTAAGCAAACAATTTGAAAGTGGTTAGACCGTAAGGTTCTATACATTCCTATATTATTTGAGAAATTAGTAATTGGATGGGAATTGATTTTTATTACCACTCGCAATTATAATTAGCATTATAATTCGGCAGGGGCCGGCGTTTGCGAGGGTTAGGGGGAGTAAAGATTGGGAGCATCTTATTTAGCATAAACTATTTGAATAGAACTCTACGATAGCGCGATTACGAAATTACAACAAACCGCCATCTATCGGCAAACAAAATAAAATGTATAACACATCAACCAACATTTTTGTGTCATATAATTCGTTTTCAGATTCGTACAAGGTAAGGAGTAACAAATTTTATATGAATTTTGTATCATTGATCATAATATTTCATGCCTCCCTGTAAAATACCATAAACTTTAAAATTCTAACGGCAGGCCAGCAAGGTCGCTTTACACTTTACGACTGTGTCCATTATGTAACGCCCATAACGTCGAAGTGTAAATTACACTAGTTTATAGCTTTTGTTATTTTTATGCCTTATTGCTAAATAATAAACTTGGATTTGATGCAACAATGGGATTTTTAGCCGTAAAGTTCAAGACGTTACATAGCGAATGACTTCGCTTGTTGTAGCAAATAATTTGGTGATGCGGGCGATACTAGAATGAAGGAATCACTTTTGTGAACATTTGTGAACTCACTCAGCACGTTACAATATACATTGTAATCTTTGCTCATCACGAAATCACAGAAACTATAAGGCCGTTTGACTGGAAATTTGGTAGGAGTATTCCTTACGCGATGTAAAGGTCAGCTAAGAACGGATTTTATGAAACTCCACCCGCAAGGTAGAACGTGAGGGCGTTAAATAAAAAAACACTTTTTTCGCCTGAACAGGCACGTTTTTTCGAAACACGTGTTTTTTTTTCCTTTTCACCCGGGCGAAGCTGGGCGGGACGGCTAGTGAGTAATATTTTTTGTCAATCATATAGGTAAACGACTTTGTAACCGGGTGGCATCGACCCTGCTACTATAAGAACAGGAAGCAAAGAGTCGCCGGGCTGGACTGTATGGAGAGACTGAACGGAAAGAAGTCGAAGAAGAGACGTGCGCTCTACTCTTTCAGCCTTCGCCGTGCATATCGCTATAATATGAATTATATGTTTGCGGATCAAAGGCTATATATCACGTTGGCATGTCTTGAGTATTGTGAGATGAGTGTATGAAAGAAGTTCTTGTTATTGCTTGTTTAATAACTTCTGGAATTTGTTTCTAGCCGTATTAAGTATACATACATACATATCATCACGCCAAGTCCCTAACGGGGTAGGCAGAGAGTATAGAGCGCCAGTTCTCTCTAGACTTACATACCACTTTCGCTTCGGCCACATTCATCAGTCTCTTCATACATGCTCGTCGGTTTCGAGTACTCTTAACGTTCCCGTCCTTGAGAGTCCGATCTATTTGATCCAGGTAGTTGGAACGTGGCCTTCCTCTGCCTCTGTATTAAGTATAACATAAATAAACAAATGAAGTGGGAGAACTCACAAAGCGAAGTAATATTAGACTTAACGCCCAGTACGAATCCTTACTAATATTATAAATGTGAATGTAAGTTTGTTTGTTACGCTTTCACGTAAAAACTACTTAACCGATCATCATAAAACTTTGTACACATATTCTTGGAGATATTAGAAGTAACATAGGTTATTTTTATTAAAAAAAAACATTTTTACGAAAGTTAAAAAAGCCGTCCACGCCGACGAAGTCGCGGGCACAGCTAGTATTGTATAAAATGTTTAAAGATTTCACAATTCGAATGCACAGCAATCTTTACCCAAAGCCACGTATAGCCGGCCAATTAGTATAAATACCCGTATAATGATAGCCCGGTTACATTCGGTACCTATCCGGCTCACAGCCGGGTAGATAAGGCACGCGCTCGAAACGTTTTGTTTGCACACCTCTTTGTATTAACGCTTATTGTAAATTGTAAAGAATATAGTTAAAGGGTTGTAAACATTTTGCTTGCAATGTATTTCTACCAATATTCCAATGGGAAAATGTGTGCGTGTTCAATCAAAAACAATTTTTTTTTATTTCACATAGGCCTAGGTGGGCACTTATAAAACGTCGGAAAAGGTGCACGGCTCGGGATGGTCGTTTCCATGGAGAAAAGCCGACAAGAAACTCCATGGTTACTCTTTTCTCAATAAATATTTATTGAAAAGGAATTGGATTATATTTTTGGCAAAGAGATTATTTTATTTTTATTTTTATTAATTATACACGTGGAATAAGTTTTATTCTTTTACAGAAAAAAGCTACAAATGAAGTCAAATTTTACGCAGGCGCTTCAGGGACAAGTAGGGATATAATATATCAGGTCTTAGAAACGAGAAAGACCTTCAATATGATTTGAAGAGTAATTCATACATAAGTGATGTTGACACTCCGCTACTAATAAAAAGATCAAACGCAAAGTCTTATACGATATACGTCTAAGGACTATCAAATGGAACCAAGCTGTATGTATCAATGGATTTAAAGCTTGTACTAAGGTCACTGTACTTTAGTACAGAAATCTCTAAAGATTGACGAATACATAATACAATGCGATAATGAGTGGAAGAAGAAGCCATCGAATAATGCGTCATAAGTTTAAATTATTCATGAACTAGGCTAACAAAGCAATAGACAGAGCTACACTATATATATAGTTGTATCTTCAACATACAAATGGTCTCAAGATTTTATCAATATTAATAATCCTTTCAAATACATATCATCAGGCAGAGTCCCTAACGGCAGGTAGGCAGAGAGGTTAGAGCGACAGTTCTCTCTAGACTTACATACCTCTTTCGCTTCGTCCACATTCATCAATCTCTTCATGCATGCACGTCGGTTTCGAGTACTCGTGACGTTCCCGTCCTGGAGTGTCCAATCGTTTTGATATAGGTAGTTGGAACGTGGTCTTCTTCTGCCTCTCCTTGCACTCACTTTCGCTTTGTATATGTATGCATCTGTTTCGTCAATCTTTCTTTGAGTATCCTTTCTATTTGTCCAAACCATATTTACAAAATGTTGTAAATAAATGTAAGTATGTATATAGATAGTTAAGGTTAAAATAAGTTAGTTATTAAATACCTCTCGCCTTCCCATATTAAATGTTCCCCCTCTATTGCTGCTGTTTGCTGCGCCCCACAGGGTCCATAAACACCTCTAAATAAATATGTATTAGATATAAGTGGAATAGCTTAGATAATTGGAATAGAATAAGATTGACGAAACAGATATACAAAGCAAAAGTGTGTGTCAAGAAGAGGTAGAGGAAGGCCACGTTCCAACTACCTGGATCAAATCGATCGGACTCTCAAGGACGGGAACGTTAAGAGTACTCGAAACCGACGAGCATGTATGAAGAGACTGATGAATGTGGACGAAGCGAAAGAGGTATGTAAGTCTAGAGAGAACTGGCGCTCTATACTCTCTGCCTACCCTGTTAGGGACTTGGCGTGATGATATGTATGTATGGAATAGCAATAAGGAATTGAATTGAAAACCATGGTCCAACTACCTACAATCGGACACTTCGTCGGTACTCTCTAAGTTATTTTTTACGAACAGGAGGACTATAGTCGTATTCATGAACTACGATTATTAAGTGGTTTGTATTATAAGTTACATCAAGCAACATAAAATATACGCCGCAGACGGCACCGTCCTTTTTGAGGTTCTTTAGCATTCAAGTATCAACCTTATGCAATAAATAGTAAAGTAAAAAAAAAAAAAAAAATAAGAAATAATAATTTCTTTTTTATGACCAGCGTCGGCGCCCTCTTTATAAACCATACCCAGTGAAACCTAGCTGCGTTTGTAAGCGAAGTTGTTTTCGACGAGAATCTCGACAGGGCTTTAAGCCACATTAAAGTTTCAAACCATGATTTCATAGTGAAGCTTTTCATTAAGCCTTCGATTAGAGGCGGTTATGAAAAATTGATAATCCGCAAACCCGCGTGGATACTAGGGTTCTAAAGTAGGTAATAAAAAAACCTTCCTAACTTCGATGAATATACATCTCACACTTTCTTAAGAGGGTCCTCGAGAGGGTAGTCAGAGGTGAGTTTCAAAACACTCTTTATACTATCGAATTATTTAGATACCAACGCCACAGATTATGCCAAGCACGACCATAGTTACGTCATTGAATTTTATCACAAAGGTTAGTTTCCTCTCAATATTTTCGCAAAAGTTTTTAATCACTGTACAAACATTCAGGAAACGTAATTGGTACAGTCGAGATATGAACTTATAAACCTTGCGTTGCAGGCACCTCTCGAATCACCCGATTACGACGGCTCTCCGGTTGAGATGCCTTAAGGAAAAAATATGATAAGAAATACCTTTGCATCTAGGATAACATGACGAAATACTAGGTACCAGACGACCAGGTGAAAAGATTCCTGCAGGGTCGGCAGCGCGCGAGTGATACCCTTGGTGTTGCAAGCGTCCATAGGCGGCGGTAACCGCTTACCATCAGGCGGACCGCATGCTTGTTTGTCACCCATGTGGTATAAAAAAAAAAGAAAAAAAGGTAGGTAGACAGAGTTCAAATAAGCCACATTTAACCGAGATACATAAGCCAACTTAGCAGATGGTGAATCACTGTTCTTCAAGCTCAACTTTACGTAGATTCTCAGACAAATGCAGGTTCTTTATCATTTTACTACTATACGAAACAACTCGTGTGTATAACACTCTCCATGTTTGGTATAGTTCAAACTTATTTCTATTATGTGTTAATCAATATTTAATTACAAGGTACAAAAGGAACACTTTTTGAAGGTTATATATTTAATTTGATATTACCATTAACACCGTTTCTTAGCAAAAGAACCCGAATGGAGACTGGTTCGGTATCCGCCTGTTACAAATATTTGTGGCATGAGTATGAATAAAACTTTATATTCAAGTCTCCTAAATATGATTCTCCTAAATTCCCACGCCACGTCGTCGTAACAGAACACTGAATTACCCAACACATATACTAAGAAATTCCGTCATCAGAATAAGAAAGATCAACTCAAACGTGGAAAATGGGGGCAGCTTTGTTATGTAAAGGCGTCGTTTGACTGTTCAGCATTTGTGAGCGAAGTTTTGTCCACATGTGTAGTTTAATATGATTTACTGAATTAAATTTGTTTTTTTTTTATATATACAACAAGAGTGGCAAACAAACATACGGCCCACCTGATGGGAAACGGTTACCGTAGCCTATTTACGCTCACGATACCAAAGTATCACTTGCGCGTTGCCACTCTGTGTTCGGAGAGTTATAGTGTGTTGGCAGCATAATGGGTTTAATCCCTCTGCTTCCAACACAATGTAACAATCCTCCCCCCTCCCCAAGGAGCTCATTACTGGAAACCTTATTCACCACGTAGGAACACAACACAATAAATTGTGTTATTTGGCTACGGTCCTGCCCCAGTCGGGCAGCTCCAAATTCGAACGGGAAACCCGTTATGCCCTACCTCTCTTAATCAAAATGGAAATACCAAAAGAGAGTTTTTTTCTGATTTACCACGAATGTATTCAA